>CM077191.1:22853862-23453862 GCA_039654105.1 Coreius guichenoti
CAGGAGTTGGACTTGGCCCCTTACTTTCAGTGAATGCTTCAGCATAACAAGACATTTTGGATGATGCTATGCTTCCAGCATTGTGAGAACAGTTTGGTGAAGGCCCTTTTCTATTCCACCATGACTGTGCCCCAGTGCACAAAGCAAGGTCTATAAAAACAAGTTTGGATGAGTTTGGTGTGGAAGAACTTGACTGGCCTGCACAGAGCCCTGACCTCAAACACCTTTGGGATTAGGGCTATGCAAAAAAATCGATTTTACGATTAATCGTTTTTTAAAATGTGGTTGATTCGATATCGATTCTCAAAAGCCACGAATTGATCTTTTTTCATATTTATTTCCTCAAACATTGAACATAATATCGGATTGATGTTAATCTTATTTCTAGTCGTCTCTAGATGTCATCCTCTTGTTTACCTTGCGCGATGTTACAACGGGGACTATGGTCTTTCATTCAGTGCATAACATGGCGGATGCAGGTGCGCCTTTCAGAATGAAACACGTTCCGGACAGTTGAAGGGAACTATCACTGTCCCGTTCGGGCCAGTGCTGCATGGTCACGAAAGTTTTTTTAAGCCTTGCCAATTTAAACATTCAAGAGCAAGAAGACGTGAAAGAGAACTTGCGCGTACTGTGTGAGAAGTTTTGTGTGTGCACACACAGAAAGCTGCGTGTCTCAGACAACGTGCAAATAATAACATGAGTTCTCTTTCACGTCTCCTTGCACTTGAACGGACAAATTTACACACATTTATCTCAAAATGCCCATCTTGCAGAGTATCATAGTAATCATAGGATCATAGTAATCACCACTAGAGGTCGCTTATTCAAAACGAAGGCATAGCTTGATGACGCCTTGATTTCGCGGAATCATGGGAGTTGTTGTCTTCACCTCTACAGCCGGTGGAAAAGAATCCGACCAGGCAGAAATCATATTCATGGGTGAGCTAATGTATTAAAGATTTATTAACGTTACTGTAGTATGTAGCAGGGTTGGAGTGGAACGAGGCCGCTGGAGCGATTGCTAATGAGAGACGAGCGCGACACACGGCTCGAGAGCAATGGAGCTTTTGTTAAGCTGCAGGCAACCGCTTCTGCTTCTTCCGGTCATGCGTATGTGGGGTAATGCAGCGCTGTTTTATCATATTAGATACATTTGAGTGTGTTGACAATGAGAAGTTATGTTATAATGCTACTCTGTGTGTTCGCTCGGCGGCTACTATGAGACACTTGTTGCACACTGCAGTAAGCTAGATCGATATTAGGCATGGTAAAACACGGTACTCGCAGTAAATCAGTGCCTTTAAGTGAACGTAAACAGTTGAGAAAGACAACGCATGTGTAACAGTATATTGTATCCATGCATTCGTCTTAAAGTGACAGCAGCATAATAAACTACTGTTAGACCTACCTAAAAACCTGAAAAGCACTGTTTATTTAATTGTTATCTTTGTTCTATTGCATTTATTTATTTGCACTATTGCTTTTTATTTTTTTATTAATGATTTTTTACTTGTCTTTAATAATGTTCGAAATTTACACTCACCTAAAGGATTATTAGGAACACCATACTAATACTGTGTTTGACCCCCTTTCGCCTTCAGAACTGCCTTAATTCTACGTGGCATTGATTCAAGGTGCTGAAAGCATTCTTTAGAAATGTTGGCCCATATTGATAGGATAGCATCTTGCAGTTGATGGAGATTTGTGGGATGCACATCCAGGGCACGAAGCTCCCGTTCCACCACATCCCAAAGATGCTCTATTGGGTTGAGATCTGGTGACTGTGGGGGCCATTTTAGTACAGTGAACTCATTGTCATGTTCAAGAAACCAATTTGAAATGATTGGAGCTTTGTGACATGGTGCATTATCCTGCTGGAAGTAGCCATCAGAGGATGGGTACATGGTGGTCATAAAGGGATGGACATGGTCAGAAACAATGCTCAGGTAGGCCGTGGCATTTAAACGATGCCCAATTGGCACTAAGGGGCCTAAAGTGTGCCAAGAAAACATCCCCCACACCATTACACCACCACCACCAGCCTGCACAGTGGTAACAAGGCATGATGGATCCATGTTCTCATTCTGTTTACGCCAAATTCTGACTCTACCATCTGAATGTCAGAAATCGAGACTCATCAGACCAGGCAACATTTTTCCAGTCTTCAACTGTCCAATTTTGGTGAGCTCGTGCAAATTGTAGCCTCTTTTTCCTATTTGTAGTGGAGATGAGTGGTACCCGGTGGGGTCTTCTGCTGTTGTAGCCCATCCGCCTCAAGGTTGTGCGTGTTGTGGCTTCACAAATGCTTTGCTGCATACCTCGGTTGTAACGAGTGGTTATTTCAGTCAAAGTTGCTCTTCTATCAGCTTGAATCAGTCGGCCCATTCTCCTCTGACCTCTAGCATCAACAAGGCATTTTGGCCCACAGGACTGCCGCATACTGGATGTTTTTCCCTTTTCACACCATTCTTTGTAAACTCTAGAAATGGTTGTGCGTGAAAATCCCAGTAACTGAGCAGATTGTGAAATACTCAGACCGGTCCGTCTGGCACCAACAACCATGCCACACTCAAAATTGCTTAAATCACCTTTCTTTCCCATTCTGACATTCAGTTTGGAGTTCAGGAGATTGTCTTGACCAGGACCACACCCCTAAATGCATTGAAGCAACTGCCATGTGATTGGTTGATTAGATAATTGCATTAATGAGAAATTGAACAGGTGTTCCTAATAATCCTTTAGGTGAGTGTATATTAGGAGTTTTAGCTGTGGTATCGAAATTGCAATCGAGAATTGTGAAATTTCACCTTATCTATTACAATACAAGGATACATGGGTCAAAAACAACAAAAACTATATTATTAATTTATTACTTTTTGTGGTGAATCGAATCGAAAACCGAGAATCGAATCAAATTGAGATCTTACGAATCGGAATCAAATCGGGACATCTGTATCAATACATAGCCCTATTTGGGATGTACTGGAACAGAGATTGCAAGCCAGGCCTTCTCGTCCAGCATGACCTCACAAATGAAAGGATTCCAGCAGAATCACTCCAAAATCTTGTGGAAAGCCTTCCCAGAAGAGTGAAAGCTGTTATAGCTGCAAAGGGGGGGACCAACTCCATATTAATGTCTATGTATTTAGAATGTGATGCCAATAAAGTCCCAGTTGGTGTTATGGTAAGGTGTCCCAATACGTTTGTCCATATAGTGTGTATATGTACACACACAAATACACACAGTTGAATAATATTGTCACATTTTTAATTGACGTGAATAAACAGCTTGATTGGGAATGACATTTGTTTCAATGTCTGTTTTTCGTTCATAGATACCACAGGGACACCTCCACATCGCTCAGGTGCCACAGGGGGAACAGGTGCAGATCACACAGGACAGCGAGGTACGCATCATTTCCTTTAGGTTTCTTGTTTTTCATTCACTCTTTTCATATAAGTCACTCCATCCTTCATTTGTGCTTACTATATGAAGGTCTCAGGGGTCGGGCCATCAGCACCTATCCATAATTATTCCTGACCTACCAGTTTTAGTATGATCTTTTGCAGAGATATTTTCATAAGCCCTGTTTTCTAAGGCTCGAGTACTCGGTGTCCTAGATTTGAACAGGATTATGTAAAAGTATCTGCAAACATGTAAACATTATTTTGATCAAATCCATCCATCATCGTGAGAGGAAGAGAGACGAGGGTGGAGAAGAGAAAAAATTTAAAGCGCTTCCTGTTCTCGTTTACAAAAAATTGATGATGACCATAGACTTTCAGTGCTCATGTTTTTGGTAAATTCCCAGTGATATTGTTTGTTTTTAAGTCCAGAGCTTAGCAACAGCGTGCCACTTCATCCAGCCTCCACTCACAAAGACTGTCTTTGTAATATATTTGGCCTGCCTCATCAAAACCATTTATCTGAGAAAGTTTGTAAAGGAAATGAGCCGTCGTAAGACCATTTCCTTTTATCCAGATACTTGTCAGGTGTGTGGGTGTGTGTTTTAGAGTCAAATGGAGAACATGATTGAAACTTCACTGATAAATCACTGATTAAAAGAAAAACTGTTGTGTTGCTGCTACTTTTCATGTATAAGATACAAAACAAGGTCTAAAATGTTCTTTCTTATTTGCTCATTTTTCTTTTTTAACAAATGGCCAGTAAAAAACTCCAGAAATGTTAATCATCAGCCTCAGGTGGTGAAACTAAATATTCACTTTGCAGTATTTTCAACCCTGTTACTAAACTTTGGTTCCTTATTTTCTAGATTTTTTTTAAACAAAATTAAGTAATAAAAAAGAAATAACTAATTAACATGAAAAAATAATATAAAAATGAAGGTAAAGTAAAAACATTTAGCTCACAGTTGGGGCTAGCTAAACTGGGGCCAAATGTTGGTTTGTTGTTATTGATAAACTGGACAAAATGTTCATTTTCATTTCATTTGTTAGTTTTTTTTCTTACCATATCTAGGGTAACAGGGTTGAATGGCTGAGCTTGACAACTGCACAACACTTTGCAAAAACTGGGAAAGGGTTCAAATGCTGTTACTTTTTGTGTGTCAAAATCTTTTAAAAATGTTTAATTTGTGTATTGACACTTAAAATTAGTTTATAATTAAAGAATTGTTTAATTACAAATTAATTAAATATAAATTCTACTGATTTGGTCAAAAATATGGCATTGCCTATTGAGTTGTTGGGTACAGTTGAGAAGGATAGGCCAAAATGGCCATTTTAAGGATGAGGATACAAACATTTGATGCTTCTTTAAAGGGATAGTTCACCCAAAAATGAAAATTACCCCATGATTTACTCACCCTCAAGCCATCCTAGGTGTATATGACATTCTTCTTTCAGACGAATATAATCTGAGTTATATTAAAATATGTCCTGGCTCTTCCAAGCTTTATAATGGCAGTGAATGGCAGCCCAAAATTTAAAGCCCAAAAAAGTGCATCCATCCATTATAAAAGTACTCCACACAGCTCCGGGGGGTTAATAAAGGCCTTCTGAAGCGAATCGATGGGTTTTTGTAAGAAAAATATCCATCTTTAACACGTTATAAAGTAAAATATCTAGCTTCCGGCGGACCGCCTTCCGTATTCAACTTACGAAAAAAAGCATAACTGGCGCGACGATGATGTCAGATGTAGCGTAAGCGTTTTGAACTGCGAGAGGCGTTACACTTCCTTTGTAAGTTGAATACGGAAGGATATTTTACTTTATAAAGTTTTAAATATGTATATTTTTCTTACACAAGTGCATGGCTTCTCTTCAGAAGGCCTTTATTAACCCCTGGAGCCGTGTGGATTACTTTTACAATGGATGGATGCACTTTTTTTGGGCTTCAAATTTTGGGCTGCCATTCACTGCCATTATAAAGCTTGGATTAGCCAGGACATTTTTTTAATATAACTCAGATTGTATTCGTCTGAAAGAAGAATGTCATATACACCTAGGATGGCTTGAGGGTGAGTAAATCATGGGCTAATTTTCATTTTGGGGTGAACTATCCCTTTAATGCTAGTTAATTTTATGTTAGATAAGCTGTATTTAATAATTATCGCAACAAAAAGTCGGTATTTGTACTTTCACACAGAACACGTTTTTACATAGTTTTTCTATGTAAATATGCGCTAAACTTACTCTGTTATTCTCGCATCTTTTACAGTGCCCCATGTGTCACATGCCATTCTAAAAAAATAAAAAATAAATAAAAAACATGGGAAACTAATTTGTACCTCATTCAATTGCTGAAACTTGAATATGTGTGTTTTTCCTCTCTTGCAGGGCAACCTACAGATCCACCAAGTGCATGTTGGGCAAGATGGCCAGGTAAATGTAGGTACCCTTTTACATTTATTGGTCCGTGTCCATGTGACAGTGTCTTTTAGTGTCCTCTCTCCTTCTTTAGTTTGTTCTGAGAATATGATGTTTGGGACAGTGTGCACTTCCTGTTTCTCAGCTCTGTTCCATCACATCAAAGAGGGACTCTAGATCAAACAGGGCTAAAAAGCAACAGAGACTCGTGTTGAAATCAGATCATTTCACACACACAAACAAACAAACTCAATGTCAAAATTTTGGATCCATGTTTGTTATCTTTCTTACTAACATGTGACACCACCTTGTATTGAGAAACAGGTGCGACCACGAGTCTGTGGCGTGCACAACCGACCAATACACGTTAGCAACCACTCTGAATACCTTAGCCAGTGTAATTTCAGTATCGTTGAGATACTATTGTAGTTTTAATATTTAAAATTCGTTTTTAATTTTATATTTTCCATTTTCGTTTTTAGGGCTGGGCGATTAATCGAAAAGTAATCGAAACCGGAATTCAGAACCTCTAACCGACGTAATTTTCCCATGTTCGTTTTTTTAATACTTTCCCCATGTGTAGTTACGTGACTCCGCCCCGTCCAGTCACATCAAGTGCAGTTTGCAGGCACACGGAAAGATTCAAGTATATAGGTTGTCGACCCCTGGTTTAGGTTATTTAAGAAATGTAATTTTGCCAAAGAAGATTTTTTTTTTTAAAGCAACCTACGTAATATGTTACGATAGCATCGCGCTTAACACTGAGAATTTGAATAATTGTAATGTGACGATCAGGTGCGGATATCTAAATCAGAGAAAATCATGTGCGGGTGGATGGTTTGTTTTTAACAGCGGATTCGGGTGACGTTAGAGCTGATCCGCGCATCTCTAGTATGGACTCTTGCTCTTGTTCCAAGTTACCTTCCTGTCCACTAATTTTCGCCTCTTACAAAAGCCACAAAGCCTCCCAAGACGACAGTAAAGGCTTAGGCATGACATAAGCCTTTATTGTCGTCTTGGGAGGCTTTGTGGCTTTGTGGCTTATGTCATGCCTGAGCTGTAGTTAGGCTGAAACTTGACATTTAAGTTGCACAACATAAATGAAATGTTTAGGTATTATTATTATTACTATTATTTTGATTTATAGGTTGTAGGTTTAGTTTTAGGTTGTACTATGTTTATCTTTTTTAAAGTAATTTGAAATTAATTTTTTTATTTTTATTTATATATTTGTATTTGCATTTTGAATGTAATATGGCTATTGAATGCACTAAATGGGTTTAGTTTTCACAGATATTAATGTATGCAATTTCAGTAATAAAAATGTTAATTTTTCTAAAAAAAGAAAACAAATTAGTTGTTCATTTTAAGAGACCTGTCTTATTTTCTCTTATATATTTAGTATTGCTCTTTAATAAAGAAAAAGTACTTCTTATCCGATTACTCGATTAATCGATGGAATAATCGGTAGAATACTCGATTACTAAAATAATCAATAGCTGCAGCCCTAGTCCCCACTATTAAATGCGTTTAAAGGCTTGCCAGTTTGAACATTCAAGCGATTTTACACCATTCAACTATATGGACAACATCTCAGTTCAGTGCTCACAAGCTTTTTCTGTGAGACAGAGAGCCGAGCCGCGTTGTGTCTCTGACAACCAGCCAGATCACTTTCACTTGTGTCCTCACGAAAGTTTGTTCATTGTATGTGTTTTAAGGCTTGCCAGTTTGAACGTTCAAGCGATTTTAGATCATCGAATGTGTGTCCGTTATGTTATATTGAACTACTGCGCTGATATATTGTGGCACACGAGTGCTCATACAGACAGTAGCTCACGCATCACGTGAAAATCGCGCGCACAGAGACACATTCAGGAGCTTAGAAACTCATTTTCAACAGATTCATCACTAAAGTAGCTTAGAAACTCAACCGATATAGCATAGATTTTTCTACTTTTGAAGTAACTACAACCCACAGCTTCACAATTAATAGAGAGAGACGGTACGACTAATTCACACACGCAATCGCTCTCTCATCAATGCATTCAAATAAATGTAATGGTACTGTGCGTATTTATTTGTATCTAATTTATAAAAAAACATAAATCTGTAAGAAATCTTACGACCCATAGACAATAACTGCTGAAAGTGAGCTGTTTCCTTCAATTATTTTAAAATCACAAAGAAGTGAGAAATGAGAAAAAAGACATTTTTTTCATAAAAAAAAAAATATCCCACCTTTAATAGTTGAGCATATTTGTGAGCATGTAAGTCGCACGGGTATATTTGTGGCAATAGCCAACAATGCATTGTATGAGTCAAAATTATCCATTTTTCTTTTATGCCAAAAATCATGTTCCATGAAGATATTTTTTAAATTTCCTACCGTAATTTATTATTAGTAGTAATATGCATCGCTAAGGACTTCATTTAGACAACTTTAAAGGTGATTTTATTAATATTTAGATTTTTTTACACCCTCAGATTCCAGATTTTCAAACAGTTGTATCTCGGCCAAATATTGTCCTATCCTAACAAACCATACATCAATGGAAAGCTTATTTATTAATTCATATGGTGTATAAATCTCAGTGTCAAAAATAGAAGGGCATTTACCCTTATGACTGGTTTTGTAGTCCAGGGTCACATTTACAGTACAAACCTTGTCAGTGAACTATAAGGGCAAAAAAAAAAAAAAAAAAAGCAAAATAATCGTTCATTCATCGTAATCGAGGTAAAATGTTCAATTAATCGAGATTTTGATTTTAGGTCATATCGTCCAGCCCTGTTCGTTTTAGTAATTCTGTTGTGTTTTTGTCATTGTTAGATTTTTTTATTTTTATGTCTGTATAGTTTTTATTCATTTTTATTTCTAAATGTTTTATTTTTATTTAGTTATTTTAGTAAAAGTACTAAATAAAAATTAGCTGAAATATTTGCTGAAAAAAATGTCAGTGAACATTTATTTTATTTCAAGTAACGAAAATGTTTTTATGGTTTTAGTTTTAGTTGACTTTAACAACCCTGATCTTAGCAACCATATAACAACAATTAGCTTTGTGGTGGAACATACACTGCAAAAACTGCTCACTTTTTCTTCAGAAAATGAAATGGTGATATAGTTGCTGTTTTGTTTGTTTTTCTAGCCTGTTTCCCAGTTCCAGCTTTTTTCACACGCTCATGCACCCATAACATACTCCATTATGATGAAAGTTTTCATCTGTACAGTAGCAATGAGAAAATGTTTGCATTGTTTTTTTTTCTTTCAAATATTCCTGGCATATCGCCCATAGTGTTAAAGGACCCCAGATGGTCGTAGATATATTGGGGCGTTTAGTCCACAGTGCCAAAGTTTGCACGTAGACAAAATGTGTCCTGAAAACTCTAACTGGCTAATATGGACAATGTCTATCTGTACTTTCACATGAAATTATAATAGGCAGTAAAAAGAGAGTGAAAGAAAATGTCATTAACCCTGAGACAGTGTTCAGATGATATCCCTGGACCTCTTCCACATCTCCCTCTGCATCAGGTCTTTTTGTCCTTTCCAAGGATATCTTCACTCTGGTCCTTCCTCCTCTTTCTCCATCTCTTTTCTTTTCATCTTGCTCTAGTTCATGTGCCTTTGACTCATTTGCATCCTGTAAACAGCTGGAGGCCTGTCCTGCACTCAGCCTGAGGTCAGCAGATCTTCAGGCCAGCAGTACTGCAGTCACCTCAAAGCTTTCAGCAGGGATATAATCAAAGCTTCAATTACACTTTTTATAAGTGTTCAAAGAATAACGGAAATTCTGTAATTTACCCTTATTCCAAACGTGACTTTTTTCATAAAACACAAATGGAGAAATTGTGAAGAATGTCTTAGTTGCTCTTTTCCATGTAAATATTTCAGATTTCAAAAAAGAGCACCATAAAATTATCGTTAAAGTGGCATTATCAGAATGTCTTGGAATTGTTCACCCAAAAAGGAAAATTCTGTCATTTTTTAATTCAGCCTGATGTCTTTCCAAATCCGTATGACTTTCTTCTGTACAAACCCGATTCCAAAAAAGTTGGGACACTGTACAAATTGTGAATAAAAACAGAATGCAATGATGTGGAAGTTTCAAATTTCAATATTTTATTCAGAATACAACATAGATGACATATCAAATGTTTAAACTGAGAAAATCTATCATTTTAAGGGAAAAATAAGTTGATTTTAAATTTCATGGCATCAACACATCTCAAAAAAGTTGGGACAAGGCCATGTTTACCACTGTGTGGCATCCCCTCTTCTTTTTATAACAGTCTGCAAACGTCTGGGGACTGAGGAGACAAATTGCTCAAGTTTAGGAATAGGAATGTTGTCCCATTCTTGTCTAATACAGACTTCTAGTTGCTCAACTGTCTTAGGTCTTCTTTGTCGCATCTTCCTCTTTATGATGCGCCAAATGTTTTCTATGGGTGAAAGATCTGGACTGCAGGCTGGCCATTTCAGTACCCGGATCCTTCTTCTACGCAGCCATGATGTTGTAATTGATGCAGTATGTGGTCTGGCATTGTCATGTTGGAAAATGCAAGGTCTTCCCTGAAAGAGACGACGTCTGGATGGGAGCATATGTTGTTCTAGAACTTGGATATACCTTTCAGCATTGATGGTGCCTTTCCAGATGTGTAAGCTGCCCATGCCACACGCACTCATGCAACCCCATACCATCAGAGATGCAGGCTTCTGAACGGAGCGCTGATGACAACTTGGGTTGTCCTTGTCCTCTTTAGTCCGGATGACATGGCGTCCCAGTTTTCTAAAAAGAACTTCAAATTTTGATTCGTCTGACCACAGAACAGTTTTCCACTTTGCCACAGTCCATTTAATGAGAAAACGCCTGCGCTTCTGGATCATGTTTAGATATGGCTTCTTTTTTGACCTATAGAGTTTTAGCCGGCAACGGCGAATGGCACGGTGGATTGTGTTCACCGACAATGTTTTCTGGAAGTATTCCTGAGCCCATGTTGTGATTTCCATTACAGTAGCATTCCTGTATGTGATGCAGTGCCGTCTAAGGGCCCGAAGATCACGGGCATCCAGTATGGTTTTCCGGCCTTGACCCTTACGCACAGAGATTGTTCCAGATTCTCTGAATCTTTGGATGATATTATGCACTGTAGATGATGATAACTTCAAACTCTTTGCAATTTTTCTCTGAGAAACTCCTTTCTGATATTGCTCCACTATTTTTCGCAACAGCATTGGGGGAATTGGTGATCCTCTGCCCATCTTGACTTCTGAGAGACACTGCCACTCTGAGAGGCTCTTTTTATACCCAATCATGTTGCCAATTGACCTAATAAGTTGCAAATTGGTCCTCCAGCTGTTCCTTATATGTACATTTAACTTTTCCGGCCTCTTATTGCTACCTGTCCCAACTTTTTTGGAATGTGTAGCTCTCATGAAATCCAAAATGAGCCAATATTTGGCATGACATTTCAAAATGTCTCACTTTCAACATTTGATATGTTATCTATATTCTATTGTGAATAAAATATAAGTTTTTGAGATTTGTAAATTATTGCATTCCTTTTTTATTCACAATTTGTACAGTGTCCCAACTTTTTTGGAATTGGGTTTGTAGAAGACAAAAGGAGAATTGTTGAAGTTTGGACGTCATTGACATCAAACCTGATGCAACACTTCTAATGGCACTATATTTGATTTTAGAGCATCAGAGAATTACTGTTTGTCACACCAGAAACTTTTAACAGTCCACATGTCATTTAGACTCTTTTAAGGTGCTTTGATGGTGTTTTTCTTTCTATTTTGAGCTTGAAAAACAGACCTTCTCTTAAAAAAAGTTCCTTACTAAGGGATTTGCCTGGTTAAGAAGGGTATCTGAATTGTTTTCAAGTTTTTATATCCCCATCTGCCCGCCATGTTCTCTTTGCCGTAAAGGGGAAGAGCCCATGATTTACAGGCTGTCGGTCTATAATGACATGCCTTATCATTTAGCCCCCTTCCACCATCTAAAACATACACACACAGTCGGCACATGAAAGTCTTTCATGAGAGAAAGTGAAGGAGTGTTAACACAGTGTTAAATCAGTCAGCGACCTCTGGGGCGCTCTTATCTGATGCCCTCTCTCCTGCCCTTTGATCTGACCCCCACAACTAATAGAGATACAGATCGAAAGATAAGGGAAGAGAACGAAAAGAGGGTAAGAAGACTGAAGTCTGAAGAGATTTTGTTTTTAGTTGGTACAATTGGTTAGTTCCACATTGTACTCGCAAATTCTTCAGACAAAACGTTGCAGATGTTTATTACTGAAACTTCTCAATCCTTGTGTTTTCTATGAACAACAGTTCTTTATTTAGGGGATGGTGCACAGCTGTGCACACAGTTGGGGTTCTGTAGGGTGCTGCAAGACACCCTGATCAGTTTAGAAATAGGAAGGGAGAGATTTAGCTCCTGTTGGTGCATTACTTGATCTTTAGATTGTGAAGCCCCTTCGGTGCTGAATAATTCAGGAGCTTTCTCGTACACAGATTGGTCTACTCTGCTCTGATTGGTCAGATATCCCAGTGTGTTGTGGTTGGTCTACTCTGCTCTGATTGGTCAGATATCCCAGTGTGTTGTGGTTGGTCTACTCTGCTCTGATTGGTCAGATGACCCAGTCTGTGATTGGTTGGCCTACTCTGCTCTGATTGGTCAGATGGAACAGTCTGTTGTGATTGGTTGGCCTACTCTGCTCTGATTGGTCAGATGGAGCAGTGTGTTGTGATTGGTCTACTCTGCTCTGATTGGTCAGATAGCCCAGTGTGTTGTGATTGGTCTGCTCTGCTCTGATTAGTCAGATGGTCCAGTCTGTGATTGGTTGGCCTACTCTGCTCTGATTGGATGACCTGTAGGGTGCTGCAAGACACTACCCTGATCAGTTTAGAAATAGGAAGGGAGAGATTTAACTCCTGTTGGTGCATTACTTGATGTTCAGATTGTAAAGCCCCTTCGGTGCTGAATAATTCAGGAGCTTTCTGCAAGCACAATAGATATATCCACAGCACTGTAGCAGTGTGGTTGTATCTCAGTAGCTTGTGAGTCTATAGTCTCAGAGGCTATTTGCAACCAAGAACCCTTTATTTGGAGAGGAATGGTCTGACTGACATGCAAAGTGAGCAACCAAAAAGATTTTTATTTGACGTTTAGGGGCAGGTGAAATCATAGTAATAGACCTAAGTCTAATGAGTTGAAAGTGAAAAGTGAAAATTAAGTGATGTGAAGACCAAGTTTGGCAACCCATCTTCACAATTTGCCCTCTTCATTTAACCCATCCAAATTAAATGCATAGATAATTTTAGCAGTTTTATACAAGAAATGTTTAGTTGTTGCACTGTGCACTTTTTTTTGTATGCACTGAGCACTTCGTAATTTTATGGCCTCTAAATATGGGCTAAATGATTAAAAAGATCTAAGGATTTTGTTTGGGCTTTCATGCTTTTTTCATTATAATTTAACATTTTTAAGCATAAAATGCACATAAATAGCACTTAAACTGCATAGTTTGGGCCCTGTTTTTCCCTTTTGCAGCATTAGCTGAGATAGAATTTCTTTTATACATATAAACATTTTAACAGAAATATACCCAAATGAATCTGAATCCTAACCTAACCCTAACTCCAAATTGACTCGAAAGATTATGACTCTAAAGCAGATTTGGAAATGTGTATATTGGTACCTTAAAGCAATTTTGTATCCCTGGAAGCTGATAAAAATGTACCATTAGCAGCACCAAATGAAAGTCAGCCCCCAATCTTAAACCATTGGTTGAGTCTGAAGTTGACATGTTGGGCCGCTCAAGCAAACAGAGCAACATTTTGAAAGAAACCTGCTTCATTTACCTATAGACTTTATAGCACTATTTGCACATCTGAAAGTTTGCACTGCGAATTCAGACTGCACCAGAAACACACCCAGTAAAGACTTATTCTAAGTCTGCAAATTCAAACAAATGTAAAAAGAGTAAGGAAAGACTACTGTGATCTGTTTCTAATCTGCTTTTTTGGATTTGTTGTTTTATTGAATTTGGATTTGAAAGACAAAAATGAGCTCAGGAGTTTAAATATCATTCACAAGCTGCATCTGTGTGTTCAATTGATGTAACTTTTTCCCTCTGTAAATGTGTGTATATTTATATTGGTATGTATGCAATTATGCCCATTTGCAATCCAGAACTTCAAGTTTCCTCTATCTCAGTATTGAAACCAGATGTGTGCAGAGCTCGCATCCATTAAGTACCTGCTGTAGGATCTAAATTCTCCAGGATTTAACTCACAGTCCAGTTGTTGTCACAACCTTCTCAAACTCCTAAATGAATTTACCCTTTTTACCTCCAGTGGAACAATAATTTCCCCCAAGATATAAAACAAAATATGTTAAATAAAATGGTCCAAGGCTTTTTGCGATCCCAGTGATCGTTGTGTCCTAATGGAGGGGATTTAATTTCAAAGCATTGTTGAAGCGCTTGCCTGTCTTGGGTCGTGATAGTGGAGTTCTGGAAGCTAATGTGGTCATGGCAGGGATTGCAAATATTCACAAGAAAATCCCTTGGTAATCTAATGGAGAGAAGTTCTCTTGGAGCTGCTGCAAGATTTGTTGTTGGTGGACACTGTAAGTACACCAGTCACATTGCTTGACTGTCCTCACACTTGCGAAACAAGGAGTCGTCTTCGTGAGCATCTCACCTTCTGTTTTACCGCCAGTTGGATGCAAATAAAATGTCTGATGAACGAGGGAATAAAATCATCAAGTCTTCATAATTTATGTTGCTCTGAGATGCTTTCCATTGGAAACATTGAAAATGTTGAGGAAAAACACAAGGTTTGGAGGCAGGACTGGACTGTGCGTCTCCTCGCAGAGGTTGTTCCAAGGTCATGCACATATTTTACAAGTGTACAACACATGGAGTGATTCGCCATAGCCTGTCAATTCAGCAGTATAATTAGAAACATAATGAAGATGACACAAAAAGAGACTTGCCACTTTGACACTAACATTAAAGCAAGCTTTATTTCTTTGTTCCCAAGAACAAGCATTGCAGCTTGGCTTATCTGCGTGTTGTTAAATTTATTGTAAAATAGTTATTTATGTCATTCTGTCTGCTCTTTGAATCAGGAGTCTTATAGATGTGTGTCTGTTGTATGAATTGTACAGGGTCTGTTTAATCTCTTCCTTTGGAACCGCTGTAAAAGATTGCTTTGGCAACAGGAGCAGTATCAATCTGCCACAGGGGTCATATTTAAGGTTGTTGTTAGTGATTTAGTGAGTATTAGGATTTTAAGCTAACTAAAATTGCAGTTTAAGTTGGTTGTCAACCAATCCTGTCATGGAAGTCATACTTGTACAGTGTGTTAAGATGAGGCTCATTTTGAACCGCCAATTTGAACTATTAGTAACAGAAGAGAAACTCTAAAACAATACCTTCTTTCCTAGCTTTCCTCCCTGCCTCTGTTTGAGCATCCTTTTTCCTGAGCTTGTTTCCTGTCTTCCAAGCTTCCATCTGAGCATCCATTGTTTCTTCCGAGCTTCACTTCTTCCGAGCTTCACTTCTTCCTTCCAAATTTCATTACCTCCATTTTAAGCTTCCTTTCCTTCCTTACCTTCCTTGCTACCTTCCTTGCTTCCTTCCTTCCTTCCTTCCTTCTAAGCTTCCCTACCTTTCTACTGATTTTCCTTTCTGCCCTCCAAGTTACTTTTCTGCTGCCTGAGATTTCTTCCGAGCATCCTTCCTTTTAAGCTTTCTTTCAAACTTCCTTACCTTCCTACTGAGTTTCCTTCCCTGTAAGCTTCTTTTCTGCCTCTTGAGTTTCCTTCAGAGCATCCTACCTTTTTAGCTTCCTCCCAAACATTCTTATGTTCCCAAAATTCCTAATCTTTATTCTAGACCTTATTCTTGCCCTCCAAGCTTCGTTCCTGCCCAAGTTTCATTCCTTTTGTTCCTTTTTCTGCCTTCTGAGCTACTTTCATTCCTTTCAAACTACCTTCTAAGCTTCTACACCTTCCTACTGATCTCCCTTCTTTCCCATGAAGCTTTCTTCCCTCTGAGCTTCTTTTTTGCCTCCTTAGTTTCCTTCCAAGCATCCTTCTTTTTGAGCTTCCTTCCAAACATTCTTACTTTCCTTTCAAACTTCCTAATCTTCCTTCTGAGCTTCTGGTCTGCCACCTTCCGACCATCTTTCTTTTTGAGCTTCCTCCCAAACTAATTTGGTTATGACTAAGCTAAACCCTGCATTGCTTCAACATTACTAAGATCATAACACGTGTGGAGGTCTAGAATTGCCTCAACCAGTGGCCATGTGATTTTCAAATGAAGCAGATGAAATAGCATTATGAACATTTGATGATGACTTGAGCTAAACCCTGCACTGCTTCAGCATTAGTGATGTAATGCAATGTTTATTATTTGGAACTGCATATCCATAAGAAATTATATCTGCTCCCAGGCTCAAGGCTATGTTAAATTTGTGTGGATACAGTACAGTGGATGATGGCAGCCCTCCAAATTTGACTTTTAAAGTTTTAAAGGATGAAATAAAAAGACGATTTGGGGTTTAAGAAGACTTTAGTGATGGCACCACCTATACAAGCCTAATGCTGTATCTTATAAGACTATGTTGTTTGTCTGGAGACATTTTCATAATGTAGCAAATATGTACTCATGAAACAGGAATAAGTCATTGAGCTCAGATGTCTGCAGATGTCCTCATTAAATAGTGTTCATTAATGGGGTGAAATAAACAGATTTTGGATACAAATTTAGACCTATATTTACTGTACAACCGTTTTTTTATTCTAAAGTTCATCTGTCTGTTTGTGGGAGGTTTTGCAGCAGAAGTGATGTAGGACTCTCAGATGGTTTTAGGAGTTCACTCAGTTTGTCCAACGTCCTGTTGGCCCTCTTTCTTTCTGTCTGTCTGTCTCTCTCTCTCTCTCTCTCTCTCTCTCTCTCTCTCTCTCTCTCTCTCTCTCTCTCTCTCTCTCTCTCTCTCTCAGAACAGTTAGGCCATCACATCTGTCCTGGCTTAGGTCTGCCCCACTCCAGATGCACAAGTTGTTGGAATTATGTAGAAATTGGGCGGAAGTGTTTACCTTTCCAGAGAGACTTTTTTTTTTTCATAATACTGACAACTCTTGAGGGTATGAGGGAACTGTACATGTTGCTGGGAAGCTCACCTCTTTCACAACACAGTTTATTGAACTGTGATAATATAGTTGATATTCGTATGCACTGAAGACAACACTGGAAAGCCAATAAAGAAAAATGGAGTTTGGGAGGAACGGCATGTTTGCACAGTTGGTTGTTATGTATCGAAGAGGTCCCAAACTAAATGTTTTTTGCATTAAGCTGCTGTTGTTTTGTTCCTCGTTGTCTTTGCTCCAGTTCCTCAATGTGTTTGCTGTCCTACTCTGCTGCTGAAAGCATTACTACATAAGAGAAAGATTTATTCTGGGTTCTTTTTTTCCTGTGCTTTTAGTCCCATCAACCCAAGCTGACAGCGGATCCTGACTTGCTCTGCCAATTTTTAAACCCTTTGTTTGGCTGCTCGCCTGTACAGAGATAACAGATTTGAAGTTTGGCTGTTTTCGAAAGAAATAAGGCTGGGCACAAGGGTGGGTTAGCTCATGAAGACCCTTGAGAAAAGGGCACAACCCATTTCAACCCAGACGAACAACTGCAGCATTCAACATTAACGTTTGTCCGAGACAAGCACGATTGCAAATCTATTTTATACAGCAGTTCAATAAACAACGTAGTTAATATTAAGTGGATACAATACTGACTAACACAACTGACTTATTTTGCTCTATTTAGCCAACAAAAATAATTCCAAACAAAGCCACAGCAGAACACTTGCCATCTCGAGCAACACACAGTTGTGTTTAGTTACTAAGTGATTCAGTGTTTTTGAACAAATCGGGTGGGTCAATGATTCAATGACTTATTAATAAAGACAGTCCCTTACTTCATTCTTGAATGAATCAGCCGTTTGAACGAATCGGATGAGTGAATTACTCAGTGACTAAAGGGAGGTTTAGTTTCATATTTAAAAGTAAAGGTATGAAGACTTAAGCTAGTCCCAGACTAAAATGCATGTTTGAGCTGTTTTAACTGAAAGCAACTTGCACTGATATATCTTAAAATATGTCATTGTTTTGTCTCAAGATGCACACCAGTAATGTTTTTTTTTTTAGACACGTTTATAAAAGCTACTTAAATGCTACTAATTGAGCTAAGGCCTAATCCTGGCTTAGTCTAAGCCCTGTCTATGAAAATGGGCCATAGTGTCTTATTATTCTAATTGAGTTTATTGAAAAAAATTAAGAATTTGACATGAAAGATGACACATACATTAATAAGATAAGAAAAAAAATGCCAAAATGGGGTAAATATCACAAATATGCTGATTTAAGTGCTGATAGAACACTGATGAGAATATTGCTTCAGAATAAATTACATTTATACACAAAAAAGAAACCATTTCTTTCAGGACATTTTACTCGGACAAGCGAATGACCGATTTACAAGCACATAACGAGGCTTAATGCTGAGCCCTGAACCAGCTTGGTTATTTACTCTGTTTCCTCTGAGAGTTTGATTTACTCGCTAATGACAAACAGAACATAGATAACTAATGTCTCAAACGAGCCCTTTCATTTCTGTCAAAGTCAGCAGACCTCATGCGAACATACCGGTTCAACTCGGAATACACATTGTGACATCATGACTGCTCTTTCCTCTGGATTTTACCTTTTTCTGGCCAAGATTAGTGACACATAAGCCTCATAAACAATTCGGCTAGACCTGTAGTAACTGTTGGACGACATCAAGAGCCAAAGTGTGCATCTCCAATGTGATGCGTGTTTTGAATTAGCTTTACTTTAATTGATTGTGTTGGAACCATGTTCTCATGCTCTCCCGATCCGTGGTGGAGTGGGGAATCATCTTGAAAACAGTTGTGAGGCCGGAAATCAACCGATGAGAACGAACTTTCATAGCTACACGATTGCAGACATTCTCATAGCATCATAAAACTCTCATTGTGTTAAGTCGCACAGCTGAGCATACAAACAATCCTCACTTGCAGTTTTAAGATTCCTGCTGTTGTAGTCGTGTTTGCTTTGACAAGTATTATTCAATGGATAAATCCCCAAAACACACTTTTTAATGTGGAAAAAGTGCATTTCCTTCTTTTATGGGGCCTGACGGATGGTTTCAAAATGGCATATGAATGCTCAGTGAGCGGTGCTCTTTGTTTTGATTGTTTTATGATTGTCTCCATGAGAAAGTATCCAAGTTGGTGCCTCCTGTGTGTGTCTTTGCAGTTTTCTGGTTCAGATAAATGATGGAATGAGAGATGGGAAATGTAAAAAGACGTCCCTCAGCTGTGAATTACTCTTGTTTCCAATAACTTTTGTGTGCATATTTCTGTACTTGTGCATGTGTTTGTGTTTAAGACCTGCTGGGCCATCCTTCAGTTGTTCTAATGCTATTCTTTGTGTATGGGTCAATGACATACAAGAGTGTACATGATAAAGAAAAGGAAAAATCTTTAAAATACACGCAAAAAGGAAAGAAAAAATGTGTCTAAATTCTTAGAAATTAACTAAGAATTATGTTGGTGTGATATGGTTTTAAAAAACTTTCATACTATTTTCAACAAAAAAAAAAAGGTAAAAAACAAAAGATTTAATGACTCTAAAAATGTCATGTGGTGTAGCAATTAAGTAAAAAAGTAAGATTTGTAGACATGTTTGTGTACACATCATTATTTCCCAGAACATATTTAAAGGTATTTTTCAAAAACAGCATAAATTATTAATTCACAAATACCATTATGATTTTTGGGAGCTGTACCACATTTACAACCTGAACAAACCTGGTCTTGACATAAAATAATTTTTTGCTTTATTCTGGCCACACCACTTGACTGTGATTTTGCAGACTAAGTTTTTTCAAATGTTAATAAGCAGTGAATCAGTTTTGTATTTTTTCCTCCCAAAGAAATGGTCATTAAAAATGATTCCAAACTACTTTATATAATATTCTTCTCAAGAATGTCATTCTTTTAATGAGGATTTTTCTTAATTATAAGACAGTTGTATCACCCTGAAATGTTTGCCTGTGTCCCCAAAAATATCAAAATGAATTTTAATTACGAAATTAAAAACATGCTCATAGAAGAGTTGTATTCAAGTCAATTTATGTATGAATTGCATTTTTAATGTATTTTTGAATTATATTTTATCCTGTTTGAACCAACCCAACATCGTATGCTCTTAATTATTTCCCCATGGTTTGACTGGCAGCATCAAACATAATTGGTATCTTTCCTCCATGTCGTTGGAGACATAGTGGGCACCACATGGGTTTTCTATGAGCTCTAAGCATGCCACTGACTCATGACTTAAAAGTCAACGCTTGAAACTGGGGTGGGGGCAGATCTGAATCTGGATCTGAAATTGGGGTTAATGTGGGATTTTTGTGCAGTGCAGCAGATTTTCTTTCTCCTAATTGGGAGTGCATGGCAGTTCTGTTCCCACTTGGAGAGACGCGGATTTGATTGTTTATGCCCACACTGGTGCTCCAAGGCGCTGATGTCGACAAGATGAACCGTAGAGGTGTCACCGTATGGAGTCTCAGAAGAGCTGTAATGATTAACGATTAGTGTTTAGTCTGAAGTTCACGTTTCATTTAAATTCTACCCCGAATGGCTGTTTTTGAATGAACGTTGTGCATGTGGAAATGGTCAACTGCTGCAATTGAGAAATTACTGACTCACATTTCAGGTTGAAGACTAGTGCCAGTAATTGAAGAGAAGTCAGAGGATGCAAAACCATGGTGACCACATCAGAGCGCCTTTAGTGGTCAGATGGTGTGTAATCAATGATGTGTTCGAGCTTGCTTTGTGGCAATCAAACACGATGTGCGATCATACATTCACATGCATGTGTTTTTGCTTGCGTGTGCTGATGAGAAGGACCTTGGAACAGGATGGAAATATGTTTGTGAGATCTCAGCTGGAGACTGGGCCTTCCACCGGGCTGTTATGATGAGCGCTTGGATGTGTCACACATGGCAGAATCAGTTTCACATGCATAAGGAAATGCAGTTTTTTTCTTTTTCTTTTGTAAGGTAGTGAATCCCTGGCCTGATCTGAATTGTGTTTGCACTGCCACTTACTTAAACGCCAGATCCTAAAAATCTTGAAACTTCAGACTTGGCAATCAAGCATAAGCATTCAAGCTGTTAGTTTTATATTGCAGTCACATAGTTTTGCAATTTTTAATCCTGAAACAGCAAATAGACAATTGCTTAATGACTTGCGAAGAAAAAAAAATTATTCTGACAATCCTGATCGTCAGATCCTGAACATTTCTACCCTTGGATTACGTCCGAAGTCCTGTACTATTGTAGTGCGTTGAATTCGCAAAAAAACTTACTTCTAGTCTTTTTTTAAAGTGCTCCTATTATGCTTTTTCGAAGAAAGCTCTGCAAAGTTTTAAAGATCGAAGTGACCGACAAATAAAGTTATTGTCTCCTAAAAGAAAGAATCTATTCTGAACTGCCAAAACAAGTCGTCAGCGATTCCAATCTCACTTCCGTAACATATCTACATATGTTTGTAACAAATTTGCATAATGCCAGATATGGTCTTCATTGGTCTTCACTACCGCGAACAACGTTTACTTTGACCCACCATCAGACACTGTTGTAGCTGAGGCCTGAAGAGTTTGGTTCATGTTGTCGACATGTTGAGAAGGCGCTTGTTTTATGCACTGTGAAAGCAAATCCACTTTGCATGCACTTCCAAAGGATGAGGATTTACGCTGGAATTGATACGGAAAAAATTACGACAAAGGATGAGGACTCATGCTGGAATTTATACAGTAAAGCTTAAAACAAAGGATGAGGACTCGCGCTGGAATTTATTCGGTAAAACCGACACTAAAGAATGAGGACTCGCGCTGGAATTTATTCGGTAAAACCGATGCTAATAATGAGGACTCGCGCTGGAATTGATTCGGTAAAACTGACGCTAAAGAATGAGGACTCGCGCTGGAATTGATTCGGTAAAACTGACGCTAAAGAATGAGGACTCGCGCTGGAATTGATTCGGTAAAACCGACGACAAAGGATGAGGACTCGCGTTGGAATTTATTCGGTAAAACCGACGCTAAAGAATGAGGACTCGTGCTGGAATTTATTTGGTAAATCCAATGCCAAAGAATAAGGACTCGCGCTGGAATTTATTCGGTAAATCCAACGCCAAAGAAAAAGGACTCGCGTTGGAATTTATTCGGTAAATCTAACGCCAAAGAATGAGGACTCGCGCTGGAATTTATTCGGTAAAACCGACGCTAAAGAATGAGGACTCGTGCTGGAATTTATTTGGTAAATCCAATGCCAAAGAATGAGGACTCGCGCTGGAATTTATTCGGTAAATCCAACGCCAAAGAATGAGGACTCGTGCTGGAATTTATTTGGTTAAACCGACGCTAAAGAATGAGGACACGTGCTGGAATTTATTTGGTAAATCCGACGCCAAAGAATGAGGCCTCGCGCTGAATTGATATGGTAAAACCAACGACCTAAGAATGAGGACTCGCGCTGGAATTTATTCGGTAAATCCAACGCCAAAGAATGAGGACTCACGCTGGAATTTATTTGGTTAAACCGACGCTAAAGAATGAGGCCTCGCGCTGAATTCATATGGTAAAACCAACGACCTAAGAATGAGGACTCGCGCTGGAATTTATTCGGTAAAACCGACGACAAAGAATGAGGCCTCGCGCTGAATTGATATGGTAAAACCAACGACCTAAGAATGAGGACTCGCGCTGGAATTTATTCAGTAAAACCGACAACAAAGAATGAGGACTCGTGCTGGAATTTATTTGGTGAAACCAACGCCATCATTACTGTTCGTATCACTGTGTAACAAGTGCTAAAATTCAGATATGGTAATGGACGTTTCATTTCTGACACGTGCTGTAAGCGGTAGAGCAATCACAACAGACTGGGCCATCTGATCAATCAATCTGAATCAGACTGAATCCTTTCTCAAGCCGTTTCAGACACTGTAAGATGCTGTGATGCTGCAATGTGCATTATGAGAAAAAGTGTTTTTTGACCTTGGATGCATGTAAACCTGTTTAAGGAGACCTCAGAATAAAAATTAGGAACCTTTAAAATAACATAATAGGGGCATTTTAATGGAACTTTTTTCCTCCTTAACTTTCAAACTTTTCAAAATAGCAAAGTGTCCTGAAGTTGCACACTTCAGAATCTCAGCAGATGTAGTGTGCCATCCAGATGTTGTTCACCTACTGTAAATACTTAGTACTGGACTTCCTACTCATTTGACATGCTGTTTGCATACTATATGCAAGTTTGGACTTTTGAACATCCTGATGATGTGAAAAGAAAAGCGTGAAAACAGGTGCACATTATTGTGGTTTATGGCAGGCAGTTGCATAAACTATAGAATAAGTGGAATCATTAGCAGATTAAAATGTAAACTGTGAGGATTTTAATTTTGTTTAAACAATGAGGTGATTGATATGCTAAATTAAGTTAGAAAAGAACAATCAGCAAGGACTGAAAGGAACAAATTGGTAATAGTTTTAGAAAGGAAAGCACAATGATTCATTTACATAAGGGATTGCAGCATACTTAAAGAATCATTACCATATAAAAACCAGAATATCATTTGAATCTCACTTTCCACTTCCAAGATGATAACATTTTGAGGGAAAAAAATGTATCCTAGCAGCAGTGTTGGAGAATAACAAACTAGAAGTGCTACTTAGTTAAATGGATAGTTTACCTAAAAATTATAAAAAAATTATGATAAAAATCATAATTCGCTCACTCTATTTCAAACCCATATGACTTGCTTTATTCAGTAGAACACACACAAAGATGATTGGATTTTTCCATCAAAAAACTCAGCAAAATATTTCAGTATTGTGTAACTATTACTGTAACTAGATATTTTTTAATTAAAAAAAAAGACCAGTTCTTGTAAGCAATGACATTCCACAAAGCATCATAATCCAGACATATGTTTTATAAATGCTTGATACATGGTTAATTTAATATATGTTTATGTAAGTTTTAAAATGTTAGAAACAGGAAGAATGTAATTAGGAAAAGTCATGGGAATTTCTATAATGAATTAGATATGTTTCACAAAAACCAAAAATGATGTAGCACTTTACAAGTTAATTGTTGTACTTTTTTGTTATAGGTTTTTATAATTAAGTTGTTTTTTTATTGTAAAGTTATGTGTTCCAGTTTGAGGCTATTAACTAACTACCTTTTTTAGAATAATGACTAATTTCAGTTATGACAAAGTAGTTTTTTGGATATATATAGTTTTAAAAACATTGCGCATGCAAAATTTTTGATTATTGTAAAATACTGTATGTATGTATGTGTGTGTGTGTGTGTATGTGTGTGTGTATGTATGTATATATACAGTGGGGAGAACAAGTATTTGTTACACTGCCGAATTTGCAGGTTTGCCCACTTACAAAGCATGTAGAAGTCTGTAATTTTTATCATAGGTACACTTCAACTGTGAGAGACGGAATCTAAAATCCAGAAAATAACATTGTATGATTTTTAAATAATAAATTTGCATTTTATTGCATGACATAAGTATTTGATCACCTACCAACCAGTAAGAATTCCGGCTCTCACAGACCTGTTAGTTTTTCTTTAAGAAGCCCTCCTGTTCTCCACTCATTACCTGTATTAACTGCACCTGTTTGAACCCGTTACCTGTATAAAAGACACCTGTCCACACACTCAATCAAACAGACTCCAACCTCTCCACAATGGCCAAGACCAGAGAGCTGTGTAAGGACATCAGGGATAAAATTGTAGACCTGCACAAGGCTGGGATGGGCTACAGGACAATAGGCAAGCAGCTTGGTGAGAAGGCAACAACTGTTGGCGCAATTATTAGAAAATGGAAGAAGTTCAAGATGACGGTCAATCTCCCTCGGTCTGGGGCACCATGCAAGATCTCACCTTGTGGGGCATCAATGATCATGAGGAAGGTGAGGGATCAGCCCAGGACTACACAGCAGGACCTGGTCAATGACCTGAAGAGAGCTGGGACCACAGTCTCAAAGAAAACCATTAGTAACACACTACGCCGTCATGGATTAAAATCCTGCAGCGCACGCAAGGTCCCCCTGCTCAAGCCAGCGCATGTCCAGGCCCATCTGAAGTTTGCCAATGACCATCTGGCTGATCCAGATGAGGAATGGGAGAAGGTCATGTGGTCTGATGAGACAAAAATAGAGCTTTTTGGTCTAAACTAAAAACTCCCTCCAAGAACACCATCCCAACCGTGAAGCATGGAGGTGGAAACATAATTCTTTGGGGATGCTTTTCTGCAAATGGGAAAGGACGACTGCACCGTATTGAGGGGAGGATGGATGGGGCCATGTATCGCGAGATTCCCTCAGTAAGAGCATTGAAGATGGGTCGTGGCTGGGCCTTCCAGCATGACAACGACCCGAAACACACAAGCCAGGGCAACTAAGGAGTGGCTCCGTAAGAAGCATCTCAAGGTCCTGGAGTGGCCTAGCCAGTCTCCAGACCTGAACCCAATAGAAAATCTTTGGAGGGAGCTGAAAGTCCGCATTGCCCAGCGACAGCCCGAAACCTGAAGGATCTGGAGAAGGTCTGTATGGAGGAGTGGGCCAAAATCCCTGCTGCAGTGTGTGCAAACCTGGTCAAGAACTACAGGAAACGTATGATCTCTGTAATTGCAAACAAAGGTTTCTGTACCAAATATTAAGTTCTGCTTTTCTGATGTATCAAATACTTATGTCATGCAATAAAATGCAAATTAATTACTTAAAAATCATACAATGTGATTTTCTGTATTTTTGTTTTAGATTCCGTCACTCACAGTTGAAGTGTACCTATGATAAAAATTACAGACTTCTACATGCTTTGTAAGTGGGCAAACCTGCAAAATCGGCAGTGTATCAAATACTTGTTCTCCCCACTGTGTATATATATATATATATATATATATATATACATTTTTTTTATTTTAGTATTTCAGTACATATTTATTTCCATTAGTTGCCAAGGCAACATTTCTAATTTAAATAATAATAAAAAAGTTTATTTCTCATCTAATACTTTTATTTTATTTCAGCTTTATTTAAATTACTGAAAATGTTTTTAATAGTTTTGGCTATCAACACTGATGCATCTTTCAAGATAAATAAAAAAAGCGTTTCAAAAGTAACTGCAAACCCAGAATGGTTAGCTTCATGAAATTTAAACACTATTCTGCTGGCTGTGATTTTTTTTTTTTTTTTTAAACTCAGCTGGTTGTTTTCGATTCTTCACATGAAGAATATTTGTGTTGGCAATTTAGAGAACAGCCTGCAGTAAATTTAGATTTTCTGTCTGATTCCAATTTGCCACACTATTCACATGTTAGACAACATTAGTCACTGAAATTAGTCACATCGTCACTTAAGAATGATTCTTACTACAACTATTAAGCCATGCTGGGAACTTTAAGTAGTGTGTTGTGTCTAGAGCACTGTGGGCCAGACACAACAACACACTTAAACAAATAACGGTGATCGCTTTCCAACTGATAATAAGCATTTAACATAGTTCAACCTAGTAGTTTCCCAGCGTAGTGCTAATGTTTCTCTTTTATAACCGTCTATTTCCTTCTCCAGGTGCTAAGAGGGCCGCAGCTCATCGCCGTGGCGTCGACCGATGGGTCCGGCGGGGTTGACGCATCCCCTCTCCAGGGTAACGATATTCAGGTGCAATACGTCCAGCTGGGAACGGTGACCGACCACACTGGCGCAGTACAAGTGAGATAAGCCAAAACACACACAAACACAACTTACCACATTAACATTTTCATCAACAACGCTATCTCTGGTGTATAACCATTTTATTTGAGGGAGGAATGTTTTCTGTCACAAAACGACCACCAGTGTTGCACAGGTGTTGCAAGGATGTCATCTCCACCATCTGTGGTGGGCGGCAATTCTGTACCAACACCGCAGGGTGGCGTAGTGGCCAATATGTGTGATCTATACATTTCAAAGTCTTTAACTCGCTCTCTCACCATGTGTTCTCTGTAGAAATCGCAGGCAGTGATCTTAACCTGCTCTCCGCTCTCACTTTGGGCTAATCAGCAACCCAGATCAGTTTGATTTTCCTCGGAATAATAAATGGCCTCTAGTTGTCCTTTTCCTCCCTGTCTATTTTCTCATTTTTATCCCTCTTTTCCATCTCATGCTCTGCATCAAGCTCTCAACATGCTCAAGCCCTGCTTGATGTGTGATTTTACTCTAATCACTTCCCCATGATGCCTTTACCGTGTTTCAGAGCCGCTATATGGCGTGCACACGTATTCAAACACATTTAGAGGTTTGACAGTCATTACAGGTCACCACATTTCCCCAGCTGCTCTCACGTGTTTGATTCATGTGAGGCTTCAAGCTAGGGTTGAGGAGCACAGGCACAATTTGACTTGCATACTTGCACATCTGCTTTTATGTTTCTGTCTTTAGAAAAGCAAACACTGTTTTAAATCTGAAACAAACAAACAATCGGTGGTAATCTTATGAGCGAAATTAGTGGCACAAATTTTGGTTGGCCAAGAATTTTTGCTTGGTAAGACCAACAACTATGACAATAAAATGATTTAGATTAATGTTTACAGTTGGCGAAAAAAGTAAATGTGTAAGTAAATATCAAAGATGTTAAAAAAAACTCTCTTTATTAATATATACTGTATATATATTTTTTAGAAAAATAACTATGTAGAAAGAATTGATTCAAATATATTGAGTCATACATTTTATAAATGCTTTAATATTGCTGGAAACAAGGTTCCAATGGTCATGGATCAAAAAAGAAATGTTTGAATGACCCATATGTGCATTGTTGCATATAAAATAAAAATAAAATAATAATTTATTAAGAAGACACAAGCGAGTGCAGATATTTTCTTTTCATTTGTAAGCATTGATATTTCCAATGGTCATGGAAAAATCAGAGAAATAGTGAGATTTCTAGGCCTGAAGTAAATAATAATAATAAGGCCAAAAATATAATAAATTAAAATGAATTAAGTTAATAAATCAATTATAAAATAATTATAGTATTTTATAATATTTTATTATATTTTATAAAAAATAATATTTTATTACTCTAAAATATTTAATTGGCTAGAAAAATTTGTCAAATCTTTTTAAAAAATCATTGAAAATTTCTATTATGAACAATTTAGTCTATCTTAGCTAAGCTCTAAAATAATTAATTGGCAAAAAATAAAAAGTAATAAAGAATTACTGAAAAAGAGTGGTAACCCTGTGAAAAATGTTTTAAGTTTGATCTGTTACCTTTTGACACACTTTTTGGTAATTTTGCACACAATCATCAAATAAAACTGGGCTATGGGCTAAAACTAATGAATATAATGAAATGTTGACAAAATTTAAATATTTTCATTAATGCCGTGTGTCCACCAAAACATAGCCAACTGAAAACGTCAGCGCTCTTCTTAAAACGCCTTACTGCGAGCGCTTGAGAACGCTTAGGCAGCGAAGCGTTTTTTTGTTGTTGTTTTTTTTTCAGTTGAGGCGCTATGGCTACGTTCACAACTTTCAATTTTGGGATTGACAACCACATTTACTTACAGGTGTGAGTCTCGAAATGTCCCGTTCACACAGCAACTTAAGCCGCGTTTCCACCGCAGGAACTTTCCCCAGGAACTAGGGACTTTGGGGTGGTACTCGGTCTCCACCGCAGGAACCGGGGTCTAAATGAAGTTCCGGGTAAAAATTTTCTCCTCAGAAAGTCCCTGTTCACGAGGTAGTACTTTTTTCAACGTCCAGGAACTTTCGGGGCACTGAACATGCTGATTGGTTGACTCCACGCAGCATTTTATCTCAACCACCATTTTTAAAAGTCTGTTGCGGTGCGTGCAGTAAGAGTTGTTTGTTATTCGAATCAACAATGGAGTTTGAAAAATACAACCGATGGACCGACGACGAGGTTCAGGCGTTTATTAAGTTTATATGTGGAGGACGAAATCCAGTGGGAACTGGAAAGTCGCGCGCAGTCCTACGTCACCGGACTGATCTTCACGGTACTTTAGACTGTGATGGAAACGCAGACAGCAGCAGGTCTGGGGGAAAAAAGTTCCTGGGAAGACAAATTGTTCTGGGTAATTTCGGCGGAAACGGGGCTTTACAGTAGCGTCTCGAATGCTGTCTGTATGAACATGCAACAAGAATCAAGCCTGTATTCTCTTACCAGTAACTATAGTGACAGTGACCAAAGTAATATCGAAGATGGCGACGTCCATAAAACTGAAAAGTCTTATCACTTTTGACATGACAAGAGTCCAATTCAGTGGCGAGTTCATCCGTCAAATCGTCATTAACCGACAGAAGCTTCAATATATACGCACTAGCCAGACCCTTTAACCGTTGCACTTGCGTCTCACGTCCTTTGCAGCATCTCGCGCATGACATGGCATTTGAGTCACGCATAGAGCACAAAACTGACGGGAGCCGCTCCGGTTAAGAACAGTGACTAGAACCTTCAGATGACACACAGCTCATATCTACCTCGCTGTAAGTTACCGAAAGCACAACCACACGAAACCCCTCAGCAGAGCGGCTCTCTCGCACTGTATGACGTGACAGACAACTAGTTGTCCAGTGCGGTTCCGTTCACACAAGAATGCGTTTGCGAGTCCTGAAAATTTCCGAGCCTGAGTTCGGTTATAGAATGCGGTTTTGACTCCTGTAAGTAACCATACTGTGTGTGAACGTAACCTCATTAAGGACTCAAATACAGGACTGACAACCGTATTCTGCTGCGTGAACATGGCCTATATGTGCTATGATACGGAATATCCACAGAGGTGTTAATAGTATCTGATTCCGCAAATAGTTTGTTTCTGAATATAAAAGTGTCAACACAATGTAACGTACTTGCTCTGGCACTAGTTTTGGATGAAGAGATGTACTTCTTATTGTCATTTGTTATCGTTGTACACGCAGAATGTGACGGTTGGTTGGTGTGGTATTTGTCCCGCCCCTCCTTCACTGTGATTGGACTGCTGTGTTTTAAAGTTGAACATTCTTCAACTCTTGGCGAAAAAAAACAAGAGGGCTCATCGTGAAATAAGCACTCAGCGCCTCGTCACGCTGCTGCCGTTTTAAAGATGCGGCGCTCCATTGTTGAAAAACAATTGGAAAAATACGCTAGCCTTGGGAAAAAATGCTTTGGTGGACAAAACAATGTAAAAATGAAAACTGAGAACAGACATTTCAGTGCCCTTTGTTGTGGACCATCCCTCTTACATTTCTCAAACAGTCCAGAGACACTTATGCCACTAGCACGCACCCCCAGTATGGCTTTTGTGAGCGGGAGAATGTGAGCTATTTGGTAACAGGGACGAGGACGAGGCCTTTACCACAGTTGCCCTTTAAAGTGGTTAGGCTGGTACAACTAAAACCTCTTTAGACGGAGACCTTTGGGCGCTTATGGTTTAAATATTCTTAAAGGGCATTTCCTGCATTAAATAAAGTCAGTACTTTTTGTCTATTTGCTTTGCTAATACACATAAATGTCTTTTTGAAATCTTTCATTAAAGTGTAATCTGTCCTTTACAGATGACATCACCAAGACCTCTTTGTTTTCAGCCCCTTCCCCTCTCTATACTTAACTGTAAATATACAAAAACAAATGTTCCCCTTCCTCTCTTTGAAGTATATTCTTTCATCAGATATGCTGTAACTGGGCCAAATTTGTTGTACGGTCTCGATGCCTTGTTATCTGAGTGACCTGCATCTTTCTTTTCCTCTTTCTCTGTCTCACGGATATTACACACTTGCGTTTTGGCCAACCTTCAAATATGTAGTGTCTCATCTTCGTCTAAGCAGGCTGTACCAAACCCCGGAAAGCAGTTAGTGGGAACAGCTTGATGACCGCCCATCAGAGGGTCTCTAGCCTCACTTGTTGCTTTCCTTGGTGGTCTGGAAGCCTTCCAAATTAGCTCTGCAATTATACTGTACACATCAAAGCTGTTGGAAAGTTGTTAATGGACTTTGATGCTTGAGCAGAACACAGCATGCGCAGCATTTGACGCAATCACCCAAGTAAATATTTGCCAATCGATTATAGATTGAGGTTGTTTTGTAACGAACCACCTGTTATTGTGACAGGAATCAAATAAACAGCTGCCAGAGGAAATGAATAATGTTTCTGGCATGAGCTCGCTTAGCAGTGGTACTGTACTGTAGTTACCTAACAGAAAAACTATTGTTTTGGGGAAGATGATTCGGAGAGGAATTTGTTTACATGTAAATTCATTCTGTAACACTTTATTTTGATGGTCCACTTTAGACATTCTGTTGGCTGTAAGTAACGTTGCACCTACATGCCAATTTATTCCACTAACCTGAACCTGAATACTCTAATGAGAGTTAGTTGACATGTCAATGTTACTTAGTCAACTGGATGTCTCAAGGGGACCATCAAAATAAAGTGAAACCATCCATTTCTACACGCTTTATATCTTGCTCTCCAGTTTCAACTGTAATTCTTAAAATCACATTTTCTTAAAAACTCTTAAAAAAAAGTGAATATAGACCATATTTATTTCATTTGCATTCAAATTTACATCAGTTTTAGGTAGAGTTGGGGAAAAAGTGCAAAAATTTGATCCATTTAATTCAAATGTGTCCTAACTAGTAGCAACTGTGATTTAGATTTTTCGTCCATTTCTTTTATCGTAACCACACCCACAGTGAGATCTCATTGGTCCAAATTCCTGCTTCACAGAGCTGAATATTAATAGTTCGATTTGCTGTGATTTTTGCGTTGTGCAGCGTTTCTCATTTAAAATTACTTGGACACTGTTCATATTTAGTCAGAGAGTGGGTAAAAAAAAAAAAAAGTCATGGAAAAATTTTTATTATTTAAATTATATATTAAAAATCTACTAAGATTAAATGTGGACCTAAAATGGTGGAAATAAAATATATAAAGTAATAAATAAATGGACATTAGGGGGAAAAAGTGATTACAAAAATAAATAAATAACTTAAGAACATTAGTGGACCTCAAGGAAAAATTCAAGTAAATTTAAATGTAATTTATAAGCAAATTTTATGTGGACATTTATAATAATTACAAAAAATAAATAAAAACTTAGTGGACCTAAGAACAGTAGTGGACCTCAGGGCAAAATTGAAGTAAAATTTTAATATAAATATAAAATAAATAAAAGGATTTTACTTTTAGTTGTTTTTAATTTACTTAAATTTTGTCTTTTTTGACCCATTAAAACCTACTTGATGAGCTAACCCTCAGGTTGTGTTCGGGTCATTTTGACCCGTAGAGGATTTTCTTTTTCCCGAAAATGCTTTTTCCCAATTATCGCAGTGGACTAAAATTTACTGACTTTACTCACCGAGGGTATAACTACTTTTTGGTAGTAGTTGTGTCCTAATTGAAAGAAGTTGACAAAAACATTGAATCCAATATTTGGTGATAATATAGCATGATGAGCGATTTACAAGCAATTTTTAAATTAGGCCAGTTATTTTTGATCGGGAACACCAAAGGTGGTACTAGGTTTTCAACACCGCATAAGGGCTAAGAAGCCAGGAAATGACATAAAATGCATATCTTTTTTAATCTTTAAACTCTAGAAAATCTTAACAATTGTGCAACTTGTAGTCAGTTTAATCATTTAATTTCCAGCTGAAATGATTCAGACAGCGGTCTTCACATAGATGATGCTCTGATCCCCCTGTTGCCACTCAACCACCATCCTGAGGTCACGGCGCTTCTCTCTATGTGAATTTCAGGATTATTTAAATCGCTCTCATCTGCTGCACAAAACATGTGGTAGTGTTTACAGACATTTTTTATGTACACACCCCTTCATTTTTTCTTGTTTTTTCTTCATTTAATAGTTTCCATATCACACATTTGATCACTAGAGATAAAAATTATTGAAAATAAAGAGATGTTTCCGGCCAGGAAGGTCTGTTCTCTGTACAGTCCGATAGAAGTGTCAGCTCACTTACTCTGCGATGCTGTTAAATGATTCAGTCATGAACTCCCTCACTGGCCCTAATGAGTGCCCTCTTGTGGAGCTGCAGGAAATCTGCCCCTGAGGACTCTGCACTTAACACCTATGATGAAAAGCACAGTCCGCGAGTGTCTCGCATCAAATGGGCTGTGTTTTAAGAGTCTTGGCACTTTTGGGCCGTGCCCTTGAGGACAGTTTGAGTCTTTGCACCGTGCAGGTGTGCGGTCTGTTCCCCTGGCGTGTGTTGAGGAAGGAATGACTCACTCCACATACTCTGAAGTGACTCATCCTGCGTCGTCTCCCCCTGCATCACTCCCTCCATCTTTTTTTTTTCGAGGGAGTGTTTTTATTTCCACGACTGAGATAAAGTGTAGCCTTCATCTGACCCTTTACTTTTTTCCTCTTTTTCCATCTCTTGTTGTTGTCCTGGTCTTTGTTTTTGCTGTATCAATCTGTACACCTGTCAGCGTTGTATTCGTCGGCTTTCACTGCCTCCATCAATATGGGAAAAGAGACATATTAAGCCTGGGCAAATGGCAGGATGTACAGTGTGGCGATGGATATGTATACACACTTTATTTTAATAGAACAGACACTCCATGTGTCAAACCACATTGCAGACAGATACTTCTGTTGTTGTTTTATGCAGTGGATTCCTTTTTGACATGTTGGGTGCATCAGTCCAGTGTTGACACACTATTAATATGGCGCATTAATGTGGAATTCAGCTGATGTGCAGTCAGCTGTGCACAAAATGTCATAATACTATACTGGCTTCATATTTATGTTTTGCTGTTGAGAGTCCCTCAAGTCAATCAAATTCCCCAAAAAATTTAAATAAATAAAATCATTTTGGAAGTATTGAAGTCTCACACACACACACACACAAGTTTTTATATTTTATGGGGACATTCCATAAACAATGATTTTATATTGTACAAACTGTACTTTCCATTCCCGAACCCTACCCATCACACAAAAGCTATTTTCCCCATGGGGACAAATAAATGTCCCCACAAGGAAGGGGATTTTGGATATTGTCCTCTTTGTGTGGACATTTTGTCCCTATAATGTAGGGTTTACCAGGCCACACACACATACTGTGTATATATATACAGCTCTGGAAAAAATTAAGAGACCACTTAACATTGAGATATCACTGTTAAGTGGTCTCTTAATTTTTTCCAGAGCTGTATATACACCGATCAGGCATAACATTATGACAGCTGACAGGTGAAGTGAATAACACTGATTATCTCTTCATCACGGCACCTGTTAGTGGGTGGGATATATTAGGCAGCAAGTGAACATTTCGTCCTCAAAGTTCATGTGTTAGAAGCAGGAAAAATGGCCAAGTGGAAGGATTTGAGTGAGTTTGACAAGGGCCAAATTGTGATGTCTAGACGACTGGGTCAGAGCACCAGTGGAACAGTGGTGAACCGGCTACAGGGTCATGGGTGGCTAAGGCTCATTGATGCACGTGGGGAGCGAAGGATGGCTGGTGTGGTCCGATTAAACAGACGAGCTACTGTAGCTCAAATTGCTCAAGAAGTTAATGCTGGTTCTAATAGAAACCAACACAATATTAGGAAGGTGGCCATAATGTTATGCCTGATCGGTGTGTGTGTGTGTATATATATATATATATACAGCTCTGGAAAAAATTAAGAGACCACTTAACATTGAGAAATCAATGTTAAGTGGTCTCTTAATTTTTTCCAGAGGGGTATTTATCTGACAAAATTGACAAAATCTGAAAAAAAACGGCAAACTACAGCTACAGGTTTTATTTTATTATGCATAGAAAAACATAAAGCTAACAGGAAAAAGCATACATTGACTACAAGATAAGTTATTAATATTTTGTTGGTTGTCTCTTGTTTTTACACATTCTCATACAATTTCTTTGTATGACAGCCTGGCCTAAAATTATGTCTGCATAATTTGGCGTTTCATTGGGTTATTACAAATAATACCATGGACTCAATGCACAACTACGCAATACGCTTACAAAATCTTTAACAAATTAAAAAAAAACAATTTAATAAAGGGTGAAGATCTGAATTTTCACTTTTGACCACTTTTTTTTTTTTTTTTTTTTTTGAGAAGTTGATAGATAATGTTGTCTTTCTTTACAACATTATAGAACAGTTCTTTCTGGTTCTCGAATCTGATTGGCTGAGGGCCGTGCGATATTCTCCCAGTATCCGTTTGTATCACTCTGCTTGCGGCAACTGTCATGGCGGTCGAGCAAATCCACCATATTTTTTACAAATACTAATGTTGTGTCACGAAATGTAGTTTTAAGAGTTTTTTAGGCGAGAATGTAGTTATTTACAGTCTAAAACAGTCAAATTTTTAAATGTTATTACAATGCAAAATAACTGTTTTTTACTGTTTTTTATATATATTTTAAAATCAAATTTAGTCCTGTGATGCAAACCTGAATTTTCAGCATCATTATCATTGTCACACGATCCTTCAGAAATCATTTTATAATTGGTCCTCAAGAATAAAATAAAAAATTAAAGTCATATATAGTGTTACCTAACCAGGTAGGACAGTAGAACTGTCTGTTTTCTAATAGAACGTTCAGGAAACCAGTTTGAAACGTTATTATTTTTGCATTATTTTTGCAGTTTCATTTCGTGTTTCTAGTAGCACAAAATGACACACTTTAAAACTCATTCACTGTTTTTTGTTCTCAGGCTGAAGCTCTGACTCCAGCGCTGCAGGCGGAGATGGACGTAAAGGAGGCCATTCAGCTTCAACAAGCCGAGAACGGAGAGGTGGTTCAGATCCAGATGCCAGGCACTTGAAAAACCTTCTCACATGTTCATAAACAATGATATTCGGCTTAAGAGCATCAAGGAGAGGGCGAAATCGAGGAACGTGGCCACTCAAACTCAAATTTTCAAATGAAACCACCACTGTCAGTCAACAATTATTGACTAAATCCAAGTAAAACAAATACAATTTGTTGTAACATGTCATTTCATTTGGAAACTACTGGCCGTTTCCCACCAATAACAGTCACAGAGTGCTTAGTAACGTATAAGCAATGCTGGCTTCATCGCTGGCTCATCGAATCTCTCTGGCACTGAACAAAACAGAAGGCTTTTTCCTCTTCAGTCTATCTGAAGTACCTCATATGCAAGGAACAAGCATGGTTAACTAAAGATTCGAGTTTGAGTTACTGGGCTTAAAGCAGTCACCTAAACTACCCATGTGTCATTTGACTTTGTAGACTTTCATTATCATATATATTATGAATCAGTAGCTATGTAAAATATGCTTCAGTTCATAATCCAAGGTTTTGCTATCCTTTTGTGATGTTTTTTGGTGTGAATGTGTGTTTGAATTGGTGAAAGACTGGGGTATGTTTGAGGTCCGCCCCGTCTTCATTCATCAATAATCAATTTGTTTTCATAATGGTTAGTCTAAATATTTTTTGTTTCATATAGCTTTATTGTACATAAAAAAATAAACTACTGAAAGTTTTGTGGAGCTTTTGTAGGGCTAATACACAGTAATATGACAACAGTGAACTGTGTTAACGTAGTATATGAGAAATGTACTTTTTCATATATATATATATATATATATATATATATGTGTATGAAGGATTTGTTCAAAATGAATAAATGACCGTTGTTTCCACATACAGTGTCCTGAGTAACAAGTAACAGCAGCTTTAACCGAGTCTGCCAGACAAACTCTAAAAAGTGACATTAGGGAAATTTCAACAAAATAAAAAGTAAATCCATTGTCAGCGATGTATGAAACAGCTCACACAGAAGTCACTTTCAAAGCTTTCCGTTGGTCAACGTGACGAATCGTGACGAATTAATGCAACCCACTTCAACACGAGCAAAATCTGTATTGGGAACTTTTTCGCCCTCATGTCAACCGATCGCGTGGATTCCTATTGAAATGACTGGATTTTTCCTGGGAAATTTCATATTATTATCTACTATTATTTTAGAGTGCAGTAAGTAAGATGAGGACAGTATGCAAATTTTCCATAAAATATCAGAATGACCTAGTTGTTCAAAAGTAATCTGATCGGATTTCGGCTATCGGATTGGATCAAATCTTGGAAATAGGTTGTTCAAAAGAATAAAAGGACTCTAAAATCAGATTAGATCACAAAATCCAATCAGGATCAAATCATGAGCTTGTGTTGTTCAAAACTTTTTAGTAAGATTGGGATACCTTTGATCCCAAAAAAATCACACACACATTTTTTTACACAACTGTTAAAGGGGGGGTCTAATGCTATTTCATGCATTCTGACTTATTTACACTGTTAAGAGTTGGATTCTCATGCTAAACATGGCCAAAATTTCAAAAAACGAGTTGGACGTATGACGGAGTATTTCTGTGACAAATACACTCCTTCAGGATTCGAACAAGTTTCGGAAAGTTTTTTTCTGTGTATGGCCCTGTATGACATCATAAAGGGCGGAGTTCCTTGTATGGCCACTTCTCCCGGATGAGCGTGTGCGCACGTCAACCAGATCGAGAGCGAGAGCACGTCCATCAACGAGCTTCGTTCGGGTTATGGAGCCGTCGGCAGCGCTGTCATTTAGTTTTTAGAACACGAAATCAACAATGTCACTAAAGAAGTGTGTTTCTAGTTCTGAGGGAAAGATAACCTTGTTCAGCTTCCCAAATAACCCAGCGTTAAGGAAACAGTGGATGCAGTTTGTTTTTCCAGATTAGCAACGGAGTTCTGCAAGTGTGTTTGTTTGTTCCCGGTCATGAGTCGAAACCGCAGGCGGTGAGTGAAACTGTTTTGCTGGCAATCGGCACGTAAGTGCATATAATGTCAACAACACGAACGTATAGCGATTTGAAAGTTATCCAGGGATAATGCCATGATGTATTGTGTGTGTGTGTGTGCGTGTGCTTGTGACTCTTTAGCTCCGCCCACTGCACGCCTCCACGAGTTCGGCTGTTTTCAGAAAGAATCGGTACAGCGTATCTGTCTTTTATAAATATGATCAAACTGAAGACTCTTCGGAGATATGAAGGATGCAATACTACTCTAGAGGTACTCAAGATTAACATGAGACTGGCAGAAACTGTGTGTGTTATGTACCCTTTAAAGTAATAAATTAGAAGTAGACATTAGGCTACCTATTAAGCCTTTCAGTAGCCTACAGTAAAGTAAAAAAGATTTTGGCGCCATAAAATAACCCCTAAACAGCTGTAAATATCAAACAAAAAATTATATTTTATTTAAAGTGTTTTTTATCACTGTTTGTAAACTACATTGGCATAATCACAATCAAAAAACAATTCTGATTCGTATTTTTTTCCCCATCTTTTATTTTTTTCATCACCATGTTCCTTCAGGGGCTCCGTAGAGCACTAATAATCCAGATTTGGTCATTTGAAAAAGTGTGTATCTGGATCAGGGTGATCCAATCCAATTTTGCTTTGAAAAAAGGATTACCTGATCCTGGATAGCAAAACATGGGACATCCAAATCCAGATCATTCTAATCCAGATTGAAATTTTTGAACAACTGGCCCCTAGAGTACCACGCAAGTACACTATATCCCACAATGCAATGTGGCCGAATTGCCTATGCATTTTCAGTGGGATGAATGAAAATGGAAGCAATCACTCATTTGACTCGCTCAATATTCAGGGTTATTCATAACGGAGTACTTTAGAATAAAATAAAAAAAAGTATTTCAATATAAGCGAAATTTAGGTTGACTGCAAACTGGCTGATATTCTGAGGGGAAAAACAAATGAAAATTTTAAAAAAAGTTTTATTTTAAAATGTATTTTGTATTACGCACTAAACAAATATATCAAATGTTGGTTGCTATGTTTATTTTATATTTATGTGATTTGCTTCAGTTGACCAGAACACCATAGTGAGAGTCATGAAACTTTTGGTTTGTTAGATCACCATATATTCTCTCTAGAGGCCCCCCAAAACTCCTACACCGACTCCCTCGTCTCTAATGGGACTAAGTCAACCTCTCCCCCATTCTGGATCCCAGATTGTAACAGTCTTGACTTTTAAGGCCTCTGGCCAGGCACCGCTGGGCCCGTTGTCATGGCGAAGGTACAAGATGCACTCGCGAGTTGCTAACTCATCCTTTCCCACTGTTGTAGGTTTTCGTCAGATCTTTGGGGCAGGGGCGAGGACAATAAAAAAAACTTTTGTTGAGTTTTCCCACGCACAATGATGTATTTTGGATCGTGTGAAGAAAGCAGCCCGTATAAATGCTGATAAAAACATCTCTCTATTTCCTTTTGTTTTCTTTTAGTCTCAAAGTCTCCTATTACCCGTCTTCTGTACGCTATCCATCCGTCTCTCTTAAGGATTCTATTGCTTTCTTTTTCCTCCGGTTTCCGATTGTTCTTATGCTCCCACTCTTTTTTCAGGTTGTGTCTGGGATTTTTTTAGCTTCCCTCCTTCACTACCCTTCTGTATTGGTCTTTTCAGAACTTGGACTATGGTGCCGTAGCCCCCCTAAAATCCAACACTGATCTCTTTTCTCTAATAGGACCTAGCTGGCCTCGCCCCCATTCCAGAAGATGGATGAAATACCCCAGAATTGAATGGTCTGGAGGGTCAGGGGCCCCTGGGACTGTCGACTATCGGCGGAGACACAGATTCGGTTACCACTCTCTGGGGTCCGATAACCTCTATTTGTACGTGGGATAATACCCACTAGGCAGTTTTGTCAAATTTGTCTTTATATATTGGATAAAATGTCAAACTCACAGTTTTTAATGATGAAATCATATCAGTTTTCTTTTATCACAATACAGGGCCATTGTCAGTGGAGGATGTGGGATGAATTGTAAATCATTTCGATTTGCGCAAAGTTGCCATGTTTACCACGTCTCTGGATGAAAAATCAAAATGGTGTTTTTTTTTTGAATATTACTTTAATTAGTAATCATTTCTCTATCACTGTTATTCCAATTGTTCTTTAAATAACAAAAGTCGGGTCCTTAGTGACATAATCCTCCAGGATGTGACATCATTTTTCATGGGAAAACAACAACACTAACATCAGTAAGTATTGATTTATGGTACATAGTATTGTGGAATTATTTTGTTTTACTCGAAAGCCATCCAACTTGATTAAATTGTACAATTGGTATGATGATAACATTTCAAAAGAGAATTCCATCCAATCCATGTATTTCCATCCTATTAGGAATACAGTTACATTTCATCCTGTTAATCCATCCTGTTACTTTCCATTCTGTTAGGCATCATGTTATTTTTTATTTCCAGCCTGGTATGTTCCATCCTGTTAGGAATCCTGTTTTTTATTTATTTTTATTTGCATTCTGTTGGGAATTCTGTTAATCTCTTGATTTCTGTCATGTTAATAATCTTGTTCATTTCTTTATTTCCATCCTGTTGCTTTCCATCTTGCTAAGAATCCTTTTCATTTTTTATTTCCATCCTGTTGGGAATGATGTTAATTCCTTTATTTGCATCACGCTAATAATCATATTCTTTATTTCCATCCTGTTACGACCCATTCTATTAGGAATCATGTTAATTTCTTTATTTCTATAATGCAAATAATCTTGTACATTTCTTTATTTCCATCTAGTTACATTCCATTCTGACAGGAATCCTGTAATTTTTTTTATTTCCATCATGTTATGAAATTTGTATTTATTTGTATCACGCTGATAATCTTATTAATTTCTTTATTTCCATCCTGTTACTTTCCATTCTGTTAGGAATCATATTAATTTCTTTAGTTCTATCATGCTAATAATCTAATTTCTTTATTTCCAGCCTTTTAGGAATCCTGTTTAAAAAAACTTATATTTCCATCCTGTTATGTTTCATGTTAGGAATTGTTAATTTCTTTATTTCCATCCTGTTACATTCCATTCTGACAGGAATCCTGTAATTTTTTTTTATTTCCATCCTGTTATGAAATTAATTTATTTATATCACAATAATAATCATATTCTTTTCCTAATTTCCATCCTTTTACATTCTATTCTGATAGGAATACTATAATTAGTTTATTTCCATCCTGTTACGTTCCACCATGTTAGGAATTTTGTTAATATCTTTATTTCTGTCATGCTAATAATTCTGTTAATTTCAATATTTCCATCCTGGATTATTATGATGTCAAATTATAATGAATAGTGTTTAAGTGTTTTGACCAGAACATATTTCTGAAACTCTGGTGTATTATAGAATTACTTCTTTAAATTACAACACATTCATTTTTAAAATGTTACAGAGTTCAAAAGGGACAGCCCTGTATAACAGAAGTAAACCATGAATAGACGACATGTACTGTAGTGTTATCTTTGTTGGCCTGACCTACATGTCCACTCTGATTTTTTTTTAATAGTTTTTATCTAATGCGGAGAAACTATTTTCCAAGTCAAAACATGAAAGTGTTCAGTCTCCAAGAAAATAAATCAGCACTTGTTGATCTGATAACTAAGTGCAAGACGACCGAGCAGTCTGGCCCGAGCACAGCAAACAGGAGACAAGGTCAGAATTTTTAAGACCCTAATGTTCCTCAGTGGCGTATTTTATGTTTTTGACTCCATGGGTTCAAGTTCTGTGTATGATCATTCGAGTGAGCTCATGTTTTTGTGTGTGGACTCATGCCTGATGTGAATTTACAGGTTTCTTTTATTTTCATGATCTTCTTAGCAGAACGCAAGTTTACGTGGTACGGCGATGACCTACATGAGCGATTTCTCAACCCATTTATTACATTATCTTCTAATAGGATTAGACCTTTTGTTGAAAACTGATTAATGGTCAAAAATAATAATGCTGGTCCAAAAACCCATTACATCATTTAAGACACTAAGCAACAATCCCGAATCTCCTGAAAGACGCCGCTGATGCTTATCCAATGACATAAAATTCTATTGCTTAATTATGAGAGTAAGTAGGCCTTTGTGTATCTCAAATACATATTATGGAAAAACCTTTCCAATATCCAAAATGTTTAGCTACTATGACAAATAACCTCTCTATTTCTTGTAACCTGTTTGTGGGGGCTGTAGATAGCTAATTTTATTACTAATTTTCAATTTTATATGGCACTTTATATGAAGTGACTTGTTATGGTTTGCCAGGTGCCTTTTGCAAAGGTGATAAATTATGGATCGATTAAATCATGGGTTTGAGCGAGTTAAGTAACAATGTTTTACTTTTAAAAAAAATATTATTGTCATTTTTAACAATTATCTCTTATTCAAAACTTACAAAAAATGTTGGCCCTGATTTAGCAATATTAAAAAAAAAAATAATTAAAAAAAAATGAAATTTTCTTGGCCAGAAAAAAATGACAGTAAATGTGCATAAGGGATATATTTTAAACTGATGTTGTATTTGATTAATGTTATCAGATTTTAAAAAAAAAAGTGTATTTTAGGGGTTTATAAAGTACACTCAAACTAAAAATTATTCAGACACCAGATATCATTTTTTACTAGTGGGTGCAGGACACTATAGTTCATTTATATAAGTGAGGATATCAAAATAAAGTAAACTGTGACATATTATACCCCAAAATTCTTCATACAGTGACTACCAGTAAAATTGATAAAAATTTGGTACCAAAATTATTCAGACACTTTGACCTGACCATGTTTTGCTTAAGTGTTTTTTCTTTAATTGCTAATGCGACCTTTTACACCACAGACTGAACAAAAGTAAGCATTGCTTGGTCATTGGTTGACCTAAATTGGTATTATCTAATTGTGTACTTAAATTTAACTGCTGACAGCTGATTGGTTGATTGTAATCCATTACATATCTTTCTATCAAAGTTATCTGACATTATCAAGATGAATTTGTTCTGATACAGTTTAACTCTGAGTTCTTGTCATATTTTATTACCATTTTCTAAACTATAGCGAATAAACTGTGATAATGTGAGAAAATGTTGAAGGTGTCTGAATACATTTTGGTTTGACTGTAGCCTATATTAAAATATGTATTTTCCATAACAAATAGTTTATCTTGCTGTGTGTATACATATAGTCTGATTTCACTACTAAAGCCAGAGCTTCATAATCTGAGGATAGTGTTTTGTATCAGCATAAACATGTAGGCTACAGTTTGTTTGTGCTATCCCTATTGACATTCATACACTTGTAATACATTTTGAGGCCACTGTTTTATTATTACGTAATAATATATTATTTCTGCATGCTTAAGCGTTTGGAGATTTGGACTGAAGCTTGATTTGGACGTGAATGGTGAAGCTGTGGTCAGGCAGAGGTTAACTGGTTCGAGCGCTGTGGTGGTTGGGCAGGCGCGGAGCTGCTGCGCTCTGACGCGGGGATGGAGAGCTCAGAGATGCGCTGCTGCTCCAACAGGATCCCGCGGCCGCGGCTGACATTTCCCTTCTGCGTTCTCCGCTCTTCTGCACCGAGGCTTTAAATCACGGGTGAGTCTCGCTCCTTCCGCCGACATATTCAGAGCATGACGCATCCAATGAGACGTCACAGTAACGTAAAGCGCGTGCGAGCGTCACGCGTAGTCTATATGATAACATGACAGGTTCATTGAACAGCGTCCAGCGCGTCAATAACTTCGACGGTTTGATTATAGTCCTCCATGAGTTATGTAAGTTATGCAACTGTGAAGACGAGTAAGTTAAAACTTCTTTTTAACACTCAGTGACTGAATATTTTGTCAACATACATGTTGCTGCATATGTAGAGCCACTCCAGTTGACAAAAGTAACACGATAACCGTAATTTACTGCAGTTATTACTTCAATAACTTGGTTTTAGGTATCAGCAAATTAAAATGGCAGAAATGTTATGAAATCGTAATCCAATATTAATTTATGACTTTAACAATAACTGGTAGCCTAACCTAATAACTTTTTGAACTGTTACCATGGTAAATGTTTGCATGTGCATTTGAGGGTTTGGTCATCACACTAAACACTAAAGAAAGCTTCCATGAAATCGCTTTGAAATCACTTTATTTCCGTTCACAACCATCAATAGAGCGAGTGCACGCCCACTTTTATTTTTTCTCCCCATAAGAACATGAATAAATTATTTTTTATAATAATAATAATAAATATTATTATTATAATAATGACGTCGTATTAATGTTATTATTATATAGATTATATGATAGTAATAATAATTATTATTATTTTGTGTTATTGTATTATTATTAATACATAATTCCTGATGGCATTATTATGCTATTAATTATTATTATTATTATTATTATTATACAGACATAATTGTAATAATAATAAATAATACATAATTAATATTTTATCATTGTTTAATGCGAGCATGAACTACATGGGTGTGCAGCATTGCGAATTACCTAATCGAATAAAAATGGAAAATATAAAACCACTGATTTAAAGTTCAATGTATAGAAACAGTATATTTTAAGTTTATTGCAAAATATTTATATATATTCAAATTAGTGCTGGGCAATCGATTCATCGCATTCAAAATAAAAGTTGGTGTTTACATAATATGTGTGTGTACTGTGTATAATAATTATGTATAGGCCTATATAAATAATATACACACATGCATATATTTAAGAAAAATATGTTATATTTATATATAAAATATTTATATATAGGATAAATTATATAAATATATATACATGCAAATATTTCTTAAATATATACATGAAGGAGTGTGTATTTATATATACATAATAATTATACACAGTACACACACATATTATGTAAACACAAACTTTTATTTTGGATGCGATGAATCGATTGCCCAGCACTAATTTGAATATAGTAGTTTGAGAGTATCTTGAGATTGAGAGACATTTGCTGTGGGTATTTATGGGAGTGGGCGGTCGCTGTAGATTTTTTTTTTTTTTTTTGCAGATCTTGATTGGTTGATATTTCTCTTCAGGATTCATGGGTAATGTAATTCTGTATCAGGAACGGATTTGATCAATTAAAAAAAAATGAATTGAACTAATGCTGATGGCTTCAACAGAAGCATATATCATATAGTGATAACCTCTGAGCTCACAGAAGGTTTGTCTTTGAAGGTTTATACGTTTTTGTTAGTAAACAATCCTTTTATGGACAAATGAATGGGATTTTTTTTTTACCTCCAGTACTTTGTTTATGTGGGTAGTGGCTGGTATTTATTCATTCTGAAAGTGTTTTATTGCATTTGTCCATGGAACAATCTGTGAAGTTTGGTACACATGCGGCATTCGGAAAATTGTTTCCCCTGACAGCATCAACAATTAATTAGCTTCCTTTTAATAAGCATCATTTAATGTTTTAAAAGTGCAGTCAAAACATCAGGACTGGTTGCAGGGGTGGATGAAAGTGGGAGTGATGGAGATCCATGGGATGTTGAGAAACTTTACCAGACCTAAATAAATGGTGAGTGACTGGGACTTTCCCAAACCTGTGCTGAACAGAATGTCCTGTTGTTAACCATTTTTACCAGACAAGATCTTTAACCACTAAGCCACCTTCCAAACGCACTTTTTCGCAAATTAGACAATATTCCTGTTATATTTCGCAATATTCCTGTTCAAAAATGTAATCATAACCCTATCCCTACCTCTAAACCTAACCCTACCCATAACTTATCCCTAAAATCACCCTGGTTGTAAGCTTAAACTTGACATAAACTGTAAACTTGACCCTCAAATCTGATTGGTTGATTGGAATGTTGTTCCAGGATCAACAAAGATATTGATCCAGGAACATATTGAACGTGAAATCAGGTTCTGCATGCACACTCTATCATATAGTTTGGGGTCAGTACGATAATATACATATACAGTGGTGGTCAGAATTATTGGCACCCCTGGTAAATATGATCAAATATGGCTGTAAAAAATAAATCTGCATTGTTTATCCTTTTGATCTTTTATTTAAAAAATTCACAAAAATCTAACCTTTCATTGAAGTAAAAGAATTGAAAGTGGGGGGTAAATCACATTATGAAATAAATGCTTTTCTCCAAAACACGTTGGCCACAATTATTGGCACCCTTTTATTAAATACTTTTTGCAACCTCCTTTTGCCAAGATAACAGCTCTGAGTCTTCTTCTATAATGCCTGATGAGTTTGGAGAACACCTGACAAGAGATCAGAGACCATTCCTCCATACAGAATCTCTCCAGATCCTTCAGATTCCCAGATCCATGTTGGTGCTTCTTCTCTTCAGTTCAGCCCACTCATTTTCTATAGGGTTCAGGTCAGGGGACTGGGATGGTCATGGCAGAAGCTTCATTTTGTGTTCAGTGACACATTTGTGTGTTGATTTTGATGTTTGTTTTGGATCGTTGTCCTGATGGAAGATCCAACCACGGCCCATTATAAGATTTCTAGCAGAGGCCGTCAGGTTTTGATTTTTTATCTGCTGGTATTTACTAGAATCCATGATACCATGTATCTGAACAAGATGTCCAGGACCTCCAGCTAAAAAATAGGCAACAACATTAAAGATCCAGCGGTATTTTTAACTGTGGGCATGGGGTACTTTTTATCCCTGTTTGCACCAAAGCCATCTGGTGGATTTGCTGCCAAAAAGCTCTTTTTATAGTTTCATCTGACCACAGAACCAGGTCACTTTTGAAGTTCCAGTCGTGTCTGACAACTGAATATGCTGGAGTTTGTTTCTGGATGAGCAAGAAGGATTTTTCTTGAATCCCTCCCAAACAACATGAGGTGATGTAGGGGTTGTTTGATAAATTTTTTAGGCTTTCTGACCCCAAGACTCAACTAATCTCTGCGATTCTCCATCTGTGATCCTTGGAGAGTCTTTGTCCACTCAAACTCTCCTCCTCGTCGTGCATTAAGACGATATAGACACACGTCCTCTTTCAGGCAGATTCGTAACATCTTTAGTTGACTGGAACTTCTTAATTATTGCCCTGATGGTGGAAATGGGGATTTTCAATGCTTTAGCTATTTTCCTACAGCCATTTTCTATTTTGTGAAGCTCAACAATCTTTTGCTGCACAACAGAACTATATTCTTTGGCTTTACTCATTGTGATGAATGATTAAGGGAATTTGGCCTTTGTGTTTCCTCATATTTATACTCCTGTGGAACAAGACATCATAGCTGGACAATTTTATGTTCTCAGTCACCCTGGTGTGCTAAAAAATGTAAATATTAATGGGAATATACTTCAGAGATATTTTACTCATAAAAAATTCTAGGGGTGCCAATAATTGTGGCCAACGTGTTTTGGAGAAAAGCATTTATTTCATAATGTGATTTACCCCCCACTTTCAATTCTTTTACTTCAATGAAAGGTTAGATTTTTGTGAAATTTTTTAATAAAAGATCAAAAGGATAAACAATGCAGATTTATTTTTTACAGCCATATTTGATCATATTTACCAGGGGTGCCAATAATTCTGACCACCACTATATATATATATATATATATATATATATATACACTATATTGCCAAAAGTATTGGGACACCTCTCCAAATCATTGAATTCAGGTGTTCCAATCACTTCCATGGCCACAGGTGTATAAAATCAAGCACCTAGGCATGCAGACTGCTTCTACAAACATTTGTGAAAGAATGGGTCGCTCTCAGGAGCTCAGTGAATTCAAGTGTAATAATAAGTTCATATAAGTTCATTCGTGAAATTTCCTCACTACTAAATATTTCATGGTCAACTGTTAGTGGTTATAACAAAGTGGAAGCAATTGGGAACAACAGCAACTCAGCCACGAAGTGGTAGGCCACGCAAAATCACAGAGCGGGGTCAGCGCATGCTGAGGCGCACAGTGCGCAGAAGTCGCCAACTCTTCAGATTAGCTCAAGATCAGTGCGTAGAGAGCTTCATGGAATGGGTTTCCATGGCCAAGCAGCTGCATCCAAGCCTTACATCACCAAGTGCAATGCAAAGCGTCGGATGCAGTGGTGTAAAACACGCCGCCACCGGACTCTAGAGCAGTGGAGACGTGTTCTCTGGAGTGACGAATCACGCTTCTCTGTCTGGCAATCCGATGGAAGAGTCTGGGTTTGGCGGTTGCCAGGAGAACGGTACTTGCCTGACTGCATTGTGCCAAGTGTAAAGTTTGGTGGAGGGGGGATTATGGTGTGGGGTTGTTTTTCAGGGGTTGGGCTTGGCCCCTTAGTTCCAGTGAAAGGAACTCTTAATGCTTTAGCATACCAAGACATTTTGGACAATTTCATGCTCCCAACTTTGTGGGAACAGTTTGGGGATGGCCCCTTCATGTTCCAACATGACTGCACACCACAAAAATTCCAATAAACACACTCCTAAACCTTGTGGAAAGCCTTCCCAGAAGAGTTGAAGCTGTTATAGCTGCAAAGGGTGGGCCAACTCCATATTAAACCCTACGGATTAAGAATGGGATGTCATTAAAGTTCATATGCAAGTAAAGGCAGGCGTCCCAAAACTTTTGGCAATATAGTGTGTATGTGTATATATATACACTGCCATTCAAGAGTTTGGAATTCTGTAAGATTTTTTAAAATGTTTTTTGAAAGAAGTCTCTTCTGCTCACCAGAGCTGCATTTATTTGATCAAAAATACAGTAAAAACAGTAATATTGTGAAATATTACAATTTAAAATAACTGTTTTCTACTTAAATATATATTAAAATGTAATTTATTCCTGTGCTGCAAATCTGAATTTTCAGCATCATTACTCCAGTTTTCAGTGTCACATGATCCTTCAAAAATCATTCTAATGATTATTTGCTGCTCAAGAAACATGTATTATTATTATCAATGTTGAAAACAGTTGTGTAAATTATTTTCCAGGATTCATTGATGAAAGTTCAAAAGAACAGCATTTATTTGAAATGGAATCTTTTGTAACATTATAAATGTCTTTACTGTCACTTTTGATCAATTTAATGCATCCTTGCTGAATAAAAGTATTGATTTCTTTAATTTCTTTCCAAAAAATAATAATAATAAATATTTCTTGAGCAGCAAATCATCATATGAGAATGATTTCTGAAGGATCATGTGACACTGAAGACTGGAGTAATGATGCAGAAAATTCAGCTTTGATCACAGATTTTAAAATATATTTATTTTATAAAAAATAAATTGTATTTTATTATATTTATTTATAAATATTTATATATTTTATTCAAATCAAATCAAATCAAGTGGCATCTGAAAAAGAAAAGAAAGAGATGATAGAACTTCTCTCAGACCTTTTCTTGGCATTTTTGTAATGAGGTTTAAGCAGCTGGTCTCAAGATTTTCCCAGACCTGCCCTGAACCTCAGAACTCTCAGCATGTCCTGTAGTTAACACTTGTATTCTAACCAAAAGCATGTGCGATGTGTTATGACTCACCCGACTCATTAACAAAATAGTTTGGGTAGGAATTGTGCAGGAAAAAAAGCCTAATTTACCTTCCTTAAAAATGGAATCAATCTGAAAACGTGTATGGTGTATTGAGCAATGATCATACAGACGACGGATGAAAGATGAGCTCAATAATGGGCTGTTAGTGTAAGTCTTATTCCTGAAGACATAACAGATTTTAGCATATTGTTCCACTACTGTTCAAAATATAGGGTCATTAATATTTTTTTGTTTGTTTTTGAAAGAAATTATACTTTTATTCAGCAGGGATGCATTCAATTCATCAAATGTGACAGTAAAGACAGTTTAATGTTACAAAATATTCCATTTAAAGTAAACGCTGTTCTTTTGAACATTCTGTTCATTAAAGAATCCTGAAAAAAATGTATCATGGTTTCGTATCATGGTATATTCATTGATAATAATAGTAAATGTTTCTTGAGCATCAAATCATCATATTAGAATAATATAGAGTAATGATGCTGAAAATTCAGCTTTGCATCACAGGGATAAATTACATTTTAAAATTCAAATAGAAAACAGTTGTTTTAAATTGTAATGATATTTCACTATATTACTGTATTTTTGATAACAATAATAAATAAATGAAGCCTTGGGGCCCTATCATACACCCGGTGCAATGCGACGCCAGGCGTGACTCAAGTGTTTTTTGCTAGTTTCGGCCCGACGCAGTTATCATTTTCACGTCCAGCGCCCACGTTGTTTAAATAGCAAACGCACTCGCGTCCATCTGTTCGCCCATGGGCGTGCTGGTCTGAAAACGAGGTGTGTTCATGCGCATTGTTGGTGCGTTGCTATTTTGAGGCAACTGAAATCGACTGCGCCATTGACCTACAAAAACGCAGTATTTTTTGTGTTATTTAAAGAGCACGTTAGTAATATGCGCCTATAGGCTGGTCCACAACGCGTGTACACTCTGATTATTACACACACAGGGATGCGCAGCAGCACACAAACATTTTTAAATATTAAAAATAAAAGGATTCCTCTCTGGAGAAGAGTTCAGTCTTTCCGCTCGCAAATTCCGCCGTGTAAATAACGCAACTGGCTTTTAAAGGGAATGGGAGATGAGACTCTGATTGGTTTATTGCACGTTACGGCCAAAATTCACCCATGACTCTTTAAGAGACTAGGTACAACCCTTTTGGACCAATATACGCTGACCGTTTTTCCCGTCGTTAAACTAGCAAAAGTGGATTTAAACACGTCCTAAGTGCACCTGCGCCATGTGCTTCAGACCATGCGCTCAGATCGTTAAAATAGGGCCCTTGGTGAGCATAAGAGACTTCTTTCAAAAACTTCAAAATCTTACTGACCCCAAACTTGGTAGTGTATATGGTTGTCATGGAGTTGCTATGCATGTTTTGACTTCTGAACATAAATGACATAAATTCTAAAATGTCAGTGATACAATTGTTCTGATTTCATAATGAAGAAAAAACAACAACGATGGTATTCTTGAAAAGAAAACCTTTTTGAGTAGTTTGGCTTACTCTTTTATTTGAAAGCTTGTTTTCTGCCACAGAATAAAAAAAAAGTATTTGTGCCTTTTTATCTCACAATTCTGACTTTTTTTCTCACATTTGTAAGTTTATTTCTCAGAATTCTTACATAACTTACATTTACTCATCATCATGTCGTTTCAAACCTGCATGGCTTTCTTTCATTTGCGGAACATAAAAGAATATCATAAAAGATATTTTGAGGAATGTTGGTAACCAAACTGTTTTGGTCAGTAAATATATCTAAATGCCAAATCAGATGCAGCTTCTGAAAAAAAATCATGGCCGTCGTAGCCTAAAAGTTGATGTGTAATAAATTCTATGTTGAAATATTTAATTTTAAAGTTACTTTTTGTAATATCTATTTGATGCTTTTATCATTTAACACAATAATGACTTTAAATTATCTTTTGGGGGTAATTTCTCAGTCAAATTTGATGTACGATTAATTTGCGATTAATTTGATTAATTAATCAGCACATCATGTTATTAATTAGATTAAAATTTGAATCGCTTGACGGCCCTAATATTTGTTGTGTACACAAAGGGCCCTATTTTAACGATCTGAGCGCATGGTCTGTAGCGCACGACGCAAGTGCACTTAGGGCGTGTCCAAATCCACTTTTGCTAGTTTAACGATGGAAAAAACGGTTGGCGTGTCAGGCGCATGGTCTAAAAGGGTTGTACCTAGTCTCTTAATGAGTCATGGGTGAGTTTTGGGCGTAACGTGCAATAAAAGCCAGTTGTGCTTGCACCATGGATGCTGAATGCTTCTCCAGAGAGGAATCATTTTATTTTTAATATTTAAAAATGTTTGTGTGCTGCTGCGCATCCCTGTGTGTGTAATAATCAGAGTGTACGCACGTTGTGCACCCACCTATAGGCGCATATTACTAACGCGCCCTTTAAATAACACAAAAAATACTGCACTATTGACTTTAAACCAGGTTTCAGTTGGTCAATGGCGCAGTCGTTTTCAGTTTCAACACGGCAATAATGCACCTAAACACATCGTTTTCAGACTAGCACGCCCATGGGCGAACAGATGGGCGCGAGTGCATTTTCTGTTTAAACAACGTGCGCTTGATTTGAAAATGATAACTGTGTTGGGCTGAAGCTTGCAAAAAACACTTGTGTTGCACCTGGTGTCGCATTGTGCCGGGTGTATGATAGGGCCCAAAGAGTTATTCAATTTAATCAGTTGTTGATAGTATAAAAGTTTTTCAAAACCAACATTAATACAAAGACTTAGGCACATGTGCTGCAGACAAAATTTTAATCCCTCTTTCTTTTTATCGCAGACACTCTTATTTGTCCCACTAATGTTTTGATTCATAAATTCATAAAATAACATATGGCAGACACATGATGCTTTCCAAATTTCAAAAATAGCCCTATTCCCTGAACTTGTAATGGCCTTTCCGCAACAGAACAGAAAGAGATAAAACTCAAGCCAACATTAATACGATTCATTTCAAAACAAATAATCACCATATCCGCCCAAGGTGAGCATGAACCCGCCAGTGTCTGTTTTGTCTCAGCAAGGCTTCGAGGCATTCATAGCTAATTAGTTCAAATCAAAGAATTTTAAAGAGCTGAACTGGTGCTAGCAACGCCAAGGTCATGGGTTTGAGTTTATATACTGGCAAATATAAATGCAATGTAAATTGCTTCGGATTAAAGTGTCTGCCAAATGCGTAAGCGTAAATAAGGAGCAGTGTGTGCGCTACCCAGTTTGATAGAAGTACAGTATATCCCCGAATAAAACGCCACTTATATGCCTCATTTGCAGAAAACACTGAAGAGCTTATTTGGCTCTCTTCTACTTCTGGAACAGAAGAAAATTTGGGATGAGATCAGTCGCCAACCTACTGCGGTTTATTGATATGGAACAAGACATCAGTGTTACTTATGGAAGAATTCTGCTAAATTATTCTTGATAGTCTTGGGAGACGTTTTTGAAGAACAGATCCAATCGTGCTCTTAACAGCTCTATTGTTTTTTGATTGTCAACGTGACAATATCGATAAAAAGCAAATTGGGAAAGAATAACAAACTTGAGAGCCAAACCAATGGAAAAGAAAACATGAAATCACTGGGCCTCAACAAAACCAAAAACACTGACTATATAAACATAAAAGGACAAGAAATATGAAATATTAGACCGTATGTTAATGGATTACTGTTATATTCTTGAAGCCGTCTGTTCTAACCAGCCTTTAGTATGTCTAAAGCAACCATCACTAATAATAAAAAGAGAGAACAAAAATAATAATAATAATAAAGTTTTATTTATTTATTTATTTACAAATCACAATTTATTAGTTCATAAATATAATTACACTTTTGGGGAGTCGCACCACATGACATTTTACATGCTGAACTAACTTTGTCATAAAAAAATTCTAATTATTTTACATTTTAAGAGACTCATTGGCCTTGACACACAGTCCTGGGGGTCAGCAGAGGTCATCTCTATCTCTTTTTTTTTCCTGCATATTTCTGCTTGTTGGTTGCACCACCTGACTTTGATTGGCAGACACACGTTTTTCAAATGTCAATAAGCAGTTTTCTAAGAAATAAAAAACAAATAATATGCCAAATTACTTAATAAGGCTTCCTTTTTATGAAATTTCAAATCTGCCAAAATAATAAATACATAAGTATACAAAGAAATGTAAAAAAAAAAAAAAAAAAAAATACAATAATAAATATGTAAATAAATATACAAAATAAATAAATAAATGAGTATTTATACTATTATTTCCTTATTTATGTATAATTGTATTTTTTCCACATGCATTTATTTTTTCATTAATTTATTTATACATTTATTCATTTCCACATTTATTTATGTATATGTATTTATGTCTACATTTATTTATTTCCACATTTATTTATGTCTACATTTAATTATTTCTACATTTCTTTGTCTGTATGCTAATGCGGGGGCGTATTATAAATAAATGTGAAAATAAATGTAGACATAAATACATATATACATAAATAAATGTGGAAATAAATAAAAGTAGAAATAAATAAATGAAAATAAATAAATTTGGAAAAAAATACAATTATACATAAATAAGGAAATAAAAGTATAAATACTCAATTACTTTGTTTTTTTTACATTTCTTTGTATATTCATTCAAGTATTTATTTATGTATTTCTTTTCTTTTATTTTTTTTTTTACATTTCTTCGTATATTTATTTATGTATTTATTTATTATTTTGTCAGCTTTGGAATTCCATACTTTTCAGCAATTTCAGCAAATTGCCTTTTTTTCCTTCATTAAGACATCAGAATCGTTGTAACATAATGACATTTTTGTATTTATTTGTAAGCCATTGTATGTATAAATGGCCTTTTTTATTATATCTTTGAACAGATTAATCGATCCAGACCAAAAAATCTGCATCATGTTTCTGACTCTTGTTTTAATGCAATTTCGATCAGCTGAAGAACAGCAAATCAAACACCTGCGAAATGGACGTTTTGGAAACTGTAACTGTGACTTTCATCCATACTTTTATTTTGGCATGGTTTATGCAACGGTAATGTTGCAGTATTAGGCAAAGTCTTGGTTTCTTTTATAGCCTCTGAGAATACTAGACTGCCAAAAATGAACAATTTGATTATCACTTGCTAAATGCTTTTTATTTTTTGTCAGATTGGGTCTTGGAGTGTCATGTCTGTTTAGAATAACGTTCCTATTCCATGGGAAAAAGTTCTCTTGTTTGTTGAGTGCAGGAAGAACTCTCATTTGAACTTATTTCTTTGAACTAAAAATTCAACTGAGCTTGGCAAAGCTGTGTTTAATTTTCTTTCCCCCTATTTGTGTTATAGTTGCAAATATGATCATGCCAGATGTGGCAGAGGAGTCATGCTTCACTTAAAATATTTCATAATTTTGACTCTCTGTAACTGCCAGAAGTTCACGTCGGGGGAACAGCGCCTTTGAGAGTGTGTTTTGTTGCGGCCGGTGTGCTGCCAGCCGTATGCTGCTGTGATTTAATTATTATTAATGGAATGTCTTGTAGGCCAAATATTTGTGATTTCTCTGACTGGCTTTTGTGCGCTTCTTACACGCTCTCATTTGTTATAGACAGACCGGCACGCAGGGTCGTCCCCCGAGGGTGTTGATCTGGGTCACATCACTTATCGCTGATCTCTCTACGCCGCCTTTCCCAGCCTTGTTTCACTTCTGCTGCCTGTAAGTGACTGCGACTGGGAGCAGGTCGGTGCTTCAGGTGTTTGTCTGTGTCTGGGACACTTTAAAATGGAATTACGTATAAATAAAACATTTTTACATTTTCTGAAGAATATCTTGAGTTACATTTATGCATTTGGCAGAGGCTTTTATCCAAAGTAACTTACATTGCATTCAATGTACACTTTAGAGTCTTTCACAAGCCAATTTCCTGGTTGCATTTGCACCTGGTCATCCTTTAAGCGCGGCATTCAACTATGGCTATGTTCGAAATCGCCCCCTATACACTCATTCACTATTCCCTACATTAGTCCACTAATATAGTCCACTTAAAGGAGTGAATGAAAACGAGTGAGCGAATTCGGACACTGAGTGCGCCGGAAGAGCTGCCGCTTTTGCATAGTTTGTGCTTGCTGTTTAATAATCATTTGAAACTTAGCAAACTGGCAGCTCCAGTAGTAATGAAAATATTTATCTTGAACGCTGTCATGGAAACTATGTATAAACCTTAATTAAACAATTTAATAATCAAGAAAAAATGAATTTCTACAGTGGGGAGAACAAGTATTTGATACACTGCTGATTTTGCAGGTTTGCCCACTTACAAAGCATGTAGAGGTCTGTAATTTTTATCATAGGTACACTTCAACTGTGAGTGACGGAATCTAAAACAAAAATCCAGAAAATCACATTGTATGATTTTTAAGTAATTAATGTGCGTTTTATTGCATGACATAAGTATTTGATCACCTACCAACCAGTAAGAATTCCAGCTCTCACAGACCTGTTAGTTTTTCTTTAAGAAGCCCTCCTGTTCTCCACTCATTACCTGTATTAACTGCACCTGTTTGAACTCGTTACCTGTATAAAAGACACCTGTCCACACACTCAATCAAACAGACTCCAACCTCTCCACAATGGCCAAGACCAGAGAGCTGTGTAAGGACATCAGGGATAAAATTGTAGACCTGCACAAGGCTGGGATGGGCTACAGGACAATAGGCAAGCAGCTTGGTGAGAAGGCAACAACTGTTGGTGCAATTATTAGAAAATGGAAGAAGTTCAAGATGACGGTCAATCTCCCTCGGTCTGGGGCACCATGCAAGATCTCACCTCGTGGGGCATCAATGATCATGAGGAAGGTGAGGGATCAGCCCAAAACTACACGGCAGGACCTGGTCAATGACCTGAAGAGAGCTGGGACCACAGTCTCAAAGAAAACCATTAGTAACACACTACGCCGTCATGGATTAAAATCCTGCAGCGCACGCAAATTCCCCCTGCTCAAGCCAGCGCATGTCCAGGTCCGTCTGATGTTTGCCAATGACCATCTGGATGATCCAGATGAGGAATGGGAGAAGGTCATGTGGTCTGATGAGACAAAAATAGAGCTTTTTGGTCTAAACTCCACTCGCCGTGTTTGGAGGAAGAAGAAGGATGAGTACAACCCCAAGAACCCAGCCGTGAAGCATGGAGGTGGAAACATCATTCTTTGGGGATGCTTTTCTGCAAAGGGGACAGGACGACTGCACCGTATTGAGGGGAGGATGGATGGGGCCATGTATTGCGATATCTTGGCCAACAACTTCCTTCCCTCAGTAAGAGCATTGAAGATGGGTCGTGGCTGGGTCTTCCAGCATGACAAGGACCCGAAACACACAGCCAGGGCAACTAAGGAGTGGCTCCGTAAGAAGCATCTCAAGGTCCTGGAGTGGCCTAGCCAGTATCCAGACCTGAACACAATAGAAAATCTTTGGAGGGAGCTGAAAGTCCGTATTGCCCAGCGACAGCCCCGAAACCTGAAGGATCTGGAGAAGGTCTGTATGGAGGAGTGGGCCAAAATCCCTGCTGCAGTGTGTGCAAACCTGGTCAAGAACTACAGGAAACGTATGATCTCTGTAATTGCAAACAAAGGTTTCTATACCAAATATTAAGTTCTGCTTTTCTGATGTATCAAATACTTATGTCATGCAATAAAATGCAAATTAATTACTTAAAAATCATACAATGTGATTTTCTGGATTTTTGTTTTAGATTCCGTCTCTCACAGTTGAAGTGTACCTATGATACAAATTACAGACCTCTACATGCTTTGTAAGTGGGCAAACCTGCAAAATCGGCAGTGTATCAAATACTTGTTCTCCCCACTGTACCTGTATGATATTACCCACATTGGACCAACGGTTTGGAAAGTGGATGGATGGATGATTCATCTGCGGGCGCCATCTTCTGGCAAGACAGAGGAATTAATTCGGCATGACCCTCACAGTGCATTATGGGTATTCTCTAGTCGTTGAGCGTTCATTGGTTGTACACTTGTTATTGCGGTGCATTGTGGGATTGAATGAGTGCACTCGATAACATCCACTATGGTTTCGGACACCACTACAAATGGCTGTCCCCTCAAGTAGTGCCCCATTTAAGGGTGTAGGGGGCGATTTTGGACACAGCCGTTGTCAACAACTCTGTAGCGTAAAGCCAAAGGTGTACTTAGTTTTTTTACGCAAATGCACAGCCTTGCAAAGTATACTTCTTTTGACTTGTACGCGTACACAGGTGTTCGACGCGTATGTGTAAAAAGTGAAGTATACTTTGGCCTTAAAGGTTAAGAAGTGCCTGGACTTTGGCGCCTGTCCATCTATCACTGTTTTCCATGTTCGTGGACTAAGTATATGTAAACAGTGTGTTTACACAGCTTTTTTAAAAATGGTGGGTGCCGGTGTTTCGCATGAATCTGAACTGGAACGCCACTCAAATTCGGAAATTCGGCATGTGAACTTGGGGTACATTTGACGTCACTTCCAAGATGTCCTGCTTGAGAACACAAAAACAATAGACGGCCACATTGACGTGCGCTTATGTGAAGCGGTTAAAAGATACAGGCAAGTCTAGTTTAAATGCGTACAAATTTATGTTGATAACTTCAAAAGGGAAATAGCGCAAACAGTGGATAAGGATGAAACTTTCTAGTGCGCATGTGTCGAACGCCTGTGTTTCCGCACACTATTAAATTTATTATATTTTGAAAGGCTATGCGTTCATGTCAAAAATTACTTTGGGCTTTAAAGGTGCAGTGTGTATTATTCATGAGGATCTATTGACAGAAATGAAATATAATATACATAACTATGTTTTCAGTGGTGTATGAAGACCTTACATAATGAACTGTTATGTTTTTATTACTATCTATTTTTATCTCCATACACCGCGGGTCCCCTTACAGTGAAGTCGCCATTTTGCGCCGCCATGTTTCTACAGTAGCCCTAAACGGACAAACTTCTCTACAGAGCGCTAGTCACTCTCTGCTGTCTCAGACGACGACATCTTTGTCCTGTGTCGGCCACCGTAGCTTCTCTATGTGCTTTGAAAGGGAGGGGTGAGCGGTGGGCGGTTGCAATTCGCAACCTCGCCGCTAGATGCCGCTAAAATTTACACACTGCACCTTTAAACGGATGGCTCACCTAAAAATGAAAATTTTGTCATCATTTACTCACCCTGAAGATGTTCTAAACTTGACTTAGAACACAAAAGAAGATATTTTAAAGAATGTCGGTAACCAAACAGTTGCTGGTCCCAATGTATGAAAAAAAAATACTATGGAAATCAATGGGGACCATCAACTGTTTGGTTACTGACATTCTTCAAAATATCTTTTTTTTGTGTTCAGCAGAAGAAAGAAACTCATACAGGTTTGGAACAACTTGAGGGTGAGTAAATGATGACAGACTTTTCAAGGATTATATTATATTTTAAAAGACTATGCGTTTGTGTATACTTTAAAGGGCTAGTTCACCCAAAAATGAAAATTCTGAATTCCTTACCTTCAATTCTTTCATAATTTACTTACCCTGATGGCGAATCAAAACATGTATGACTTCCTTTCTTCTGTGGAACACAAAAGAAGATATTTGTGTTTTAGTCCATACAATGAAAGTCAATGGGGTCCAAAACAACACTGGTCCCTTTACCTTCATTATATGGCCAATAGACTGAGACGTTTATGAACGAGAAGTCATACAGTTTTGGAATGACATGAGGGTAAGCAAATGATTTAGAATTTTGAGTGTTATATGAGTTCTTAAATATCTTAAATTAGCATGAAACATATATTTTCCCATCAATATCTAGCAAAACAAGTAGATGTGCAGATACTGGCAGCTTTCTCTTTGGGTTGTAGTCGTTCCTCGTACCAAGATGATAAAGTTGGTGATGACCGAAATGTGTGTTCTGCTCTTGACAGTATTGATAAGGCCTGGTGAAAGAAGAAAATGCAGGAAAAAGTGTGAATTTTATGCATAAGCCGAGCCAAAAAGACTTCCCACTTGGGAGTCCTGACCTCATTTTTCTCAGTCTGGCTATATTTTGTCAAACTGAGCTCATGAATCAATGCCAGACCCATCTCATGTTTCTCATCATGTGTGAGGGCTTCTCCTCTTTTAATGAACTATATCTCTAGTTACAAAAATCATTAGGAATCTCAGAAAGCTGTAAACTAATGCAAACGGCTTTATTGGCAGCAGAGATGGCACATCTTATTGTTTCTCAAGAAAATTTATGAGATTTCCACCAAAAGGGGGAAAATTTATGCCATTTTATTTTTGTAGAGTTTTGCCAGAATCTACTGTAGAAGTCGTAGCTTTTGTCCCATGACCTAAAATAACTTTGATGCTAAATCTGATTTATGCCTTCTATTTGTTCTGGAAGTATATTAATATGTCATAAAAAAAAGACATAAATAGTAACAGTTTTGCAGGAAGTCTTTGCATCCAGTTCTACGGAATAGGCGGAAACATAGCTTAACCCTGTCTAATATGTCTTTAATAAACTCCATACCGGTTGCTAACTCACAAATGCACTCTCCAGTGCCCTTGGGTGAAGTCCAAGTATGAAATTGGATCTAATCTATCTGCATGGAACCACCGTGGCCTGTCAATTCATTTATCCTGAGCGTAACGGACCTCAAGGCATGTTGTGAAAAGGATTATGTCTTAAGCAAGGTTATAAATCATATGTAATACTGTCAATTGACTAAGAACTGTATTTTTGTTTTTTTTATGTATGACCGATTATGCAATTTCTTGGCTCAAACCTTTAGAAGTCCAATCTAGGTCTAATTAGTATGTATGCTTATGTAAGAGAGCGACGGAACCTGAGCCAGAAATCTAATCTGGGAAAACAGTTGGCTCGCCTGTCCTGAAGCGTCAATAACCCCTCAAGCAATCAAGCCTAAACAAAAAGATTACTTGTACTTTATTATACTGATCAAGCCCAAATTCTGTCAACCCTCATGTCGTTTCAAACCCCTTTTTTTTCATCTGCGAATCACAAAAGTAAAAAATTGGATGTAAAATCTTCCTTTTTATTGTATTCCTCAAATCTCATTTGGGATATCTAAATATGCGCATATTCAAATGTGATGCACCGTGATGTGTGTTATATTGCGCACTAGTCGTATAGACTACTTTTCTGATGTTTTTTTTTTTTGTTCTTTTTGGAGATTGGGAGCCATGATTTCAGCTAACAGCACTGTAAAAAATTCAAAAATTGAAATTACGCATGAAGTTTATTACTTAATCATTTTAAGGCAACAGGTTTCCTCACTTTTTCACAAAGTTAAGTCAACTGATCACTTTTTACATTGAGTGAACGTTCTGCCAAGGTTCTCTCAAAGTTATAAACGTTATTAGAATGTTTGTTCAGAGTTAACTGGCGTGTAATGTTCTTAAAACGTTAGCACATAAACACTATTTATACATCCTTCATGGAAGGTTTTTTCTGAAACGTTTTTGTTTGGACATTCGTCTAACATTTTTGGTTTTAGAATGTTCAAAACATTCAAATGTAACATTTACATAATGTTTGCAAAGGAATGTTTCTTTAATGTTCGCATAACCAAGAAAAAAATATTTTTAAAACATTTTTAAAAAAGGACATTTTGAACGTTCAGAACTTGATATGAGCATTAACCCTTAAATGCATGAATGTTTCGCCAATCATTAGTACATATTTGGGTCTTTAGCGACCCGGATCTATATCTAACACGGATGGATCTCTACCTGTCGCTATAATTTAAAACTCTCCTGATATTAGAGTAACAATTACAGAAGAATAAAATAAAGCATATTTTGTTACCTTTTGGAGCTTGGAAGGGTTTAGTTTGAGCAGATGTTTTATACCATCACCACTGTCCTCGTCAGAGCTCATTTCCCAGTACATTCAGCATCTGGCTCATATTCACCATCTCAAACATATTCTCAAAACTATAATTCTCAACATCTTCAAAATCAATATTTTGATCGCTGACAGCTTCTTCACCAGATCCACCATCAAGTGACACTAATATCTGATTGCGTTCAGTTGCTCTGTAGTAAATCGCTGAGCCATTTCAAGTTTTGCTGATAATTCTTCCTATTCTTTTGTTTTCTGCCTGCATTAACTATGAGTGAAACGTCACTTCATCATTGTGTATCAGACATTTTCACATTGTGGAATAAAGGTGAATTGCACTTATTCAGTCATCAAAGATTCAATTATTGTTGTACAGAATAAATATACTTACACGGTTACACACCTCGGGTCGTTAGCGACCCATTATGTTTTTCTTGTTAGATTATTTATAATGAATTGATTGAGGAATACTAAGAAGGTTGATGTCTAACTTTAAAAAAATAATGAGGAGGAGGGTAGTGAATGACGTCCCGGGTCACTAAAGACCCGAGGTATGCGAGGTACCCAAGGTTGGGTTAATAAAACATTCATAGAACATACAGTATTTAGGATCACCATTCATTCATTTTCATTGTATATGAATGAGTAATGTCAACATTCTGACAAAAAAAGACAAAAAAGTCATAAAGGTGAGGGTGAAAATGTATTGTTAGAAACGAAAAGGTGTAGGGCAAGGACTTGGTTCTTTCCAACGGTTGTTGATTAAATGGAAGCAGATTGGCTGAATACAAGCTTGCAGTCAATTGTAAGAAAGGGGCGGGGTTTAAGCAAATGTTTTAAGTTTGAAGTATTGATTAAGTCTACTCTAAATTGGATACATTTAAAAAAGCATCTTTTTTCTTTACGTATTGAACATGCAGTGTTTAGGGAAGGAGACCATTTTTTTTTTTTTTGAATGGATGTCAATGGAGGAGAGGCTTCACAACTGCTTTTGTGGGAAAGCAGCTTATCATTTAATGAATCTTAATTAATGAATCGCCTAATCTTCAACATGTTTGTTTGCCATTAAACATTTATTTCGGATTGATCTATTTTCAGAGTTTACACTGAAAAAATGCTGTTTTATAAGAGAAGTCACACAAAATTTTGCGAGAGTAGGATTCAGTTTACGGCACTTCTCATTCATTTCTATGGTATCTGCAAATTTGTGTCCGAAATCGGCCCTATACCCTTAAATATGGCACTAATTGAGGGGACAGCCATTTATAGTGGTGTCCGAAACCATAGTGGACGTTATCGAGTGCACTCATTCAATCCCATAATGCACCGCAATAACAAGTGTACAACTGACGTACGCTCAATGGCTAGAGAATACCCATAATGCACTGTGAGGGTTGTGCCAAATGAATTCCTGTCTCGCCAGAAAAGCTGAATCATCCATCCATCCATCCATTTTCCAAACCGCTGGTCCAATGTAGCTACAGACACTTGTAAGTGGTGATATATTTTGCTAAAAAAAAAAGATTGCGGCAGAAGAATACCATGAATAGTGTCCGGTCTCTCTGTATCATCTCAGTGAGCTTTTATGACGTTTAAAACGATTTTAGCATTTTCTGATGTTTCAGTGTGGATGAGAAACTTTTCAGAAAACGCTTGAAAACACTAGTTTGCCCCTGCTGGTGGTAAATGCTGTAACCCATCATCAGATGCCACATTCACAGACCGCACACAGTTCAATGACATTCTGATGCATATTTCTCACAAAATTGGAAAGTATTTTCCCAGTCTGGCAAGTTCTAATCTGATTGGCTGACTTTACACATCTTCTGGGAGTAAGGGCACACAGTTTTTATCAGTCTGCCTGGAAACAGTCGTGTTTATGTTGATACAACGAGCCTTTGAGGATGAAATAATCATTGGATTTGCCATCACATCTTTAAAGATATTCAAATTGTTTTGAGGCAAGCAAGTAAATTAGATAAACTCATCCCTAAATAAACGAACTGTGGTTGGTTGCCACAGTTGGTTTCGGGGTTACTATCCCCTTTTTTTGCAAAGAGCATAGTTTTGTTCTTCTTTCAATGCCATGTTCTTCTGTCATCAATTGCTCAGGAAGGTACGCAGAAAAGCTGATCATTTTACATGCTGGTACATTTCAAAAAGAAATATTGTGGAGCGGCAGATGCCTGGGTGGGCAATCAGACTGCCAGGTATTTTGGCCAAAGGATTTTTCATTCGTGCTGGTATGTCCACACTTCAGAATTATAGCTGTTGCTCATCAACAGGGCAAAGGATTGGTTTATGTAAAAAACCTGCCAAGTTAAGGATCTCAGTGGTTGTAACAAAAAAATTAATCTTTATTTTTCCATCAGGGATTGTCACAATATCAAAATATCAGTTGCCTCTACCAGTGAAATTTCATTATTCTCAACAAAAAAAAAAGAAAACATAAATGTTATTGAACACACTCCATTATTTAAAAAAAATATTAATATTTACAAATCAAATTAAAACAATGGCATGTAGCCTTGAATTATTTATCAATAGACATAAACAAACTGTCAGAAACAAAGAAATTATGAGTGTTTTTCGTTGTTTCTTGTCAATATTGTTGTTTGATTCATATTTGATTCATTGCTCGCGTGCTCTTGTGAGAAAAATGATCGCTGAACGAATCAAACGAATCCAATAATCGCTGAACGAATCACTAAACGAACCCGAAAGAAGATTTGATTCACTTGATGAATCAAATGACCCGCCAAAATGAACACGCTCTACCCTAACGCCACCGACGCTGGATGTGCGAAGGCTATACTGAGGTAAAATTGTTATATAACATACATTATTATTCTTATTCTTGTCAAATAAGATATTCCTGTCATATAAGATAAGTTATAAGATACTTGCTGAGCGCATGCGTGTGATTAATGACGTCGCGGACGTGTTCTCTCATTTCAAAACGAAAAGGCTATTTGCTGTTTGTTAATAAACGCTATTTATCTGTCAGTTGTTGAAAAGGTCACCACGCTTAGGCTTAAAAAGAACCCGAATTAAAAACATTCCTTCTAATCACTTATTTGCACTTGAAGGTAGATGCTTACACAAAATGATAATAGGCCTAGTGGCTGTTTGAACCAAGTGTAAATATCAACAAACCTCATTTATTGTTTACATTTACACTGAGTAAATAGTGATAGATGCCTTGAGATAAACTGTAAATAGAAGTGATATACTATTTGTGTTTGTAAAGGTATTTGGTTTGAATTAGGGGTGTAATGATACACCTATGCCACGGTTCGGTTCATATCACGGTTTTGGAGCCACGGTTCGGTTTGGTTCGGTTCTGTTTGCTGTGGAGTTTTTATGGCGGGGCACCAGCAATAATAACACTACATTCACTTTTAACTTAATAACAACAACAATAATTTAACTTATTAACTTTATCAACTTTATACATTGGCTTCACGTTTTCTTTAGAGCAGTTAGCATACCTGAGTAAACTAAAATGAAATAAATGCCTCCACTGTAGACTAGTCAGAAATAATCTACTCATTTTACCATTTACCATAATGTTAAAAAATTTTTTTCACATTTATTTCATAAAAATTGATGACACACAAAGTAATATCCCACTTTAGCCTACTTAACAAACATAAATTGTATGAATATGACTAATACTGATGAATAAATAGGCCTATAAGTAAAAGCTATTAAATAGCAGTTTTTGTTAATACAATAAAGTAGCCACCACACTAATTTAAAAATAAGCAAAATAACATAAAGTGAAAATAAAGTGCCATTTTGGGGTTATGGAAACAACAGTTACCATGGGAAATACACAATACATCATGAACTGTTAATGAAACATGAAAACTGCTCCTACTAAGCTACGAAAAGGATGATGTTGCTGGGACTCCAAGATAGCATTTTTCCTACCTGGCTAAATAGGGAAACTGGCTCTCCTTCCCTATGGTCCTTCCACCATGCAACTTGAGCGATCACCCAAGTCACGTGACATGCACTTGGAAGACAAAAGTTAGTGTATATTTAGTAAATAATATTATTATAATAATATTTAGTAAAAATACAGCTCTTATTAGTTGTTAAAAGTGTACTAATTACTATTTAATCAAATGTCAAGGAAGAAAAAAATAATTTTGTGGCATAAGGTGAAGTGAGAGCTGGGCGGGGCACGTTCGGTTCGACATGAGAGTATCGCGGTTCGTACCGTGGGTGGTGTATCGCATTTTTTCGGTTCGGTTTGAATATCGTTACATCCCTAGTTTGAATAATTGTGGCTGATTTGAAAACATTGTAAATACACTGCCTTAAAGGGATAGTTCACCTAAAAATGACAATTCTGTCATGAATTATTTACCCTCATGTCGTTCCAAACCCACAAGACTTTCATTCATCTTCAAAACACAAATGAAGATCTTTTTAATAAAATTTGAGTCGATTTCTGCTCAAACTGCTGCGTAGCACGAGAATGAACCTCACTGGTTCTTGAGGAAGCTCAAACTGCTGCGTAAGCCACAAGAATGAACCTCATTGGTTCTTGAGAAAGCTCAAACTGCTGCGTAACATGAGAATGAACCTCATTGGTTCTTGAGGAAGCTCAAACGTGCTGCGTAACATGAGAATGAACCTCATTGGTTCTTGAGGAAGCTCAAACGTGCTGCGTAACACGAGAATGAACCTCATTGGTTCCTGAGGAAGCTCAAACGTGCTGCGTAACACGAGAATGAACCTCATTGGTTCTTGAGGAAGCTCAAACGTGCTGCGTAACACGAGAATGAACCTCATTGGTTTTTGATGAAGCTCAAACTGCTGCGTAACACGAGAATGAACCTCATTGGTTCTTGCGGAAGCTCAAACGTGCTGCGTAACACGAGATTGAACCTCATTGGTTCTTGAGGAAGCTCAAACGTGCTGCGTAACACGAGATTGAACCTCATTGGTTCTTGAGGAAGCTCAAACGTGCTGCGTAACACACGAGAATGAACCTCATTGGTTCTTGAGGAAGCTCAAACTGCTGCGTAACACGAGAATGAACCTCATTGGTTCTTGAGGAAGCTCAAACTGCTGCGTAACACGAGAATGAACCTCACTGGTTCTTGAGGAAGCTCAAACTGCTGCGTAACACGAGAATGAACCTCATTGGTTCTTGCGGAAACTCAAACTGCTGCGTAACACGAGAATGAACCTCATTGGTTCTTGAGGAAGCTCAAACATGATGCGTAACATGAGAATGAACCTCATTGGTTCTTGAGGAAGCTCAAACATGATGTGTAACATGAGAATGAACCTCATTGGTTCTTGAGGAAGCTCAAACATGATGTGTAACATGAGAATGAACCTCACTGGTTCTTGAGGAAGCTCAAACATGATGCGTAACATGAGAATGAACCTCATTGGTTCTTGAGGAAGCTCAAACATGATGTGTAACATGAGAATGAACCTCATTGGTTCTTGAGGAAGCTCAAACATGATGCGTAACATGAGAATGAACCTCATTGGTTCTTGAGGAAGCTCAAACATGATGCGTAACATGAGAATGAACCTCATTGGTTCTTGCGGAAATTCAAACTGCTGCGTAACACGAGAAAGAACCTTATTGGTTCTTGCGGAAACTCAAACTGCTGTGTAACACGAGAATGAACCTCATTGGTTCTTGAGGAAGCTCAAACGTGCTGCGTAACACAAGAATGAACCTCATTGGTTCTTGAGGAAGCTCAAACTGCTGCGTAACACGAGAATGAACCTCATTGGTGATTACGGAAGAAGCTCAAACGTGCTGCGTAACCATAAAACATGCTTCCGTTTACCACAACTGATGTGTGAGTTGATGAATGTTTATATGTGAATAAAAGCCTAAATTAAATCTGTTCATCATATAAAGCCATCAAGTCTCTTCAGAGAATTTGGACTAAACCGCTCAATTCATATGGATTAGTTTTACAATCTCTTTATGAACTTTTTGATGCGTCAAAATGGTATTTGCGTAGCTGTCAATGGAGGGACAGAAAACTCTCAGATCTCATTAAAAACATCTTCATTTGTGTTCAGACGATGAACGAAAGTCTTATGGGTTTGGAATGACATCAGGGTGAGTAAATGACAATCAAATAAGTTGTGCAAATACCTTTGTTAGTACTGGATTTACACAACAATTTGGGTCGTACTCCACATTTTAGATCTGCAGTTGTCATGATTGTGGAAAGCTGTTAGAAAGGGTGGACGGGTATTAAGCTGTTTGGAGGCCACATGTTAAAATGCGAGGTAGCGTCAACACCTGGGGATGTTTGTGGGAAACGTCTGCAGCTTTGTAAGCAGTTACGTAGGTGCTTGAACTTGGACCAAAAAAACGAATATCTTTCTCCTCTCTTGTCACTCCACACCCCACAAAGGCCACTTTCAGTCCGTCTTGATGAAAACGTCCCATGATGTACTCATCGATGTACAACATCGTCGAGAAGTTGTGCGTAACAATTGGTCTGATCGCCTGTCAGTCAAACGAAGGGTAAATTACTATTGGTGCTCAAATATCATTAATGGTTCTTGTTAACATTGTCGAAAACAGTTTTTGCTCCTTAACATTTCTGTGAACTGAAAACTGAAACTTTTTTTTATAGGATTCTTAAAATTGTTTTTGTTGGGGAAAAAAATAATATATATATATATATATACACACACACAGATCAGGCATAACATTATGACCTAATGTCCTAATATTGTGTTGGTCCCCCTTTTGCTGCCAAAACAGCCCTGTCCCGTCGAGGCATGGACTCCACTAGACCCGTGAAGGTGTGCTGTGGTATCTGGCACCAAGATGTTAGCAGCAGATCCTTTAAATCCTGTAAGTTGCGAGGTGGAGCCTCCATGGATTGGACTTGTTTGTTCAGCACATCCCACAGATGCTCGATTGGATCAAAATCTGGGGAATTTGGAGGCCAAGTCAACACCTCAAACTCATTGTTGTGCTCCTCAAACCATTCCTGAACCATTTTTGCTTTGTGGCAGGGTGCATTATCCTGCTGAAAGAGACCACAGCCATCAGGGAATACCGTTTCCATGAAAGGATGTACATGGTCTGCAACAATGCTTAGGTAGGTGGTAAGCTTCCCCAGGTAAGCGACGCACCCGGCCATCCACAAGATGTAAAGGAAAACGTGATTCATCAGACCAGGCCACCTTCTTCCATTGCTCCGTGGTCCAGTTCTGATGCTCACGTGCCCACTGTTGGCGCTTTCGGCGGTGGACAGGGGTCAGCATGGGCACCCTGACTGGTCTGCGGCTATGCAGCCCCATACGCAACAAACTGTGATGCACTGTGTATCCTGACACCTTTCTATCAGAACCAGCATTAACTTGCCTATTTTTCCTGCTTCTAACACATCAACTTTGAGGACAAAATGTTCACTTGCTGCCTAATATATCCCACCCACTAACAGGTCCCGTGATGAAGAGATAATCAGTGTTATTCACTTCACCTGTCACTATGCCTGATCGGTGTATATATACTATAATTTTTAAAAAATCCTAACCCAAATGGATGGTAGTGTATCATGGTTTCCACAAAAATATTAAGCAGCAAAAGCTGTTTTCAAATTTGCTAAGAAATTATTATTGTTTCTTGAGCTTCAAATCAGCACATTATAATTATTATTTTTGAAGGATCATGTGTAGAGCCTGACCGATATGGGTTTTTGGGGGCCGATACCGATATTAGGGCATAAAAGAAAGTTCGATATCGATATATCGGCCGATATTCTTTGTGTATATTATAGTACAGTACCAGTCAAAAGTCTGGACACAGTTGGTGTGTCCAAGTTGGTATTTTTCCCATTGGTGTGTCCAAACTTTTGACTGGTACTGTAAATATAATAGAGTATATACATAATATACATACATTGTACATAAATACAACAGAACAAACATATAGGCTAAATGAAAGAAACAGTTTTTTTCAGGTTTTTCATGTAGGTCTAAACTAGATTTTCAGGTACAGAAATAGTAATCAAATGTCAAATATCACTTCATAATCTTCAGTGTATAAATATAGATTAACCCTTATTAAAGTTATTCAGTCAAGAGCCGTGAGTGATTTTTTTTTTTTTTTATCTTTTGTTAGCGTCTTTTATAAGAAAACGCTTCCCTGCCATTGATGAGATTTTTCTGTGTTTTCACTGTTATACGGAAGGGGGCGCTATTACACATCTCCTGCACGAGTACAGAATCTGATCAAAACACAGGCGAAGAAGAACGAGCAGATTCATGTGTAAAATAACGCGATCATCAACATTAAACAGCATATAAATCAAAACTGCCTAAAGTTACTGAATGAAATGTCGACCCAGGACGAGCTATAGGACTGTGAAGCTTTGGGGGTGTTGATGGACTCCATCTGTGTTTTGATCATCGTTCTGAATCCCATCTGTATGTAAGTTAGTCGCGATTTTCTCAGCTTTTTTCTCAAAATGTTGCTTTTTTTCATGAAACTTACCCACATTCAAGTGTTGATAAAACAAAAAATGTATAAAGCTAGAATAAAACAGAGGGTCTGTTCTTTCTTTTGATATATTGCATGTTCAGATATTCACACAAGATATTCTGTGGGCCATGAAACTTGTGAAAATGACCAAAAACGCTGGCGGTGACTCGTAAATTTCATGTTCACTTAAGACATAACCGACTATGTTTACGATGATACTCGACAAGACCGGCATTTTGACATCATTTTGTGTGAATATTCGCGCGCTGTAAGACGCGTGGGCGCCCGTTCATATCGGTGGCATATACGCCGATGCCGATATATCTGCGACAGGCTCATATCGGCCGATAAAATCGGCAGACCGATAAAACGGATGGGCTCTAATCATGTGACACTGAAGACTGTAATAATGATGCTGAAAATTCAGTTTTGCCGCACAGGAATAAATTACATTTTACAATGTATTAAAACTTAAAAAAAAAAGTGAGTCTTGCAGGGTTGGAAAGTCCCTTGATATCGAGCATTTTTTTTCTCTCAAAGGGATGTTTTTTAATAAAGTAAAATATTTACAAGAGAGGATTTCTCGAGCACGCAGATTGTTTTTATAAAGAAAAGTGGTCTCTCATTGTGATTCCCATTACTACTGATTGTCTTTTCATTTAAAGTGCAGAATCCCAATTTTATATCCTGCACATTCCTTTCTAAATGGGAAAAGATTCTTCCAGTATGTGACCTGTTTGTGGACCTCGCTAAGAAGTGAATTTGTCTTCATACTGCATTCTGTCATGAACAAATTTGCAAAATATGCGAGCATGCTTCATGCATGGTTTGTGTCTTGCAACCTATGAATGCACAGATGGTGATCAGTGATCTGAAAGTTCAGTGTTCTTGTTTGACCTAGTTTGATGTCATTATGTTGTTGATCTCTGGACGTTGTGTTCTTTTGGTGGGATGACGAAAGAGTCTGTGAGACTGAAGCTCTGTCAGCTCGACTTCAGGGAGAGAATATTGAAAGCAGCTACAGCATTCTGCCTGCTTCTTGGCATATCCGCTAATGTGTGCTGATGCAAGACAGATGCATTTAAAGGATGCTTTTAGCCAGGGGACTATTATGTGATAAATACACAGATGCACTGCTTACACACATGCTATATGTGAAATTAGGGCTGTCAGTGTATCGTTATAATTTAGTGCAGTTAATTGATGCAGTAAATCATCACCAAACCATTTTAACTACACATTGTCATTGGAATAGCCAGTAATGGTACCAATTTAAGTTTCATGAATATTTACTACTCCTAACTTGACTGAAGGAAGTGAAATCTTTAATGAATATGTCAGAATGATTCAAACCATTAGTTTGTCTTAAAGGATTAGTTCACTTCAAAATGAAAATGTCCTGATATTTTACTCACCCCCATCTCATCCAAGATGTTTATGTCTTTCTTTCTTCGGTCGAAAAGAAAGTTTTTTGAGGAAAACATTCCAGGATTTAGGCCTTAAGAACTGCTACAACAGTTACAGTGCTGACACTGAAAGCGCTTGATCAGGTCAGTAAATATGAGATGAACCAACAAATCAACTACTGCATTGTGCTTTTGAATTTCTACAACTAATCTAATTGTGCAAGCAAGAGCAAAAATTTGGACCTAGTTGAGTCTGTACAGCTGCCTCAAGGACAGTGAACTGTTACATCAGGCTTTGTTAATAGGCGTTGCTAGACTAGACAAAATCAGTGTCATTGAGCTAGAGAGTAGGCTAAAATTTAAACATCATCGTCAGCATTTTAGTAATCAATCCACCATGTTCACATGACTCAGAGCAAGACTTCAAAATCAGGAACAGCTTCAAGTGCAAGCGAGCATGTCAACATTTCATCAAACAAACTAAAGCAAACCGCAAAATCCCCTTTCACAGTATTTTGACCGACCGAATGGACTGTTTCCTATTGTTTTAAAGAGTCCAAAATGTGGCCACAAGACCCTCTTTCTGGTGATGTCAGATTTTCTTATGAAAGTCTAAACAACACTTCTAATGCAAACAGCCTTTTGCTGCTATTGCACATTGATTTAAAACAAACAGGAATGGCAAAAAGAAAAAGGGTGGAAAAGGGACAAATCAAAGTGAATGGGGGTTGTTTATGTGCTTGCTAAAATTCATTAAACAGAAAAAATGGGGCTTTAAAGGAATAGTTCACCCCAAAAATGTGAATTGTGTCATTATTTATCCAAACTCCTCTTCTGTGAAATACAAAAGATGAGTTTTTGAATGTTATACTGGTCACATCTTTCAATATAATTACAGCGAAAGGGGAGTGGGTCTCTCAAGCCTAAAAAATGATGCAAAAATCATCATAAAAGGGGTCCAAATGAGTTATGCACTATATTAAACGTCTTTAGAAGTTGTGTGCGACATCATTATTTACTGAAAATCTTAAAATTCGCCTTAGCACTTTTTGTTCGACTTCATGAGAAAAGTAATGATGTCTGATTCATCAGTGAATCATTCTTTTGAGTCAGAACATTTTAATGAATCACTTAATGAAACCAGTCTGAATGATTTATTCATGAATCACACGTTTACCCTACTGACTCTGATCCAGTCACAGTCATATTTATAGTTCATGAATCACCGAGCTCTTTTATGACTCTTTTATGCATCCTTTTGAACTTTGACAGGTATGATCCCCATTCACTTTTGAATATTGAAGTGAACAGCCGGTATATTCTTCAAAACACACCTTTTATGCTCCACGGAAAGTCATATGGTTTTGAAACAGCATGAGGGTGATTAAATTATTATAGTGTTCATTTTTGGATGAACTATTGCTTTAAAATCCTCCATTCATATAAATAGTTGGTATTTCTAGCTTTATAGATGCCACCTGTGCACAAGTTTCCTCTGTATACATGCTGGCATATATAACCAAGCTACTGTACTGTAATTGTTCCCAGCATCTTCCTCTTGCTGCTTTACTATTACGCTGTTGTAGATCAGGCCTCTGGTTTGTTTTACAGCTCTAAATACATCTCTATACAGCCACCTCAAAGTATGCAACATGACGGCATTATGACAGATTATCCCGCAAAACTCTGTCATGCACAAACCCGCAGCTCAACCCCTGCTTCTCTGCTGTTTATTTTCATGCTGGGAAGTAGGAATGCATTTCATCACTTTTCAAAACTACAATATATAGATGTAGGGGTGTGTGATATTGACAAAAAAACAGTGTTTCGATATTTTCAGTGATTTTGTCGATAACGATAATTAGACAATACTTTGTCTAGTGTGTTTTTGTCCTGGTACATTGGCTGGACTCCCAAAGCTTTTCACATTTTTCATATTCTGTGCGGTGGTCAGTTCACAGCAGTAGCACATATGAACTAGGGGTGGGCAATATGACCCAAATCTTATATCACGATACGAGTAATTTTATTTCACGATAACGATATATATCACAATATGTGACCTGTGCTGGTAAAATGAGTCGCAATTAGCAGTTTTTCAAAAATGAGTTCACATTCTCTATTAAAAAACATACAAAATGATGTATGATTTGTTGGAATCAAAAAAATGACTACAGCTACACCTGTTTGAAGTCGATAGATTCAGCAAAGTCAATTTTCAGAAAAGTTTTCTGAAGGTTCCACAACAAAATCACCTAGCAACCTTAAAATCCCTGGTAATAACACCAAATTTGACACACACCAAGTCAACACCAAATATCTATAGAAAAAATATATATTCAACTTTTTTTTTCCCATGATACCACAATTGTTTGATTTAACATTAATGAAACAGACAACCTAAGACCTACTGTACCATACGGATGTTTTATAATGTTACACATCAGATGTTTTTCCCCAACTGTTAACCAAACATTCACCATAACAGATAATGTTTGCGTGAATACTCGCCAAGACAGATATTTTGAAATTATAATTCTGTGGGATCGCGCGCTGTCTGAGGCGTCTTAGTGCGCGCGCGTCGGATCTGTCAGCGTGAGTGATCGTTTCATGGACAAAGGAAAGGTACTCCTCTAATAAATAAAATAATAGATACTTTTAGATGTTTAATTGCTATTTGGAGCATTGGGATCGCTAGCCGAGGGCTTAATGAACTCATTTTTGTGAAAACCTCAAATTCGACCAAAATTGACATTTTTCTCTTGTTTTGCCTGTAGTTCATAATTAGCCCGTGCGCATTCCGACTCATTTTGCCAGCATGGGTCACATATAGTTATTTTTGCTTTTTAAATAAGTTTTTTTTATGATAAACATTTTTGATACCATTGAAATTTCATAATTCTTGTCACCATTTTTAATATTACAAACTAATATTAGCCTAAGTAAAAAAAATAAAAAAAACTCAAGCTTACTGAAGACAAGTAAACCGTGATAAAGAACAAAGAAACTAATTACAAGCATATAGTTAAATAAACTACAATAGAACAAAGACACAAATGAAATGGACCTACCTGAAAAACTTAAAGCACTAGAAATAAGAAATACTACATAAATTGTGTAAAGTAATCAAATGTATATAAAACACTGCGTAGTCTTCTGTAAATTAAATATGCATTTATTCTTATTAAAGAATGAGAGATTTTCTCTTTTTTGTTGTTTGATTAACATTAATAATGACAGCAAATAAATTTGAATGCTGTCACTATAAGCCCGACTGCACGGATCCAATATACTCGTGCGTTTTCTTTCTCAACCGTTTGTGTTCACTTAAAGACTCCCTGTGGTGAAAATCAAGTTTTTAATGTTGTTTATATGTCTGTGGTGTTTTCAAAATGCTTAAAGACAAACCATGTGCAAATTCATAAGTCAACACCATTGCTGAGTATTTTCTCTTTAAAAATGCAGCGAACCAAAGACCGTGGTTTGAAACCGCAGGTGTTTCTGACGTTACAAACACCTTGTAACCAATCACATCAACGTGTGGGCGGGCTTTAGCATAGCATTAACTATTCTCTGAAGCAGGTGAGTCTCAAGAGAAGCCAGGATATCCCGGTATATTTTTCTGTTGATATGATAAATCGGGTAGATTTGGCAATATAGCGGGTGAGTTATGTAATGATGTAATGATGAACTTCACTGACGTTCTAAGTTGTTCAAAGCCTTTCTAAGGATGCTGACTGATACTGAAGGCAGACTGAGATGGTGAACGGGAACATGGTTTGTGTAACATTAGCAACACATTATTAGCTTTTTAATAACGTAGTCAAGCAAAAGGATAATCATGTTGTAAAGAGCGCCATTGTGCAGCGTTTACCTCAGTAAGTTGGCCGACTGTTGAGCTCAAGTGAGCTCACATATGTCATTTGGGTGATCAAAGATGAGTTTTAAGGGATAAAATTATTGACTACAAGGGGATGCTTGCAAAGGCACCGTTCAAGCCTAAGCGCACATCTCTCTGACAGCACACGCATATAGCGAAATGAGTTGTCTTTCGCTGCTTACTGTGCTTCAACAGTTTAAAATCGCAATGCAATGCAATACTTTAAAAAAAAACATGCAAATGATAAGCTTTCATGACTGCGTAGCACAGCAACGGGACGTCCCGTGAACGTAACCGCGATAGAGACGATATTCCAAAATCTCTACCGGTTCACAAAATTTCACATTATGAGGTAGGGATGCACCGAAAAGAAAATTCTGGGCCGAAAAGCGAAAATTCAGGATGTACTTGGCCGAGAACTGAAACCGAAGATAAATAATACATTGATAATCAATAGCCTAATCAACACTCAAATAGCTAAAACTGTATTGTACAAACATTTCATTTGCACATAAGACAGTTTTTATATCAAGGTTTTAATGACAGAATAGATTCTACTCTAGTTTGTTGGTGAAATATAAACACTTAAACAACAATAAACTGTAGTAACTTGTTTTCATGACAGATTTATTCAAACATACGTTAAATAATGAAGACATCACTAACAGGCAAGTAAAAATAGGCCTATAATGAATATGTAGCCTAATACTAGGGATGCACAACCCTCTACAATGCGAGTAAATCACTCGCATATGCGAGTAAATCTTCACTCTGGGCGACTAAATAATATCTATCATTAGCCATTGGCGAGTAATATCTAAGCATTTATTAGCCAGTGTGTGTGTTAGAGGCTAAGAATAAGTTTAGCATAGATATATTTTCACTCGCTGAACAATCAGAGAAAGAGTTTCGCTCTCCGTCAAGCGATCTGTCTATTTCAGTTCAGCTCAACGAATGCTCAGCGTACCTGTGTGTGAAACTCTACTGTGAAGGCGCACAGCTCGCCGTCGCTTTGCTGAGAGCGCTGTTTCTCACACACGCAAAGAGAGAGAATCTTAAATACCACGCAGAATCGACGCGCTACATGTAAACGATATTCTTTGTTGTATTTTCCTGTGAAAATAACGGAGTTCATTTGGAAATATTCTGCTTTTAAGAACAAGCAGAAGATATGCGGTTTCTCCGGTAGTGGGCGGAACTAATGGGCAAACGGCAATCTCATTGGCTGGCGCTCATCTATTACCGTCCCTGTTTTGATTTCAGCAAATCAGTTCAAGCGAACGCAGAGAACGTGATTCATTATTCATGAACCCAGCAGCTCATTTCTTAGTGTGTTGTATATTGCTATTAATAGTAGAATTAGTAGTAGTATTAACAAAAACAAATAGTAGCCTACCTAAAGTTAAAGCACTGTTTGTATCTGTATCTTTATGTTGTATTTATTTGTCCTATTGTCATTTGTTTATAAGTTCTTATTTTATTACTGACCATTTACTCGATTACTTAATTACTTGAGAACTTTTTACTTATATTAAGCAATTGCTTATTGCTGTGGTTTACTTGTAAGATTTTGGTCATATTTCCCACCCTAAGCGATCATGTTATTAAAGCTAGATGGACTAGCCTTTTTTTGTAATACCAAACAAGATTCATGGATTTTTTTATTGCCATGTGTGACTATTGTGCATCTAACATAATAATATGGTAAATGTGGCATCCTAATTATGAAAAAGAATTATGGAAATGACCACCACAAAACAGTCATTTTGATCTCAAAAAATCACCCAAAAAAAACACACACACACACACACACACACACACACACACACACACACACACACATATATATATAGTGAAATCCTGGTGGGATTGAGCTAAGAGGAAGTGCAAGTTTACTAATACTTTCTTCAATTTGAATAAATTAATTTGCTTTGCAAGTAATTTTGTGATTCTGCATTTCCTTTGTACGGTTTTGTTATTGCGTGATATAGGTCTTAAATTTAATTCATAATGGTCTTAAAAAGTCTTAAATTTGACTTGGTGAAACCTGCAGATACCCTGGTATAGCTGTGGTGTGAACTCTGCTATTCATTAATATTGAGAGCGATTTTTAGAACTATATCTTTATCGTTATCTTTATAGTTATCGTACTTGGTGTGAACAGGCCTTTCAGATGTTATAAATGCTTTTTAGCATGTTGCTATGTGGTTGCTGGACGTTCTGGATTGTTGCTAGGTGAGTGCTTATTGCAGCACCATGTTTTTTTTTTTGTTTTTTTTTACGGGAATGAAAGCGAGGCTGTGAGAGATAGGCATCTCTTCAGTGGGTTGTACTGTTATTTAATGTATTTTTGGATTGTTCTTCTGATGAAACACTGCAAAAATATCTTTCCAAGAAATTTTAGTAGACAAAAAACTCCAGACAACATGAGCTGTGGAAAATTATAAGTGATCTAGGAGCTTTATACAGCTTTTTACAGCGGATACCATTGAAAACACGGTAAGTCTATCCCTCACAGCCTCGCTTTCATACCTGTCATGGCGCTGCTCTGAATAAGGTCTATTGGCCCACTGTCAAGATATTCAGGTCTTTAGATATGACTCTAGCCCCTCCGTTGTAACTCTATGGGATTCTTACTCTCTTACTTTAGTTTGTCCCCTTTTGCCCCTCTTTTTGCCGTACCTTCGTCTCTTTTCTCACTGTTTTTCTTTGATAACTCTGTTGCATGCTCTCGAGCCAGTCCAAATCCAAGTGCACAGCAGAACTTCCTCTTCAGCAGACTAGACGATTGATAAATGATGTGGGCTGTCCAGCTGGTTTCTATCCAGATGTAATCAAACAGCTGAGGAACATGGGATTTGCAGCCTGGCTGTAATGACTTTTAACAGCAATGTCTGCCCTGACTGATGATACACTAGCGCCCAGATAGAAGCCTCTGACAAAACCCTGCCGGCCAGAACTGACCTCAAAACAGGCTCTGTCTGCCGCTGCCTATATCTTAGGTTGTCTCCTTTTTCCTCTCAACACTCTCATCATCTCCTGGTCTTCCACCTTCCCACAGGACAGTTTTGTTGCTCATAGGTTGATCTTTTATAGCTCAGAATACTTGTAGTGGCACAAAGTGGAGTTTTTTTTCATGCAAAATTTAGTAATAGTATGTTTGTGTTTTGCATATGGACTTTTTCCTTTTTTACAATTTTGAATAACAATCATTTAAAAAAAACTAAAGTTATACTTCATGCATACTTCAAAAATGTTATATATGATTTTTTCATAAACACATTTGTACTTGTGTTTTGGATGCACGATATATCGGCCACCATATTGGTATCGGCCGATATATGTTCATTTTTAACGTTATCGTTATCGGCCCGATAATAAAATTTGGCTGATATATTAAGGCCGATAAATAATGGATTATTTCTTTTAGCTAAGGCGCATTAAATATGAAATATGATTGAAAACACATCAATAAGGAAAATATGGTTAAGTGCAGCGCAAGTCTGTCATATAGGTGCATCCCCAGCTTGTGTACATAACTGTTTAATATATTTTTTCTATATATGTATTTTTTTTTTCTATGTTTTCAGGTGTTTTGAAATCTGCATATGTATTTGTGTATGTAAAATTGTTTTTTTTCAGTAATGATAAAAAAGTTGTGTACTTTACATACACACATGCATATAAAACATATAATATAATATAATATAATATAGTATAGTATAATATATACACTGATCAGGCATAACATTATGACCTAATATTGTGTTGGTCCCTCTTTTGCTGCCAAAACAGCCCTGACCCGTCGAGGCATGGACTCCACTAGGCCCCTGAAGGTGTGCTGTGGTATCTGGCACCAAGATGTTATCAGCAGATCCTTTAAGTCCTGTAAGTTGCGAGGTGGGGCCTCCATGGATCGGACTTGTTTGTTCAGCACATCCCACAGATGCTCGATTGGATTGAGATCTGGGAATCTCAGTGTGGATTGAATTTGGAGGCCAAGTCAACATCTCAAACTCGTTGTTGTGCTCCTCAAACCATTCCTGAACCATTTTTGCTTTGTGTCAGGGCGCATTATCCTGCTGAAAGAGGCCACAGCCACCAGGGAATACCGTTTCCATGAAAGGGTATACATGGTCTGCAACAGTGCTTAGGTGGTACATGTCAAAGTAACATCCACATGGATGGCAGGACCCAAGGTTTCCCAGCAGAACATTGCCCAAAGCATCACACTGCCTCCGCCGGCTTGCCTTCTTCCCATAGTGCATCCTGGTGCCATGTGTTCCCCAGGTAAGTGACACACATGCACCCAGCCATCCACGTAATGTAAAAGAAAACATAATTCATCAGACCAGGCCACCTTCTTCCATTGCTCCATGGTCCAGTTCTGATGCTCACATGCCCACTGTTGGCGGTTTCGGCAGTGGACAGGGGTCAGCATGGGCACCCTGATTGGTCTGCGGCTTGGCAGCCCCATACGCAACAAACTGTGATGCACTGTGTATCCTGACACCTTTCTATCAGAACTAGCATTAACTTCTTAAGCAATTTGAGCTACAGTAGCTCGTCTGTTTGATCGGACCATACGGGACAGCCTACGCTCTCCACGTGCATCAATGAGCCTTGGCTGCCCATGAGCCTGTCGCCGATTCACCACTGTTCCTTCCTTGGACCACTTTTGATAGATACTGACCACTGCAGACCGGGAACACCCCACAAGAGCTGCAGTTTTGGACATGCTCTGACCCAGTCGTCTAGCCATCACAATTTGGCCCTTGTCAAACTCAGTCAAATCCTTACGCCAAAATGTTCACTTGCTGCCTGATATATCCCACCCACTAACAGGTGTCGTGATGAAGAGATAATCAGTGTTATTCACTTCACCTGTCATTGGTCATAATGTTATGCCTGATCAGTGTATACATACACAGAAAACTATAGGTTTGTTTTTCCTCAGGTGTTTTGTATATCTAATAGTACTATAAGATGGAAAAAAATACTGTCTATGGAAAAGAAGGCAAGCATTTTCCAGATACTATTTTACACATTTATAATGTTTATATTTTGTACAGTAAATGGATCTTTAAACTTGGATATATAGCCAGCTTTATCTTTCAGTATGAGGGTTTCTTGTAAGAGGATCATCAGTGTCTGTGACATATAAATGCGATATTACAGCAATCTCCTATGTGATTGTTTCCCGTGGGTCGAGTGCCCACATACGTGCCCTGATCCTCTCCAAGTGTTGTGCTGTATTCCCGGCTGGATGCTGCAAATGTGTTGCTGTTTATCGAGTGCAATAAAACTTTGGCATCTGATATTGCATCCCTCTGGGTATGTGGTGTCTGTAAATGAGTGAATAAATAAAAACAAGCTTCCATTCCTACTCTGACCTAGAGCAACCCAAGGATCTGCTCAGTTCTGGGTCCTATAACGGGACAGATGTGTCTATTTTTGGGCTTTGTGCTCTTTATTCATTAATGGAAGCCCCTCAGACTGTTTACTAGTAGCTATTCTACAATTGTTTCCCCGTGGCCCCACTTTTTACACAGTCCCACGACTTTTGAGAGGACAGTTTCATTAAGAAAACTTCTCAGAGAAGGCTTATATTGCATTGCTCTTGCTTTTTCATAGCTTTGTTCAGATCGCATCCAAATTATTGTGTCTAAATACAGACTTGGGAAGGCCACAGATGGGGTTGTCATTACTATGGGGGTCGGGGTTAAGTGGGACAGATGGCCCATTTCTGTGTAATGTTGTGCAGTGCTGTATATGCTGCTACAACACATGTGGCTGTACACTAGAGCCCGACCGATATGGGTTTTTGGGGGCCGATACCGATATTAGGGAGTAAAAAAAGTCAGATATCGACATATCGGCTGATATCCTTTGTGTATATTATAGTACAGTACCAGTCAAAAGTTTGGACACACTTTCCCAGTGGTGTGTCCAAACTTTTGACTGGTACTGTATATAGAATGCAGTATATACATAATATACAGTGGGGAGAACAAGCATTTGATACACTGCCGATTTTGCAGGTTTTCCTACTTACAAAGCATGTAGAAGTCTGTAATTTTTATCATAGGTACTCTTCAACTGTGAGAGACGGAATCTAAAACAAAAATCCGGAAAATCAGATTGTATGATTTTTAAATAATTAATTTGCATTTTATTGCATGACATAAGTATTTGATCACCTACCAATCAGTAAGAATTCCGGCTCTCACAGACCTGTTAGTTTTTCTTAAAGAAGCCCTCCTGTTCTCCACTCATTACCTGTATTAACTGCACCTGTTTGAACTCGTTACCTGTATAAAAGACACCTGTCCACACACTCAATCAAACAGACTCCAACCTCTCCACAATGGCCAAGACTAGAGAGCTGTGTAAGGACATCAGGGATAAAATTGTAGACCTGCACAAGGCTGGAATGGGCTACAGGACAATAGGCAAGCAGCTTGGTGAGAAGGCAACAACTGTTGGCGCAATTATTAGAAAATGGAAGAAGTTCAAGATGACGGTCAATCTCCCTCGGTCTGGGGCACCATGCAAGATCTCACCTCGTGGGGCATCAGTGATCATGAGGAAGGTGAGGGATCAGCCCAGAACTACACGGCAGGACCTGGTCAATGACCTGAAGAGAGCTGGGACCACAGTCTCAAAGAAAACCATTAGTAACACACTACGCCGTCATGGATTAAAATCCTGCAGCGCACGCAAGGTCCCCCTGCTCAAGCCAGTGCATGTCCAGGCCCGTCTGAAGTTTGCCAATGACCATCTGGCTGATCCAGAGGAGGAATGGGAGAAGGTCATGTGGTCTGATGGGACAAAAACTCCAAACTCCACTCGCCGTGTTTGGAGGAAGAAGAAGGATGAGTACAACCCCAAGAACCCAGCCGTGAAGCATGGAGGTGGAAACATCATTCTTTGGGGATGCTTTTCTGCAAAGGGGACAGGACGACTGCACCGTATTGAGGGGAGGATGGATGGGGCCATGTATTGCGATATCTTGGCCAACAACTTCCTTCCCTCAGTAAGAGCATTGAAGATGGGTCGTGGCTGGGTCTTCCAGCATGACAAGGACCCGAAACACACAGCCAGAGCAACTAAGGAGTGGCTCCGTAAGAAGCATCTCAAGGTCCTGGAGTGGCCTAGCCAGTCTCCAGACCTGAACACAATAGAAAATCTTTGGAGGGAGCTGAAAGTCCGTATTGCCCAGCGACAGCCCCGAAACCTGAAGGATCTGGAGAAGGTCTGTATGGAGGAGTGGGCCAAAATCCCTGCTGCAGTGTGTGCAAACCTGGTCAAGAACTACAGGAAACGTATGATCTCTGTAATTGCAAACAAAGGTTTCTATACCAAATATTAAGTTCTGCTTTTCTGATGTATCAAATACTTATGTCATGCAATAAAATGCAAATTAATTATTTAAAAATCATACAATGTGATTTTCTGGATTTTTGTTTTAGATTCCGTCTCTCACAGTTGAAGAGTACCTATGATAAAAATTACAGACCTCTACATGCTTTGTAAGTGGGCAAACCTGCAAAATCGGCAGTGTATCAAATACTTGTTCTCCCCACTGTACATACATTATACATAAATACAACAGAACAAACATACAAATGAAAAACAGTTCTTTTCAGGTTTTTCATGTAGGTCTAAACTAGATTTTCAGGTACAGAAATAGTAATCAAATGTAAAATATCACTTCATAATCTTCAGTGTATAAATATAGATTAACCCTTATTAAAGTTATTCAGTCAAGAGCCGTGAGTGATTTTTTTTTTTTTGTTATCTTGTCTTTTATGAGAAAACGTTACCCTGCCATTGACGAGATGTGTTTTCACTGTTATACGGAAGGGGGCGCTATTACACATCACACACAGGTGAAGGAGAGGCAGGAGCGAGCGATCTCTTATAAGCAGATGCATATATAAAATAACGCGATCATCAACATTAAACAGCTTATAAATCAAAACTGCTTAAAGTTATTGAATGAAATGTCGACCCAGGACGAGCTATAGGACTGTGAAGCTTTGGGGGTGTTGATGGACTCCATCTGTGTTTTGATCATCGTTCTGAATCCCATCTGTATGTAACTTAGTCGCGATTTTCTCAGCTTTTTTCTCAAAATGTTGCTTTTTTCATGAAACTTACCCACATTCAAGTGTTGATAAACAAAGAATGAATGAAGCTAGAATAAAACAGAGGGTCTGTTCTTTCTTTTGATATATTACATGTTCAGATATTCATACAAAAAGATATTCTGTGGGCCATGAAACTTGTGAAAATGACCAAAAACGCTGGCGGTGACTCGCAAATTTCATGTTTACGTTCACTTAAGACATAACCGACTATGTTTACGATGATACTCGACAAGACCGGCATTTTGACATAATTTTGTGTGAATATTCGCGCGGGCGCGCGTTCATATCTACGGCAGATGCGCCGATGCCGATATCTGTGACAGGCTCATATCGGCTGATAAAATCGGCAGACCGATAAATCGGTCGGGCTCTACTGTACACTGTCATCGGTCTCATACAGACAGCCGTAAAAAGATGTTTCCACAGACCAGTGAGCTATTGCTTAAATTCACAGGAAATTTTATAAAATTTGGATGATGATTATGTCTGATTTGAGTGCTTAACTCTATACATCAGGATGTGAAATTATTCTAAATGTGTTGAATTAAATGAAAAACAGCTTTGAATCATTTTTCTCAGTTTATTACTTGGCCACTTGTGGCGCCTGTTCGCGCACACTCCCAGAAGAGTGCATTTGCATAGTCAACAGTGTGCAGGTGGTGTGAACTTATTTCAGAACTTGTTCCATTTTCCAAATGGTATGATTTTCATGGCTTTCCGTTTCATTAGCGATTCTCAAACGTGCATTCTTCTGCCCATGTGGAACTGCAACCCTCCAAATCCCAAGTGAACAAATGACTCTTATGAGATGGTTCTTTTTAAGCCTATTACAGTGTTTTTCACAAATAAAGAAATTGTTTGAAAAAATATTAATAAAAAGGAAGTAAACCCTGTAACTGACAGGCCACTCAGTAATCTGGTAAGTTTGTGCACACTGGGAATCATATTTTTTCAAATAAAGACAGGGTGAGCACAGTGAAAATGACATGAATATGACATAGCGGGCAACTGTGTGCTCATGTGTTCTCAGAGTGGGTGTTCTCAGTGCCATCAAAATAAAAGTCCCTTTCCAACACATCAGCCAAACAGAAATACTTAGGGCGTGTGTCCACCAAAGCGTTTTTTCACGTGGCTGCTTTTCCAATTGTTTTCAATGGGAGTGCCGCATTTTTGAAACACCATGAGCGTAACGAGGCGCTGAGCATCTATTTCACGCTCAAACGCTGAGCGCTCAACGTTTTTTACTGGTCGTCGAGAGTTGAAGAATGTTCAACTTTGGGTAAAACGCAGATCTCGTCACTGTGACTTTTTACCCAGCCGTACCCAGCGGGACGAATAGCACACCGACCAACCACCACATTCTGCTGCTATAACGTCAACAGATGACAAGAAGAAGCATAATAACGGAACAAAATCAACTTTGGACGCTTTGGTGGCCTTATTGGTTGATGCCGATATTTAAAAAATGCCAAATATCGGCCGATATAAATGGGCCTTGGCGATATATCGGTTGACCACTACTTTTTAAGTGAAACAAAATTCATATTTCATACTAATTCATACTTCATTGGTAACGCTTCATTGTTAGCGGGTTAATAAACTCAACCAAACCCATCCTATATGAGATTCATCAGAAATATACAACATTAAAGTAATATTACAACTTACATCTACACAAAAGGACACGAATGCGCATGTGAACTTGACCGTGCTTTTCTGAATGTGTAACTCCCTTTGTGGATGCGCTCTTCCTGTAATAACACTGAAACACAGGCAACTAAAGCACAAAGAATTAACAACATTCTATTACAATAGTGTTCTCATTATAATGTTATGAATGGCAGATTGGTGCTGCACATCTTGCACTTAACTGTATTTTCATGATCAAAGTGATTCCAGGTGTCACTGCACGCTTTCAAATCCATAGTTTCACTTTATTTTGCCAGTCTGGTCCTAACGCAAACCAATAAGATCTCAGGTAACACCCAAAATGCTACAATAACAATCAGGACAAAAATGTTTTTTTTTTTTTTTTTTTAATTTTTTTTTTTTATATAAAGTCACGGCTATTATTGTTTTGATGATCGATTGTCACTGTCACGTCCAAGTACTCGTGCACATCCCTAGTATGAATCCTGAAAAAAAATGACTCTACCCGTATGAGGCCGTTCTTTTTAGTGAATCAAAACACAGCATGATCAGTGTAGTACGAATCCTGAACAAATGACTCTTATGAGCTGGTTCCTTACTTCCTTTTAGTGAATCAAAACACAGCATGACCAGTGTAGTACGAATCCTGAACAAATGACTCTGGTTCAATGAATGCATGACATATGGTATCATGTTTTAAATGGTTTAGTAGTTTTATTCAATATATATATAGTTAGAGACATTTTGGATTACATTTAGATTGTTTATAAAAGAATGTGAAAAGTCATTAAGTCTTTGTAAAAATCTTTAACAAGAATTGTTTTAAACTTAGATTTGTTGAAATCTGAAAATCAATTGCCAAAAAATTCATGTTTTTTTTTCCAAATATTTAGGTATAAGTACTAAAATCATTAATGGAACCATTACAAGGAATTGGGACCAGAATTCCTCACCGTTTTCATTGCCGTTTGCGTAAAGTTTTTTTTTTTTTTTTTTTTTTCTCCTGTATATCCCAATGTGTGCTTCTGGGAAATCTTGTACGTAACATTAATAAATCGGGCCACAGGAATGTGTATCAAGGAAATAAATCAGGTAAATTTTGATTCCAAGTCTCCATTTTCTTCTCCTTATAATCACATGGCTCTCTAGGAGACCCAATTGAGACATAAGAGTTCTCATTTGTGAATTTTTTTTTTTTTTTTTTTTTTTTTTTTTTTTTTTCCCTTTCCTCTGGCTTGTTGTGTTCATGATAGTTCATCAGGCATTTCCTGGACTTCCTGGTTTCTTGGCCCAGTACAGCTGTGCAGTCCACCTGCTTCGCTTGGAGATTAAACTCGCTTTCTCATGATGTCTGGAGTCAATTAAGCAGTCCGAAAAGCACAGCGCTGAGGTGAATTTAGATGCAACTGTCTGCCGAATAGAGAAAAAGCATCCAATGCTGCACTGACAGGTACATATGAACGCTGCCAGAATTCAACAGTCACACATTCACATCCTTGTTGGTTCGTCACAAGCCAAGGCCATGTTGAATCAGTGCTTTATCGTATAGGCATAATGCAGGGGAGATGAAATGTGGTATTTTCTGCTCTTTATGTACCTGTCTTCACTATGTGGGCTAATGACAAGGGGAAAGTGTTGTGAGTCACTCATGGGATTTGGCCCAAAGTACCGTAACATTCAAAAATAGGATTTCAATTGATGTTTTTGGCATGGAGCAGCAGGTACGTTAATGCGCTGTCAAGGACTCAACTTCGCTCATGTACTGTTGAGTGTTGTTCTGTCTTATATCACCCACAGGCACGCTGAGTGTCATCTGTAATCTGTGTTGATATACAGTAGGATTTGCAGTCTATAGTGGAGCATGTAACATATCCAGATAAGGCCTTCCATTAGTGTGGTCCCATAAAATACAGTGGGGAGAACAAGTATTTGATACACTGCCGATTTTGCAGGTTTGCCCACTTACAAAGCATGTAGAAGTCTGTAATTTTTATCATAGGTACACTTCAACTGTGAGAGACGGAATCTAAAACAAATCCAGAAAATCACATTGTATGATTTTTAAGTAATTAATTTGCATTTTATTGCATGACATAAGTATTTGATACATCAGAAAAGCAGAACATAATATTTGGTACAGAAACCATTGTTTGCAGTTACAGAGATCATACGTTTCCTGTAGTTCTTGACCAGGTTTGCACACACTGCAGCAGGGATTTTGGCCCACTTCTCCATTCAGACCTTCTCCAGATCCTTCAGGTTTCGGGGCTGTCGCTGGGCAACACGGACTTTCAGCTCCCTCCAAAGATTTTCTGTTGGGTTCAGGTCTGGAGACTGGCTAGGCCACTCCAGGACCTTGAGATGCTTCTTACGGAGCCACTCCTTAGTTGCCCTGGCTGTGTGTTTCAGGTCGTTGTCATGCTGGAAGACCCAGCCACGACCCATCTTCAATGCTCTCACTGAAGGATGGAGGTTGTTGGCCAAGATCTCGCAATACATGGCCTCATCCATCCTCCCCTCGATACGGTGCAGTCGTCCTGTCCCCTTTGCAGAAAAGCATCCCCAAAGAATGATGTTTCCACCTCCATGCTTCACGGTTGGGATGGTGTTCTTTCCATTTCCCTATGGAGTCTAATGAATCGGAAGTCGCACACATTCACAGAAAACAGCTTACTTCCGTGTTGGAAAATAAGGTGGATACACCTAGGATGGCTTGAGAGTGAGTAAATCATGGGGTTTTTGGGTGAACTATCACTTTAAGACATTATTGTATGTAAAATAATAATAATAATATTGTTGTATAGAAAATACACAAAATATAATCTTACCATATTGACCCTTGTTTTAAATGTAAACCTCACTTAATATTTTTAATAATTTTATGAATTTTTTTTTTTTAATCTTTATCAATATATTTTATTTTATTTATTTATTTTTTATTTTATTTATTTTTTTGCCCATAGTAAAATCAAAAATAAGATCTCTTTTATGACTCAATTTCCTCTCATATACAGCAAAGAGATAATTGAGAGCAAATGGAGACTTTTGCTTTTTTTTCCGACAATAAACACTCCAGTAATCCTACATTTTTGTCCTCTAGAGTTTCAGGACAGATTTCAATGTGCTAAAGTTTGAGATTTTAAACTCAATTCCCATTAAATGATTTTGGCTGTGCCATTCACAGTATAGCTCTCTATACTCTTGCTGAATGCTAACAATTCTCTCATTTGTGTCTCATAAGGAATTTTAGGAGAAACATCTGAGACAAAGTTGATGTCATAATTAAAACACAAAGGCTGTTGAGTTCTGAATGGGCAACCTCTGTCTGAGCAATAAAATGAGTATTAACTGAATCGTGATGTATTGACTAATTTATTGACAGATTTATTGACTATTCTTAAAAACTTAATAGAAACCGAAAATGTTCTTCCTCTAAGTAGATAATCTCACGCCAAACGGTCAGTCTCCCCGTTTTATTGCGTCATCGACTGCCTTTCTGGTTAGTCATGTTTGTTTGCATCTGTTTATTCATGTCTGGCTGTAGTTTTGTCTTCCTTCATAGGGAGGAGCCTCTTGAGAATGAGAGGTGAACACAGTCTGCTGTCAGATCTGATGTGGATGTATTTGGTTTCATTTGTGTTTTGAGACCAGAGCAAATCCAGACTTCCAGCTCTTATCCAAAATGATAGCTGAGCAATAAATTTGATACAGTTTTCTGATGACTCCATGGGAAAATGTCTGCTCTGCTTATCGACAATGTTTTTCATTCAGTATTAAAGATAAAACCAAATATATTTAATATACACAGCTGTTTCAGAAAACTAAATGATTCGGTCTGAATGATTCTGATTCAGTCATTCATAGTCATTCGGGTTTTATGAACAGGAGCAATTGATTACTTGTAAAGGTCCGTCTGTAAAGAATGATTGGAAACATTCAGACAATCATTGAATCATTCAGAATCATTTAGACTTTATGATCAGGAGCAATTGATCCATTACAAAGATCGATCTATAATTGATGATTTATTTACTAATCTGACATTGGAAACATTCATTAATAATCATTCCGTTTTTATGATCAGGAGTAGGGATTTCAGGAATCGGTATTGTGGCCAATTAAGCAATTTCCCTCCAAGGATATTCCTCCCCAGACCATTACTGACCCACCGCCAAACCGGTCATGCTGGATGATGTTGCACGCAGCATATATACAGTCAAACCAAAATTTATTCAGACACCTTCAACATTTTCTCACATTATCACAGTTTATTTGCTATAGTTTAGAAAATGGTAATAAAATATGACAAGAACTCAGAGTTAAACTGTATCAGAACAAATTCATCTTGATAATGTCAGATAACTTTGATAGAAAGGAATGTAATGGATTACAATCAACCAATCAGCTGTTAAATTTAAGTACACAATTATATAATACCCATTTAGGTCAACCAATGACCAAGCAATTCTTCATTTTGTTCAGTCTGTGGTGTAAAAGCTCGCATTAGCAATTAAAGAAAAAACACTTAAGCAAAACATGGTCAGGTCAAAGTGTCTGAATAATTTTGGTCCCAAATTTGTATCAGTTTTACTGGTAGTCCACTGTATGAAGAATTTTTGGGTATAATATATCAGTTTACTTCATTTTGCTATCCTCACTTACATAAATGAACTATAGTGTCCTGCACCCACTAGTAAAAAAATACATCTGGTGTCTGAATAATTTTTGGTTTGACTGTGTATGAACTGTCAGCACGACCCTGTATACATTGGATTGATTTTGCTAGCTTTAATGTACTTGAAGTGTAAATTTCAGATCTGGACTGCATCAGCAGATACTCAATATTGAATGACTCAGATTGAATCGGGGTCACGAAAAACTTGATCGGGACATCGCTAATTTAAAAGATAAAAAAAAAAAGTTTCATTTAAAAGCTCCATCTTTAAAAATTATTAATTTACAAATCTGAATTTAGAGTCATTCTGACCAAATTAGTGAATCATTCAGGTTGTATTAGCAGGAGCAATTGATTCATTGAAAAGATCCATCTCTAAAAATGATTTATTCACAAATCTGACATTAGAATCATTTCAACCAAATCATTGATTCATTCAGGTTTTATGAACAGGAGCAATTGATTCATTGAAAAGATCTATCTCTAAAAATGATTTATTCACAAATCTGACATTAGAATCATTTCAACCAAATCATTGATTCATTCAGGTTTTATGAACAGGAGCAATTGATTCATTGAAAAGATCCATTTCTAAAAATGAATTATTCACAAATCTGACATTAGAATCATTTCAACCAAATCATTGATTCATTCAGGTTTTATGAACGAGCAATTGATTCATTGAAAAGATCCATCTCTAAAAATGATTTATTCACAAATCTGACATTAGAATCATTTCAACCAAATCATTGATTCATTCAGGTTTTATGAACAGGAGCAATTGATTCATTGAAAAGATCCATCTCTAAAAATGATTTATTCACAAATCTGACATTAGAATCATTTCAACCAAATCATTGATTCATTCAGGTTTTATGAACAGGAGCAATTGATTCATTGGAAAGATCCATTTCTAAAAATGAATTATTCACAAATCTGACATTAGAATCATTTCAACCAAATCATTGATTCATTCAGGTTTTATGAACAGGAGCAATTGATTCATTGAAAAGATCCATCTCTAAAAATGATTTATTCACAAATCTGACATTAGAATCATTTCAACCAAATCATTGATTCATTCAGGTTTTATGAACAGGAGCAATTGATTTATTGAAAAGATCCATCTCTAAAAATGATTTATTCACAAATCTGACATTAGAATCATTTCAACCAAATCATTGATTCATTCAGGTTTTATGAACAGGAGCAATTGATTCATTGAAAAGATCCATTTCTAAAAATGAATTATTCACAAATCTGACATTAGAATCATTTCAACCAAATCATTGATTCATTCAGGTTTTATGAACAGGAGCAATTGATTCATTGAAAAGATCCATCTCTAAAAATGATTTATTCACAAATCTGACATTAGAATCATTTCAACCAAATCATTGATTCATTCAGGTTTTATGAACAGGAGCAATTGATTTATTGAAAAGATCCATCTCTAAAAATGATTTATTCACAAATCTGACATTAGAATCATTTCAACCAAATCATTGATTCATTCAGGTTTTATGAACAGGAGCAATTGATTCATTGAAAAGATCCATTTCTAAAAATGAATTATTCACAAATCTGACATTAGAATCATTTCAACCAAATCATTGATTCATTCAGGTTTTATGAACAGGAGCAATTGATTCATTGAAAAGATCCATCTCTAAAAATGATTTATTCACAAATCTGACATTAGAATCATTTCAACCAAATCATTGATTCATTCAGGTTTTATGAACAGGAGCAATTGATTCATTGAAAAGATCCATCTCTAAAAATGATTTATTCACAAATCTGACATTAGAATCATTTCAACCAAATAATTGATTCATTCAGGTTTTATGAACAGGAGCAATTGATTCATTGAAAAGATCCATTTCTAAAAATGATTTATTCACAAATCTGACATTAGAATCATTTCAACCAAATCATTGATTCATTCAGGTTTTATGAACAGGAGCAATTGATTCATTGAAAAGATCCATCTCTAAAAATGATTTATTCACAAATCTGACATTAGAATCATTTCAACCAATTCATTGATTCATTCAGGTTTTATGAACAGGAGCAATTGATTCATTGAAAAGATCCATCTCTAAAAATGATTTATTCACAAATCTGACATTAGAATCATTTCAACCAAATCATTGATTCATTCAGGTTTTATGAACAGGAGCAATTGATTCATTGGAAAGATCCATTTCTAAAAATGAATTATTCACAAATCTGACATTAGAATCATTTCAACCAAATCATTGATTCATTCAGGTTTTATTAACAGGAGCAATTGATTCATTGAAAAGATCCATCTCTAAAAATGATTTATTCACAAATCTGACATTAGAATCATTTCAACCAAATCATTGATTCATTCAGGTTTTATAAACGGGAGCAATTGATTCAGTGAAAAGATTAATCTATAAAAATGATTTATTCACAAATCTGATATTAGAATCATTGTGACCAGATCATTGATTCATTCAGGTTTTATGAATGGGAAAAGATCCATCTTTAAAAATTATTTATTCACAAATCTGACATTAGAATCATTGTGACCAAATCATTGATTCATTTAGGTTTAATGAACGGGAGCAATTGATTTATTGAAAAGATCCATTTCTAAAAATGATTTATTCACAAATCTGACATTAGAATCATTGTGACCAAATCATTGATTCATTCAGGTTTAATGAACGGGAGCAATTGATTTATTGAAAAGATCCATTTCTAAAAATGATTTATTCACAAATCTGACATTAGAATCATTGTGACCAAATCATTGATTCATTCAGGTTTAATGAACGGGAGCAATTGATTTATTGAAAAGATCCATTTCTAAAAATGATTTATTCACAAATCTGACATTAGAATCATTGTGACCAAATCATTGATTCATTCAGGTTTAATGAACAGGAGCAATTGATTCATTGAAAAATGTAGCGAATTAGCTCAGAGGGGAAATATTAATAATTATTCATAACTCATTATGATTATTCATTATGATTAATTATGAATATTTGAGTCAATTAAATAGATTAACTTGATGTGGCTACATTAACATTACAATCAATCAATCAGTTCATCCTATGAACGTTCAGTATTGATTATTAATTAATTCTAAGAAAAGGATATTTTTCATGGCCACAGAAAAATAATTCTTCCTTTTGTACTTACATAAGCGCTTAGAGCGCATAACAAGATCGATCATTTAAGTGACAATTTGTTTGCAGCAGGGAGTCAGAACCAAACATATATTGTACACAAACTTTAATAACTAAATCATGGACAAGATTAAACAGACATAAAAAAAACATACATACACAAAACATACATGGCAAGAGGTAAAGTTAAAGTGGTTAGAAGAACCGGGTCAGTACAGATGGATGAAATTATGCAAAGACTCTAAAACCTGAGAGAACCATCCCTGATAAGCTCCTTTGTCTGAGCAAAGGAGTTTACAGTTTTACTAACTACACAGCGACTTGTATTTCTTAGTACATTACTTGCATTTGCCCGGGAAGGCGTCCAGATATATACGGTCGCAGGAGAACGTCTTGATGGTTCCGTCCGATGGTTTTGCAGTTGCGATCGTTTCCTTCCGTGTTGAGCGAAGGAACGACTATGAACTTGCATGGTTGTTTTGACTCCATCGAGGTTGAGGAAGTTGCACACGCCGTGAGGAGTTGGGCCTGCTGGCCCAACTGGCTGTGTGGTGGCATCTGGTTTCCTGTCCCACACACACACGTGAGGCTGTGTGTGTAGGCTTTATCTGGCCTGGCCTGTTGGCCAGCTGATAGACAGCCAAGATGACGCGTCGTTTTGGTCCAGAGGGAGAAGAGAGGGAAAATCTGTGTGCCTCTCCTTAAGAGTCTGCAAGAAGTCCCACCCTTTATGATCGAGTTAACCAATGGGGTTGTTGGGATTTCCCAGCGGGAAATTCCTCTGTGGGAGATTTATGGCTCTTTATTTCAAGCTGGATTCAATGGGTCTGTGCCCATTTATACTCCAATTAATGCAACAAACACATACTGCCTCTTACAAGGAAGTGACATACATGAAAGTGTAAGTCGTGAAGTGAGCATTAATTATTAACATAACATTATTAAACATATATGAGGTTACATGAACTAGCAAGATGCTCATAAGACATGCATAAACGAAATAACATACAAGGGACACTTTTCAAGACAGTTATATGCGTACATACAATGTCCTGGAGTGCATGTTCATTTATAGACGGTTTGTCTATAACTTGAGGCAAAAGCGTGTGTTTTACAGGCTTTGTGTCTTAACTATGGCCTTTTCCATGTGGCCACATTTTTTAGGGCCATAAAACGTCTTATCAGTTAATATCCAGGGTAACTGAGGACCTTTCTCTGTTGTGTTGGGGGAAGGTCTGTTACTAAGCACAAAGCATTTAAAACATATTTGTTAAATGTAACAGGCGATTATGTGTCTGATTTGCCTCAGTCGCTACAGATCCATTTCTAAAAATGATTTATTCACAAATCTGACATTAGAATCATTCCGACCAAATCATTGATTCATACAGGTTTTATGAACAGGAGCAATTGATTCACTGAAAAGACCCATCTTTAAAGAATAATTCGTTCACAAATCTGACAATGTTACTTTTCTTATGAACTTGCCAAGGCTAAAGCAGAAATAGAGATTTTTCAGGGAAAAACTGGTTACATTTTGGACCGTTTGTCACATAAAAACTGTCATATGTCTTCAAAAGACTTCAAATGAGTCAGATGAATCACTTTCATGGTGCTTTCATGTTTTGTTTAAAGCTTGAAAGCTCAACTCCACATCCATTGTAGTTGCACGGAAAAGAGCGACCAGCACATTTCACAGAATTTCTCCTATTGTACTTCATGAAGGAAAAAAAAGGTTTAAATGCACATTAAGGCATTGACACAATTTTCTTTATTCTTTCTTGGTGAACTTACCCTTTAAAGTCTTTTGAATCAACAACTTAAAACAGATCTTGTGTGACTCAAGACTAAAACAAATGGCTAGCCGAATCATTTCAGAAATGCAGAGAAGAATCAACAAGTGGGTCTGGGCCGAGACGGCGTGTCGTCGATGGTCTGGACTCCAGACTCCAAAACAACCCTACAGACTATAAATGCTAGCTGAATTGACAAGGAACTCGGCTCATCCTTTCTGGCTAGCGCTCTGTTTTCAGGTCATTTTTAGCCGCTACCTGCTTATCTTGGGTGGAGCGAAGCATTCCTGCAGTTTGGACAGGTCTGATCTGGCCTTGTGCCATAGTATCGGGCCTGAAGCATGTACGTCTCAACGCACATGTTCTCGCTCCGTTGGGTGCGTCTAAAGTGTGTATACTTTAGCAAATCGAGAAGATCTATAATATAGGCTTATTTGCGTTTGCACTTGTGGTAATATTGCGCAGGCATGTATTGTTTGCTTTGGCCTCCTTTGAATGTCATCTTTATGTTCAACAACATGATATAAACCCTCGGTAGCTTTGTCAGTGTTCGTCTGCAGTGTATTGTATCTCTGCGAATCTCTTTTGTTTGAACGCGTGTGATGTACTCATGTGTCGGCCGACCACCCAGATGCCGGTTCATAACAATAACACTTCCACTTCCTATCTCTGATAACGCTACGGTTACGGCTGAGGGATTCTCGGCAGGACAGATTGTATCAGTCAACTCGGTCCACGTCAGAGAAACAGACCCCTCTGTTTAGGAAACAACTAGTCAAGCCTACATGTCAAAAACTTCCTCCTCGCTTGTGTAACCTAAACACATTAATCTGGCTCTAAACTGTCATTATAACAATGTTTGTTACAGTGTTAATGCTCTAAATGTATACATCTTCTGCCTATCTAGACCTCATTATGGATATCGCTTACAGTGACTTTGCCAAGTACGAGACGTGTTCCTGGACCGTGTTCAGATTATTAAGTCATAGATATTGTGTTGTTGAAAATGTCTTTTCAAATTTGTTTAAAAGCATCAAACATAAAAAAATTTCAACAAACATTTCTTATCAATGTTGAATATTTTGGTGGAAACTTTGACAATTTATCTTTCAGGATTCTTTGATAAATAGTTCAAAAGAGTTGCATTTATTTGAAATAGAAATCTTTTGTTACATTATAAATGTCTGCCACTTTTGATCAATTTCATATCTTTGCTGAATAAAAGAAAAGAAGAAATCTTTTGAATATTCAATCTTTTGAATATTGGAATTTTTTTTCATATTTTACTTCTAAAACATTTTTTTCCCCTACTAAAACAGTATTTTGTTAACATCTTGCAGTGTTCATTATTTCATTGTTTTTAAAATTATTTAATTGTTAATTATGAATATTGCTTTATCTATTTGAATTAGTGCTGTCAACGTTAAAATTTTTTAACACAGCATCCATATTTTCTGTCATCCTTTGGCTAGCGTTACGATATATGATCACGCTCTTATTCATGCAAATGCTTTTGAACCATTAAAACGCGACAAAAGAGAACGTGCTGACTGTGAATGTTCTGTCACACACACACGACGCACAGAAAGAATCACGCCAGTATCATGAACACAGACTGCGCACCATAATGGAGTTCTCTTTCACGCTTGAACAAACAATAACACACAGAATTATGCCAAAATGTCCATTTTGTCAAGTATCCTCATAAGAGCAGTCTTAAATTACTTAAATAACATCTTAAATGAACTTAAAGAGTTGTGAGAAAATGGGACACGTGTGACAGCGCGTCAGATCTGTGTCATGTTCGGGAGCGGCAGATCTTAAAGTGACAGCAGCCATAATTCTCTCTGTCATTAATGTTAATCAAAAAACAAAGGTAACAGAAAATTACTCACTGCTCTTGACTAAAGAACTTTTGTAGCTTTAATAAGGATTAATCTATATTTAATTCATAATTTTTGCAGTGCAGACTGTTTGATAACTTTATTCAATTTCTGTAGCCTATATTTCCTGTTAGACAGGAAGGGCGCTGGTAAATATGACAGTTATTATGGGTTTATGTGAGAATTGTTTTAAGTTCACTTAAATTAAAAGTTGTTATATTTTTTTGAAGCCTAATACGTTAAAAAATTGATAGCTTTCAATTACACTGTAATGTTAAATGGCTATAATTAATGTTTAAAACTGGGGGAAAAATCAATTTCATAGAGATGTCAGTAGCAGTTTTAGTATCAGTGATACTGGCCTTCATTCATACACTGAACAAAATTAGATGAGCTGAGCTGAACTCAAAGATCTAAGACTTTTTCTATGTACACAAAAAATTTATCTCAAAATTGGTTCCCAAATCTGTCTAAATCTGTGTTAGTGAGCACTTCTCCTTTGCCGAGATAATCCATCCACCTCACAGGTGTGGCATATCAAGATGCTGATTAGACAGCATGATTATTGCACAGGTGTGCCTTAGGCTGGCCACAATAAAAGGCCTCTCTAAAATGTGCAGTTTTACTGTATTGGGGGGGTCCGGGCCGGGGGGGTCCCGGGGGGTCCAAAAAAAAGAGTCAGTATCTGCTGCGACCACCATTTGCCTCACGCAATACATGCAGTTGATCAGGTTGTTGATTGTGGCCTGTGGAATGTTGGTCCACTCCTCTTCAATGGGTGTGCGAAGTTGCTGGATATTGGCAGGAACTGGAACACGCTGTCGTATACGCCGATCCAGAGCATCCCAAACATGCTCAATGGGTGACATGTCTGGTGAGTATGCTGGCCATGCAAGAACGCGGATGTTTTCAGCTTCCAGGAATTGTGTACAGATCCTTGCAACATGGGGCCGTGCATTATCATGCTGCAACATGAGGTGATGGCCGTGGATGAATGGCACAACAATGGGCCTCAGAATCTCGTCACGGTATCTCTGTGCATTCAAAATGCCATCAATAAAATGCACCTGTGTTCGTTGTCCATAACATACAATTGCCCATACCATAACCCCACCGCCACCATGGGCCACTCCATCCACAACGTTGACATCAGCAAACCGCTCACTCACACGACGCCATACACGCTGTCTGCCATCTGCCCAGTACAGTGAAAACCGGGATTCATCCGTGAAGAGAACACCTCTCCAAAATGCCAGACGCCATCGAATGTGAGCGTTTTCCCACTCAAGTCAGTTATGATGACGAACTGCAGTCAGGTCGAGACCCAGATGAGGACGACGAGCATGCAGATGAGCTTCCCTGAGACGGTTTCTGACAGTTTGTGCAGAAATTATTTGGTTATGCAAATCGATAGTTGCAGCATGATAATGCACGGCCCCATGTTGCAAGGATCTGTACACAATTCCTGGAAGCTGAAAACATCCCAGTTCTTGCCTGGCCAGCATACTCACCAGACATGTCACCCATTGAGCATGTTTGGGATGCTCTGGATCAGCGTATACGACAGCGTGTTCCAGTTCCTGCCAATATCCAGCAACTTCGCACACCCATTGAAGAGAAGTGGACCAACATTCCACAGGCCACAATCAACAACCTGATCAACTCTATGCGAAGGAGAGGTGTTGCACTGCGTGAGGCAAATGATGGTCGCACCAGATATTGACTTTTTTTTGGACCCCCCGGGAGCCTGGACCCCCCCCAATACAGTAAAACTGCACATTTTAGAGTGGCCTTTTATTGTGGCCAGCCTAAGGCACACCTGTGCAATAATCATGCTATCTAATCAGCATCTTGATATGCCACACCTGTGAGGTGGATGGATTATCTCAGCAAAGGAGAAGTGCTCACTAACACAGATTTAGACAGATTTGTGAACAATATTTGAGAGAAATAGGCCTTTTGTGTACATAGAAAAAGTCTTAGCTCTTTGAGTTCAGCTCATGAAAAATGGGGGCAAAAACAAAAGTGTTGCGTTTATAATTTTGTTCAGTGTAAAAAGATGCCATTACAACAAATATTTAAAATATAATGTCTTTGTTGTTTCTATGTTAATTTTGAGATTAACTGTGAAATTATTACATTATTAAATATATTAAAAACGTATAAAAACCTTTGAAGTGCAATTAATCACAGAAAAAATGTGATTAATCTAGTTAATTTTTTTTCATCGATTGACAGCACTAATTTGAATTAATATTTTCTTAATTATTATTGACAAACTCTTCATCAATAAACATTTTTGCCAGTAACTTTCTCATGCTTTCTCATTGAGAAATGAGAAAGTTACTGGCAAAAATGTTATAAAAATGTTAAACCATATGCTAAAGTGAAATGAAGGGATCGTTCTGTAGTTGATCCGTACGGACCAGGCGGCACGGGTTGAAACGCACGTGATTCTCGGGTTAATTGCAAAGTTTAACCATCATAGAGTGAAAGTTTATCATTTTCACGTGTTTTAGGACCTGTCAGTTTAAACATTCAAGCGATTTTAAACTATCTGAGTGCAAGAAGATGTAAAAGAGAACTCAATTCAGAACTTGTGCGCTGTTTTCTGTGCACACACAGAGCCGCGCAGACAGCACGTGAATCTATTTGCGCTTGAACTGACACATACAAGCAAAATTCTCAAAATGCCCGCCTCGGTGAGTATCCTCGTAAACAGTCGCTTATGGCTTACGTGAACATAAACGGTTAAGAAAGAAAACGGATGCGTATCATTATATTGGATCCGTGCATTCGGTCTTAAAGTGACAGCAGCCTAATATTCCTGCTGCATAAAGCATTTTATTTAATTTCTATCTTTGTTCTATTGTATTTAGCTATGCTTGTAATTTATTATTTTCTATGCAGATTCACTCGCCTACAAAATCACCCCAATCATCCTAGAATTATTAATTCTTTCTAAATAGAGCTATTCAAGTCATCTGGGGATTTTTTTTTTCTTCATATTACAATATATATCGCAGAAAAACAAAATATCGCAATGTCAGTTTTTTTTCCAATATTGTGCAGCCCTAGTTGGTTCAGTGATGTTAAATACTATTTTTGACTTGACTCATTTAAATGTTACCATTTTTGAATTACCTTTTTTTCAGTGTATCTGAAACTTAAAAAAATGTATATCCATTGACAAAGCTTTTTTATTTTTGTATTTTTTTTTTGCTGTAACCAAGACTGAATGACGGATTCTGTTTGTCAGTTATCAGATCTTAAAATGGCAAATATCAGCCAATTCATCAGCCTGACTCATATATAGCTGGATTGTGTTATTTGAAATGAGTCATTATCTGTCTAGGGGGAAAGAAGTAGCTTTAAATGTTGTATTTATACTTTAGATGGTATCCGGAGACATTTAGCATTCAAATTTTTTTGTCTGCCTAGTCTAATTTATAGTTGTGTACTGGCTCCAGGCTGTAGTGCAGTTTGACATATGCAAGATTACACAACAATCATCACTGCTGCTGAGAGAAAAGCCATTAGAATGATGGAAAATCCCCACGGTTGAACCTTCACACGTGTGAATATAGCTTAAGGTATATCCGACGTCGCACTCTGTTAACAATTTTGTTAGCGTGCTACTTATGAAAGATTTATTGCACTTAATGATAGTTGTGTTTTTCCTTTGTGGTGTGCTTAAGAGCGATAGCACACATTGTTTTACACGATGGAAGCCTCTGCCAGCTTTTTTACCCCATTCTGTCTAGACTTAATGTTTGATGATAAATGTTAATTGACAGCAGTGCAGAGATGAACTCAAAGGCGTCTGATTGACAGTCTGGTATTGCAGTCATTTTCTAGATGAGGTGAGCATCAGCGGGACAGGTTAGGAGGTGATCATCTGCACGTCAGGGAGAAAAGGCTGCACAATAAAGACTGCCTTGGCCAGCATGAAAGACACTTCAGGCCAGTGCTGTGTTGTCACGAAAGTTTATCATTTTCACATGTTTTTAAGTCTTGGCAATTTAAACGTTTATGTGATTTTAAACCATTTGAGCGCAAAGAGAACAGTGCACGAGTACTGAATTGAGTTCGCTTTCGCATCTTAACGCATCTTGTTCTATTGTATTTATTTGAGCTATTGCTTGTAATTTGTTTATTTGATAACTTGTCTTTAACTCTTTCCTTGCCATTGACAAGATTTTCCGTCAATCCGTGTTTACACTTATGCGGTTTCACTGTTATAATTTTACAGAGAAAAATGTAGAGCCCATGGAGTGGTATAGAACTGTGCAAGCTTTGGGGTTGTCGATTCAGTGAGTTCATTCAGTGAAAAGTTGTATCTTGTGTCTTTGTGAATGAATCATTAAAAGATCCTCTCCGTAAGAGTCATTTGAACTCGACTGCGTTTGTATGTTTTTAGCTGTGTTTCCACCGCGGGAACTTTCCCCAGGAACTAGGGACTTTGGGGTTGTACTCTGTGTGTTTCGACCGCAGGAACCGGGGTCTAAATAAAGTTCTGGGTAAAAATTTCCCCCTCAAAACGGCCCTGCTTGCGAGGTATTACTTTTTCAAAGTTCAGGAACTTTCGGGGGTGGGACTTGGATGTTCAACATGCTGATTGGTTGAGCTCACACAGCATTTTATTTCAACCTAAAAGTCTGTTACGGTGCGTGCAGTAAGAGTCGTTTGCTATTCGAATCAACAATGGAGTTTAAAAAATACGACCGATGGACCGACGACGAGGTTCAGGCGTTTATTTGCGGAGGACGAAATCCAGTGGGCTCTGGAAAGTCGCGTGCAGTCATACGTCACCGGACTAATCTTCACGGTACTTTAGACCGCGATGGAAACACAGACAGCAGCAGGTCTGGGGGAAAAAGAGTTCCTAGGAAAAAAGTTCCTGGGACAAATTGTTCCAGGTAATTTTGGTGGAAACGGGGCTTTTGATTCACTAAAAAGAACATGAAGTCATTTGTGATTAGGGTTACAAAGGGGCTGAAAATCTTCTGTAAATTTCCAGAAACTTTCCAAAAGTTTCCGGAAATTTCCAAAAGTTTCCCAAAAAAATCCTGGAAAGTTTCCAAAAATTATGGATGTTTGTGGTTCAGTGCTTGTGAAATAGGGTTGGGAATCGGAAATCGATTCCAATTCTGTAATCAGATACTTAAGTTTAGGAATCGGATACTTCGATTCCTCTTATTGATTTTAAACCATTCAAGCGCAAGAAGGCCCACGTGCTGTTTTCTGTGCTGCACACACTAGGGCTGTGCGATTAATCATATTTTCGATTTTGGCTTCCAACGATTATGAAAACAAGATAATCGAGGCAAAACAATTATTGTGCCGCTGCCGCATTCCGTCCAGCGCACCTTCCTTTCCTTCACAGCCGTGCGTTTTCATTCCTCCCTAAGCGAAACTTAACATACAAATCACCTGAATAAGTGAGTGATGTAAAATGCAGTCTACTGTTGCTAAACTGCGGGACGTGCTTGATATTAAACTGTGTTATTAAAAGCGCATTAAGCCGCGAAAGAGACGCTGGTCCCTAGGCAACCTCTTGTGCACGCGCTCCAAAACGAAGCAGAACGCGCATAAGCGAATTATACTGTGGGCTTCAGATACGTGCCTAAACGGTCAAATAGCCGAGTACACACAAATATGTCGAAATGCTGTTTTGCTAAGTATCCTCGTAAACGCACTCGGTCATGTCTTAAGCGAATGTAAACACTGAGAAAGAGCACGTGTGTAACAGTTTATTGGGTCCGTGCAGCTCTTAAAGTGACAGTAGCCAACACTGCTGTAGTTATTGTTAATCTAACAAGAAAAGACAAAGATAAAATCACTCACTGCTCTTGAATGATTAACTTTTGTAGTTTTAAATAAGGATTAGTCTATATTTAATGTATACAGCAGTGTTTTTTTTACATTTGATTACTTTATTCAATTTCTGTTGTAGGCTATTACTTATCTGAATACCACTGTAAGTTCATCTTCCTGAAAATCTTAAAGCACTGTTTATTTCATTTGTATTTTTGTTGGTTTTGTTTGTAATTAGTTTCTTTGTTCTGATGTTATTGCTATTAACTTGTCTTCCGGAGCTGTTTTGAGGACTTTTTACTTTCATTAAGCGATAAAAGTATCGATAATTATGAAAATTCACTGACATTTAAAATGACTCATATCATGAAATAAGACTTTGATCATATCACCCACCAATAATCGTGACTTCAATATTGACCAAAATAATCGCGATTATGATTTCATAATCGAACAGCCCTAGCGTACACATCCAAAACGCCCACAAAAAAAGTGATTTTAAACCATTCAAGCGCAAAAAGACCCACTCACAGAAAGCCGCCTCTAATACTGTATAGTGCACAATACTGAACTGAGTTCTCTTCCACGTCTTTTTGCACCTGAATGAACGTATAAAAAACGTATAACAGTATATTGGATCCGTGCAGCTCTTAAAGTGACAGCAGCCTAATATTCCTGCTGCCGTCTGTTAATGTTAATCAAACAGCAAAAGAAAATTCACTCGCTGTTCTTGACTGAATAACTTTTGTAACTACTATATTTGTAATGTATATTTTATTTATAAAGTGCAGTGTTATTTTACCTTTGATTACACTTTCTGTACCTGAATACCTGAAAGTCTTAAAACACTGTTCGTATCTTTGTTCAAAAATGTATTTATTTGTGCGATTGCTTTAATTACTGAGTGTTTACTTGTCTTTAATATTTCTTGAAATGTATATTAGTTAGGCTAGTTGTTTTTGCTATGGTATTTTTAAACCATATGCAAAAGTTCCTTGTGTAAGTGTTGATTTTTGTTCATGGTATTCAGCTACAATGAAATGTTTTGCAATAAGACTTGTGTGAATGATATCTAAGTTTTTTCTTATTTTATTGGAATCAAAATTAGGAATTGATAAGAATCGGAATTGTTAAAATTCAAATGATTCCCAACCCTACTTGTGAATCTATAGTTTGTTTTTTGTATTCAGTGCATGAAAACTCAATTGAAAGATGGAGTATAGCTGTCCCCCATCCACCCCATGTCTTAAATATATGTCATTGAGGTAGACAGAATGATCCTTATTATTACGTTGATGATGGTCAAAACATCTATTATTGATGTATTTTCACGTCCATCTTGCGCTGGCTCGTCGGCCTGTCTAATCCCAAATTCTACCCCTGTGAACACCATCAAAAACCCCCATCAGAAAAACAAGGATGTTTAAATGACACATAGCTATTTTGTTCAGAGAATAGCACACTGTGACGCCTAAATTAGTGTTTTCCCGGGTTAAAATGCCAGTGAAGGTTTTCCATCATGGCGCTTCACCTTGTTATAATAAACACCAGCGTCGTGAAATGAGTGGCAGCTGGAGTTTGTGTATTATTTATGAACGATTCATGAGCTTGATTGAGTCTGAATCCATACTTCCCTCATCTTCAGACAGTCTGTGAAGGAAACCGTTTCAACACCTGCTTCAAAGCATTGCTAGCTGCTCAATGACAAAGTCTTCACATCACCGACAGGAAAATTACAGTTTAGCATCAGTTTAGTTTCCACTACGACCTCCTTTCCCCCGTCTTTCTCCGCTCTTCCAGAGCAAAAACATGTTCCAAGATGAGCCGTCTGATAATAATGTATCTTCTGAACCTTGAACATGCTCCAACACCTAAATCTGAGCTGATTTATCTCCTGAAGGAAAATATTTCACCCTGACAGAAGATTGTAAGGTGGCCCAATACGAGTCTTTCAAATGATTGAGATTTACTGGGTCGCGTGTTTTTGTGTTTACTACCAATCGGTTTGATCTTAATGCAGTTTATGTGTATTGATAGAATCTCCAGCCATGGGAGCTGTGTTTATCACTGTTTCCTTCAGCCAGTACTGCTTCCTGCCACTAGGGGGGAGGCCATAAGCGCGGTTGGAGCGACTGAAAGGGCATTTTGCTGGATGGAGACAGTTTCTGAAGCTTGAACTAGGTTATTTACACACTGGAAAGGAGCAGACAGTCTTTAATGTTTGTGCAGTTTGGTCTTGGTCACTTTGAATTCTTCCTCACTGAAATCATGCGTTGTTGATTTGCACTCGGTGCTTGAAAAAAAGTTCTTATTTTAAAAGTTTGTGTTATTATTTAGAGTGCATGTGCTGATCAAGGCGTCTCATTATGTATTATTAAGCAATATCAGATATGACAGATATATAACCTGGAAGCTGGAAAGAATAAATAGGCTTAAGAAAGAATCACTTTTGGCGCCACAGATAGAGGCCTAAATAATAATCGTTCCTGCTGTGATTGAAGATGACATCACAGGCATTACAGAGATGAAACGCTGATGAACTTTGCTGTCAATTCCATGAGAGCGAGCTGAGAACGCTCTGCTTATAAGAGAGATGTTTATGTGCGCCTTTTATCTTGGTGATTTAAATACATGGCCTTGTTTTTGTCATAAATCATCTAAGCTAGAGATTCCCAACCATGGGTATGTGTACAGCAGGGGTTACTTAACCCTAGAATGCATAAAGGGGGTCAAATTGACCCAACACGTGTTTTTAAAAAAAAAAAAAAAAAATATCAATAAAAATATTTATTTATTTGATATTCCACGAGTCCCTTTTTTATATTTCTTGGTCACAATATGGGTGGAAAAATTGCCCTATGTCCTAATATTAGGGTTGGGTACTGTTCTCGTTGGGTTCCGGGAAATTCAGTCCTGGTACCATTTTTCGGTACTTTAGGTATGTTTACCTCAATAACTGTAAAGAAACTGTAAGTCATTTATAGAAGTGTTATTGAAATTATGCCAGAGCTGCCTTAGTCGCTGTCTGCCATTGTCTGTGATGTTTGTATACTGTAATATTTACCCGTAAATAGTAGGCTACTATTTACTTCATTAATTGAATTAATAAAAACAACCATTTAAATTGTATTTATATTTCTATGAAATGTCCCCCCCCCCCACCAATTCTGTGTTGTGTATTTTCTGGTAATTAAATGAAGACAACACATTAATTTAATTTATCTTTTAATCATATGAATTTAAACAAACTTTTTTGTCAAACAACATGCTGAGCTTTACACTGTTAAAATGAAAACATGGAAGAAAAATTGTGATTATTACTTTAAAAGATAAAGTTTTGATAATTTATTATTATTACATTAGTGTTAGTGATATTATTACATTGCGATGTAATGCTGTACAACAGTGATATATTTGTCAAGTTAAACCGAACTTTTATTTTGACGGGTTGTCGTGAAGACCTTTGAGTTTGTGTGTTTATGATATGACGATAAAATGCTAATGAAGTGACTCTCAGAGAAGCTCTAGAGATGAAGTTCATGCATTCATGTCCACATAGTGATACGCCAGAGGCTGAAAACAGCGTGAGCGTCGTGTGTGTGTGTGTGCGTGCGTGCGTGTGGTAAATTAAACCACGCGTCTGCGCCATTCATTCACATGCAGGATTCTCATTTAAATAGTATAGTACCTATAGTACTATAGTCTATACTATAGTATTTATAGTAGTCTTTTTGCAGTTTAATATTCACAGACACTAGTCTATATCACCAGATGCATTCTCAGGTACCGAAATTTGGCACTGATTGATTTAATGTGAATCGGTGAGTCGGTGCTCTTAAAAGTATCGAGTTCGGTACCCAACCCTACCTAATATACCTAGGCCTACTTCCCTTCTATATTTCTATCTGAATTCACATTTCTAACATATAGTACATCTGAATTTTTTTATACTACACGCATGCATACTTATACTATAGTACACACTTTTTTAATGGTTGCAAAGTAATTTCTTCATCAAATTTAGTACATACTCAGACAGTACCTATGCAATTTTGGACACAATGTAGAGAAAGGCCACAGGAAAGGACGACTGAAGGCCCAAACAAAGGAAGAAAAAACGCTTTTGTACAGAAAGGTACAAAACTTGTGTGCGAAATGTTCTGTCCCCATCGTCTACAAAGATCATTTTCACATTATCTGTGAGAAATGTGGGGAGTGAAAGTTCAGACTTCAGCATACTTTACAGTAGTTCTGAATTTGCAGAAAAGGTACAACTGTATTTTAAAAACGTTGACTACGTTCAGACTGCAGGTAAATGGCCCAAATCCATTTTTTTTATTTGCTCACATGTGATCTGTTTTTCTCATGACAGTGTGAACAGCACAAACCACATGGAATCTGATCTTTTCAATTCCGATGGGTGCCACTTCCATATATGTCTGGTACTAAATCCGATACATGTCAGATGTTTTGCAATGCAATGAATTGCAATGTCTGAACAGTCATATCGGAATTCATGTGACTTTTTCTGTCACTCTAGAGCAACATTCGTCAAAATTCTGCGCTCATGGGAGTCGAAAAAAAGATTTTACATACTCAACGTTATCAAGACAGTTGTGAAAGGTAGTCAGTGAAGGACAGTGATGTGTCAGAGCTTATAAGTATTACAGCGACAGCTCTATATACAAGCAAAACACGAGGGCTTGTATCATAAATGTTTAAAAAAACATTAATAAATTTGCTGGGTTCGGCGGCAGATCACGCTATGAATAATAATCACTTACTTTAATGTCCTCCATGTTTATTTCCGTATGACAGCATGCTGCGTGACGTCTTTTTATAATTCTTTTGCTCATGCGGGTCAGTCCAGGACCCTGATCTGTTTGCACTGGAATCTGATTTTAGCCACATTTTATACAATGTGAACAGCTATACAAAAACATTGCAGATCTGAGCAATAAATCAGAATTGAGCTCTAAGGCTCGCAGTGTGAACGTAGCCTAATTTGATCTTTTGTGCTGCAGATATACAAGGGACGTGAACAAATAAACGTTTGACATATTTGTGTATCATCAGCTCTTTTTATCATTTCATTAACAGAACACAGTTTATGAATAAAACCATTAAAACCATAATTTTGACCCTCTTTATGTATTTGTGTAGGTTTTTTGGTTCCTGCATTATAGGGTTAAAAGAAAAAATAATAAAAAAAATAATTTAAATTTGTTTAAACATTTTAAAAACATTTATAAAAGTTAAATTATATTATGTAAATACTTGTATATAGATTGTAAATATATAAATGACTAATCGTGATTTAATGTTATTATTAATTTTTCCCTTTTTTTTGTTAAACATGATAAATAATTGTGATTAATACAATTTTTCAGTTAATTTTTTTCCCTTTTTTTAAATATTCTAAATGAGAATTTAATATATAAATTTGTGCTGGGCGGTATGACCAAACATTTATATCATGGTATTTTTCAAAATTATACCGGTTTATGAGGGTATTTTTTTCCCCCATGCATTACCGGGTGTTAACCACATTTTCTACTGATTGAGAGAGGAAATACTGCAGTAGATTGACTAGAATGCGTGAATGATGAGTGAATATTGTAGAAAAATTCCACACTAGAATTAATACAAGTTTGCAAAGCCCCACAAAATGATGCTGTGCGGAGACAACAACCAATAAAACACAGACCTGCAACACACTCATTACAGACACATGAATATTAAAATATGACCACGGAGAGAAAAAAAAACAGAGTTGAGGGCACCTTATGCATTTTAAAAATCTAACCCTATATAACAAACTGCCAAAACGAGGGAGAAACGCGGAAGAACATAGGGTCTAAGGATATTTTCAGTACATTTAAAAGCACTACAGTCTCTGAACAAACGACACACGTCAGTTTAACACAGAAAGAATAAAGGCATAGTTACTTTTTTGCCCATTCTTTGAATTTTCAGTCTACATCATTGTCTACTGTGTATCAGAATAATCCATCGTGTCATCGCGTTCATGATCAGACGTACGGCTGTATCAGTGTCCTTGTTTGCACATATATTTCATTTGAAGAAGACGTGATTAAATATGTGCGCATACACGATGCTGGTTCATGTTTAGAGCACTAGAGTATGTGAAATATGTCCATAAAAAACTTAAATGCGCTCACTCCGGTCTGTATCTGATCTATATGATCCCTGTGGTGAGCGTTAAACTCATCACGGCACTTCGTGCAGAAACTGCCCTCTTGTGCGCGCAGCGTGTTGTTTGAATTCTCTGCTGTAATGCGATCTCAGCTGTGTCCTCACTACAGTGAAAAGGGACCCCTCTCAAACAGTGTCGCGCTGCGCCGCTTTCCGAACGCTGTTTAAGCGACATACACCGGTATTGCGGTATAATAAAAATTCATATCATAACAAAAAAAAAAAATACCGGTATTCAGTATGAACCGGTATACCGCCCAGCACTAATATAAATATAAAAATATTAGTAATGAACGAAATCTGCATAGTCCAGGATAAGTCAACTTTTGCACCATTTTCCCTGGAAGAGAAAATGTTTTTTTGTTTCACTGGAGTCTTAAATAGGAACCCATATCTGATTTGATGTTGGTAAAGGTGTATTTTGAGTCCTACAGAAAACAGATGGAGCTTTGTACACAATAGGGCTGGATATTGTTCAAAAATTTTTCGATATCGATACCGATACCTTGACTTCGATACCGGTTACTGAACGATACTTTTTTCGATACCAAATTTATTTTTCTGTTTCAACAAGATTACATTACCTCAAAAAAAAAAAAAAACTTTGGTTTTATTTTTTCAGTTTGTTGACTTTTTTTTTTACAGACTCAAAGACTATAGGGTACTGGGGGGCGGAATATGTTCCTCGCGCTCAAGCGCACATAAAGCTTGCCGCAAAGCACTGGCAAAAGTAGCCTAATGTTTATAAGTGTAAAAATAGCAAGGAGACATTAATTTTAATTGTTTATTTATAAACTAGTGTTTGAGTCCGTGTTGGCTGCAAAGATGAAGTTGACGAAGCTGACTCGTCATCTCCGCAGTAGTGAACGCGTGCGCGCCTATAGAGGGAAATGCACCTTTCATTTGGATTACATAAAGTATTTGTTTTCAATTTGAATTGGTTTGTTTAAACGTAGATATTTCAAGCTTTCTATAGGCCTATTTCTCATGTCTGTGAGGAAAGTATATGCTGAGCTTCGGTTAATTTGTGTGACGCGCTGCAGTTCTTGCAGTCGAATACGCAGAAACGTTCTGCTCTTTAGTTTATTCCGTGCACTGTCAAGTGCTTCAGATTTGTTGTGTTGTCAGTCTTAGTAGCAATTATCTTGTCGTGAATATTGCATTGCGCGCTATTGCCATCGAGCCTGGTGAAATGTAGCCACACTTTTGATCTTTTCCACATCTTTTACATCTATGTGGGTTGGGACGCACGCTTACCCCCTATTTACACTGCACACGTCTGCAGCGCATCGCAGCTCCGACGAGGTTTTGTTTCGTCCTTGTGCCGCGGCGCGGCCGGTATAAACAGAAGCACTAACTAGAGTGGACGCGATCAGCTCCGGTGGCTGTGTCGGAGCCGTAATGCGCCGCAGACGAAGTTACACACACACTACAGCCTCACGTGTCCCGCGTCCCTGGGCGTAACCGTTTTTTCCACCACAGCCAATCATGCTGCATGCTTATTGGCTCACTGACGTTGACAAGATTAACCCCTTAGGTATCGAAATTTGGTATCGAACGACAAGACCTTTTACGATACTCAATAGTATCGAGGCAATTCGGTCGGTACCTAAAAAATATAGAGCCCAGCCCTAGTACACAAGACCAAAAAGATTGGGAAACATCAATATAGCCAACAGCAAACACTTGATAGTTCTTTTAATATATCACTGCATCGTCTTCAATCTACTCTTGTCCATCTTTTTCATTCTAGACATAAATACTGTTCTTAGCAGTTTTTGCTCTTTTTCCAGTGTCCATAAGTCAGTGCCAAACTCTGTGCCAGACGTAACATTTCACGAAGCTATCACGAGCCGAAGCCAAAGTAATTATTTCACTTAATTTTCAGAACATTTTTCAGGGCAAGGAAAACAGAGTCTTGGATGTTGTTGTTAGACATTTGAATCAGTAGTTCAAATATGTAGATTATTATATTAGCATTCTTAGATGTTGCTTCCCAACTAGGGAGTGATAAAATTCAACTTGAGTTATTGAGTTGAGAATGCTCAAACCATATGTGGAGAAACTTCTGATACTAATCTGATAAACACTTATACATTTATATATCTGTGCATGTAGTTTGCTGTAATTTTTTGAGAAATTAAATTGAGTGGATAGGATGGAGTTCAGGATAATCAGACATGCATTAGTGGTCTTCTTCCTTTTGGGAATCTCAGACCGCACGTTCTGAGACGTGGAGGTCACAGGGCCCGGGGTATTGGCCCCACTGGCCCGATCCATAATTCAGCCCTGGCAATATTGCATCAAAGTTTCCGAACGTTCTGAAACTGTCATGTGCTGCATGAATTTAGGATGAAAGAGTGGAGAATAATGCAGATGTCTGTAAATTTTCATTATATTCTCCCCCTGCCGATTTTGCCAAATAAAGCTCTGTGAACGTGATTTCCAATATCCTGTGTGTTTTGGAGATGTGCGGAGTCCGAGGGTCTGATGTTTTCAGGATATGGCAGAGGATTTACGAGACCCTGCAGTTAGTCCTCGTGCTCCGGCCGTCCTTCTAATAATCTTCCACCATGTGCCTTTTTCCCCTCTCGCAGACGTTCGGCATAATGACACAATGGAATCTCCTCCTTATCGACCTGTGGACAAATCCTGCTCACTTTTGCAGACGTTCCATTGTCGTCTGAGGTTTCTTTGCCAAGTTTCTAGGGTTGTGACTCAATAGCAGCTGTTAATGGTCTTGAACATGAACCAAGGGAGGAATCAGAGTGTCCGTTTATTTTGTAGCTATGATGCTCATGTGGGAAATATTTGAATCGTTTGAATCGAGCTTGCAACGTTTCCTGATCCCAATTCGCCGCCTTTTGTCTTTTTTATGCTCTCTTCACTATAGTATTTATAAAAGTAGCTTGCATTGAATGTACGCTGAAAAAAATAATTTGTATAAGCCGTCTTTCCACTATCTCTGACATTTGTGTACAATTGTAGCATTTCGCCCCTAGTGGTGGTTGCCAGAACTTTCAAAATGGTCATGACGTGAAAAACACAAAAATAATGACTTTATTCAACCATTTCTTCATGTCTGCGTCAGCATCACACGCATGTGTTGTGGTGATCACGTGAACAGCATTGGCCAATGGTAAGCCGGCGTTCTGGCGTAGCTCTGACGTAACTCGGAAGTGCTGCACTGTATTTACTACGTCAACAGCGTAGGAGGCTGACACAGACATGAAGAAATTGTTGAATAAAGTCGTTATTTTTGTTTGTTTTTGTGCACAAAAAGTTTTCTCGTCGTTTCATAAAATTAAGGTTGAACCACTGGAGCCCCTTACCATAACCACAAGATTAGAACAGTGTTGTAAATATTAAGGATGGTGTCAATTTCAAACCAATTGAAGCCTGATTCAGACTTAAGAATGTTAACAAACAAGAGGATCGTGCATTACGGATTTCATGCATGGACTTTGCAAGCATATATTTTAGATACAAAGTTATACACCATTTATTCATTATATTTGTCGGAAAACTGTGGTAATACAAACAGTAATCGATCACAATACCATGGTTAATTTTCCTAAGGGGCGATGAACAGTCTTACAAAAGCAAGAGCTTACAAACGCTACAGTAAACACTATATCAATACTGTAATGTTAGTTAGCAGGCTAGCGGAGCCAAAGCTTTGCCCTTTGTTTACATCATAGCAACAACATAAAACTTATAATTGGAACTGTTGATATAAAACACAACTACAAATAATAAGACATACTTACAAGTGATTGTCCCGAACTGCTCCATTTCAGGAGAAGCTTTTGTGCGTAGCCTGCATTGTACTCTCTGTTCTCCGTAAAATGTGCAGCACCCAGATAAACGTTGGGGTTATAATGTTCAGGAACAATGTTTAAAATAAATTAATAAATAAAATAAATAAATAACCACTCTAAGTTCGTCAGCCTTAGGAAGGTCAAACAAATGAGTTTTGGAAACGGGGTGGAAAAAACAGCGTCTCTTTGACATAAAGACAACAATGTCTTCTCTAGCTCAACCAGGCCTTGTCCCCTTTTTTTCTTATTCCATGGGCTGGGATTATTTAAATGAGTAAAAAAATCGTGTTGTAGTTCTTGGAAAGTGAATTCTGTTAAATAAAATATCTTTGAACTTTGAGCTTTGTAACCCTGCATATCTTTTTTATGCTCAAACAGCAACATTACAGACTAACTAAAGTTGAGAAAGTGGAAAAGCATAACAGGACCCCTTTAAAGATTAACATTTTAGCCCATAAATGTTGGTAATTCTCACTTCACGCTCATAGTTTTGATTAGAATGCGTCATATCCAGTCGCATACGGTCTAGCCGTTCAGATCCTAAAATGTTGCATATGATTGGGATTCCACACAGCTCCCTTACTACTCTCCATTAGAAATGAATGACTTGCAGTAGAGTTTACTCTTTAAAAAAAATACCATTTTACGAAAGTTTTTCTGAAAAATTTTGAAGAGATTAAAAAGTCTGAAGTTCCATGAGATTTTTTTTATTGTGGAAAATGCGAAAAAAAAATTCATGTGAGCCTTCTTACAAAATATATCAGTGTTGCTGTTTAAAGATATAGCATAATGCTTTTGAATATGGATTTCACATAATACAGCCATGTATGCTGTCATAAAATCACATGACATTTATTGAGTTAAGAAGTTAATCCGTTTTCATGTTCGTACAGCTTTGTTGAGTTTTCTGAGGTGACTGACGGTTCACGTCAAAAGGGTGCTGGACCATTGCCATCTCCATATCACTCAACGTTTCCACTCGCAGCCCTCATCTAAAGCTGCTATTTTAATGTGATCTGAGTTAGATAAGAAAACACACTCCATGTTTTTATATCTCACCGAGCACCCAGTTCATGTATCCAGCCTTGACAGATTGACACGGAGTGTGTGTATGTATTTGAGGGGTTTGAGGGAAGTTCATCTATCTTATTCTTGCCTTCCTCACACAGGCTCATCTTTGCTGTCGTCGGGTTGTGTTTGTGTGTGTGGCCGGGGGTCTCGGGTGGAGCGGTCAGTGGAGGTGTGACCCCAGCCGTGTGTTAAACTGCTCACATATGCCACAGTAGCAAGGGTCAGGGACACATGGTGGATGCTGTTTGCTCTTGACTGGGGTGCGTTAAACCACTCACAGCTGTTGTGCTGTTTTGGTTGGGGAAATGAGGGGTGGCGGCACGAGTGATCGAGAAACAAACTGTTGAATGAGGTGAGAAATCTTTGCAATCTGTGCATCTTTGGAAATCCACAAATTCCACACTTGTTTTGTAGAATGACAGGGACAGGCATTTTGACAACATGTATATAATAGTTTAGGTGTAGTAAGCCATGAAAAAGAACACATCTGTATTAAAGGTGCAGTATGTAATATTGACAGCTGGTGGTTGAAATGGATACTGCAGTCCAAATTCAAAATATTGGAGAGAGTTGTTTCCCCTGCCCCCTTCATTTCAGACTAAACCCTCTTGCGTGTTGCCAGATTGAAGACATGTAACTGCGATCTCTGACCCAGTTTGTTTGCTGGCTTCCATTGCTGCAATGTGCTGTGTTTTCCACCAACTGGCAACCTGGGGTGTCAAAATACTATTATTGGGTAAATTGTCAGTGGCCAGGGCTCCAGACTAACAGAGCAGTATCACCGGCGCCACTAAGTTGTACAGATGGTGGCACCAGCACCTGATTTGGTAGCGCTGGGAGGATTTTTCATCATAGTTAATTTAATCATAAAATTACCATTGTTTTGCATTAATAAGTTACTAATAATATCAAATGTTTGCTTATTGGAGATTTGATAGTAAAGCAATGAGCTTGAATTGAGATGCAGATCAAATTAACTTTTATTAACAACAGTAATGTGCAGAAAATAATTTTTTGTAGGGAAAATTTAAATATTCTATTCTTGTTAAATGTACCATTGTTCTTCTGTAGTCTTTCTATGTAATTCAATCACAATTTGAAGACATGTTTTTGTTTTTCATGAGTCTTTGTGACACTAGTTTTTTCCATATTTAATGGAGTGAAAATGGCTAAATCGTCAATAAGTGCTCCTCTTTCGCCATCTACTGGTTATAGTGGTAATTTCATGTCTTTTTTTAAAATAAAAGTGTTTGTTTGCCATGGTGTTAGTTTTCCTACAACTTTTTATTTTATTTTACAAATCACATTAAAAATAACATTAAAATTGGATCATATTTAGAGTTTTGAAGTGCTGGAAAAAGCACTTGAAAGCCCTTGAAAAGTGCTTTAATTTCACTCTCAAAAGGTTGTATGAACCCTGAAATGAATAATGTAAAAAACATTTGACTATTTCTGCCACAATACCATGGTTACAGTTAGCGTTGCTACATTAAATCCATGGTGAATGTTGATGATTAAAAAGCCTTCTATAACTTGTTCGTTCATGGCACAATGTTTCTCCTGGTTTCCACGTCAGCGTTGTTGGATCTGATATCTGTGGTTTATAACAGGATTCTATTCTGGATTTGAATGCTTCTCACTAGATCTGGCAGTGATGTTATTAATTCTGCGCTGAATTTAAACGTTTTCCCACTGGATCTCCCAGCACTGTGTAGTAATGGTGTCACGTGATCGAGATCATCCCGTGAGTAAACCTGTTCTGAGCTTGCGCTGTCTATTATTGGTCCGAGCTTATAAGTGGTCTGCGCCACGGTTTCGTTCTACTTTTGTTTCATTTGCTGTTTGATGTTTCTCATATGCAACAGAAATGGCAGTTCTTATTATTTGGGCCTCGTGGTGGTGGCACCTCGCGATCTTAATTCAAACACCCACGCAATCTTATTCCTAAATGAAAACGATTTGGCTGTCAATTAAACCTTTGACAAGTACGATCACAGCAGAACATTTAAATTTGTCTTGGTGCTGCCGCTGAGCCAGAGAGAGCAGTTGTCATGTATAGGTATAAAACAGCTTCACAAACAGTCTTTTCAACCACACAGTATCAGTATTTCTGTCTTACAATAATTCAAGTTATCACAGAAGTACTGGAGTAAAAGTTTATAGATCGGATAAACACTGATGTCTGTGGTAGGCATCAAAATAGAGTAAATCACCAATTAAAAGTAACTTGACGCTTTAATTAAAGATCTTATCAATTACATTGTTACACCAGTAGGTGGCAACAAGTGCCTCTTAAAAAATGTATTTGTCATTGAATCATTAATTCAAAAGATTCTTTCAAAAATGCAGATTCATCCAGTAATGAAACAAGTGAAGTCTTGATGAGTGAGTCATTGAATTATTCACTCAAACCGATTAAAAAAAAAATCTAATGAAGTATTTTTAAATACTTTAAATGCAGCAATTAACATTTTGTCAGAACCTCTAGTAAATTATTCAGTTTAGTTGTCTATTATACAGAATCGTGATTTCTATTTGAAACAAATATCAATATCAATGCGTATTTAGCAACTTGGAGTGTGCTGTTGAATGACAGTATGGTTAGCCAGTCATAACAGAGGTAAATTAAATAAAGAAAGTCTTAAAGTTACAGTAGCACAAGCCTATGTACAATATGGTCCCAAACGAAAATTATGTGAAAGTTTGTGTACGTTTAATTTCATTAAATAACAGAATATCCCTTACTTTCTGACATAGATTGGTCACGGCAGGGAGCGCTGAGAGTGTCTTGCAGGATTTGCTATTAACGGACGCTAACACGTGCAGACGCATGGGCGTTGAGTAACTCTCTCCTCTCATGAATGTGTCACTGCGCCTCTGAGTTCCAGGATCCAGCTGGCTGGGAAAGCAGTCTCCCATAAATGTTCGTTTGCCTCATTAAAGTATGCCATGCTTTTTGATTCTCAGAGTTGTAAGTTGTGTTCCCTCCTCCGGTCCTGGACGACGCTCAGACTTCACGTCCCAGCATGCATGTGCGTATATTGCGCCTCTGCGTTTGCTCAAGGTTCAGGCAGACAGAAGGATTGAGGTAGTTTTTTCGTTGTGACAGCGCAAGAGATGGATTGTGACGAATCCAAGGCATCGCTCGAAATGAAACTCATGTGCTGGAACATATGCCATTTTCACTCAGCGTGGATTATTTCTGTGCTATAGTTGTCTTTAACAGGCAATTAAAGTTCTGAGGTACCTTGAAAACTACTGACTGACTGACCTTGCAAGAGATGCATGGTCTCATTAATACATTTCCAGAACCATAAAAGGCCCTTTTGTTCATAAATATAGCTCTACATAATGTATTTTGTTGGATTTTCCCTCTTGCATGAAGTCTTTACTCTTATTTTTGACATATGCGCCTTTTTCGTTTGCACCTTTCCTGTTGGTTTGCGTCATTGACCACATTAAATAATCCACTGTTTGTTATGTATTCCTACATCATTTGCTTAGAATGGAGTGTGGCATTGTGTTTTTATAGTGAACAGATGCTAAAGGGCCTGTTTGGAGGATATTACATTGTCCAGAAAGAGTCCTCAGCACGCTTGGGAGACTTTCGGATTATGCGCCCCTAAGGCAGCCATTTAATGAACCTCTTGAAGTTCAGTCTGTTGTTACAGTTTGATTAGTCCACTAGTACCCAATGGACAGATCACTCTCACATGGAAGTTTAGGAACTGTGTAATGTTGACTTCTTGTGAATATGATTTTTGTTTTTTTCATGTTTTAAGAAGTCTTCACGAGCACAGCTGCAGGATGGAGTATTGTGTTGGAAATATGTCAAAAGAATTGGAGGAATAACAACTCTCAGTATGGCGGCTGTAGGAAAGGAAGTCCACCTTTCAATTAATGTTTTTACAAAAGGGTAGCATTTCATACTGTGAGTGACACAGTTGACTTATGTTGTTTGCTGTAAATATGCAAGGAAAACAGCAAAAAAATTCCATGATTTCATATTAAGCTAAATAAATAATTAAAGTGTCCCATTATGCTTTTTCGAATATTACCTTTCATGTAGTGTGTGTAATAGCTGTTTGTGACTGTAAAAGGTCTGCAAAGCTTGAAAGATCAAAGTGCTGGATAAATGGTGTTATTATCTAAAAAAACGAACTGAACTGATCTGAACTGCCTGGAACGAGTCGTCAGTAATTCCAGTCTTTCTTCCAGCTTGAACCTATGTAGGTTTACTACACATTTGCATAATGCCAGCCTATGGTCTTCATTGGCTGCCCAAGAATGTTTGCTTTGACCCTCAAACACTGTAGTTTTAGCTTAGGCCTGGAAGAGTTTGGTTTGTGTTGTCAACATATCGAGAAGACGCTGTATTCTGCGCTGTGAAAGCAAATCCACATTGCATACACTTCCAAAACTTGAGGACTCAGACTCGAAATGATACGGTAAAACCAACGGCATTGTTACTGTTTGTATCATGGCGTACCAAGTGCTGAGGAAGATCCAGAGCTGAAATTCAGATGGGCATTTGGTTTCTGACAGCGTTAGACCAGTCACAACAGACTGTTTCATCTGACCAATCAGAGCAGAGTAGACAAATCACAACAGACTGGGCCATCTGACCAGTCAGGGCAGAGTAGAACAATCACAACAGACTGTGGTATCTGACCAATCAGAGCAGAGTAGACAAATCACAACAGACTGGGCTATCTGACTAATCAGAGCAGAGTAGACCAATCACAACAGACTGTTCCATTTGACCAATCACAACAGACTGGGCCATCTGACCAATCAGAGCAGAGTAGACCAATCACAACAGACTGGACTAACTGACTAATCAGAGCAGAGTAGACCAATCACAACAGACTGGGCTATCTGACTAATCAGAGCAGAGTAGACCAATCACAACAGACTGTTCCATTTGACCAATCACAACAGACTGGGCCAACTGACCAATGAGAGCAGAGTAGACCAATCACAACAGACAGTTCCATTTGACCAATCAGAGCAGAATAGACATCACAACAGACTGGGCCATCTGACCAATCAGATTAGAGTAGACCAATCACAACATACTGTTCCATTTGACCAATCACAACAGACTGGGCCAACTGACCAATAAGAGCAGAATAGACCAATCACAACAGACTGGGCCAACTGACCAATCAGAGCAGAGTAGACCAATCACAACAGACTGGGCCATCTGACTAATCAGATTAGAGTAGACCAATCACAACAGACTGGGCCATCTGATCAATCAGAGCAGAGTAGACCAATCACAAGAGACTGGGCCATCTGATCAATCAGAGCAGAGTAGACAAATCACAACAGACTGGGCCAACTGACCAATCAGAGCAGAGTAGACCAATCACAACAGACTGGGCCATTTGACTAATCAGATTAGAGTAGACCAATCACAACAGACTGGGCCATCTGATCAATCAGAGCAGAGTAGACCAATCACAAGAGACTGGGCCATCTGATCAATCAGAGCAGAGTAGACCAATCACAACAGACTGTTCCATTTGACCAATCACAACAGACTGGGCCAACTGACAAATAAGAGCAGAATAGACCAATCACAACAGACTGTGCCATCTGACCAATCAGAGCAGAGTAGACCAATCACAACAGACTGGGCCATCTGACTAATCAGATTAGAGTAGACCAATCACAACAGACTGGGCCATCTGACCAATCAGATTAGAGTAGACCAATCACAACAGACTGGGTCATTTGACCAATCAGAGCAGAGTAGACCAATCACAACAGACTGGGCCATCTGACCAATCAGATTAGAGTAGACCAATCACAACAGACTGGGTCATCTGACCAATCAGAGCAGATTCTTGGAAAGGAGGGATTTAGAGAGAATCCTTTTTTTGAACTGTTTCAGACATTGTGAGAAAAGAGGTAATGATGCAATCTATATTATGAGAAAATCAGTGTTTTTTTTACCTTGGATGCATGTAAACCTATTATAGGAGATGTCCAAAACAAAATTAGGAAGCTTTAAAATAGCATAATAGGGGCACTTTAAATATTACTCTCCACACACTATTACCAGATGTGACAAAAAGTTAATTTCGGACCCAGTATATGCTACTTTAGACAGATTGATTTGTCACATGGTATTTCATTCTTAGTTGATTTGAATAATACTTTTATGGTTTGGAATTACATACGTCTGAGTGGTCCTTTGCCAGCCGAACAGCAGCCATTGAAATGACCTTCCTTGGTTTTGCTTCATTTTTGTCCTTTGGGGCCTCAGAAGCAGCGTTGAAAATCTGCACTCACAGTTTGAGGGTTTGAGCTTATTTAGGTGACTTTTTCCTTTTACATATTGAACTGCAGTACAATTTAAATGCACATATATATATATATATATATTAAAAATATTCATGGAAAGAATTATGATACATTGGCATATTATGATACATTGGTTGACTAGTTGATACTGTGCTGTCCTAATCAAAAGAGTGTTTTTTAGAAATCGGTTTCTCATACCTAATGTTCCCTGCAAGCATAAAAGTTATCCATTGCCGTTTTTATGGAAAACGTTTAAACTCATTGTCCAGCTGTTCGCTAATGACGCTTTTACTGTTTGACACCAATTTAAAAAGTGACTCACAATGAGTCGACGGCTCTTTAATCATTTCAATTTGACTTTAGCACGCAGGCCTCTTTCGAAACATCCTCACCTTCTTACCTTTAAGCAATCAACACAAAGAAAATATACAACTATTTTGAAATTACCTTATAATATCTGATTGGCCAGGATTGTAAAGTTATTGTTGAATGACTGATCTGTGGAAAAAGATTCAGGCTATCTGAAGCATAATAGCAGTGAGTTTTTTTTTTTTTTGCTGAGTTCTCAACTAACTTTGTGCACTCAGTATTCATTCCCAGAAGTCTGTCTCAGTAATTGCTCAGAGGTGACTATGAACATGTTTTACTCTTAACAAGCCACTAATAATTCTGAGGAAATGCCCAGCAGACTCATTTTCTCACATAATAATGTTCCTGTCCTTTTTGTTTTTGTGATTATATGGTATTAACCTTTTGGTAACACTTCAGTTTAGGGTCCAATTCTCATTATTAATTTTGCTTATTAGCATCAATCCTCTATGGACACAATGAAGCTTGAGTCGTCATTGGCTTGTAAAATTTTTACTTTCCAGACTTTTTACATGGAACTCAAGAACAATGCAAATAAAAAAAAAATGCCATTAATGTAATATAAAATATTAATTTCAAACACTATTAAAGACAAACAGTAAAATAAGAACAAATAACAGTAGTTAGATAGATTCAGAATAGATTAGGTACAGAAATTGAATAAAGTAATCAAATGTAAAATAACACTGCATAGTCTCCACTGTATAAATTAAATATAGATTAATCCTTATTAAAGTTACAAAAGTTGTTCAGTCCAAGGGATTGAGAGATTTTTTTGTTGTTGTTTGATTAACATTAAAAACACAGACAGCAGCAGGAATATTAGGCTGCTGTCACTTTAATGGTGTGTGCACACCCAAGAGCAAAGCAAATATTCGCATTGCGTTACTCGCTCTAGTTTTATAAAAAACTAGAGTATTTTCACGCACATCAACATTTCTTTCTGCAATTTTTTCTGTCATCAAACATGTTGGAGATAACAACTGCTCTGTATCTGTTGTGGAAGTCCCAAATACGCCGGAAAGCCAAATGCCGATGTGTCTGGGTTCACCGCACCATCCAAAGGTACACACAACTTGGTGAATTTCACTGTCTACTCCATAAACTGCGCCTGGATGACAGCCGCTTCCAGCGCTACTTGAGGATAACGGGTGCCCAGTTTGATAACCTGTCAAACTAGATGTGTCAATAAGCTCTTCACTGATTGGCTTGCGCGACAATGCGTCATGCGAATTTTCCACTCGAGTTGACGCATTTGAGGCGAATATCACGCGTTCGCGGCAAACGCGCCGCCCACTTCGCGTCATTCGCGGTGCAAATTTGCGACTTTGCAGTGACTTTGTATGTAATCTATTCGCGCAAATAATTAAATTCGCTTTTGGTGTGCACACACCATTAGACAATGCACGGATCCAATATACTGATACACGTTTTCTTTCTCGACTGTTTACGTTCAATTAAGACATAACCGACTTTGTTTACTAGGATACTCGCCAAGACAGGCATTTTTACATTATTTTGTGTGAAATTCAAGTGCAAGAAGATGTGAATGAGCTCAATTCAGGTGCAAGTTATCGTTTGCGTCTTCTTGTGCTTGAATGTTTAAATGGGCAAGGCTAAAAACGTGCACATGATAAACTTTCATGACGATGCAGCACTGGCCTGATCGGGACCGTGACAGTTATGTCAACTCTTGGCCATCGGGCAGTCAGTTGAGGCCTGCACTTATATCTAGCGTGTCAGTTCTCTTTACGTGGCATGTCTTTCTCGCCCACATGAATCCAGTGTTTCCATATGGACGCTAAGGTGTTTGGAGTGGTTTTCAGCGAGTTGCTCGGGTGTTCTGCTGTTCTTACTGTCCCAAGTCAAAAGAGCCTCCATAGCTGTGTTTCCATCCATAATTTACTTCGAAAATCAGAATATAGCAAAAACGAGTGAAGGACCGTTTTCATCCCATGTGGGAAGTTGATGCAAAATCTAAATGAAAATTGTTGTAGGCACTTAAATGTAATACATTATTTGTTTATTTAGAGCACGCAAACGCTCTGATGACTTAATGTTTACTTCATGTTTGCAATAGCAGGGCTCTAGACTCATTCTTCCCACTGGTCGCTCTGGTGCGACTAACTTTCTCAGTTGGTCGCACCAACTTACAATGTGATCGCACCCTTTTTTTATATTAATCATAATGACCTTGCATGTTGATGAGTCGTTCTCATGATTTCTACAGTGGGGAGAACAAGTATTTGATACACTGCCGATTTTGCAGGTTTTCCTACTTACAAAGCATGTAGAGGTCTGTAATTTTTATCATAGGTACACTTCAACTGTGAGAGACGGAATCTAAAATAAAAATCCAGAAAATCACATTGTATGATTTTTAAATAATTAATTTGCATTTTATTGCATGACATAAGTATTTGATCACCTACCAACCAGTAAGAATTCCGGCTCTCACAGACCTGTTAGTTTTTCTTTAAGAAGCCCTCCTGTTCTCCACTCATTACCTGTATTAACTGCACCTGTTTGAACTCGTTACCTGTATAAAAGACACCTGTCCACACACTCAATCAAACAGACTCCAACCTCTCCACAATGGCCAAGACCAGAGAGCTGTGTAAGGACATCAGGGATAAAATTGTAGACCTGCACAAGGCTGGGATGGGCTACAGGACAATAGGCAAGCAGCTTGGTGAGAAGGCAACAACTGTTGGCGCAATTATTAGAAAATGGAAGAAGTTCAAGATGACGGTCAATCTCCCTCGGTCTGGGGCACCATGCAAGGAGGAAGGTGGGGGATCAGCCCAGAACTACACGGCAGGACCTGGTCAATGACCTGAAGAGAGCTGGGACCACAGTCTCAAAGAAAACCATTAGCAACACACTACGCCGTCATGGATTAAAATCCTGCAGCGCACGCAAGGTCCCCCTGCTCAAGCTAGCGCATGTCCAGGCCCGTCTGAAGTTTGCCAATGACCATCTGGATGATCCAGAGGAGGAATGGGAGAAGGTCATGTGGTCTGATGAGACAAAAATAGAGCTTTTTGGTCTAAACTCCACTCGCCGTGTTTGGAGGAAGAAGAAGGATGAGTACAACCCCAAGAACACCATCCCAACCGTGAAGCATGGAGGTGGAAACATCATTCTTTGGGGATGCTTTTCTGCAAAGGGGACAGGACGACTGCACCGTATTGAGGGGAGGATGGATGGGGCCATGTATCGCGAGATCTTGGCCAACAACCTCCTTCCCTCAGTAAGAGCATTGAAGATGGGTCGTGGCTGGGTCTTCCAGCATGACAACGACCCGAAACACACAGCCAGGGCAACTAAGGAGTGGCTCCGTAAGAAGCATCTCAAGGTCCTGGAGTGGCCTAGCCAGTCTTCAGACCTGAACCCAATAGAAAATCTTTGGAGGGAGCTGAAAGTCCATATTGCCCAGCGACAGCCCCAAAACCTGAAGGATCTGGAGAAGGTCTGTATGGAGGAGTGGGCCAAAATCCCTGCTGCAGTGTGTGCAAACCTGGTCAAGAACTACAGGAAACGTATGATCTCTGTAATTGCAAACAAAGGTTTCTGTACCAAATATTAAGTTCTGCTTTTCTGATGTATCAAATACTTATGTCATGCAATAAAATGCAAATTAATTACTTAAAAATCATACAATGTGATTTTCTGGATTTTTGTTTTAGATTCCGTCTCTCACAGTTGAAGTGTACCTATGATAAAAATTACAGACCTCTACATGCTTTGTAAGTGGGCAAACCTGCAAAATCGGCAGTGTATCAAATACTTGTTCTCCCCACTGTATATGCTGTTTTTTTTTTATTGATGTAAAGATTGACACTGACTAAAAGCTTCATATTTGCCACCATGTTAGTTTGCGTCCCAGTTCAGAGAATCGGATCTGTCAGATTTACAACACGTCAATTCATCCCCTTCTCCTAAAAAAAAGTAAGTGGCCGGTGAAATGGGAGATGAATAGAGTAAACTTTATAGTACCTACACAGTGTGTTTCTGATATGAATATATCACGTCGCCAATGGATTGTTATTGCCGCTTCCATAGACATCACAGTGTATTTTACAAACTATAAATGTATTGTTTTGCTAGTACTTGTGTATTTAAATGTGTGAACTGTAAAATAAGCCTTATGTGGTTGAAAACACTGAATAGTTGTCATCAAGTGCTGAGCGCGTCCGTCTCTGTCTGGCTTGCGCTAGCAAAAGCACGAAAGAATTGTGCACTTGCACAAATGCGACCGTGTGAAATTTTAACTCACACATTATCAAAAAGTTATCACATTTGCAACCATTTTGGTTGCAGTCTAGAGCCCTGAATAGGGATGCACTGATTTTTTTCTAAACCAATCTGATTCCAATACCCAAAATACTAAATATCGGCCGATCCCGATCTGATAACAGTGCTGTTCTTTTTCTTGATCATTGTAGAATATTTATACCTCTGTGTGTGTGTGGAACTGTTGATCAATCTTTTATGTGTTAAACACAATCCACTAAAACCAGGGTCGTTGCTAGACCAATTTTAAACAGTAGTATGAACCTTTATAGTGTATGTCAGTGGAAACCTGGCTTATATTATTCAGGTCTCTCCTTCGGTGTAAATCTATGGGATTTAGTAAAACAGTCTAATCTTGTACCATAATATTAGCATACTACTCATCACAGTATTGAGGTCTGGCCTGTGCTCTGTTGTTTTGAGAGAGTTCTGATCTCGCCTCTCGAGCACGGGATCGAGGACGTCCCAGGGATGACACCAGTTGCATTACCGATCTCTCAAATGATTTCACATGCACATAAAAGTAACTGTTTTGCCGCTTGATCGAGAGTCTGAATGTTTTCGAAATTATGATGCGTAACATAATGACATGTATCATTTTTCCCGGACTATTGTTTTTTCCGTCTGGCCTCTGCAGATGGAAGTGATTATGCACAGAGGGAGGTGTGTTTTCAAGAAAAAAAAAAGACCGAATCTGACTTCCTTACCCAAGTACTTTCCCAAACACCCCGTGCTTCCTTTGAGGCCGGGGATTCGTGGTTACATTACCAAAGCGTGATGTCGCCCCACCCCCCGGCAGGATCTGAGGGAGGCCAGGTCACGAGTCTACAGCAACCAGCTGACTAGAAGCATCTGGAGCTACTGCTTTGGGGGACACGCTGATTGCAAAATACGCCGTGTGGCCGAATCCTGAGCGCTTGCCATCAGATGATTGCTGCGATTATGCACGCTGTTCTTGTATTTATCTTTGAGAGCGTCAATTTCAAACTGCCCTTGAGGAATGCTCATTACCCTTCTGAGTCTTTCTGCGGCTCCTCGGCTTATGACGCTCTTGTTTTCCAATCAAATCTCAAGGGTTTTTTCTACTACCGTCCAGTCAAGCCTGATATCGTCTCTTCTTTACAAACACCACCAGTCAAAAGTTTGAATGCACTTGACTAAATGATATTAATAATAATTTCGGATAGTGATAGTTTTCAAGTTTTGATTTGTTATATTCATGGGCATACATCATTTCTATACTTCCATTTGGGTCTGAGTTTTGTTGACTTTTTACTATACAATGTGGACAATTAAAAAGCATGAAAAATGAGAAGGTGTATCAAAATTGGTCATTCTACCATTCCATTCAATCTGGCAATGAAAAACTGTCAATATTTCTGTATAGGGATGTGCCGATCCGATACTCAGTATCGGTATCGGCTCTGATCCCGCCATTATTTGCCGGATCGGGTATCGGTCAGACAGGACCGATCCAAATCCGATACTGTGCGTATAATATTCTGTGTTATTGTTAAGCCCCAGTGCCCCACAAAAGGCACAAAAACATTATAAAGCATCATCAATGCTTTGTGCACTATATTAAGTGTTCTGAAGCCATTCCATAGTTTAATGTGAGGTATAGATGAATATTAGGGTTAGGGTTAGGGTCATTAAATTCAAGTTCACGTAAATGCTTCCCTCCGCTGCGGCTGTCAGTCATTCTCCATTCAGCTTTCAAACTGCGTATCGCGTGCGGTTACGACAGTCAACACGATGAAACTCTCTCCAAGATGATTCAGCGTTCCTGTTATTATGCTTGATCTGTAGATAACGCTCTATGGTTTCGCATAAAATGACTTTATCTGGCTGGAGTTTATTGCGGTTTCTAAATCGTGTTACTTTCTACCGGGTGTCTGTTAGATCACAACACTGGACTAGAGATTGTATTGTTCTTCACACGCACGGAAACTGAAATTCTAAACTGTTAAAAGAAAAGGCTCAATAAAATATTGCATAGATAGATAGATAAACTACGCATCGATATATCTTCCCTTTGTGTTTTGAACTTTTCAATGAGGAGCGGCGGGAGCGCTGCGCGCTGCGACTCCATGTTGCTTCAAGCACATCATTTTGCACATGTGATGCGCATAAGCGCTTTGTGCCGCTCTGTATTGGAGCCTTTTGTATTATAATACTTTTGCGCAATGAAAGATTATTAATAGCCTTTCTTGTTCTGCCCTATCAAAAATATGTTGCTGCCTCATTAAAAAGCTGCACTATACATTTAAAATAAATGTCTTTTAATGTCTTAGTATATAGGCCCTATTTCTATAAATATATTTACGTGTTTTTCCTGAATGTATTTTACAATGTGTAACATTTTACTAGATTTAGTGCTACACTTATTCACTGTTATTTGCTCCCTACTAAATGTTTTTTTTTTCCCACTAAATGTTTAGATTTTATACAATTATTGTGCACTCATGATTTTTCTAGAGTAACTTTTGCTGCTGAATTATCCACTAATCTAGTTTATCCACCATCTAGTTTATAGTAGTATTTTTGTCATAGATTGTGATTTATATATTTTTTAATTTGTAGTTTTTCTTTATAATGAAGTTGTCTGTATTTAGTAGATTGTGTTTAACACACAAAAGAGTGATTATCAGTTCAACACACTGGGTATAGAAATTCTACATTCAATTTTTAAACAAAACTGCACTGGTATCGGATTGGTATCGGCTTTGGCCGATACTCAGAATTTTTGGGATCGGATCGGTTCTGAAAAAATGGTATCAGTGCATCCCTATTTCTGTATGCTGGTGTTTGGAAAAAAGGTCTGTGTATATATTTTGACCTTTTTATTTTCTACTTGCCAAGACAGGCATTTTGACATAATTTTGTATGAAATTGTCCATTCAAGTGCAAGACGTGAAAGAGCAAAATGAAAAGAGGAAAATGAAACCATATCCATACTGGCTGGCCTGGAATGGCATGGAATGGTTAAGCAAAGAGAACGGTTTGGCCCAATGGTGGAAAAGCGGCTAATGAAATTATATCTGCGCTAAACTTATTTTTTGCCTCTAACTCAATCACAGGCAATTGAAATCGTACAATTTACTAGCCATTGGCTAATTAAATAAATTTTTTAGTTGCCTAGCGTGAAATTTGGTCGCTTATGCGAGTGATTTGCTTGCATTGTAGAGGGTTGTATTTGATAAGGAATAACGTGAAATGGAAGGACTGCTCATTTTTATTTAATAGATGAACAATGAGATTTTGAATCTCCTTTTTTGTTTGGTTAAATTGGTTTATGGCTTCTATATATCATTCGCACATGTGGGTGTCATTGAAATGCCCCTTTCATCTGATTGGTCAAACTACCCAGTTTTCTGAATGGCTTTAATTCATAAAGAGTTGGTATAGCACTGTAAATGATGGAAATTTTTGTTCCCTTTAAAACTTTTTCCGGGCAAAGATCCAATACTCTGGGCGGTCCGTCCCTGCTCACTTTAGAATAGATTGCACTGCAATATAGTGGCAGTACAGTACAGTAATAACCAAACATTTCACTTTTTACCAATGAGGGAACTACTGCATTTATCAATGGCACATGGAAAAACAAGTAGGGACTACATCAAAATCCTAATTAATGTTCTGTCAGGACAACTCTCGGAGAGATTGGTATGGTAGTAGAGATGGTGATGGATATGGCAATGTTAATGTATTTGGTCTTGGCAGAATAGATATACGCTGCTGCTGCTGCAGAGCAAGTACCAAGACTTGCTACTTCCAATACATGCACAGACATTGCTGTGAGCATGTAAGATACGCTGCTGCTGCACATTGTAACATACATGATTTAACCCCCGTAGCAGATCTGTACAGGTGGAGCTGGGGAAGGTGGAGGGTTTCTGAAAGCACACTGCAGACTGCTAACAGCAACACACTGGTATTTGTTTGAATGTTGAGCCGCAGCTCATTGGCCGCTGATGCAACAGCAACCAATCACCTGCACTATGTAGATAATGATGTGGTCGCTACCAAATTAGCTAAGGACCTATCAGTCTGCGCCATCTAGTGTTTCATGCCAGAACTAGGCATTTATTACATATAAAAATAACAATCAATACACTCCATATCGTCATACTATGGTTTGCCATTTTGTTGTACATTTGACTTTGCTAGTCACACAGCAGCACTAATTATGTGCTCAGCAACATATTTCTGCGCAGTTGTTCCTGACAATATTTTATTAAAGTGTAAAAATATTGGCAATGCCGTACAGACTGTTTATGAATTAATGCTGTACAGAAGAAGGGCCGGTTTGACCAATAAGATGAAACCAGCGCTTTGGTACCGCCCACATGTGTAAATGAAATATTGAAGCGATAAACCAATTTGTAAATCACGAATAAATAAAAAAATAAGATTTAGATAAGATTTTGTTTTCTGTTTTTTTTTAAAGGGGGGGTCTAATGCTATTTCAAGCATTCTGACTTATTTACACTGTTAAGAGTTGGATTCTCATGCTAAACATGGCCCTGTATGACATACAGAATTCCTTGTATGGCCACTTCTCCCGGATGAGCGCGTATGCACATCAACCAGAGCGAGAGCGCGCCCATCAACGAGCTTTGTTCGGGTTACAGAAGCCGTCGGCAGCGCTGTCATTTTGTTTTTAGAAACAAGAAATCAACAATGTCACTAAAGAAGTGTGTTTCTGGTTCTGAGGGAAAGATAACCTTGCTCAGCTTCCCAAATAACTCAGCGTTAAGGAAACAGTGGATGCAGTTTGTTTTTCCGGAGCAGCAACGGAGTTCTGCAAGTGTGTTTGTTTGTTCCCGGTCATGAGTCGAAACCGCAGGCGGTGAGTGAAACTGCATCAAATGTCTGTGAATCGAAAGTTATCCAGGGATAATGCCATGATGTATTGTGTGTGTGTGTGTGTGTGTGTGTGTGTGTGTGTGTCTGTGCTCATGTCTCTTTAGCTCCGCCCACTGCACACCTCCACGAGCTCGGCTGTTTTCGGAAAGAATCGGTACAGCGTATCTGTCTTTTATAAATATGATCAAACTAAAGACTCCTTCAGTTTTTCATTTTACATTGAGAGCAAAAATAAAGGCTGCATGTTATAATTTACTATATCTGTTTGCAAAATAAGAACTGGTCGTTTTCATAATTCGCTTTTGTGTCAAAGTCATAGGCAGTTTTGTTATATATGCTATTTTCACACAGGTTCTGGTGGACTGTATTTTTTTTAAACTATATCTGATTATGTAGTCATGTTTGATTAGCAAATCATGCGTTTTAATTTCCCATCTTGCTGCTGTTCTTTTTTCATTAACTCCTAGTTTCTCTCCCTATATAAGATTTCGGTAACACTTTACAATAAGGTTTCATTAGTTAACATTAGTTAATGTATTAACTAACATGAACTAACCATGAGCAGTACATTTGTTACTGTATTTGTTAATCTTTGTTAACGTTAGTTAATAAAAATACAGCTGTTCATGGTTTGTTCATGTTAGTTCACAGTGCATTAACTAATGTTAAGATTTTAATAAAGCATTAGTAAATGTTGAAATTAACATTAACAAAGATAAATAAATGCTTTATAAGTGCAGTTCATTATTAGTTCATGTTAACTAATGTAGTTAACTAATGAACCTTATTGTAAAGTGTTACCAAGATTTCTTTCATATTACTTTTGAGAGTCGAGTGTCTGTGATTGTCAGAGATTTTTGAAAGCTCTCACACGTCTGCGGTTTCAGTGTTGAAAGGCAACTGTGGGTGTCACAGCTTTATTAGTTTCCTGACAACTAGGATCATACTATCTTATGGATGATTGGCATTAATGTTAGCACTTTTACTCGTTGTAGAAACAAGACTGTTAAAAAGGTACATGGAAAACTCCTTAGGTAGTTTTCTAACAGAAATGGAACCTTATAATTAAATGATTTTGAAACTCTTCAACTCTGTATAACACAAATAGCTTCACATATATATATATTTATATATATATACTTTTTTCAGTATCAAAAAGATTTTCTCTCAAAACTTTTCATTTTGCAGGTATGTCAGAGGGTTTTGATTTGCTAAACTTTTTGTTTGCATGTCAAAAAAGTCTGCTCTTCAACTTATGAAAATGTTATTTCTGAATGTCCTCTGAACATTCAAAACGTCCAGTTTTTTATGCTTTAAAAATGTTTTCTTGGTTATGCGAACGTTAACATTCAATTTTATCATTCTTCAAACATTAAGGGAACGTTTTAACTTTTAAATGTTCTCTGAATGTTCTGAAGCAAGTAGTAACATTTAAAATATATTAGAAGAACATCCAAATGAATGATGAATAAATAATGTTGCTAACATTTTGAGAACATTATTAAAGACCAGATAACTTTGAACGGACGTTATTGGAAGAACGTTTGTTCATAACGTTTATAGAACCTTGTCAGAATGTTAGCCAAAGTTCTGAGAGCCTTCCCTGTTAGCTGGGTCACAATTAGTATTTTTATTATTTTTTGACAATTTTAAATGTTTAAGTGCAATAGGCGGAGTCAGCAGTCTCATTATATAAAACTGCATTTTGAATAAAATGAATACATTTTTTTATTGATTTTGTACTATACAAGCAGAGAAAGATGTCACACCAGGTGTGCAGTTTAATGTTTTGGAAGAAATGTTTGATGTATGACAGAAATTCTAGTATACATTACTCATGCACTATTTAAATGACATAATAGCATGCTTTTGACTACTTTTTATCTTTGTGTGAGAGCTTGGATGCTCATCTGAAGGTCTTCGGTCCTGCTTCTGATGCTGCTCTAGGCTGTTATGGGGTGAGAGTTTGATTCTTATCTCCTCAAAGCAAGTTCCTACTCGCTTCAACATCCATCAACTGGGCTTGAGTCTCAAAAACAACACATTTGCTCCTTCGGCACTGCAGCTTTAGACCTGTCCTTGCCGGCTCCAATAAATCGGCTCAACTCAATCCAACATCTTATTCCAGGTCTTTAAGATCTTGTCCAGTCCAATAGCATGACCCCGAACAGCAGCTCTGCATCAGTCTTTTGGCTCACGCTTTTCATTATTTCACATTTGATCAATCGAAAGGTATTTCTGTCCTTCAGAACAGAAACCGAGGATATTAAGTACCCTAAATTTGAGTGTTTCATCATTTGCGATGTTTGCATTTCGCCTGAGGCTTTTGGAATGGAAAATAAGGCCATAAAGTTGTAAACTGCTTTCGGTCCCATTTTTGTCAAAGATTTATGGGACCAGTCGTCAGCTGAGCGGTCACGGCCCGGCCCGGCCCGGCCCGGCCAGTTGCATATGGAAATGTGAGAGAAATAATGATTGTTTTTTTCTTTTATACACGTGGAAGTTTGGACAACAGCCTTCTTCAAATGGATACATTTTACAGTGCTCCCATCCGCAGCGCAGCTCTGTGTTAGGTTAAGAGCTATGGGAGATTTGGACGGGTCAGAGCAATCTTTTAGCTGTCACACACTCTTTGAACACTTTGACTTCATTACTTTGAAAAGAACAGTTCTGGAGAGCTTTTATAGGGGGAAGAGCCCTCCGCCACCACAGTCGAGACCAGAGCAGGCTTGATCACATCCAATACTAGATCAGAACTGACTTGCAATATGCATGTTCAGAGGTTTGCAGGAAGATGCGTCTTTTTAAATAAAGGATCTGATCCTGACCGGCATCTTCTCTAAGCCACATGATTTTTAAGTGGTATTCATGTTCCTAGCACAAATGATTTAGGATGAGTTGGACAAATAAGTCTGAATAAAATCTGTCTACCATTGCCAGTTTGCAAACAAAAGACTTTTGACAATGACAAAATTCGCATTTAGAAGATACAGTATAAGGGTTCAAAACTTAGTCTCTCGCTTCCACCAATATGGATCAATGAGTTTGATGACGTCAAACTATTACTTTATACTTTATAACTCGCAGTTGCAAGTTTATATTGTGTATTGTAGATAAAAAGTTGCCAGTTACCTTTTTTATGTTTATTTAGTGCCGGAAACAAGCTTCCATAGATATGGAACGATTCAGACCGCAGTGCGCACACAGTCTGCTCCAGTCCAGAGACACGATAGCACAGAGCCGATCATATGATCGAGTCGGCGCAGACCACAGAACGTATCGGACCCATTTGAATTCTGCACAGAATGTTATGACAGTGAACATATTGGGCCCTATTTTAATGATCTGAGCACATGGTCTGAAGCGCATGGCGCAGGTGCACTTAGGGTGTGTCCAAATCCACTTTTGCTAGTTTAACGACGGAAAAAACGGTCCGCGCGCCAGGCACATGATGCAAAAGGGTTGTACCTAGTCTCTTAATGAGTCATGGGTGAGTTTTGGGCGTAACGTGCAATAAACCAATCAGAGTCTCATCTCCCATTCCCTATAAAAGCCAGTTGCACTCGCGCCATGGCGGATTCACTATTTACATGGCGGAATTTGAGCGGAAAGACTGAATGCTTCTCCAGAGAGGAATTCTTTTATTCTTAATATTTAAAATGTTTGTGTGCTGCTGCGCATCCCTGTGTGTGTAATAAGCAGAGTGTACTCACCTATAGGCGCATATTACTAATGCGCCCTTTAAATAACACAAAAAATACTGCACTATTGACTTTAGAGCAGGTTTTTGTTGGTCAATGGCGCAGTCGTTTTCAGCTGCCTCAAAATAGCAATGCGCCAACAATGCGCCTGAACACACCTCGTTTTCAGACCAGCACACCCATGGGTGAACAGATGGGCGCAAATGCGTTTGCTATTTAAACAACGTGGCGCTGGACGTGAAAATGATAACTGCATCAGGCTGAAACTAGCAAAAAACACTTGCGTCACGCCTGGCGTCGCATTGCGCTGGGGATATGATAGGGCCCATTGAATCTAAAAGGGGAATCTATTAGACTGTGGCTGTCATAAGCTGTCAAATGCAGCTTTGCTGAGCTTAACGGCTCTGGCCGAGCTGTGATAAACAAAACGCTTCCTAACAAGCCTAATGTGTTTTAGATTATAGGAGACACTTCTGGTTTGGGGAAGCTCCACTCAAAAAGACTGTCAAATCATTTCAAATCATAAGGTTATGCTACAAATAATCCTTATCCGTCAGTTTGACTGAATGAGCTGTAAAGTTTCTGTTCCATTTTCAGACTTCAGGAGAATAATGTAACACTTTGTATTTTATTGTGATTAAAAGAATATCTATGGCAAGAGCTCTTTTCAGTCGCTGCATTCTTTTCCTCTGGATTATTATTTTTTTCTTCTTTGTATTCCGCTGTAACAGTATGAAAAAAGACAACATATACTGCGCATTGGTGATCTGCTCTACTGATTTTAATTTGCAATATATCCTATGAATAATTCATTGGAATGCACTAAGAATCTCTTGTTTCCGGAAATCACTTTGAAATATTATCACTCAATGTTCCAGTTAATGAACATTTTTGATTAAGGTTAATAAAGACATATATTAATGTTATACAGTAATATTTAACACATCTGTAATATTGCTTCAGAAATAATCAAGCTTTTGGGGTTATTCATTGTCTGTTGTAGTAATTTTTAATGCTTTTACACTTTTAAATGTCTTTTTAATGTTTGATGAAGGGTGAGCAGAATGTCATCTCATCAGTGCTTTTTCAATTGTAGTCTTTTAAAGGGGACATATCATGAAAATCTGACTTTTTCCGTGTTTAAGTGCTATAATCGGGTCCCTGGTGCGTCTACCAACCCAGAAAACGTGAAAAAGGACAACCCAGTAACTTTGTTTTGATAAGCCTTTTTCTGTAAGCATGTGAAAAAACGAGCCACTCAGATTTCTCTCCACTTCTTACGTAGGAAGGGGATCTATTATAATATTACCGCCCCTTAATCTGCACGTTTTCACCCACGGCGCTGACAGACTGTCGTATTAGCATAGTTTCCGCTCTCAGTCAGTTGTACACTGTCCGACATTTTCTCCGCGCTCGAGCAGCTGTAGCGACAGCAATGTCTTGTAAGCAATGCAGGTGCATTGCCAGAACGAGGGACAATTCAAGGCAGGTTTTGCTAGAAAGTTAAAGCTCGTGATCCAGCTTATAGTCTCCGGTCCGGAGCGATACTGGTCACGGCAGTAATGAAAGGGAGAGCGCGCACTTTATAATGCTTTATTTGAGTTGTTCTACGGATATAGTGTTTACCAGTTTATTAAGCACCCCCTGAAAAGGCACAAGGTAATTATATGTTTACTATTTTGTTGTAACGAGTGTTTTTGTGTAATTCGCTGTGTATGCTGATGATAATGCAAAGGAGAGAGAGTGTTTATGGACAAGACTTTAATGCACACTTCTTGTACTGTTTTATTCAGCTCTTACAGTGATTTTCTGGAGTGAAAACAGACGCTTCATCTTTTGTGTGATGAACAATAAACTTCATAAAACTCATCAGTAAAGTTTTGGCCATTATTCGGAAAGGGTCTGCTACAACATGCTTGTACTAATAGTGGATAAAAGCAAGATGGCAACATAAGTTAAAACGGAATTAAACTAAACTATACCTGTCTCCATGCAGCATTTATTCTCTGGCTCTGTAGGCATTATTGTCTGAGTCCGGTTCGAACTGAACACCATTAGTTTCTGACATGTTCTGTTGTTGTTGCACGAGCTCTTGAAGCTCCGCCCTCTTCTTGAAAGAACAGGCAGGGAGCACCAGCTCATTTGCATTTAAAGGGATATACACAAAAACGGTGTGTTTTTGCTCACCCCAAAAAAGGTCTCCTACAGGCAATTTTAACAGGCTATAAAACATGATCTGTGGGGTATTTTGAGCTAAAACTTCACATACACTCTGGGGACATCAGACTTATTTTACATCTTATAAAAAGGGGCATAATATGTCCCCTTTAAAAAGGCATCTGAAATGTGCAATTTAGTGTTGTCAAAAATATAGATTTTTTGATATCGAAATTGAAATATCTGAAACGCTTCCAATACTCATTTTCTGCAGAATAGATACAAGATACCAGCTGCGCTTTCTCTCTCGCATCTCTCCGACAGCGAGTGACACAAACCCGCCTCTCCTCACTCACTCGTTTCATTTCCTCCAGATGAATATTGTTGGTATTATAGGGCTTGGGAGTGCACATATTGCACATAATTTCACTCATTGTGTGCTCACATTAAGCCGCCTCTAAGTACTAAACTGAGTTATTTTTTGTGGTTTTTAGCACTTAAATGGTTAAATACACACAAAACAATGTCAAAATGCCAGTCTTGGCAAGTATTCAAGGATACACAGTCAGTTATGTTTTAAGTGAACATAAACAGTTGAGAAAGAAAACGCATGTGTAACAGTATAATGGATCCGTGCGTCACGTCTTAAAGTGACAGCAGCCTAATATACCTGCTGCCAATTTATGAGATAATATTAAAAATATTTATATGGCAGTTTTTCCCCATGGTATCCTTGTCAAAATTGTGGCCAGTGAAAATGCTGAGTGGCTAGTAACTTTGGAAAACTGGTAGTTTTTTAAACTTTTAACTTTTGTTATATGAAGGTCACATTAAAACTGTTATGCTAACTTTTTATTTTCATTTCATTTTGCTACTTGCTACTTTGCTAAATGACTTATATATTTTGTTGTTTTTACCCTGATCCCAGACCCAGACTTTCAATCTTAAATTTTTTCTAAAATTGTGAAATATGAGACCTGTGTGAAGAATGTGAAAAAGTCAAGGTAAATATCACTTGTGGAATTGTTTAAAATAAAGCTATAATTTTGTCAAACTATGCATTTATTATACATTTTTGTTAGATAGCTTGATTTATGCCGTCCCATGTTGGGATGCTCAAGCAAACAAAATATTTCATATTTTATATATATCAATATTTTGAAAGCGCCATACTGTATACACTAATCATGGAAATCAATCTCCTTGACTGATTTATGGGTGTCTGTACAGTTTTTTTTTACATTGAGAAATGACTTCACCTTTAATATGTCAAAAACAACTCTTCATTAAAAGCGAGTTCTTGCCCTCTGGTTGCTTTATTCAGTCAGCGTGAGATCTTCAAAGCCGACAGGGATTTAGATTGCAGTTGATCTATAGTGTTTTGTTCCACATGCGCTCTGGTCTGGAGGATATCACTGCATATTGAATTTTTTTTTTTATCAGGAGCAAATGTCTTGGCTGTGTGTGACTCCTGCGTCATATTTCCACTGGTAAATGAGGGTTAATGAGATGATCTGCTGCTTAGGTTTGTAGGGTAAAGGTTAGCGTTAGGGTTGCCTCAGGGCTCAAATTAAAGCACATAATGGGTAATGTTCACCGGGAAAATCATTTAAGACTGTACCCAACCTCAGGGTTCGTTTCCTGTCCACAAACCAGAGCTTCTCAGACTTTCTCAAAGCTTTTATCAAAACCTCATGACGTTGCCGTCAATCATTCAGAGATCATTTAAAATCATAATTATACAGACCTACAATTTTGTCTTACATAATATCTATCTACCATCATATAATTCATGGCATATTTGCTTATGTTTGACACTGTGGTGTTCATTTCTTTGCTTTGCATTGCAGATAAATTCCTATGAAAGGGAAACTTGTTTCTGAAAGCTGGAAGTTGGAAAAGGGGGGACTTCATATGCTTTGCTTTTTGAGTTTCCCTGGGGGGAATGCGGTGTCTCTGTTCCATGACCTATTTGCCAAATGCTTCCGAAACAATGAGCAATTTATCTTCTACCTCATCTTTCCACGCTTTTAAGATTTGGGTGGTAGTGTGAAATAAACCAGAACAAAGCGAACAGTCAAGAAGTTGTTTAAGGGCCATTGGCATGGTGCGCATTTTGTTTGTTCAGATTCATTTATTTATTTATTCTTTTAAAAATACATAAAAATGCAATTTACACATGTATAGACTGTATAGATGAATTGCCTGATACCATAATGAAGAAAAAAGGCTGATTAAAAATAAGTTGTTTAAAAGGCATAAACTCAGTGAAGCTGATTTTTGGAAAACGTTTGTCCGAGTCATCAAAGTCATGTGGTGCAACCAAAAAAAAAAAGAGTCCTAAAACAGGAAATGATTACACAGAGGTCAGTCAAGGTCAATAAATCTCTTAAAATATCAGGTAATTTGACCTTTTTATAAGAAAATGTAGTTGTCATATGGTGCGACTCCCCAAAAAAAAAAACGTAATCCTTATTTATTTTAACTAATCTTATTTGTAAAATTACTTTTTTACCTTGAAAAAATACATTTTAAAAATGTTTTTGAAAATAATGATTAAGATGTGTACACATGTATTCAAGTGTAAGGAAATTATAACTTTTTAACTTGATGGTTATACCACAACATTTCTGAGTAATTAAATGAGTCATTAAATTAACATTAAACTCTTCAAATACATGAATTAATGAATGTGGTCTAACCAATCAAAAAGTAACACTTATATATAGTGCATCAGTGTTTCCTATAGGTTGAGAATTTACTTGTGGTGGTGGGCGGGGGGGTGTGGCTCGGCGCGGTGCTTGATGAGCGGGTTCAGAATAAACTAGTCAAACAAAGGTTTATGAATTGATATGCAGATAAATTAACTTTTATTAACAACAGTAATGTGCAAAAACCTCATTTTTATAGGGAAAATTTAAATATTCTGCTCTTATTAAATGTAGGCTACCATTGTTCTTCTATAGTATCACACTGAACTGACCGACAGCTTCAGTGATAATAAAAGGAGCGCTCTTTACTTGTTTTCTGTGTAATAAAAGCACGCACTTCTCTTTACGCAGTCTTTTGTGATTTAATAAGGACACAAAGCCTTATCGTGCTTTCAATTTTAGTTTGATTGACAGCAATGGCGCAAAACACGACATTAAAGATCTTTTATGTTATTATGAGAAGTTGAAATATATTTTCAGGCTGCCAGAGTCTAGTTAATGAATGGGAAGCACTGAAATCTATTTGTGGCGGTCAGTGCTGATATTGTGGCGGGGCACCACAAATAAATCAATGTATGGGAAACACTGGTGCATTTTTCATATAGGGTTGTAGACCCTTGACAGAAAGCAATGCGAGAGAGAGAGACAGGGATGTGGGATCAGAAAGTACCATGAGCCGGGACTCTGGTCGACTGAAGCACAACTGCACAATGTTTCGCTTAAAACATTTTTCAAATCCAAATGAAACCGACAACTTGGCACATGCATTTAAACTATATTTTTTAAAAGGATGTTTCATTATCTTTACTTTGGACACTCCTATTCATAATTGGCTCTTAAATACCTCAATTACACATTTAAAGAGTTGCTTTTAAGTCTATCAAATACGGTTTGGCTGGGATTCAGCCATTATTGGAACTGAAGGAGGTTTTTTCTTTGTGAGAGAAGAGAATAAGGTAGTGTTCCAGAGACCCTCCTCTGTCACACACTGGAAAATAATCACATTTGATCCATCCAGTTCCTCAAATGTTAGTACAGCTATTTTCTTTCTCATCCAAATATAACAGATGTCTTACAGTCCGGACACACGCGCAATTGTTGAATGTTTTTTTTGGGGGTGGGGGCTGGATTATCCTGATCTGTCTTATAAAGGCCACGGTCGGGCCAGTTTGGAGAGCCCTACTGTCCACGCCAGGGCTTAGAGGTGTTGACGGGGGCACGGCCCCCAAACAAGCCACTGGCACTGGTCAGGCTGTGAAAGACGGTCTGTTTGGTTGCTATCTCCATCCTTCAACACCACCCCATCAATCCTACTAGAGCTAGGCCATCCCTATAGAGACAGAGGCCCTCTTTGTCTGCCAGCTGATGGGCTGAGGCCCCCGGCCCCGCTCTTACACCCGCTCTTAGTGACAACCACCTGAAAGAACCGGCTCCTTGCAGACTGAGACCTCAAAGGCTTCATCTACCTCAACTTGTAACCTTCAAGCCACTTTTAGGGCCCTATGATTTCTGTGATGTGAGTCTGAGAGTCAATTCACAGACATTTCACCATTTTATTTGATTAAAAACTACCGTCATATAATATACATGCAGAAACTCGAAAGTCTTCACGACAACATAAAAGTTTGGTTTGATTTAAAAACAGAAAAAATATGGAATTTAGGAAAAATAAAACAGTACACTTTTGCAAACCCAAAATGACAGCAAGACACACACACACATTAGAGAACATGAATCACGAAGGGCTTCTGTAGGAGACTCTGAAAACAGATCTGTATGTAGGAGATCCATGTTAAACTCCAAAGGATGTGCTGGCCTATCACGTTTCTTTTATTATTAATGGCTCCAACAGGGATCCATAACTTTGATCCACACTTCACACAATAATAGGGCTTAGGATTTTTGTGGTTTCCAGTAGTCCAAGGCAAACACTTGGTTGAAGTGGAAATCACACACTTGCTGTATTAAACTCTCGTTCTTATTCGCCAATGGACATTGGAGTAGAAGATCGCGGGCTTATCCTGCCACGGGGTCCAGATGTTCTTGCGGACTTTTGAGTCAGGGTTTAGGATGCGGTTTATGTCTGAGAGGTCCACACACACGCAGGGTTTGACCGTTCAACTCCTGGTGTGTGATGTTGTGTTCAAGTCTTCATAGCGCTGTTGTTACTTCTCTGAACACTTGCCTCAATCCTAGACAGATTTATTGGGTGCTTTCGACAAAAAAATAAACTTGGAAGCAAAACCTTTTTTTCTCCCAGCCATCTACTTGTCAGTTTCTTTGAGAAACTTCAAAAATGTAAAACACAGGGAATTCTTAGAAGATAGGTAGAGTTAATATTCACCGTGTTTTTCAAACTTGAATTTAAACTTGAAAAATGAAAGGACAGTTGTGTTTACCAAGTTGACAGATATTTATTTGTTTATTTCTTGCTTCAGAGTTTGATTGTTTTCTTTCTTTCTTTCTTTCTTTCTTTCTTTCTTTCTTTCTTTCTTTCTTTCTTTCTTTCTTTCTTTCTTTCTTTCTTTCTTTTCTTATCGTTAGGATGTTGATATAGCAACTGTTCAAGTGTAAAGTAAGTTTCATTCATAATGTTTCTCCTTTAATCCGATATCAAATTTCATACCATATTGTCCGTCATAACCGGTAGTATAAAGTCTAAGCAAGCTTTATTGTTATACTAGTTTGACATGACATAGAAGAAAACGGAAACGTTTTGTGTATGCTTTCAAAATCCTCCCTCACCTTGCTCATCTTCCGAGTGGGTATTTCTCTGAACCCGCCGCGAGCGCCAGAGAAAACCAACGCGTGAAAAGGTAATTTTGTTTTGCTGCAGATAGACACTTTTCAGAATAATATATTAATTTCGAGATGTAACATTAACATGACGGTAATTTAAACGTAGCCTTTGTAAAAATATAAAGCAAAACATTAAATGTGCAAAAAAAATTAATCGACTAGTCGGCTAGTCTTGCACATCCCTAGTAATAACTAGGTACAAACTCTGAACCTACCACTAAACCTAACCTTAACCTATGTAGTTACCTTATATTACTCAGTACTTTCTTAGGTAAGTACACTGTAAGTACACGTACTGTAAAATAAAGTGCAACCTTCATCCTAATCATTCGTGTCAGATATATATTTACGTAGCAGACCACTTCGAATCCTTCTTGGCCCGTTAGTCTGCGGCCCACGGTTTAAGAACCCCCAAACTGGGTTCATGCTCCTTGTTTCTAAGCTCTGTTTGGACTCGGCTGAAGCCAGTCGACTTACATCATTGTCTAAAACCAGAACCGCTGAACCCTTTCCTGTGACTCTGTGATCAGTTCACTGGAGGGCAGTTCTGTTTTTATGTGTTATTGTAGGTCTTCCATAGGTCTCGCTGCTTTTGGCTTCAGCCGATTGAGTTGATTCAAAAGGGACACCCTCTGTGGCTATTCTTTCATTAGTTTCCGTTTCCTCTTTCTGTTTTTAGGCCTGGCCGTTTGGCCCTCTACTATTCAGCCATTCGCATAAGAAGTCTGTTTGGAAGGTAAAAGCCAGCAGGAAAAAAAACACTTTCACCTTTTCTCAGCTACCCTTTTAATAGGCATTTGTCCATACGCTACAGTTCAAAATCACTTGGCTCGTTGGTTTTTCTTTACGACTGCATTAAAAGCAGCGAGAAAGGGGAGTTTATTGTTTCAGTCTGTTTACTTTGATTATTTATGATTAATTTTGCATGTGTCTTGGTCCGGCCCTCAGGTTTGGAAAGTGTGGTGCCATTTGCGTCTGGATTTTAGCTTGGTCTGCTGGCTTCTTGGAGATATGTCGGGTTTACCGCAGAAAGCTCCACAGTTTGGTTTTTGGGGATTCTGCTTTTGTCAGTGAGATTAATATGTCATTGGCCAGAGCTGATTCATGCTGCTTGTTTGCATTGGAGAAGCTGTTTGGAAGCTGTCAAATTCTTCTTCATCAGTATTATTCTAAGAAATGTTGCTTGAAGCAAAAATGCTTTCTCACAGATGAAGATCTTTCAGATGTCTACAGTGGTATGAAATAACAGACGTACGATTGAGAACTTTCTGACATGTTATCAAAGTGATTAAGGAAGACGCATGTTTGGAAATTATACCCCAAAGGTGATTTGATGTGGAGATGAAACACCATAGGTCATGTCCTTTGATTTGTTGGCTAATGTTCAGAACTTCATTTGAAGCTGAAGTTAATATGCAGAGATGTTAAGTGCTCTGTTTGTCCGACTAATGACAGATGCGGGCGACTAATTTCCTGTTGTCACTTGTGTTATTATTTTGGGGATTCATTTGGTAAAAGGTGTCAGAAATTGTACACTATATACAGTTGCAAGAAAAAGTATGTGAATCCCTTGCAGAATCTGTGAAAATGAATAATTTTAACAAAATAAGAGAGATCATACAAAATGCATGTTATATGTTATTTAGTACTGTCCTGAATAAGATATTTTACATCATAAATATTTACATATAGTCAACAAGACAAAAAAAAAAAGCTGAATTTATTAAAATCACTCCGTTCAAAAGTTTATGAACCCTTGATTCTTAATACTGTGTGTCGTTACCTGGATGATCCATGGCTGTTTTTTTTTGTGATGGTTGTTCTTGAGTCCCTTGTTTGTCTTGAGCAGTTAAACTGTCCAATGTTCTTCAGAAAAATCCTTCAGGTCCTGCATTTTCTTCAGTTTTCCAGCTTCTTTTGCATATTTGAACCCTTTCCAGCAGTGACTGTATGATTTTGAGATCCATCTTTGGATGAGGGACTCAACTGAGGGACTCAAACACAGCTATTAAAAAAGGTTCAAACATTCACTGATGCTCCAGAAGGAAACATGATGCATTAAGAGCCGGGGGGTGAAAACTTTTGAACAGGATGAAGGATTTCTTATTTTGTTTAAATATATATATATATTTTTTTCATTTAGTACTGCCCTTCGGAAGCAACAGAAGATACTTGCATGTTTCCCGGAAGACAAATTAAGTACAATTTACCTTGATCTTCAAATTCAAAAAGTTTTCACCCCCCCAGCTTTTAACTCTTTCCCCGCTAGCGTTTTTTAAAAAATTTGCCAGCCACCGCCAGGTTTTTTTTATAATTTTCACAAAAATTTGATGGCCCATAGAATATTTTGTTGTTGTAGCATGCAATATATCAGAAGAAAGAGCAGACCCTCTGCTTTTAAGCAAACAAAAAACGTTTTATTCTAGCTTCATGCATTCCTTTTCTATCAACACTTAAACATGGGTAAGTTTCATAAAAAAAGCAACATTTTGATCAAAAAGCTGAGAAAATCACGTTTTTGTCAAAGACAACATCCAGATCAGAGTCCATCAACACCCCCAAAGCTTCACAGTCCTATAGTTCCTTCTGGGTCGACATTTCATTCAGTAACATTAGGCAGTTTTGATTTATATGCTGTTTAATGTTGATGATCGCGGTATTTTACATATGGATCTGCTTACATACGATCGCTTGTTTTTTTTTTTACATCTTTTTCCCCTGTGTTTTGATCAGGAGATTCTGTACTCATTCAGAAGATGCGTAATAGCGCCCCCTACCGTATAACAGTGAAAACACGGAAACCCGGAAAATTCCGTGTTTGGCAGGGAAGCTTTTTCTCACAAATAACGAAAAATTCTGTGTTTGGCGGGGAAAGAGTTAATGCATTGTGTTTCCTTCTGGAGCATCAGTGAATGTTTCAACCTTTTTTAATAGTTGTGTTTTAATAATTGAGTCCCTCAATTGTCCTCAATGTGAAAAGATGGATCTCAAAATCATACAGTCACTGCTGGAAAGGGTTCAATATACAAAAGATGCTGGAAAATTGAAGAATTTGCAGGACATATATAAAAAATAACATGTATTTTGTATGATCTCTCTTATTTTGTTAAAATTCACATTTTCACAGATTCTGCAAGCGGTTCACATACTTTTTCTTGCAACTGTATACGACAGTTCATTCTGGTTCTCGAATCTGATTGGCTGAGAGCCTTTTCCAGCCGTGAGATATCCCCCCCAGTATCAGCACTGGGGCCGTTTCACCGTTTGTATCACTCCTCTTGCAACATTTCTAACAGAGTGTCATGACGGACAAGCAAACCACCATCATTTTACAAATACTACTAGTGTTGTGTCACGGAATGTAGTTTTAAGAGTTTTATTTAGACCTCAAATATGCAACTTATATATAAACAGTGCATATTTGACAATTTTAGACATTTTCAGAGAGATTGATCTCCAGACCGTCAGTGGCCGTTCAGCACTCATGTACCCACTGAAACAGCTTTATCTCAGCCAGTCCTTCATATATTTTCCGCTGGCTCTTATGTAGATAGTGTTTAAAGTCGGTATGAAATTGAAGTTGTAATTTTTCCCTATTGTGATGTATATCCGTGTAAATGGCTTCTGAAATAAGAAAACATGTAGGGCGGGTCTTGATTTCGTCCTTTGGGAATTGATTGGAACATTGGAAGTTGGGCGTTGCTAACAAAATGGAGGCAGAAATGAGACAGACCGCGATAGCCTCGCGCCATAGCACGACAGGAAGAGAAGAAAAGTCATTTCGGGGGGGGGGGGAGGTTAACGTTTTTGATTAAAGATTATGAAGACATGAATTTAAAAAAAAAAATTATGACGTGCACAGATAAATCATTTATGATAAACTACAAAAATAAGAATTGTCTTATTTTAATTTCATGGCAACTTTTAAACATGAGATATAATTCATTTTGGGTATATCAAACGGGCAATTTTTGGTCTTATTCATCTATTACTTAATCGATTTGGCTAAGGGCAGTTTCATAACTTTATATTTTTATTTAACTAAAATCCTGTAGGCTGCTATAACTAGCGCTGCTTTTGTACTTTTGACTGAACTGTTTGCTTGTGTTTATTTCCTATTGTACTCATTTTGTTGATCTCTCTCTCTCTCATAATACTCTACATAATACATTAAACGTCAATGAAGCGACTCAATGTTCCTTCGTTACTAGTTCTAAAGTGACGTTTTAGAATTAGAGGCTTGGTCACAACTGTCAAACTGTCAACTTGAGATTTGAATCTGTGGCCGAAGGAAGTAGTTCTGCACAAAAGAGGGTTTTTAAAGAACCGTTGTTGTTTCTTATTTATTTACACACTTGTGCCGTTGAACTGTTGTATAAATGCAATATCACACTCGTAGCCGTGCGATATACAGCCATATAGCTGCATACTGTACATCTATACATTTATAGGTTTGTTCAAAAGTTGTTTTTTATAATGTTTTTGAAAGTAGTCTCTCATCTGAACAAAGTAAAAAAAAAAAAACAGTAGTCAAATATTCTAAAAATTTAAAATAACTTTTCTATTTTAATATATTTCAAAATGTAATTTATTGCTGTGATCAAATCTGAATTTTCAGTATCATTACTCCAGTCTTCAGTGTCACATGATCCTTCAGAAATGTAAATGCATTTAATTTATTTTTATTTTTATTTATTACATTGCACTATACTGAAATCTTTATATTACTACACATTAATACATTTCAGTATAGGAAATACATGTTTTTTGTTTTCAAAAATGTGTTTTGATGTTTTAAATGGAAAAATAACTAGTCAAGTGTATTTATGTATATTTAACGGGTTATGTTGAGTTCACACTGCACAATTTTGGGGCAGATTTTCACTCGCCGACAGGTTTTTGCGAAACTGCCGACAAATGCCCGAAATCATAGGCAAATCGGTGCTCGTTCACGCAAGTGACAATCACGCAGTGTGAATGATCAAAGATGCGATCTGAGAGAATCGCAGACACTCGTGAGATATTTGGCATACTAAATATCTGGACTTGTCTGCAATTCAAAATCCTGATACGTGTTTTGACTGAAAATTACATCGCCGATGACCTACAGCCAATGGGAGAGCAAGATACAGGGCAGCGGGAAGTTCAGGGAGGAGTTGTAGACCAGAATATCAGTATTACACATAAGCTTTACAATTGTATCAAACCGAAACAAAGCACAAATATTTGCTTGATCAGCCGTACCTTGCAAAATGATTTATTTATCTCCAACTCTCTTTGCAGAACACAATCCTTGCTCCCTGCGTCTCCCCGACCATTTCCTCCTCCATAATCTTTTTTTTCTCCTTTTTGCTGCAAATCAGCGCACAGACAATTTGGATCACAAGCTTCTTGCGAGCTATCATTTTTAATAACAATTCCAGTCTCAAGCACGCGTGATCTTGCGTTATTTCCTTATCACTTCTTTCGTGTTTGGTTGTGAAACGTAGTTTGTGGACCAGACAGAGTTGTCGCCGAGTGAAGTCATGCAGTGTGAAACCCCTTGTCACCGATCCATCGTGCAATGTGCACACAGGAGCGACTGAATGCTACCACAGATAGTCATGCAGAGTGAAAAGAGCAGTGATTCGACTACTTTGAAAATCGTGCAGTGTGAACTCGGCATTAGGCAATACCAAAGGTCTACGGTCATAAAAGCAGACTTCAACTGAGCAATACATTTATAGGTAGTCATTTTAGAGAAGAGATTAATTTTAATTCAGACTCTCTGCACTTTGAACACGTGACAGTGATTTACAAGGGACATGACTGAAACACAAACCTTTGAGTAACTATAGAGCACAGAGAGGAAAATCTGAGGTTGGGTAAACACAGTTTAATCTCACATATAAAAGGCCGTGCTCATTTTGAGCCAGATCCGTCTTAAGCTGCACCATTGCTTTTTTTACTGACGGTCGTCTGCTTTTCAAATGCACAAAATCAAGGGCTCAGTGTGACTAATGATATGGGTTGTATTTCCAGTTTAAGAGAGTTTGTGTGTATAGAAGCAACACAGAGCATTTTATATGTTTGGCCTGCGTGGGTTAATGTTTTAGTTTAAGGGAAAGTATCTCCAACTTCCAGTATGATGGACTGGATTGCTATCCATTGAACATCAAGAAGGGACACAATTGAAACATTTTTTTTTTTTTTTGTTTGTTTTGTTGTGATTTGTGTTGTGTTTTGTGCTTTAAAGGCACAAAATGTAATTTTCGCACAAAATGCTTATTATTCAAAACAAAGGCGTAGCTTGTTGACGGCAGTAATGAGCGTGGAATCATGTTCATTGATGAAGCTAATGGGCCCTATCATACACCCAGTGCAATGCGACGCAAGTATTTTTTGCTAGTTTCAGCCTGATGCAGTTATTTTCACGTCCAGCGCCACGTTGTTTAAATAGCAAATGCACTCGCGCCCATCTGTTCACCCATGGGTGTGCTGGTCTGAAAACGAGGTGTGTTCAGGTGCATTGTTGGCGCGTTACTATTTTGAGGCCCCTGAAAACGACTGCGCCATTGACCAACAAAAACCTGCTCTAAGGTCAATAGCACAGTATTTTTTTGTGTTATTTAAAGGGTGTGTTAGTAATATGTGCCTATAGGCGGGTGCACAATGCGCGTACACTCTGCTTATTACACGCAGCAGCACACAAACATTTTTAAATATTAAAAATAAAAGGATTCCTCTCTGGAGAAGCGAGAAGTCGCCGCTTCTGCTCTTTTCATTGCATATGTGGGGTAACGCAGTGCTGTTTACATGGTTAAAATAAAAATAATCATACTAAATACATTTGAGTGTGTTGAAAGTCTTAATGTCGTAATGTTACTCTTTGCGTTTGCTCGGTGGTTGGTATGAGAGACTTGTTGCACTTTGCAGTATCTAGATCGATATTAGAATATCATATTAATAAAAACTGGATTACTTGTGTTGCTAAATGACAGTTTTGACAAGCAATTCGTGTTGAGCTGTATAACAATGATTTGTTTGCTGTTGATAAATGTATCCAAACAGTTGCTCACCTGTCTAATTGGTGGTGGTTGAGGAGATTCCTCCCTTCTATATGTAAAGCGATTTGAGTGCCTAGAAAAGCGCTATATAAATGTAACAAATTATTATTAATTAATAAAACACCATAATATATTAAAGTATCTTTGGTGATTCCATGTTTTCTACGAAAGTAAAACTGGAAATCGAGGGAAACACGGATATAACGTCATTGACAGGCGACGGTCACGCTCCATGTCCTGGTTAAAATGGCTGATTTCTCTGAATTTAAACACTGGAAACGTTTAGGATAATGCAAGTACACAAGTCAACAAAATATATAACATTGTTCTAGTGATTATAGAGTATTTTAATCTAAAATCTTACATATTGTGCCTTTAAATGAACTTTTATTTAACTTGTTTGCTCTTATCAAAGTAAACTTGATTGCATCATTGCTTGATAAGTTGCCAATAACTGACATTCTGTTCTCTGTTTTAGTTAGCCTAGCACTGAACAACAGTGGTTTAGTTTGCGTTTGGCCATATTTTTACAAGCAAGTTATTTGCAGTTTACACATAGATAAATCATATTTCTCTACTTTAATACGCCACCCTGTTTTGATTGACATACTGCGAATGAAACGCACCGTACGTTGACATCTGCAGGCAACATTGATCTTCAAAATGCTAGGGCATGTACAAACCGCATTACCCTACATGTATTCATATCAGTGGTTCGCTCTCTGGTTCTAGAGATCTTATATGTTTGCGTGGGCTTGGGAGCGATACCAGACAAGTCAACGTTTCTTCAGAATTTGGCAGAAGTTAAGAGTGGAAGCAAAGAGTCTTGCCGCAGCCAGCAGGGGCTTAGTGGAGCAAATCTTTCCATTTCTATTATATCTGAAAGTTGTTTTCCTCTGTTGAACGGTGAATAATGAAAGTTCATGACATTACACGTGCCGTGGCGTTGGGGGAATACTTAAAGAGTGGTGAGAGTCTCGCCGAACAAGAGCTCAGCAGGAAAAACAGCCACAGAAGAAGCACAACCCTTGTCCAATTTGAGTCCCTATTTTCCCGCCAAAAAAGTGTCTTGGTCTGAGGAGAAGCTGTTGCTCATTCAATTAGCCTACGTGTTCCACTTGTGCTTTCCAAGGGTCATGCTGGCCTGGCTTCCAAGTCCAGCGGGAGTGTGTGTATCAGACGTTTGCATAAGGAAGAGCGGTTAGAGCTAAGATATGAATGTGTATGTCATAACAACCCAAATTTTGCCATTTGTGGTGTCTCTCATGCAGGTTCAACTGAAACTGATCACGGTGCTTTATTCTCCCAATTCTGCCGACTACGCCAAAGACGCACAATGGAGTAACGTTCTGACGCACTGCCAAATGCTAATCAGTAATAACAATGAGACATTTATGGATGTGTGTAGTGCATATCAGCAGGTGTTTCTGTGTGAGTCCAGCACATATGGTTACTAAAAGCCAAAGGAATGGTTTTAAAGTGCAATGCTGAAGTGTTTTAAGTGTTCAAATGGACCTATAAAATCTGACAAGCAGTGTTTTGGTCATGAAGGAACCATTGTTTTTGAGCCAAGTGAAGAAATCTAGTAAATGAACGAATTTTGTAAGTGAACGAATCTTGTAAGTGAACAGAACTTTTAAGTGAACGGATCTCTTAGGTGAAAGATCTTGTAAGTGAATGAATCTTGTAAGTGAACGGATCTTGTAGGTGAACGAATCTCGTAAGTGAACGGATCTTTTAAGTGAACGGATCTCTTAGGTGAAAGGATCTTGTAGGTGAATGAATCTGTAAGTGAATGGATCTTGTAAGTGAATGGATCTTTTAAGTGAACGGATCTTTTAAGTGAACGGATCTAGTAAGTGAACAGATCTTGTAAGTGAATGGATCTCTTAGGTGAACGGATCTTGTAGGTGAATGGATCTTTTAAGTGAACGGATCTTTTAAGTGAACGGATCTAGTAAGTGAACAGATCTTGTAAGTGAATGGATCTCTTAGGTGAACGGATCTTGTAGGTGAATGGATCTTCTAGAACAGATCTTCTAAGTGAATGGAACTTGCAGGTGAACTGATCTTGTAATTGAATGAATCTTGTAAGTGAATGGAAAAGGAATGTTTCATTGGTTGGACATGCTGAGCCAATACACCCTATGCCAAACGAGCCTGTGTTTTGAGTCTGAATGAGCCATCCTGTTTGTGAATGAACTAAATATACTGGGTCATGAATCACCTGATCGAACAAGGCCTGTTGTTTTTGAACCAGAACGATGGTGACTGAACAAAGAAGGATATGCTGTTCATTCATCATTTTCATTCAGTAAGCAGAGAAAGGGTGGTTCAAGAATGATTCCAATTTGATATTATTGAAACTGATTATTAAATGATTTAGTTTATTTAAATTATTGTCCTTTTTGAAGGCTTGATAAAGTTTAGAAGTTGTCAAAATAAAGGCAAAAATCCTGCTTTGTCGTCATTTTTGGAGAAAATGCTAATGTCTAATCATCTGACTGATAAAAAACACATGCTAATGACTGTTCTCACTAAGTCTAATGTGTCTAAACAACTAAACGTCAAAATGTTGGCAATGTATACAGAGTGAAGTAATAGTAATTGGTGCATCACTGACCTTGTTTTCCTCTGTTTATCTCCAGGCTTCTGGATTTTCCTGGTGTGGGATCCCCAAATTAAAGATCAGTAGGTAGGTAGGCTATGCCCCCCCCCCCAAAAAAAATATTCCCTTTGAGTGCTATGTTTTTCTCCTTTTCTCCTATCTTCTGTTCATCACTCTGGTTTCATATTTTTAATTAAATTTAAAGTCTCTGCAATTGTACGTCATTTGTATATCTGAATGTATTTATCCTTTCCAAAGTTATGTGGTTTTAGCCTTCAGTTTGAGTACAGATCTTTTATCTTTTGGCTTGTTTGTGGTGATTTTTGAGCTGTTTGATATTGAATCATGAAAAAGCTGCACAATTAGGTGTGGAAAAAAAAAAAGTTGCATTCTGATCATTCCTACATGTCCTTTAAGACTATCGACTTTCAACCTCTCACATGCTTTTCCACTCTGCCTATATAAGTTTGGGCTAATTTCCTGAGCCCCTCGATTGCTTGTAATGCTGATTGGCAAATGTGTTCCAGAGCGGTTGGCGTCATCTTCAGTAAAGCCTCAGTGCTGATGATGTAAAGATTTGGCTGTAAGCTGCTATAAGCTTATGAGCCAGTCAGTCCCAATCAATTTACTCTCCTCTTAGTTAAACCTAGTTAAACCTCGACGCTCAGAGGCCACAATGGCGTAATGCTGGCGGTTATGGTCTGGGTTGCACAAGGAGAACAACTTCTCCGTTTTTGTTTTGGCGGCAGTATGACGCTGGGGTCAATGAGAGCTCATGGTTTAGTAAGGAGTTGCCCAAGTTAAAGGATGTGTAGTTTAAAGTCACAACATTTAGACTGATTACAAAGGAAAAGAGAACGAGGAGCAAATTATATGACTCTGATTATATCTCACTGATTTTTTTTTTCTTGGCAGATGCTATTTGCACTAAGTTCAAATGCTATTTATTCTGTGCAAATAGCGATAGATGCTTTGCACTAAGTATAAATAGTAATTAGATGCTATTTAGGTAACACTTTATTTTAAGGTGACGTAGTTACACGTTACTATATGTACTTACTATAGTAATAACAGTAAATTATGCATAATCACCAAACCCTAACCGTAATTCTATAGTAAGTACATGTAGTTAATTAATATTACTCAGTACTTATTTGGGTTAAATTAATTTTATGATGTATGATGACGTGTAATGGTGTAGTAGTGGTGTCCCGTACTTTATTTTGATGGTCCCTTTTGAGCTTTCTGTTGTCTATAAGTAACTTTGCAACTACATGTCAACTAACTCTCATTAGAGTATTAGTAGACTGTCTGCTTAATGTTATTGTGATGATCCCCTAACAGACATTCTACTGACTATAAGTAACAACTTATTCTAACCCTACCAGTCTACTAATACTCTGAGATTTAGTAGACACGTAGGTGCAACGTTACTTATAGTCAACAGAATGTGTTGAAGGAACCATCAAAATAAAGTGTAACCAACTTAGTGCAATTAGTGGCAGAAACTATTTGCACCTCAGTGTTTTGTTGTATATTATAAAACAGTATGCAATAATAACATATTCAGTGTGTATGATCATATTTATTAAAATCATAAATGGATGCTGCCTTATTTGGACATTACTTGTCCTTGTCCCTGAAGTCCCCCTACACCTACCCTAACTTTATTTGTTAAACACTTTATTCCCACTATTAAATATCTGTTAGGCACTTTATTTCCACTAATGTTTTCTTCGCACATTTATATTAATTTAATTAATTAAATATATAAGGGGGGTGGAATATATGCCTATTCCGTGTTCAAGTGCACACATAAAGCTTGCCGGAAAGCACTGGCAATTGTAATGTTTATGAATGTGTCGGAATGTGTAATTGTTTATTAACATAACTAGTGTTTTCTAAGATGGAGTTGACGATGATGACCTGTCATTAGAGAAGTGAACGCGCCTATAGAGAGAAACGCACCTTTCATACGGATTACATAATCAGAGAGTATTTGTTTTCGATTTGAATTTGAATATCTTATCTATATGACCAAAAATGACGGTATATTTTAAGTTGAAAAAATGCAAGTGATCGCGCCGGCGCCTCCATGCCGTGCAGTAAGCGCGCTATACTTCAGCTTCCACACTCCGCACAAACACTTGGATATGCGCCTAATAATAGCGTACATTTATCTAGGTTACTGTAGAGCGAGCACCCATTGCTACATGCTAAAAGTTGCTACTTGCATGTTTCGAATGATAAGCCATATTTGAGGTTGATGGATGATAGACGAACGTTTGGATTTCCTGACCGACCACAAGGACCCCCGTTAATGATCTGTTCCTCACGGACTGTGTGACTTCTCCACTTCCTGAGGAGTTTTAACTGCCTAATAAAATCTTGGTCGACTAAGCCTCGTTTAGTTGACTATAGGGGCCAGCCCTTGTGTAAATTAGCCTCTGCCAACAAGATGGGCTATTTGCACTTGGTATGTGAATAGACACTTTTTTTCGGTGTCTAATAAAAAATTTTTTTTTCTGCATCCAAGGTGTGATGTACCTCTACCTACTTTTTTTGCGAAACGCAAAAAACTTACCAATACATACAAATCACTGCAGTTTCCAACAAAAATGAACACCTAGAGGCAGTAAAATGGCAATAATGTTTTTTATTCTTTTTATACAAAATTGTGATTACAGGGGCAGATTATCGATTAATAAAGACTTATATACTTACTGAATATTATATTATGACCCCAAAACACTTTTTACCATAGTGCATGATTTGTAAACGAATACATTTTGAAGTTTGCATTACATAACCAGCTCCATATGTTTGAATTTTCTGACATGATAAACTTGCTCGGTAACTCGCCTGGTACAGAATTGTACTTGCGATGCGGAGCGCACGGGTACAAGTCCCGTGAAACACAAGTCACGACAAAAAACTTGCAAGCTAAAGTGGCATGGTTGCTTCATCAATTGCTTTTTTATGTCACATTTGCTTTTGTTAACACTAGGTTTAGGGTTTAGTGTAGGTGGTACATTATTTTAAAACGTGATGGAGCATTAATCTTTTAGCGACACTCACCTGGGTTGGGACATTGTCAGATACAAACAACAAGGTCACATCTGTATAAAAACATCTGCCATATAACTTATGCTAAAATCTTTTTGTAATACTATATACATTTGTTGATGATTATAATAATTATATTATTTATTTAAACCATTTGAAAACTAGAGCTCAAGACAGCATGATGGACAGTGTAACTACATAAGCTTGACAGTTTAAGCATGTTGAGCTAAAACACGTGACAGAAAAATAAAAGAGAACCTGTAATATATACCATATTATTGCCATCAAACTGATTTCCGATTGGGAAAGATGTGATGAAAGAAAAAATCTATGTGTCCTGTGTGAACGACCAGTTAGACAAATACAGAGAAAGAGAAATTCAAGAGAGACAGAGTGATGTACAAATTAGTTAAGACAAAATAAACCAACAGATAGCAGATGAGGAGACAAAAATAAATTTGACTACCCAGAGTCAGCACAAAAGAAACATACGTCTTTCCACTAATACACAGAGAAAAGACAAATAAATGAATGTTCTTACAAAGTGTAAGCATGTTAGAACATCCAGATTTCCCCTCATGTGAATGATGTACGATTTCAGCACTAGGAGAAAAGAAAGCAAAAGGATTAGTTTGAGTTATCTGTCTTTCAGCAAAAGCTTTTATCTAAAGAAACTTATTGGGGGAACCTCAGGTTAAACACTGCTCAAAGGTGTAATGAGGACAGGATGAGTCAATCTCACAAAGAAATGTCCGTGTCATGTTTCCCCCTAAAATCAGGGGAAAAAATGTAAAATAGCGATGTGATTATTTTTTTTTTAATATTTAATTTGACATGTTTTAGTCATAAAAATACATTACCTTATATTGTTAGGGAGAATTTGCTAGGGATGGGAATCGTAAGTTATTGATTCTGGTTCTGACTCCTTTTGAAGATTTTGGTTCCTTAACCTTTCATTGGGGATTCTTTATTCTTCCTGTTGTCAGCTAGTCTGTAACCATACTCGTATGAGCATTAAGTACAGCGTAATACAGTAAATTGTATGGTATATGTTTTTAATTCACTAAAAAGATTCACTCATTCAGGATTTGAACTACACTGGTTGTGTTTGATTCACTAAAACGATTCAGTTCACAAGATTCATTTGTTGGGGAATTAATTCTACTTGTGCCTGTATATATTTGTTTCTCTTAAAAAGAAACCACTCAAAATATTTATTTGTTGGGAATTGGACTACACTGGTTATGCTGAATGTGTTTGATTCACTAATAAGAACCTGCTTATAAGATTAATTTGTTCAAGATTCTGACTACAATGGTTGCACTGTGTTTCTGATTCACTAAAACGAACTGACTCAAAATATTAATTCTTTTGAGAATTGGACTATACTGGTTGTGCTCTGTGCGTTCAATTCACTCTAAAAAGAATCGACTCATAAAATGCACTTTTTTGGGGATCTGACTACAATCAATGCACTGTATGTTTTTGATTCACTAAAAAGAACCGGCTCATAAAATTAATTTGTTCTGCAATCTGACTACATTGGCTGCAGCTGTATGTTTTGATTCACTAAAAAAGAACTGGCTCAAAAGATGAATCATACGGGAGTTGGACTTGGACTGAAGAACCAGTTTTCAGTTCCTAACCCTGATTCTGAGTCAAGAAAATGTAGCGATCCTGGCAGGAGGCTACTGAGTATTGGTGTGGGTGGTATTTTGGATGTTTTGGATGAGATTCACCCAAATCATTTCAGTATCTGCCATCTTTAGGTTGCTAGCCCAGGTTTAAACCAGAACCAATTACACAGTGAAGAGCAAGAGATTAAGAGTGTAAGCAGTGCAGGATGTGTCCTAAGCTGAAGACTGAAGAGCACGCCTTGTCTGAGTGCTCTTTTGAGGCTGGAAGCTCAGGATTTTTGTGGAAACTGGGATAGCGTCCATTGTGCAGATCCACATGATCCCTGCCAGAGCAATCAGGTATCAGAGCTCGCACCAAAGTGCTACATTCCCCTCGTGCGCTCAATAGGCGGGGATTCGCACAGATTCAGTCTCTCCTTTGAGCCAGAGTCCTGAAAAATCAAGGGATATAAGTCCCCTTTTTTCGGGAGCAGTTGCCAGATATTGTGTTTCGGTAAGAGCTTACAGGGAAAGTAAAGCCATATGAAGCAAATCGCATTAGATTCTATCAGTATCGACTCCAAGGATGGACATAATGCTGATGCATTCCGATATAAATACATGTTTCCGATACTTTTGAAACCTCAGGTTCCTCTCACAGGGAAATGCAATGCTTCCTTTCCAAAAATGAAATCACATTTAATTTTCTTTAACATTGAGTGATGTTGAAAACAATGAGTACCAAATTGAGCAAGACTTGCCTTTTTCGTCTCATGAATAACTTGGATTACTTACTTACTTTTTTTTTGTAAAATTGCTAGTTTTGATTCACCCAGTATTTCAGAAACTGCTGATCTACTGGGATTTTCACTCTAGAGTTTACAGAATATGGTCCGAATAAGATAAAATATCCAGTGAGCGGCAGTTCTGTTGGTGAAAATGCCTTGTTGATGCCAGAAGTCAGAGGAGAATGGCCAGATGGTTCAGCTGATATAAAGGCAACAGTAACTCAAATAAGCACCGAATTCTGCAGAAGAACGTCTTTGAATGCACAACATGTCCAAACTTGAAGCAGATGGGCTTCAGCAGCAGAAGACACATCGGTGATACTCCTGTCAGCTAAGAACAGGAAACCAAAATTGGACAATAGAAGACTGAAAAATTGTTGCCTGGTCTGATGAGTCTCAATTTCTGCTGCGATATTCAGATGGTAGGGACAGAATTTGACGTAAACAACATAAAAGCATGGACCCATTCTGCCTTGTGTCAACGGTTCAGGCTGCTGGTGGTGTTATGGTATGTTGGATATTTGCATACACTTTTGGACCCTTAGTACCAATTGAGCTTCATTTAAACACCACAGCTAGACAAGAATTTACCTATTGGTAAGCCCCGCCCCCCCCTTAGTTACTTTTGCTAACTTGGACAAACAAACAGAGTTGCTAACTGTCTTAAATTGACAGCTGTCAGTGTGAAAACCTTGTCCCAAGATGTTTTTGATAAATTTTGGACACAGAAGGACCAGCACTCGTTGAGGAGCATTCAAGTGGGACTTAAAATGTCATGGAGGGATATATAAAAGATTAAAAAAAAAAGGGTGGGTAACGATTAATTTGGAAGCGAGGGTTTACAGATCACAGTGCAAGCGGGAGAAGCCTAATGTTACGGTTGTCACAATCGGAGATGACAACATCCAGGATCTACACTGTTCATGTACCGCAGGGTAAGATTAAATTAATTTACATTTAACCGGTTTAATATGGAGAGGCACTGAAATGTAGACCTTCGTTTATGTGTTTTTGACCCACACTGTACATGATGTGAGAACAGTTAGCTCTTTAGGTTTGTACATTAGCATGGACTCACTAACTTTAATTGTAACTTAATGAGAGTATGACAACCAAGATACCTGGAATCAGTGTTACAATGTATTACAAAGTGTGTTACAGTGTTACAAAGTGTTACAGTGTTACAAGTTACAGGCACATTGTTTTACCATTTTTTTGTAGCATAAACACAATCAAACCGATGAGAGCTTCGGATCTTCCAATGTTTCTCTATGGTGCTGAAACCTAAAGATGTCTGAGTTCTGGTCCCCGACAACTGATACTCAACTGACATTGGCTCATCTGCGTTTGAGGGGAGGGGCTTGCTCACCGATAGGTCAATTGTTGCTGATGTCCATCTCTTTATAACCAAAGTGTACCCATCTTCTGTTGGCTACTTGCAGCAGGATAACGTGCCACGTCACATCTAAAACTGGTTTCTTGAGCATGACAATGAGTTCACTAAACTGAAACTGACTCCACAATTACCAGATCTCAATCCAATAGAGCAGCTTTGGGATGTGCTGGAACGGGAGATTCACATCATGGATGAGCAGCCAACAAATCTGCAGCAACTGCGTGATGCCATCATGTCAATGTGGACCAAAATCTCAGAGGAGTGTTTCCAGCACCTCTTTAAAATCTGTGTCACAAAGAATTAAGGCAGTTCTGAAGGCAAAAAGGGGTCCAACCCGCTACTACCAAGGTGTACCTAATAAAGTGGCGTGTGTGTGTATATAAAATGTGTATGTAGGCGTTGTAGGCGGATGTGACGGTGAGGAAATTTTCCCACCGGTTAATCGACGTGTGACAACACCGGTAATACCGGTATCACCGGCAGGGGCTTTTAAATCACTAATTCTAAACCAAAAGTAAAATGTGCACGGCCGCTTGGGCATTTATAACGGTGCGGAGCAAAGCGAGTGTTTTCAATGAATTCCTATGGAAGTTAAGCTTCCATAGGCATGAACTGAAAATGCGCCAGTGGACACGCATGCCAGTGAATGACAGTGCGGCCGTGAATGAATGACAGTGCGGCTGTGCGCATTTTACTTTCGGTTTAGAATTAGCGCCAATTCGGGGGTGGGTTGCTTGAATTGTGGGTTCATTAGCCTATTATTCTTAATGAAAAACACAACAACAAAACAGTACAATGACAAACTCACTTAAATAGACGCTTTTACATTGCGCTTTAAAACCAAATTTTCCGCCGTCATCTTGTCAATCATCTCACTCTCGTGGTACATGAAATCTGACTCCTGATGCTAGTTTGTGCTGCGACTCTCGTTCGGCTCACACTGTATTAAGCAGACACGTTCAGTTTTTAATTGTAGTGTCTGTTCTCTAACTGAACTAAATGATTTTATTACTATAAAAATCTAAAACTACGGTGGGAGCGGTGCCACGGTGGGCAAGTGATGTAACCGGTGTTTCGCCTGAACACCGGTAACACCGGCAACACCGACTATTGCAGCAAGCCTAGTAGACATAATATAAAATATGCATTGTCATTATTTGTAACTAACTCCCCATCACATCCATGTACACTATATTGCCAAAAGTATTGGGACACCTCTCCAAATCATTGAATTCAGGTGTTCCAATCACTTCCATGGCCAAAGGTGTATAAAATCAAGCACCCAGGCATGCAGACTGCTTCTACAAACATTTGTGAAAGAATGGGTCGCTCTCAGGAGCTCAATGAATTCAAACGTGGTACCGTGATAGGTTGCCACCTGTGCAATAAGTCCATTTGTGAAATTTCCTCACTACTAAATATTCCACGGTTAACTGTTAGTGGTATTATAACAAAGTGGAAGCAATTGGGAACAACAGCAGCTCAGCCACAACGTGGTAGGCCACGTAAAATCACAGACCGGGGTCAGCGCATGCTGAAGCACACAGTGCGCAGAAGTCGCCAACTTTCTGCAGAGTCAATAGCTACAGACCCCCAAACTTCGGGTGGCCTTCAGATTAGCTCAAGAACAGTGCGTAGAGAGCTTCATGGAATGGGTTTCCATGGCCGAGCAGCTGCATCCAAGCCTTACATCACCAAGTGCAATGCAAAGCGTCGGATGCAGTGGTGTAAAGCACGCTGCCACTGGACTCTAGAGCAGTGGAGACGTGTTCTCTAGAGTGACGAATCACACTCCTCTGTCTGGCAATCCGATGGACGAGTCTGGGTTTGGCGGTTGCCAGGAGAACGGTACTTGCCTGACTGCATTGTGCCAAGTGTAAAGTTTGTTGGAGGGGGGATTATGGTGTGGGGTTGTTTTTCAGGGTTTGGGCTTGGCCCCTTAGTTCCAGTGAAAGGAACTCTTAATGCTTCAGCATACCAAGACATTTTGGACAATTTCATGCTCCCAACTTGGAGATGGCCCCTTCTTGTTCCAACATGACTGTGCACCAGTGCACAAAGCAAGGTCCATAAAGACATGGATGAGCGAGTTTGGTGTGGAGGAACTTGACTGGCCTGCACAGAGTCCTGACCTCAACCCGATAGAACACCTTTGGGATGAATTAGAGCGGAGACTGCGAGCCAGGCCATCTCGTCCAACATCAGTGCCTGACCTCACAAATACGCTTCTAGAAGAATGGTCAAAAATTCCCATAAACACACTCCTAAACCCTGTGGAAAGCCTTCCCAGAAGAGTTGAAGCTGTTATAGCTGCAAAGGGTGGGCCAACTCCATATTAAACCCTATGCATTAAGAATGGGATGTCATTAAAGTTAATGTGCATGTAGAGGCAGGTGTCCCAAAACTTTTGGCAATATAGTGTATATCAATGTATTTTACATTGTTGCAATAGTGTTCTGTTCATTTTAAAGTAGCAAAATCATTTTTCCTATTTCTTCTCATAACTTAAATGCCTGCTTCATATATCCAGATGTCCACAGCAGGCTGACATCCTGCTGTAGGTACACCACTACAGTTTAACCATTTTTGAACTGCATTCCCCCTTAAGATTCTCCTCCCAGAATTTGAAAATCAAGGTCCATGTAAGTTATGCGTATTGTTGCATTATTGTTTGAATCTCAGATGAAAGTTAAATCAACAAGTCACAGTTCATTTAGGCAAGCTCTTTGAGTTAAACATTGTTTGGTTTGTGTCGACGGTGCAGGCAGGAAAACACCCCCAGGCTTGGCATAGTCGGTAGCAGAGCTGGTAAAACCATTTAGGCTTTAAAGCTTCATTGTTTATGTTTCCAGAAGAAAGAAAAGACTCCTTAGTGGTCAGCCATAGCGACGGACATTGAGGATTTTTGCTAGTTGATTGTGGACTGCTGCACTCGTCCTAACCCGTTCCCCCAAATGACATTCACCCAGCTTCTGTGGATGCTTATTTCATCTGATTCCTGTGTGGAAACAGCTCTTGAACATCCCTGTGGTGACTTGATATATCTCTTAAACCTCTGTTCCTGCTGGGTAATGTGTATGTACATCTGTTTATAATGCATTTGCCCTATTGATGGGTATTTTGAACTCGTTTATTAGTTTGCTAGTTGACACATTGATGTATTGGATCTGATATTTTAATCTTTTCTCAACTCGTGGTTGCTCTATTACTGGCCAGAGGTCTAGACATTTACATAAGAGATATTAGTGCTGTCTCAAAACCTAGTGAGCTGCCTATCTAGACAGCATTTCAAGGCATCATACATACACTGCTGAATCGAAGACTTTCCAGAAGCTAGACAGCAACATTATGCTGCCTTTTGAGACACCTCTTATGGTCAAATTCAAGGCAACATCTCATACATCTTTTGTGGAGAAAGCAATCCCAGAATGCATTGCAATGAACTGAGTTGAGAGAAAAGTGACTAAATATATCATTTGGTACTGAAAAGTGGTCAGTCTGAATAATTTTCTAAATAATTCCGCACAATATTTTTGTGTGCTATGCGTTTTAGCCCTTATTAACACTATTGTTTTGTTAGCTTAGCAATATGCTAATCCTAAACTCTATTGGAATCAATTGTGTGTTGAGTCTTACTGTGAGTGAGCATGTCATGTGTGGCATACGTTGTTGCTACCTATGTTGAATGTCCAAATCAGATTTCATTTTGGTTTTGGATGCTACTTATGTATCGAGTTCACTTGGTAAGCATACTTATGCACTAAGTCTAAGCCGTTTAGTAGTATGAGATTCAAACACTTCAAATGCCCAAATGATGCACTTAATTAACTAAAAAAATGAAGTGTGGAATGTTGACACTTCATGAACTCAACTGTAGCTTCTTTCCATATGTAGCGGAGGTGGGCTGGCTATTAGACTCAATGCTGGATGACAAACTAGCTTTCTAAATGTCATACATTAATGTGTAGTGCATAGTGTGTAGTTTAAAGGGTTAGTTCACTTAAAAATGAAAATTCTGTCATTAATTACTCACCCTCATGTCGTTCCCAAGCCGTAAGACCTTCGTTCATCTTTGGAACACCAATTAAGATATTTTTGATGAAATCCGAGAGCTCTCATTGGCCAATGCTGTTCACGTGAGCATCACGACAGGAGCTGGCCAATGGTGAGCCGCCGTTCTGACCTAGAACTCGGAAGCGCTGCACTGTATTTACAACGTGAACTGTGTAGGAGACTGACACAGACGAGAAGAAATGGTTGGATAAAGTCGTTATTTTTGTTTTTTGTGCACAAAAAGTATTCTCGTCATAAAATTATGGTTGAACCACTGGAGTCACATGGACGATTTTAATGATGTCTTTACTACCTTTCTGGGCCTTGAAAGTGGTAATTACATTGCTGTCTATGGAGGGGTCAGAGAGCTCTCGGATTTCATCAAAAATATCTTAATTTGTGTTCCGAAGATGAACGAAGGTCTTACGGGTTTGGAACGACATGATGGTAAGTAATTAATGACAGAATTTTCATTTTTGGGTGAACTAACTTTAAGTACATAGTGTATTCCCAAGTACATAGTGTAGTCATTTGGGATGCAACTTAAGTGTCTAGCCCAATTTTTTAGCATCATGCTAATCAAGTACAGTGATCTAGGCTGATTTCCAGTGTTCTGATGTTGTCTTTAAGTAGTTATGTAAAAGTGTTCTTCTTTTTATATGTTTTCTCCATCCTTTACACCAGGGGTGTCCAAACTTTTTTAAAAGGGGGCCAGATTCGATGTTGTGGACACACCTGGGAGCTGGTTCCTTTTTTATATATATATATATATATATATATATATATATATATATATATATATATATATATAGACAGATTTGACAGAAGCTTGAGCTGACAATAGAGTAGCTTGAGATAGGACACAGATGTAAATTTAATACAACAATATCTGTAAAACTTTCAACAACCTCAGTTTTAAAGGGTGAAATTTAAATATTATTACTGAGTTAGAACTCTATTCTTATTTAAATTAACGAGTACTCTTATCTAGTAAATCCATCTTGATTTAAGAATTTTTATATATATTTAGACTAGAAACAAGACAAAAATACTAAATAAGAGCATTTTTTGCAGTGCACACATGACACCTCACTATGGTAAAAAGTAAAACAATATTATTTCTATATCTAGAATGGCTTTATGGTATTTAGTCTATAAACACATTTAATATAAATACAAATGCACAAAACTGCAAATGTATGACAAAAAATTGTCTGTAATTTGGCCTTTATTACTCATTTAATACATGTCTACATTAAAAATTAAATAAAATGAGATATTAACCTACACTTCTGACGGTTCTGACGGTTACAGTTAGTGTTACCACAGTAAATCCATGGTGAATTGTTGGTTGAAATGTATTCTAACTGGATCGTTGTGGCTCAGTGTTTCTCCTGATTACGTTAGTGTTGTTGATTTAGGTCAGCGCAGTTTCAACTGGCTCCGGTACAGCTTGTACCGGAGACCTCTGCGCCGAAGTCGAAAGCTTCTTAATGGCTGTTTAGTGGTCGTGTGATCAAGACACTCAGCAAGTAAACACGTTTGTTCAGACTCAGCTCGCGAGTTGCGCTGCGTACAAGTAGCACTGTTTTGTTCCGCTTTTGGCATGTTAATGGTTCCCTGGCCTAAAATCTAGTACTGCTACCTTGTGTTGACATTGTCAAACTGCGCGATTTGTAAATTATGCGTGGCGGGCCACATTTTTTACGGTCTATGGGCGGGCCACATATAATATATTTTAATAGACAGGCTGCGGGCCGTTTGAAATTCATCCCCGGGCCGCATTTGGCCCGCGGGCCGGACTTTGGACACCCCTGCTTTACACCCATCCGAGAAGCAAACAGGGACGTAACTTGTCCCACACACATTTTTTAAAACTTTCTTCACATTCCAGATTTTACAGTGTCTTAAGCAAGACAGAGAGCAGATACAGTGGCCTTTACTTCAGTATATGTTCTTCTACAGTGAAAGGCACCAGACAGGGGTAAAAGAGCACTTAAAAAAGTATGCTGGCAACATATCTGTAACCAAGTCCATTGAAGACGAGTCGAAGTTGAGAACCCAAAAAACAAACAAAACCATGAAACTAGAGCATAAACTAGAGCACACTTGAACTTGAGATTTGCTGTATAGTTCATACCGCTTAAAGTAAGTGTACTGTATGAATCTGAGTACGGTTGGATATACTTGTGGTAGTTGTATCATTTGTATCATAATTATTCATTTGTTAATTCTGAAACATGATGTTTTGTTCAATTTAATGACAAGCCTAATTACTATTTGCTAATGTGAATCACTGACATGTTTAAGTGATGCATATAAATGACAGGGTTAAAAGAAGTGGTAGTTATAACATCTACCAGCAAAAGCTAACGGGACCGTGTTAACCAGGAAAATGTTGACCTCTTGCCCCTATTTTCAACACCTCCACTCCAAACACTAGCTTCATTTTGCTATTTACCCCACAGAAAATTCCTGATGGAATAAAATCAAACCCTGTTTTACTCAGAAATCTGTCCGATTACGGAAGTCAAATGGGATGCTGATGTTTCTCAATTTGAGTTGAGTTTTATGGCCTCACACAGTAAATGTTAGGGTTCGTAGCAGGTATGCTTATTCAAGAAGTGTGTAAAAGGGTCACTTAGCGCGCTCTGCCTCAAATTGTGGCTCATGTTGACACAGAGCTGGGTCCATTTCAACAAGTTATACGATATGCTAAGCAGATTTACAATGGGTAAACAAACACATTTGCTGAAACTGTGTGCTGTATGGACATGCACATTAATTTTTAGCAATACTCAATTCCCTCAGCCCAAAACTAAAAATACAAGCTGTGTGGTGGGAACTCTCTGGTGTGCACGTCTGCAGGCTGACATATGGGGCACATGTACATCTATTGGCAACTGGGGTGCAATTGCGGCCCGCTCGAGTTTGAGTAACAGACGCAGGCTGCTAGCTTGTACGGGAGGGTTATTGGGGGCTATAAGCTGAGTGTTCGTCGTATAAAGTTGCCTGGGATTATCACAGGATTGGAAGGTGTGATGTTGTTAATATGCCCTAATGGGCCATGACTTCGGTTTGGGTCAAAACCTGATACGTCCACACTTAAAATCGAGAAACTACACAGGCCAGTCAGTGGAAAAGCCAAAAAAGTGAAGGGAACTCTGGCAAATGTCAGAGGCTGTGGAAAAATGACTGCCCCCGTTCCTATATCCAAGTTTTGATTCATCAGCGGAGAACTAGTTTTTCTTTGTGTATATTACGCGGTTGCATTAAATGACATCAGCGCTCAATGCTGTCAGCTTCATTGAACTACTCTGTAATGTATCGTCTGTTTGTTCAGCTGCTTCGCATGTGTCCATTTGGACGGTCTTATTGGGTTAGGGACAGACGTCGCTACTGAAGCGGCAAATTGGGACTAATGCATGCTCGAGGCTTCTGGGAAAACTGCATCTCGGATTAAACGTCTTTGAATGCGGATTACACAGTTTAATGGATGACAGTCTGGGGGTTTTATGGTTTGATAAAGAAGGGTGTGATTTTTGTACCACTAGTGGCACCAAACAGAAATGCAGAAATTATGAATACTTATAGTTGTATCTGTATCTGAGTTTTTTTTTCTTCGAAAAAATTAAGCACTTCATCTTTAAATACAAACAAAGCATACCAAATTGTTTTTAGCCAGCTGAAAACGCTAGGCGCTCTGCTGAAAACGCCTTGCTGTGAGCGCTTGAGAGGGTTTTGGCAGCGCAGCATTTTTTTTTTTTTCCAGTTGAGACGCTTTGCTTGCTATGATACGGAATATCTGCGGAAGTTTTACTAGTATCTCATTTCACAGATAGTTTGTTTCTGTGTTGTTTCTATATAAAAATGGCAATACAATGTAAAGCATTTGCTCTAGCTGTTTTAAATTATTTTGTTCCGTTATTATGCTTGTTGTCATCTGTTGATGTTGTACAAGCAGAATGCGGTCGGTGTTGTATTTGTCCTGCCCCTCCACTGTGATTGGACGGCTGGGTAAAGAGTCACAGTGATGAGCGCTGCGTTTTGCTCAAAGTTGAACATTCTTCAACTCTCGGCGACTGGTAAAAAATGCTGAGCGCTCAGCGCTTGAGCGTGAAATCGACACTCAGCGCCTCGTTACGCTCATGGCGTTTCAAAAACGTGGTGCTCCCATGGAAAACAATTGGAAAAATGCGCTAGCCGCGTGAAAAAACGCTTTGTTGGACACACAGCCTTACGCTAACTGGCTAGCTAGTGGTTAGGCTATTTATGATGCTGTAGACATGAAATGTGGATCCGTATAGGACTATCCATTAGGCAATTAAGGAATCCAAATAAGTGATTTAATTTGAATAAATGCTAAACGGGCAATTTACTTCAAATACTACATCAAGTTTAGTTTTTAGCCTGCTGCAGTCAATTGAGTATTAAGTTGTTAGCATCTCTTCATAGTTGAATGTTTGCAGTGTCCCTGAAAGTTATGCTTTATACTGACTGTTTAATTATACAGTATAATGACTTTACAGTGATTATTAGAGACCTAGATCAAATAATTTTGTGCTAAATTAAGCGATTAGCTACGATGCTAGCTACACGTTGTCAAAATTGTACTTGTATTATGATCTGTCTGACTGGTTTGGCTCAACTATTCTTATAAGATATTTGTGTGACAATCAATATAAATATAAATTAAAATTCTATTGAACATGTTTCAGTGTCAAGGTGTAGTCAGTATTGTCAATGCAAAATCTATGCGGAATCTATGTGAGGAAATCTTTCAGAATTTTTTCCTTATGTGAAATTTCAGAGCGTGCGGATTCCTATTGAAATGACTGGATTTCACACACACAAAAATCATTTGAACAGTAAATGTGACAGCTGACCTTAAGTGTTGGTGTAGCTGGAAGGTGTAATTGCCTTTGTAGGACCGTATGATTTTTTTGGACCCAGGTGGTGTTCTAAATCGAACTTATTTTCTTCTTTGGAACGCAAAAGAAGACATTTTAAAGAAAGTTCTCAGCTGTTTTGTCCATATAATGAAAGTCAATGGGATCTAAAACAGCATTAGGACACTGAGGCATTCATCAAAATATGTTTTTTTGTGATCACAGAAGAATGTAAATCATACAGGTTTGGAACAACATGAGGGTGAGTAAATGATGACAGAATTTCCTTTTTTTTATGTAGTTATTTGGTTATTCCTTCTACTAATTTGAATGCATCTAATAGTTCACAGTTCAGTTGGACCCATTCTTTGTATTGGCATTTTCAGGGGTCTTTGTAGCTGTGACATGGGTGGCTTCAGAAGTGCCTGAGTGGAGGGCTGACTGATATACTGTGTGTGTAAAAGTAAAGAGCGTTCAGTGGAACACAAGCCAAGAGCAGTAAAGCTGCCGTATATCTGGCAAGAGGGCTGCCTTCAGTCTCTCTCTCTCTCTCTCTTTCTTTCCTCAAGAAGTCTTTCTAACTGTTTATAACTTTCTAAGTGTTTGTTTTACTGTATGAATGGAGATAGAGAAATGTTTTAAGTTTTAAAACTATTAAATACTTGTATATCCTGATTTTACAAGCTTTTTATGCATTAGTTGTGTTATAAAGAGTTTTCCTGGTCACCAGTATCTGGGAGGGTACACTGCAATTCATAACGGATAGATTTGGGGCATGTAAATGTACTATTTGCTTATTCTCTTATAGGGGATGAGTATCAATAACCAAAAAAGAATCCTAACTGTGGTACATACACTCTAAAAAATCTTGGGTTATTTTTTCTACCCAAACCCTGGGTTGAGCCTTTTGGGTCATTTTTTTTGTTTATTTTTTTCAGTGTTTCAATTTTGTGTTACTCAGATCCTGGGTCAGACGTAACAACCCAGTGTTTGGGTAGTTTTTGTGTTACCCAGCTCTGGGTCAAACGTAACAACCCATTGTTTGGGTAGTGTTTGTGTTACCCATATCCTGCGTCAGACGTAACAACTCAGTGTTTGGGTAGTTGTTGTGTTACCCAGATCCTGGGTCAGATGTAACAACCCAGTGTTTGGGTAGTTTTTGTGTTACCCAGATCCTAGGTCAGATGTAACAACCCAGTGTTTGGGTAGTTTTTGTGTTACCCATAACCTGCGTCAGACATAACAACCCAGTGTTTGGGTAGTTTTTGTGTTACCCAGATCCTGGGTCAGGCGTAACAACCCAGTGTTTGGGTAGTTTTTGTGTTACCCATATCCTGCGTCAGACGTAACAACTCAGTGTTTGGGTAGTGTTTGTGTTACCCAGATCCTGGGTCAGACGTAACAACCCAGTGTTTGGGTAGTTTTTGTGTTACCCAGATCCTGGGTCAGACGTAACAACCCAGTGTTTGGGTAGTTTTTGTGTTACCCATATCCTGCGTCAGACATAACAACCCAGTGTTTGAGTAGTTTTTGTGTTACCCAGCTCTGGGTCAAACGTAACAACCCAGTGTTTGGGTAGTTTTTGTGTTACCCAGATCCTGGGTCAAAAGTAACAACCCAGTGTTTGGGTAGTTTTTGTGTTACCCAGATCCTGCATCAGACGTAAGAACCCAGTGTTTGGGTAGTATTTGTGTTACCCAGTTCTGGGTCAGACGTAACAACCCAGTGTTTGGGTAGTTTTTGTGTTACCCAATTCTGGGTCAAAAATAACAACCCAATGTTTGGGTAGTTTTTGTGTTACCCATATCCTGGGTCAGACATAACAACCCAGGGGTTGAGTTATTTACGGAGCAGTGCAGCTCCTTCAAATTGTTGCATGTCTTCGGTAAAATACAGGTTGTTTTGTGCTGTATATATTGTTTAATTTTATGCAAAGCAACATACTGGGGCGCGATGTGTGTCACCTGACCGAGTGACTTGCATCTGTCTTTCACGTGATGGAAACGCCTGATGCCTTGCCCTTGCATAAAATTGTATGATTTTATTCAAAAAGATACGGAATATAAATACTTAGGATGCTAAAATATGTCCTCAGAGCTCACTGTTTGTTTATGGACAGGTCATGGAGTCAGTGACTGCATATTTCGGCTACGAGTAAAACACAGGGCGGCGGTCTAAAGGTAGAAGTTCCCCCGCTGAACGTGATACAAGCTCCGGCATGGGATCCAGCACCGTTACGGTGGAAACCGGACAATAGAGACTGGTTGATTACATTTGAATTACTTCTAAATGTTTCATTTTTTACTTCTAATATTTGTTAAACAAGCTTAAAAATAGGTAATATGTATTAAAAATGAGATAAAATATGCTATACTGTAAAATATGATCGAAAATAAAGGAATTAGCATGCAAACCAGTGGCTGTGTGGAGTATTTGAAAAAAGTTTAGGGGATTTAAATTATTCCGTAAACATTAATTCATGTATTATGTAAAATAATAAGATAGTATTATAGTAAAAAATGAATCAACTAGGGGTGTGACGAGATCTCGTGGCACTAAAATGTGACGAGATTTCTCGTCGAGGTGAAAAGCTGTCTCGCGTCATATTGTCATGACGGAGTGTGAGGGTGAAGTTAGGATAGAATATGTCACCGCTACGTTTACATTACGCCTCCACTGTAGTTTTGCATTTTATTGAAATAAACAATTTAATTCAGGTGGATAACGGTCACTTCAATTCCATCAGCTCATCCAATACGAGCTGTTCGAGTCATACATACTAGTGCGCAGCACTGCCGCTGATCACTGATCACGTGACGAGAAGACTGACAGGGCCGTGGCGGAGGATTCGTTGTGCAACAGAAGCGTCAGACAAACGTCTATTTTAAAATGCGCGTTCAGCACCACCATTCCCTATTCACAGAGTATGCACGATCGCAATAATGAAAGCACGCAAGCGCGCATTCAAACGCGATTTCAATAAGTTACCGCTGTTTGAAAGCGGCTCCCTGAGGCATGCAAATATCTCTCAATATAAAAGCTATCTGTGTAGTTGTAACCATCTCTTAGCTCCGTATCATGCTTGAAGAAAAATTTGGTCTCTATTTGCACTTTGAATATTGAGAATATTGAGTACTCTTTGATTATGGTTGCACTTACTGTTTGCACTTGATCTATGATCAATTTGTGGGAAGGAGTTCAGTTAGGAGGTCAAAAGTTGTAGAAGCTCATAAATCATGTGCAGTTCTTAGGTCTGAAGAGACAATCAAAAAAAGAAAGAAGCCAGTCAGTTGAGTTTGTGCAAAACATTTTACAGTGCTTGAGCATTGTTGTCTTTTACTGCATATGACGGCAAATTCATAATCAGAAAGTATAACTGAAATTACATTCATTACAAGATGATGAGTTAAAACATTTCAAATGCACCTGCAAACAATTTTTCTAGTCATGTTTTTAATCATTGAGGATTTCTTAAAAATACTATGTAAAAATCTCGTCTCGTTTCGTTCTCGTGAACCCAATCTCGTGTCTCGTCTCGTGAGATAAGTGTCTCGTCACACCCCTAGAATCAACCCATTAGACTGGGTTAAATTAACAACCCAATTTGCTGGGTAAAATTAACCAAACCAAAATTAACCAAACAAATTGGGTTGTTTTAATACATTAATACATTGTTAGCTAACTATGTGATTGTATATTTTCTGAAATCCATAACTTGGACACAGTCTCCTCTGATAACGAATCACTCTAAATTGTAATGCAGACGCATGGATTTTCTGTAAAGCTGCGTTGAGACGATATGTATTGTGAAAAGCGCTATACAAAATGCGAATTGTTTTTAACCCAGTGTTTTTTAGAGTGTGAGAAAGCCGCAGTCTCTTGGGACATAATAGGATGCGGAGATGCCCTGTCTGTTGCGAATCAAAATTTCTGAAGGTTTAGTGTATATGAATGAAATTTATTCATGATCGTTAAGAGTGAAACTTGTATTTTGCTAGTTGTTTTGTTTTGCACTCGTCTGGTTCGCTCTCTTTCTCTTCCATATGTTTTTCCCTCCCCGATCCACTGGTTGCTCCAGCTGAGGTTGCAGCTGCTGTCCATGTCTGCTCAGCTCATCCCAAGGGCCGACGGCCACACCTTACCGTGATTCACATTGTCAGGGATGCAATTCCCACAACGGTTTGCGCATCTCTGGATGTTGTGGTTTGGTGAGGTTTTAAAGTAGAGGAATCTCCAACATCCAATTAATTATGAATCACGCCGTCTCCAGTGTTTGAACAAACATCTCCAGTTGATCAATAACCTAAACAGATGTACACAGGAGTACAACAACTCCTCGTGTTCTCGAAACCTCCCAGGTGCGAATGGAGCTATGGATGTGTCATCTGAAATAATACATCACTGGTTAGCTTGCATTACACGTTAATATCCTACATGGGGACGTCAGATGAAAAACAGCACTTTTGAGGCAAGCACTTATGTTGGGAGATGGTGCTCGTTTAGCACATGTCTCTGGAATGGGATTTTATGTAGAACATATGGAGCTATTGAAGTGTGGAATATTTCTGATATGACCACTGTTATTTGTAGGAGAAGAGCATGTTTTTTTCCATTACCCTTCTAGTCCATAATGGTGCCCTGCTGCGGTTTCGATATGCTTTAAAACTACAACTGCGTTTATTGATGGAGCTCTGGGGATGTGGAAAAACGTATTATAATTTATGCAGAATTTGCTACGTTACAAGTGCTGACATGTAGTGACATCAGATGTGTTTTGGTATATGATATGACTGACTCGCCTCGGGGCATAAATTTGGGGTAAAAGAAGCAAACCGAAATCTCCGCAGTCGAGTCATGTAAATACTATGGAGTATTTGGAAACGTCTCTGGAATTAAGTGTGTTGTGGGATATTCGGGGAGTACTGTGGGAAGAGAACATATTATTGAGGGATATTACGCAAGGGGAAAATTGGGAGATTGTTTGCAAAAAAAAAAAGAAAGAAAAGCGGAATAATATTTGATACAGTAGTCAGACTGTGGATTCAGTAAATAATAAAAGAGCATGTGGAAAGTTTTCGTAGCGTACTGGCTCCTGGATTTGTGGGTTCTATAGTGAATGAATGGAAGTGATATTGGACATGCTCGAGATTCATCCATATGGGTACATTTTCATGCAGACCAAAATAAACATGAGTTCGAAAGCTAGAAGAAAACAAAGAAAACTTCCATTTGAAGTCTTGCGTCCCGCTGTGTCTTTTGCTCTGCTAATCGTACGTAAGGTATCCTTGGCTTTTGATGAATCCTGAATGTCATTCAAATGGCAAACAAATGTCAAGGCTGGGAAACAGGTCACATATCCAATTCCCATCTCAAAGAAACACAAAGAGGTGCCAGCAGCTGTGGAAAGAGAAAAGAAACCAGCGTTTTCTGGAGCTGGGGATGTTGAGGGCAAGCAATAGATGCACTCATCCCTGGACAGGAAGGCCTGCTGAGCAAAGATGTGCCGTGGATGGATGGAAATTAAGCGTTTCTTCCCTCCTTCACCTCAATGGAAAAAACATACCATACAGGGAAAACAAATCCTGTATTGATTATGCCTTTAAAGTCCCAAATGGCACCCTTTCATGACTTCATGATGCTTCCTCGGCAACTTTTTTATGGTTTTCCTTGTGGTACTTGTTGTGTATATTAATGCACAGATATAATTTTTCTGGATAATAGTGCAACAGTCGTATTCCTGAAGTAAAAATCCCATTCATTTTCTCCATAGGGAAATTTAATTTTAACCATAATTTAACCATAAAGACAGACATGCTATGAGCTATGAGGTTGTTAATCGATAGTATTTGCTTATATTTAACAGCATAATTCCTGGTGGGAAAATGACATTACCCATGATTAAACTACTAAAAGAGATGCTTCCAGAGGTCATAGATCCTCTCCTTAATATCATTAATTCATCCTTGACATTAGGATATGTACCGAAAACTTTTAAGTTGGCTATTATTAAACCACTTATTAAAAAACCGCAACTTGATCCTACAAAATTAGTCAATTACAGGCCAATCTCAAATCTACCCTTTCTGTCAAAAATACTAGAAAAGGCAGTGTCCTCACAATTATGCTCCTTTTTAGAAAGAAATGGTATCTGTGAGGATTTCCAGTCAGGATTTAGACCGTATCGTAGTACTGAGACTGCTCTCATTAGAGTTACAAATGATTTACTCTTATCATCCGATCGTGGTTGTATCTCTCTATTAGTGTTACTCGATCTTAGCGCTGCATTCAATACTGTTGACCGCAACATTCTTTTGAATAGACTCGAAAATTATGTTGGCATTAGTGGAACTTCATTGGCATGGTTTAAATCATACTTATCTGACCGTTATCAGTTTGTAGCAGTAAATGAAGAGATGTCACACCGATCACAAGTTCAGTATGGAGTACCGCAGGGCTCAGTGCTAGGACTGTTGCTTTTCACCCTGTACATGCTACCACTGGGAGATATTTTTAGGAAGCATGGCGTTAATTTTCATTGTTATGCTGACGATACTCAGCTCTATATTTCTTCACGCCCTGACGAAACTTACCAATTCACAAGATTAACAGAATGCATAGCTGATATAAAAAATTGGATGACTAGTAATTTCCTGCAACTTAATTCAGAAAAAACTGAATTTTTAATCATTGGACAAAAAAACTCCACAAGTAGTAACCTAGAATACTGTCTAACACTCGATGGCTGCTCTGTCAAGTCCTCGTCGTCAGTTAGGAACCTGGGTGTGCTCTTTGATACCAATCTCTCATTTGAAAGCCACGTTTCTAGCATCTGTAAAACTGCATTCTACCATCTTAAAAATATATCTAAATTACGGCACATGCTTTCAATGCAAAATGCTGAACAGTTAGTTCATGCGTTCATGACCTCAAGGCTAGATTATTGTAATGCTCTACTGGGTGGTTGCCCTGCTCGCTTAATAAATAAACTGCAGCTTGTCCAAAACGCAGCAGCTAGAGTTCTTACTAGAACCAGGAAGTATGACCATATTAGCCCGGTTCTGGCAACACTGCATTGGCTCCCTATTAAACATCGTATACATTTTAAAATCTTGTTGATTACTTACAAAGCACTAAATGGTTTAGCGCCCCAGTACTTGAGCGAGCTCTTAACGCATTATACTCGATCACGTCTATTGCGGTCTCAAAATTCTGTCCAGTTGATAATACCTAGAATATCAAAATCAACTGCAGGCGGTAGATCCTTTTCCTATTTAGCACCTAAACTCTGGAACAGTCTTCCTAGCATTGTTCGGGAAGCAGACACACTCTGTCAGTTTAAATCTAGACTAAAAACACATCTCTTTACTATGGCATACACATAAAACATTTTTAATTTCTATTATTCAAATCAGTTAAATGATTGTTTTAGGCTGCATTAACTAGGTCAGCCGGAACCGGGAACACTTCCCATAACACCTGATGTACTCGTTACATCATAAGAAGAATGGCATCTACGCTAATGTTAGTCTCTCTGTTTATCCCGAGGTTTACTGCAGTCGGCCGGATCCGGGCCGTATCCAGACCAGATGGTGGACCTTAGCCTGGACATGACGACCATATCCCTGAAGTGTCTGTAGAGACAATAGTGTCAATTAAACCCCCCCCCGTAAATGCCGCATCGACACGACATCCTCATTAAACCCGTCCCCGGCGTGACAACTCCAATCTTTCGAATAATCCTACGAATATCTATTGATCTAATATGACTTCTGACCTGTAATGTTGCCAGAATCATAATCATACACTATTTGTTCGTCGGCCAGAGGAGAACTGGCACCCCGACTGAGCCTGGTTTCTCCCAAGGTTTTTTTCTCCATTCTGGCCCTGAAGGAGTTTTGGTTCCTTGCCACCGTCACCTTTGGCTTTTGGCTTGCTCAGTTGGGGACACCTAAATTTCAACTATATTACTGATCTGCCCACATTGACACTATATGATAATTGAAATGAGCTGGATGACATCACCGTTTTCACCAGAGCGGCTGTACAGCCGAATCAAATTCCGTTGCATTATTTTCCTGTTACCACTGTGAAGCTGCTTTGAAACAATTGCCATTGTAAAAAGCGCTATATAAATAAAGGTGATTTGATATGGAAAGAAATGTCCACCAATCAGAGAATTGCAAGAGTTCTGTAGCACCGCGAGGGCCATGAAAAGTTTAAAACAAAATTAAAATAAAACACTAAAATATAAAATTATTCATTTAAATGCTACATATTAAAGGTGCAGTGTGTAATATTTATGAGGATCTATTGACAGAAATGCAATATAATATACATAACTATGTTTTCAGTGGTGTATAAAGACCTTACATAATGAACCGTTATGCTTTTATTACCTTAGAATGAGCCATTTCTATCTCCATACACCGCGGGTCCCCTTACAGTGAAGTCGCCATTTTGTGCTGCCATATTTCTACAGTAGCCCTAAACGGACAAACTGCTCTACAGAGCGCTAGCTACTCTCTGCTGTCTCAGACGACGACATCTTTGTCCTGTGTCGGCCACCGTAGCTTCTCTCTGTGCTTCGAAAGGGAGGGGTGAGTGGTGGCCAGTTGCAATTCGCAACCTCACCGCTAGATGCTGCTAAAATTTACACAGTGCACCTTTAATTTAGACACCATAACATTTTTATGTACAGTATGAAAATGGATATTCATTTTGAGATTTGCTAAAGATTACATTTAACAATGCTATTAAATTATTAATGTTTTTAAAGACTAATTTAAGTGTTGGATTCTGCAAAGGTAATCTAAATGCATAAATAGGGGAAAAGAGCGTGAACAATTAAATATCCAATATAACAAACTCTAATATCAGCTGATAACCGAAATGGTATTGTGCATTCCTAGTGATATAATATTCAATATTTTTTAGCTTCCACGATTAGTCTCTCCTCGAAATTGCAGTGTGGGTGGGACTACCAGATACCAAGTGAATCAGAGTTGTCGTGGTCTCAGCTGTATAAGACATAAATGTAATGGGATACCACTAAAAGATCATGCTCTAAATCTTCAGGTCCCCAGACCTCATCACACCAGAAAAAATACCACAGCTTTTGTTGTGTTCTTGTGTCCCTGATGTGTCTTGGACAAGACGCGTCCATAAGCGCTCTGACTGTGTACGTATCGATTTCACAGAAGTTAGTATATTATGTAATGATATTTTCAATACAAATAAGTGCAGTCCCAGTCTTCAGACACACCCTGGAATGGAAACACAATGTTCAGATGCTCAGGCAGATTGAGAGTCTCATCAGAGAGAGACATTTGAAGTGCCCTAAAGTGCATACTGTGTTCACTTCAACAGATCGACCACTGCCGGCAGCGCAACAAACACCTGAAAACATTATGAATGCGACTGCATATCTCTTTAGGGCCACCCGTGTGTGTTCACAGACAAATTTGTGCACCCCAGACACCATTCGGTGGAGACAGCAGTGGTGTGTCAGGATTGTTGTGGAAAGTTGGTTCTGAACAGCAGAGCCAGAAACCGACGTCTTCTCCCAATTCGTACATTACTCCTTGTTTATCATTCAGCCTCAGTGGTTCCCGTCGAAAGAAAAATAGCAGTTGAAATATGTGACGGCTGATTTGAGGCAAGTGGAAGGTGCTTAAGTGTGAGTGGAAAGAAGAACAGAACTGTTTCCATGAGAGCGCTTCTCTTAATCCTGAAGTGCAGCCACTGGAAGAAGTGGCTCTCCTCCGGACATGTGTTCGTTATTAATCCAGGAACTCCTCACACTTCAGGAATCCTTACAGGTTTTGCTTCACTGTGGTATTATCCAGACTCAGTTGAAGCATATCCCTTGTCAGATACTTCATGTTGTATCACAGTCAAAACTGGAGCCGGTTTCAGATCGCCTGGCGAATTTCAGATTCTTTGTCTTTATGAGCGGTGGTTCCCAATACGAGAGTTTGAGCTTTATTTATGGCCGTCATTAAAAGCACTGTAATGTATCTGGGATGAAAATACTGATGATAAAAGATGCAACTGACAAATAGTGTCGATTATGTAATTTCATGCAGATGTTACTTTCCAAATTAAAGAAAAGCTGTTGGCTACTTGGGGAGCCACTCTGGGTCCTGGACCGCGTTTAGGGGACGTTCGCATAAACAGGATGTGCTCTTGTGTTAAAAAATGGTGATATCTTTGTTTTTTATTTATTTTATTTTTATTTAACATGACACTGAATCTTGAAAATACAGCAGGGCCTTTTTAAATTTCCGATATGTGGCTCAAATCAGGTCTCTAAGTTTTCTAAACAGCATAAACATTTTTTTTTCTTTACATTAAATTTGAGTAACTTTCAAATGTAGTTTTGGTACTTCAAATGCTCTATCTAAAACATCTCAAAATGAATATCCATTTTTCATACTGTAAATTATAGTTTTGATGCCTAAAACAATTGAGCTTTGATTTTAGTGTTTATTTATGTACACTATATTGCCAAAAGTTTTGGGACGCCTGCCTTTACATGCACATGAACTTTAATGACATCCCATTCTTAATCCGTAGGGTTTAATATGGAGTTGGCCCACCCTTTGCAGCTATAACAGCTTCAACTCTTCTGGGAAGGCTTTCCACAGGGTTTAGGAGTGTGTTTATGGGAATGTTTGACCATTCTTCTAGAAGCGCATTTGTGAGGTCAGGCACTGATGTTGGACGAGAAGGCCTGGCTCGCAGTCTCCGCTCTAATTCATCCCAAAGGTGTTCTATCGGGTTGAGGTCAGGACTCTGTGCAGGCCAGTCAAGTTCCTCCACACCAAACTCGCTCATCCATGTCTTTATGGACCTTGCTTTGTGCACTGGTGCGCAGTCATGTTGGAACAGGAAGGGGCCATCCCCAAACTGTTCCCACAAAGTTGGGAGCATGAAATTGTCCAAAGAATTAAGAGCATTAAGCATTAAGAGTTCCTTTCACTGGAACTAAGGGGCCAAACCCTGAAAAACAACCCCACACCATAATCCCCCCTCCACCAAACTTTACACTTGGCACAATGCAGTCAGGCAAGTACCGTTCTCATGGCAACCGCCAAACCCAGACTCGTCCATCAGATTGCCAGACAGAGAAGTGTGATTCGTCACTCCAGAGAACACGTCTCAACTGCTCTAGAGTCCAGTGGCGGACTCTGTGCTTTACACCACTGCATCCGACGCTTTGCATTGCACTTGGTGATGTAAGGCTTGGATGCAGCTGCTTGGCCATGTAAAACCCATTCCATGAAGCTCTCTACGCACTGTTCTTGAGCTAATCTGAAGGCCACACGAAGTTTGGGGGTCTGTAGCTATTGACTCTGCAGAAAGTTGTCGACTTCTGCGCACTGTGTGTCTCAGCATGCGCTGACCCCGCTCTGTGATTTTACATAGCCTATCACTTCGTGGCTGAGTTGCTGTTGTTCCCAATTGCTTCCACTTTGTTATAATACCACTAACAGTTGACCGTGGAATATTTAGTACACCTGAATTCAATGATTTTGGAGAGGTGTCCCAATACTTTTGACAATATAGTGTATGTGGACAAAATAGTATAGAAGTTTAGTTTTTGTCAAAGCCTACATCCAGATCGGATTCAGAACGATGACCAAAACAAAGATGGAATAGATTGAGTCCATCAACACCCCCAAAGCTCCACAGTCGTTTCCTCTTCATGGGTGGACATTTCATTCAGTAAGATTAGGCAGTTTTGATTTACATGCTGTTTAATGTTGATGATTACGTTATTTTACATCATCTTCTCCTGTGTTTTGATCCAGAGATTCTGTACTCTTTCAGAAGATGTGTCATAGCGCCCCCTACCGTATAACAGTGAAAACACAGAAAGCTGAAAAATTCTGCCAATGGCGGGGAAGCGTTGTCTCATAAATGACGGAAAATTCTGTCAATGGCAGGGAAGCGTTGTCTCATAAATGACGGAAAATTCCGTTAACGGCAGGGAAGCGTTGTCTCATAAATGACAGAAAATTCTGTCAATGGCAGTGAAGCGTTGTCTCATAACGGAAAATTATGTCAATGGCGGGGAAGCGTTGTCTCATAAATGACTGAAAATTCCGTCAGTGGAGGGGAAGCGTTGTCTCAGGCCCCATTTACACTAGTGCGTTTTCGTTTTAAAACGGCGTTTTAAAATGAAAACGATCATCGTCTACACTGGCGTTTCCACTGCATTTCAGAAACGATCTCCATCCACACTACATGACCGAAAACGCATGTGACGTGACCGTTCATGCACACTGGGCATGTGTGTACAAATGTAAACAGCTGCCTCTTGAGCATGTAGGCAGCTGCAGTATTATAAAATACAGCGTTTAACTGCACAACGGCTGCTAAAGTCAGCAAAGCATGCAGTTCCGTCTCCGTGTTATTGTTTATACGGTCGTCGAGGCTGGTATGTTGCAGAGTCATTGAGAGGGACAGCTCTGGGCTGCGTTTCCCAAAAACATTTTAACAATAGACACCAACTGTCTCTACGATCAACTTAGGCGTACAATGCTTTTGGGAAACGAAGCCCTGGACTGTTATTGTCGTGTTCTGGTAGTGTAATGTGGGCAGCCACGCCATCGTTTTGGTCTCCGTTTTGGTCCGTTAACACTGAAACGGCGTCTGCAGTGTTTTTGAATGTCTCCGTTTTCGAGGTTCAAAAACGCCGGAGTAGTGTAGACAACAGGTGTAACCGTAGCAAAAGTTATGCATTTTAAAACGTTAGTGTAAACAGAGCCTTAGAATGACATTAACGTAATGATGACAGAACTTTCATTTTTGCGTGTACTGTCACTTTAAGTAAATGTAAACAGTTTCAAATACAATCTAAATGCAGCTGAGGAGTTAATATTCTTTTCAAGGTTCCATCATCAAGGATTTATTTGCTTTATATCAAAGGTAACTACTACAAGATGGTTTGAGGGAACTCATCAAGTTTTGGCTTCAGTGTTACATCACCGTCAGCTTCTCTTGAGTCCATAAATACGCTCCCATTTTCAATCTCGCTGTCCAAAAACACACCGGTGTAATTCAAAACATGTCCCTGGACTTTGTCGTTGGATTGGGATTTTTTTTTCTCTCTTCGTCGTGCTTTGGCCCAGACAGAAAAAAAAAAAACAACAAGAGAAAGGAAACTGGCACGGGAAGTTCATAGATTACTACCAGTCATAAAGCACCAACACTTAATGCTAGACCATTGTGCTGCTTTTTGATTGGCTGCAGAAAAGGCCCAAAGCAAACTGAGGTGACCGCTGACCCTCCACTACTTTGTAATGTTTCTTTAATGTTCTAAAGAGAAGACAATTACTTCTGGAACTCGGTTTGTGTACGTCATTGTGAAAAAGAGTCTAAAACATGGCAATACATAAATCAATAGCACTGCTGATTTGATTTACCGTCAAAGACCCTGATTCATTCCCGCTTGTGTGGCAGAGGTCTGCGTCCATGAATGGAGAGTATAGAGTTCTCCTCAAATAACCACCTGTCCAGGAGCTACGAGTGGCAGTTTAAATATACAGAGATATTCTCAAACAAACCCATATGCCAAGGGCAACAACTGCTTATTATTTATGTATTTATTGGGATTTCCTGTATATTTATAGACATGTTGGAACCTGTAGGCTGGATAAGAAGCTTGTGTGTGTGTGTGTGTCTGTGTACATGTTTTTCTATCCCGGTGTGGACTTCAACCTGAATGCACACTGACTCATGGGGACTCGTGTCACAGTGGGGACCTAAATTGAGGTCCCCATGAGGAAACAAGCTTATGAATGATTTTTTTGAAAATGTGAAAATGCAGACATTTTTGTGTGACGGGTAGGTTTAGGGGTAGGGTTAGTGTAAGGGGATAGAATATACAGTTTGTACAGTATAAAAACCATTACGTCTATGGAGAGTCCCCACAAAGATATTATTATTAAGTGAAATATCAAATTTATGTATACTGAAATGTACCCGCTGAAAATGTGCATGAGAACCTTTTCTGCACACACAGTATAAGAACATGCATATGCAATTATTAGTGAATGTGACTGCTTCACCTTCATTCAAAAATAATATGGTATGAATTTGGTCTCTGTCTTATGCTATCAATTAAATCACCCCCACAAAAAAAATCTATAAGAAATAAGTAGAGTCTGTAGTTGACTCAGAGACCTTTACTATAGCACTGTTTCTTGTGCCCTTACCATGCACATTTTTGATAACAAATGTATTTATTTTGTTGTTGTTGTTGTTTCTTTTATTGCATAAGCTTGTCTGTTATGTTATTGAAAAAGAGAAATAGTTTCCACTCTGATAGTACATTCTGACGCATAATTTTAAGAATTTTGAAGGCTTATTAAGCTGAAAATATATCAATTCCACATTTAATAGTGTTCTGTGATGTAAAATACAGAAAAAAATGACCCTAACATGCTAATTTTATAATGTAAATTATTTATGAATACAGTTTTAAATCACTACCATTGGTAACTCTCTTGCTGACAGTTCCAAAACCCAAGTTGGCATGATTTTTCTTTCCCTCTTTCTGACTTTCTGGGCCTGAGGAAACTCTTGAATCTCTACTCAGTTATGATCATTATGGGTTTGTAAGGGCTGTAACCAACATTTTGTTTTAGGAACTAGTCCCAAATATTGAAGCAAACTAATTTTTTTTTTTAATTGATTTGCCTGTCTGTCTCTCTGTCAAAATTATCAATCTGTCAACCTGTCATGTCTATCAATCCACCTGTTTTATCTATCCAGTTGTTCCTGAAATTTTTCAATCTGTCCTATCTATCCATTTATGTCTGTGTGTGTGTCCGCCCATTCTGTCTGGCTTTCCTTGAAATCAGTTGGTTTGTCATATCTATCTGTACACCAACATTAAATCTGTGCGTCCATCCGTTCTATCTATTCATATTTCTATGTTTGTCCATCTGCCTGTCATATTTATCCATCCACATGTCTATCTGTCTGTCTGTCTGTCTGTCTGTCTGTCTATCCATCTATTTGTTGGTCCTTTCTTCGGGCAGCTTTTTACTAATTCTGAGCTGACACGTTTCTTGTAGTATTAGTTGGAGCGTGTGCTTCAGACTTTAATTGCTCGTATTGTAGACAAATTCCAGTATTGATGTATGGGACAGAAACATGATTAATTGCAATACATGTTTATTGAATTGTTTTTTTTTTTTGTTTTTTTTTTTATTAATTGCACATGAACCTGTTAAAGTGACATCTTTAATAAAACCTCTTATACGCCAGCCAATTAGAATTGGATTATGATCTTTAGACTCTATGAACCAATGGCTAACAGACATCATTTATTACTCATATCAGTCTGAAGAACAAGGCCTCAGTCTGCTGTAATTGTCAGGGCTTCCATCATCGACTAGGACCCAGAAAGACGTGCACACCCTACTCCAACTCATATCTAGGTAGTCTCACAGACAGTAATGGTCCTTGACAGAGGGACACTGTCTCTCAGCATAAGGAATGCTGTGTTCAATATAGAGGGAGGCCTCTGACAGTGTCTTCTGTCAATCAAACTAGTCACGGAGCGATCAAAGAAGTGCGGTCAAGTACTTATGCAATGACCTTTTCCCCTCTTCTTTCAGAAAAGACGTGCTGTCTTTCCCCTTTACAGACTCAAGCACATATGTTGGTGTTGACTGACATGCCTGAAAAAAGGCCTTCCTGCCTGCCTCAACAGGAGGTCGTGTCTGTTAGTATGATCGACATGGCTACTGTAAATATAATTTTGTATAACGTTGAAGAGGTTATAAAATAACTACAGAGTTGAGGAGTGATAAATGAAATTTGCTATTTTTAATAATATATAGATAAAAAACTCACTGCAGGACAGTTTTCAAGTCAACACGAAATTGACCATCTATCAATCAAAATTGACCATGTTTATGTTTCTTAATACACGTTGCTGGTCTTATTGGGCATAATTCTTTGTATCGTGTACCTCTACCGAAACAACCTTCTTGCTTATTCTTTCATCTTTCATAGCCAGCCCTCACGCATCGTGCTGTTTGAAATACATACCGAATGTAACCGCTGTAAGGCCAGATGATATGCGAACTACGTTATTCGACTCGATAAAGCAAACTAGTGTCTCGCTAGTAAAGTTTTGATGGATGAGGATTGCAATCAAGGTAAAGACGATTGCGGTAACGTACAGGAGTTGTACAGTAAGAACACATGAGTCCGTTATATTGATGCACAAACAAACGGTGTATGTGCGCTCTCGACACACTGATCGTACAGTGTATTTATGCACAGACACATTTCAGTACACTCATGTTGTTTCCACACACATTCAAGATAATTTTTTGATTTCTTGTGTACAGTGCATCCGGAAAGTATTCACAGCGCTTCACTTTTTCCACATTTTGTTATGTTACAGCCTTATTCCAAAATGGATTAAATTCATTATTTTTTTCCTAAATTCTACAAACAATACCCCATAATGACAACGTCAAAGAAGTTAGTTTGAAATCTTTGCAAATTTATTAAAAATAAAAATCACATGTACATAAGTATTCACAGCCTGCACCTTTGGCACCAATTACAGCCTCAAGTCTTTTTGAGTATGATGCTACAAGCTTGGCAACCTATTTTTGGGCAGTTTCTCACATTCTTCTTTGCAGGACCTCTCAAGCTCTATCAGGTTGGATGGGGAGTGTCGGTGCACAGCCATTTTCAGATCTCTCCAGAGATGTTCAATCGGGTTCAAGTCTGGGCTCTGGCTGGGCCACTCAAGCACATTCACAGAGTTGTCCTGTAGCCACTCCTTTGTTATCTTGGCTGTGTGCTTAGGGTCGTTGTCCTGTTGGAAGATGAACCTTTGCCCCAGTCTGAGGTCTAGAGCGCTCTGGAGAAGGTTTTCATCAAGGATGTCTCTGTACATTGCTGCATTCATCTTTCCCTCGATCCTGACTAGTCTCCCAGTTCCTGCCGCTGAAAAACATCCCCACAGCATGATGCTGCCACCACCATGCTTCACTGTAGGGATGGTATTGGCCAGGTGATGAGCGGTGCCTGGTTTCCTCCAGACATGACGTTTGCCATTCAGGCCAAAGAGTTCAATCTTTCTTTCATCAGACCAGAGAATTTTGTTTCTCGTGGTCTGAGAGTCCTTCAGGTGCCTTTTGGCAAACTCCAGGCGGCCTTGTACTGAGGAGTGGCTTCCGTCTGGTCACTCTACCATACAGGCCTGCTTGGTGGAGTGCTGCAGAGATGGTTGTTCTTCTGGAAGGTTCTCCTCTCTCCACAGAGAAACGCTGGAGCTCTGTCAGAGTGACCATCAGGTTCTTGGTCACCTCCCTGACTAAGGCCCTTCTCCCCTGATCGCTTAGTTTGGCCGGGCGGCCAGCTCAAGGAAGAGTCTTGGTGGTTCCAAACTTCTTCCATTTACGGATGATGGAGGCCACTGTGCTCATTGGGACCTTCAATGCTGCAGAAATTTTTCTGTACCCTTCCCCAGATCTTTGCCTCGATACAATCCTGTCTCGGAGTTCTACAGACAATTCCTTGGACTTCATGACCTGGTTTGTGCTCTGATATGCACTGTTAACTGTGGGACCTTATATAGACAGGTGTGTGCCTTTCCAAATCATGTCCAATCAACTGAATTTACCACAGGTGGACTCCAATCAAGTTGTAGAAACATCTCAAGGATGATCAGTGGAAACAGGATGTACCTGCGCTCAATTCTGAGTGTCATGGCAAAGGCTGTGAATGCTTATGTACATGTGATTTTTTTTTATTTTTATTTTTTTATTTTTTATTTTTTATAAATTTGCTTCTTTGACGTTGTCATTATGGGGTATTGTTTGTAGAATTGAGGAAAAAAATAATGAATTTAATCCATTTTGGAATAAGGCTGTAACATAACAAAATGTGGAAAAAGTGAAGCGCTGTGAATACTTTCCGGATGCACTGTATGTTGCTGTGTTTAGTAATTCTGATTGGATCCGTGTACTGTAGTATATGCGGTTGGTTTAGGGTTTTTTTGGCATCTCCATGTGGTCCTGTTCGCTATCGCAGCTTCTTTTTCATGGGAGATTTGATGTGCATACATTTCTGAATTATATGGACTCCTTATGTCATTTGGTGTCCTTTTTGAGTCTCCAAGTTTGGGGGTTTGCCTCACGCAGTGCAACACATCTCCTTCGCATAGAGTTGATCAGGTTGTTGATTGTGGCCTGTGGAATGTTGGTCCACTTCTCTTCAATGGCTGTGCGAAGTTGCTGGATATTGGCAGGAACTGGAACACGCTGTAGTATAAGCCGTTCCAGAGCATCTCAAACATGCTCAATGGGTGACATGTCTGGTGAGTATGCTGGCCACGCAAGAACTGGGATGTTTTCAGCTTCCAGGAATTGTGTTCAGATCCTTGCAACATGGGGCCGTGCATTATCATGCTGCAACTATCGGTTTGCATAACCAAAGAATTTCTGCACAAATTGTCAGAAACCGTCTCAGGGAAGCTCATCTGCATGCTCGTCGTCCTCATCGGGGTCTCGACCTGACTGCAGTTCGTCATCGTAACTGACTTGAGTGGGAAAATGCTCACATTCGATGGCGTCTGGCACTTTGGAGAGGTGTTCTCTTCACGGATGAATCCCGGTTTTCACTGTACAGGGCAGATGGCAGACATTTGACGCTCTGATACACTGAAAACACCAGATGCGGAACACCAGTGCTGCGCTTCAGTCTGAAACACGCAGTGCATATATTTATTTCATTAAATCGCATCCTTTGCGATTTGAAAATTGCACTAAGCCATATCATGGTTCTAGTTTTATTTTGATCGATCATACAGCTCTAATAGCGAATAGCAAATAGTGTTTCTGAGCATAGCCTATTAAAACAGGGATGTTCTGTATGTCTCAACTTCTTGTTCCTGTTCAAGTAGTTTCATGGGCTCTTTTCTATTTGAAACTTCTCATTCTCACAACGACAGTGTTTTGCGGTGTTAAAATTCACCACCAAACATTCAGAACCCCTGTTTTCTGAATAATAATCACAACCTTTCAGTGCTGATATCAAGTTTTATGTGGCTTGTGGAAGTTTTATGGCTTTGTATTTTATGGTTGTTTTGTGTCAGAGTAGGGCAACAGCAGAACGCCCCTGCTGAGACGACATCCTCTGCCAGTTGTTTTGGTTCATCAAGTCATTTAAAAAGAGCTAAACAGACAGTCTACAGTTTGCTTTGGTCCTCAAAGCCAGTAGAGTAGGCCAAATGTCAACCACTAAAAAGAGAAAATATGACATTGTTTGTTGGTTTGATGGGCATATTTTGTAATTTTATTTATTACTTACTCCTCTCCCCTCTATCCACTTGTAATGTTACTCTTTCGTCCCAATTAGCTTGTTATGTTTCTGTTTATACAGAATGGAACGGTGTGCGATAACATCGTAACAGTGTGGACGGGAGTCCAAGTGACCACAGAGTCTGACTTCAGGCAAGATCAGAGCAAAGGAAAAGTTTATAAATCAACCCGAGCTGCCTATTTGAGGATGGAATCAGCCGAACCAGGCCAAATTGTGCTGTGTTCGAAAACATTTCTTTTTATTTGCAGTCTTTTTCCATCCCAAAAATATGGATGAAATTGTGAAGTGATGATTAGTTGTTCTACGTGTGTGACGGAGATCGAGTGTGTATGTGTGTGTTCACATATTTTACAGGGGGCCTCCAATCCATTAGAATTTCAGTCTATGCTGAATTATTGCCATAATAACACTGGCCTTTCACACACCACATTTCACCAGTTTGGCAGTCCGTCGTTAAACTCTCCTCAGCCCATGGACTTTTAATCATCAACCTCACACCTTGTCCAGTTGTGGAGATGGGTTAGTAAATTATTTTAACCACAGAATAGGAGTTGAAATCATCTATCAGCACAGGGTTTTATTTCCTACAACTTGCGCAAGAAGTGTTTAGAGGTTATAGTAGAGCATGGCTTCCAATTATTGATTGGCCAATTTGCGTGACACTTGTTATACTTTAATTGTTTAAAAAACAGTAAGGTGATAGTGTCAAGGAAAACTTCTTAAGATGTTTAAGTAGATGAGGAAGAATCCTTGAGATGAACCTAACACTTCTACAGGGAAAATACTTTGAGATCAAGAAGAAAGAAAAATAATAACATCTGGTCTGGAGAAGAAACAAATCAGCATACCAATGAATTTTTTTTTTATGTTTCTTAATATTGCCTAAAGCAGGGTTGTCAGACTCATTTAAGGTTGAGACCTTGTTTGGACACAGCAGCACAATAAATGGGCCAATTTTTATTTTATTTATTTTTTAAGCCTTGGTGAATCCATGGAGTGTGAATGCACAACACATGCACTTCTGGAGTTTATAAAGTTCAGAATCAACCTCATGCGGCTATAAAAAACATTACATTTATTGATATTTTTAATTGTGTAGATTTGTATTGATTAATTATTTTAAATTAATAATGACTTATTAATGAATATAAACTAATTCAACTGTACAGCTCACTGTATTTTACAGACCTGCTTCTCAATCATATTTGAAGACAATTGAATCCGTTTTAATACATTTTTTTAATCATTCAGTGGAAACATTTGTGAAATTCAGTTTACTTATAATATTTTTCCATGTACCTGTCCATGTAGAATTTGCAGGTATGCATGGGTGTGGAGTGCTGTGCATAAGAAAAGTTTTACTGATTCAACAAAACAAATGAACAACTTTATCTTTCCTACTGTAGCAGAAAAAAGAAAGAATATTATGGATATATCACACGGATTCTCAAGTTGTTAGGATATTTTACTTTTAAAGGGTTAGTTCATCCAAAAATTACTCACCCTCAAGCCATCCTTGGTGTGACTTTCTTCTTTCAGCCGAACACAATCGGAGTTATATTAAAAAATATCCTGGCTCTTCCAAGCTTTATAATGGGAGTGAATAGTAAACTTAGATTTTGAAGCCCAAAAAAGTGCATCCATCCATCATAAAAGTAAGCCATACGGCTCCAGGGGGTTAATAAAAGGCCTTCTGAAGAGAAACGATGCAGTTTTGTAAGAAAAATATATTTATAACTTTATAGACTATAATCACTGGCTTCCGGTAACGGTCGTATGCGAGTCTAGTTCTGGCGGAAGAGTGACCTCTGACTCGACATTTCATTTTTGGGTGAACTAACCCTTTAAGTTTCCTTAAATAATTTTTAGTCTTTGAGTCATGTCTTTGAATCCCTTGACCTAAAGCAAGCATCAACAAGAAGAACAACAAAGGAACCAACACATAGCCTTTTGGCACTCCATACTCCACTATTAGTTTCAGTTTGTTCTTGAATTGGTACTTCTAACTACCAAAAATCTGCTTATTACAAGCATGTACATGCAAATCAACAAACAATGCAAAAAAAAGTTCTCCATGCATTTGGTGCCAAAATGTAAACCAACATGCATATAAAATGTAAACATCGTCTGTTGCATTGTCATCTTATGTACTTACATCAAGGCCATAACCCATTTAAAAAAAAAATTATTTGTCTTATTGGTTTATTTAAAGAATTTAAATTTTAAAAAGGGATTTAAGGAAATAAAGAAAAAGAAATAAGAATGGTAAAAGTTACGAAGTAAACTATTTGCAAATAATATATATATTTTTTTAAATATGCACACATTCACTCTTATTTTCGTTTGCCTAATATGTAAAAATGCGAAACGTTTCTTGTCACATCAAATTCAGTTATGATTTACATAAATATTGTTGTATTTTCAATTCAAAATGGTGAAATTTCATAAAAAATGTCAAGTAGTTTGCATCACTCGATATTACTGTTGTTCGGTGAACGTTTTTATCGTAAAACAGTTGTCAAATATTAAATGTTTAGCTACTTACATCTTACGATGCACTCTTTCACTGCTATAACTGAAGTGTCGCGTTGGAATTCGCGCTAACAGTAAGCCCCGCCTCTTTGATTAGATTGGCCATCTCACTCATTCTGCAGTGATGAGCGCTGTTAGACCGCTGAGGCAGATAAACCTAAAAATGTAACATTTTACTTTTGTCATCCTAGCAACAAACAGAGCAGTGTGTAATGGAGCACAGCAGAGAAGCATGAAGAATATCAAATATTGGGGGGGACAATTTGGCCATTTCTAATTATTCGGAGGGACTTGTCCCCCTCAATGTCTATGGTGGTTACAGCCCTGACTTGACAAAATTAATATAGCATAGCATAATATAATGACTTTTGGGCTATGCACTGAAACACACTCAGTGTCTAGTAATTGTAGCAACTGGGAATATTTGACTCATGGCTACACTCAAAGTAGATGTAGGTGTTGCTTTCTCTAGCAGAGTCTGGTTGCATCTTTGTTGAGTTAGTCCATTGTTTCTGAGTTTGTTTCTGCCTGAAATTATGTATAATTCAGCTATGCGAAATCGTAACAAAGAAGGTGTTGATGTATCAGCCGAACTGTCACACTGACGGCCCGGCTGTTACTGTTTTCATTGTGGTTACCCTGTTTCTCTCAATCCATCTTTCTGTCTGTCTCTTTGCCCAGGGCACAGCACCCGTCTGCAATTTTATGAACCTCACATCTGTACCAGTGGGAGAAACCGAGGAATAATAAAATGTTTTTTTATTCTCCCTAATTTCGCTGATTATTTCCATATTGGTCAATGCCCTAGTTATGCCAAATACTTCAGCCAAATCAAAATGAGTGGCTCAGACCTTCGTCTTTTAGTGGTTGTAGATGTTTGCATACTTGTTTCGTGACATACCGAGTGTCCGTATTATTCAGTAACATTATAATTGCCATCATTAATGAATGAATGGGCTTCTAATGTTCTTATTTTCTTTATCTGTCTTTGCTGTCAGCTGTTTGTGGCTTGCAATTATACCCTACGGCTCGCTTTTATGGCCTGGCAATCCTTTTGCTCCTTGCTTCGATTAATTTCTATTTTATTTTGGGTTTTCCATTTTTCTCTGTGAGCCCCGATATTATGTTGAATTATATAATATCCCACTGTTCCATGCGGCAATTGGAAGCGGTAAAATCTAGCTTGTGAGGGCAGTTTTATAACGAGGATAATCTCTAAAGTGAGCCATAAACCAAACCAGATTCAACAACAAACCCCCTGAGACAGACTGCCCCGCCAACAACACATAAACATAAAAACAGATATGCAAAGACATACGTGTCCATACGGAAATGCTTTACTCTCATCAGCTCACAGTGTATGTGTGTGTGTGTGTGATTGTTTAGTTTTTTTATAGGCTTCCAATTAGTTTGCGAGTTTTATGAACTCTGCTATTCCAGGGCATTCAGTACGTCTGCCATGTCTACAGTACATATGATTTTTGTTTCATGGTGGTCCAGGCTATTTTCCCACTTAATTGTAATGAAGACTTTCTCAGACTTGACAGAAAGGGGCATTAACCCCGTCTTTCCTTATCTTTGCTGTGAATAATGTTTAATATTCATTCATGTCCATGTTTGGCCTGCTTGTTTTTCTCTAGACTGCTTTCTTAAAGAACATGCATTCTGTGTTTACTTGAAATCTTCACATATTTGTTGTGGAAGACACTTTATTTGGTTCAGCATACCACATAATAAAGCCACTGTTTAACATATTCATTTTGACCATCCATCCTGCGGAGTTCTGTTGATGGAAACTTTTGAGTTCTGGTGGTTTTGTTGTGTCACTGTCAGTTAGCTTGCTTTTATTTTTTTCTTTACCCTCATATTAGCTGGCCTAAAAGTATAACATTTCTGGTGGAAATGGTTGTGTGTGTGTGTGTGCCAGGCGTATTTGAAACTGACGTTTATTAGAAGGGTTAATGTGCTGGAAATTAACTGCCTGCAAAGAGACGTTGTTAGCACCCATTTACCGCACTAAAATCTACTTTGACTTTTCCATCTCAGACTTTATAAACTAATCTGGCTGTTGCTTTCTATCTGTAATGGTGGCTGTTGCTGTGCTGACTGTGATGAGTTACTGCTTTATTTCATAGCACAGAAAATGCAAAAAAAGTTAAAATTAAAGGGTTTTTTCTTATTTAAAAGACACCCTAAATGTAAACTTTGGGCATTGTTTAATCATCCTCATGTCTTTTAAAACCTACATAAGTTTTTTTTCTCCAGTGGACACACAAAAAAAAAGATGGAAGTGAATGGTGACCAATGACTATCAAGCAAGATTTTTCTCTGAATAATGACCCCAGTATTAAAATTGTCGTCATTTACTCATCCTCAAGTTGTTCCCAACTGATATTGATGCTTTAAAGAATGCTGAACCATACATTGAAAGTCAATGGGGTTTAAAACAAAAAAACTACAGAACATAGAAGCTTATCAAAGAAAGACATGAACCCTCATGTTACATGATTACCAAATGTAATTTTTTTGGTGAACTATTATTTTAAATTAGAGTCTGTTCCTAACACGAAGCTAGCTTAACCCTTAAAGACCTAGATCATATTTGGGGCATCTGACTCGTCACTCTCCTGTACATTTCTTTGTTTTTCTAACCCATTCTAGCAGCCAGCATCAAGGGCCATATATCATAACTTGAAGTTTAAGTCTAGCTCATTTAAAGTCCCAATTTTACATTTGTTTTGTCTGAGAATGGATGAATTTACCAGAATTAAGAAAAAAACGGCAGCAATTTTTATTTTTATTTTTTTTTTATTTTTTTATTTTTTTACCGTGACCTCAAAAAGAATTTTTCCTTTAGAAAGTTATACTTGGATGTTTTAAACTTCCAGATGATTTTTATCTACATGTAACAATCCCTAAGGAAGTTATAGCCATTTATTACAAAATTATTATAGGTGCAAATAGTGCAGCAAGTAGTGAAAACAGTTGTGAAAACTGTCTTGTGCAACAAAAATACCAAAAATTTCACAATTTTCACAAACTATATAAGAAGTAGGCTATTTACATAAATGAAATGGAACTCTTGGCAGTGCCACTTATCTCCGTCGGAATCGATTCCACCGGGACATTGTGTAGCGACTCATTTGAAAACATAAATGTCAGTGCCTCATCTTGTGTTATGCAGTTGTCAGAGAGTGCTCTCATGCAAAACTGTTAGGCTATTTTGTGTTTTTCACGCACGTACGCAACTACTTTCACTTTGCCTTTGTTCAAATTTCCAATGAAACATGCTTATTGGTGGTTCAGAAGACCAAAATCTATGTTTATTGGAATGAATAGATGACAACCAATCTGGGCCCAGGGGTGGCTTCCGAGTTCTACGTCAGAACGCCGGCTTATCATTGGCTGACGCTGTTCACGTGAGCACCATGACACATGCATGTGATACTGACGCAGGAGCCAATGGTGAGCCGCCGTTCTGCCGTAGAACTCGAAAGCGCTGTATTTACTACGTCAACAAAGTAGGAGACTAACACAGACGAGAAGAAATTGTTGAATAAAGTCATTATTTTTGTTTGTGTTTTGCGCACAAAAAGTATTCTCGTCACTTCATAGCATTAAGGTTGAACCACTGTGGTCACAAGGACTATTTTAACAATGTCTTTTCTACCTTTCTGGACATTGAAAGTGGTAGTTAAATTGCTGTCTATGGAGGGGTCAGAGAGCTCTCAGATTTCATCAAAAATATCTTAATTTGTGTTCTGAAGATGAACGAAGGTCTTACGGGTTTGGTTGGAACGACATGAGGGTGAGTAATTAATGACAGAATTTTCATTTTTGGGTGAACTAAGATGTATTTAAGATGTATGGACCACTTTTATGTTACTTTTTGTCCTAATTGGAGATTGGCAGCCTAATTTCATTGTGTGGAAGAGAACAGCATTAACATTCTTCAGAACTTCTCCTTTTATGTTTCATTGAAAAAAAGCCATACAGGTGTATGAAATATAATGAAATAAGGGTGAGTAAATGATGACAGAAGTTTAATTTTAGAGTGAACTATCACTTTAATATAGAGCAGTTTTAATGAAGGCAGCAAATCAACTCTGACAAAGCTAGTTTTTTCTTCTTAGTGGTGAATAAACCGTCAGTGAACATCGCAGGTGTCACGGTGGCCGCAGACATGGAGGTGTAGCTTTGAGTTATGAGCTGAATTATGACTGAAAAGGTCATGGCCTGCATTGATTTCACAGTGAAGTTCACAGTATTCACAGTACACAACATTTTATTGTAAGACATTACTGCTAAACCTCGTAAAATCCAGGCAATTTTTACAGTGCGTAAAGTGTGCACTTAGCTTTAAGCTCTTTCACAGCATTAATGGCCTTCTCTGACACCTTTACAAGAGATGAACTTTCACACAAGCTGGAAAACAGTTCAGTTTTCAGGAGCTGTGAACATAGCATTTGAAAACCACTGTCATTTTCCCCACAATGCCCCAAACAAACAGGAATGTCCTGGTGTCTGACAGCGTGCTTAGCGTGAGTAATGTTCAGAGCTTTAGAGACCCAGCCGTGCTCTGTCTCCCCTGCTCTTGAAAGCCTGTAAAGCCCGTAGCCACCAATGTTCTCTCCATGTACTTAACAGATATTGCCAGTTATTCAGCCACAGATCTGCATTCAAGCCAAACTAAGACACAACAGTCAACACTGCGCTGCTGCCTTCCCTTTAAACTTGAAGGAACAGTTTAAAAGATGAATGTTCTTTCATCATTGACTCACCCTTGTGTCTTCCCAAACCCAAATGCTCTTGTTTTTCTGTGGAACACAAAGCAGATTTTTTAAAAAGAATCTTCACCAGGTTTTTTCCATACAATAACAGTTCATTTGCAACCACAGCATGTTAAGCTCCAAAAATACACAAAAAACACCATATTTTTGATAGTGTTCCTCTCCAGTGAGCTGGTAACTTAAGAACTGAATCATTGAGTGAGTTGAACTCATGAACTGGAATAATCTAACTCAGAGATTCATTTGTGTTCATGAATCAAACAAATTCTTTCACAGATTGGACTGATTCATTCATGAATCTGATGTCAACTGACTCATTGAACCAAAATCTCCTCCTAATTCCCTCTTTCACCGTTCCCTACATTAGTCCACTAATATAGTCCACTTGAGGGAGTGAATGAAAACGAGTGAGTGAATTCGGACACTTGAGTGCTCTGGAAGGGCTGCCGCATTTGCATAGTTCATGCATCTGTTTAATAATCATTTGAAACTTAGCAAACTTGCAGCTCCAGTATTAATGAAAAATGTACACTATATTGCCAAAAGTTTTGGGATGCCTGCCTTTTACATGCACATGGACTTTAATGACCTCCCATTCTTAACCCGTAGGGTTTAATATGGAGTTGGCCCACCCTTTGCAGCTACAGTGGGGAGAACAAGTATTTGATACACTGCCGATTTTGCAGGTTTTCCTACTTACAAAGCATGTAGAGGTCTGTAATTTTTATCATAGGTACACTTCAACTGTGAGAGACGGAATCTAGAACAAAAATACAGAAAATCACATTGTATGATTTTTAAATAATTAATTTGCATTTTATTGCATGACATAAGTATTTGATCACCTACCAACCAGTAAGAATTCCGGCTCTCACAGACCTGTTAGTTTTTCTTAAAGAAGCCCTCCTGTTCTCCACTCATTACCTGTATTAACTGCACCTGTTTGAACTCGTTACCTGTATAAAAGACACCTGTCCACACACTCAATCAAACAGACCCCAACCTCTCCACAATGGCCAAGACCAGAGAGCTGTGTAAGGACATCAGGGATAAAATTGTAGACCTGCACAAGGCTGGGATGGGCTACAGGACAATAGGCAAGCAGCTTGGTGAGAAGGCAACAACTGTTGGCGCAATTATTAGAAAATGGAAGAAGTTCAAGATGACGGTCAATCTCCCTCGGTCTGGGGCACCATGCAAGATCTCACCTCGTGGGGCATCAGTGATCATGAGGAAGGTGAGGGATCAGCCCAGAACTACACGGCAGGACCTGGTCAATGACCTGAAGAGAGTGGGACCACAATCTCAAAGAAAACCATTAGTAACACACTACGCCGTCATGGATTAAAATCCTGCAGTGCACGCAAGGTCTCCCTGCTCAAGCCAGCGCATGTCCAGGCCCGTCTGAAGTTTGCCAATGACCATCTGGATGATCCAGAGAAGGAATGGGAGAAGGTCATGTGGTCTGATGAGACAAAAATAGAGCTTTTTGGTCTAAACTCCACTTGCCGTGTTTGGAGAAAGAAGAAGGATGAGTACAACCCCAAGAACACCATCCCAACCGTGAAGCATGGAGGTGGAAACATCATTCTTTGGGGATGTTTTTCTGCAAAGGGGACAGGACGACTGCACCGTATTGAGGGGAGGATGGGTGGGGCCATGTATCGCGAGATCTTGGCCAACAACCTCCTTCCCTCAGTAAGAGCATTGAAGATGGGTCGTGGCTGGGTCTTCCAGCATGACAACGACCCGAAACACACGGAGTGGCTCCGTAAGAAGCATCTCAAGGTCCTGGAGTGGCCTAGCCAGTCTCCAGACCTGAACCCAATAGAAAATCTTTGGAGGGAGCTGAAAGTCCGTATTGCCCAGCGACAGCCCCGAAACCTGAAGGATCTGGAGAAGGTCTGTATGGAGGAGTGGGCCAAAATCCCTGCTGCAGTGTGTGCAAACCTGGTCAAGAACTACAGGAAACGTATGATCTCTGTAATTGCAAACAAAGGTTTCTATACCAAATATTAAGTTCTGCTTTTCTGATGTATCAAATACTTATGTCATGCAATAAAATGCAAATTAATTACTTAAAAATCATACAATGTGATTTTCTGGATTTTTGTTTTAGATTCCGTCACTCACAGTTGAAGAGTACCTATGATAAAAATTACAGACTTCTACATGCTTTGTAAGTGGGCAAACCTGCAAAATCGGCAGTGTATCAAATACTTGTTCTCCCCACTGTATAACAGCTTCAACTCTTCTGGGAAGGCTTTCCACAAGGTTGTTTATGGGAATTTTTGACCATTCTTCAAGAAGCGCATTTGTGAGGTCAGGCACTGATGTTGGACGAGATGGCCTGGCTCGCAGTCTCCACTCTAATTCATCCCAAAGGTGTTCTATCGGGTTGAGGTCAGGACTCTGTGCAGGCCAGTCAAGTTCCTCCACACCAAACTCACTCATCCATGTCTTTATGGACCTTGCTTTGTACACTGGTGCACAGTCATGTTGGAACAGGAAGGGGCCATCCCCAAACTGTTCTCACAAAGTTGGGAGCATGAAATTGTCCAAAATGTCTTGGTATGCTGAAGCATTAAGTGTTCCTTTCACTGGAACTAAGGGGCCAAGCCCAACCCCTGAAAAACAACCCCACACCATAATCCCCCCTCCACCAAACTTTACACTTGGCACAATGCAGTCAGGCAAGTACCGTTCTCCTGGCAACCGCCAAACCCAGACTCATCCATCGGATTGCCAGTCAGAGAAGCGTGATTGGTCACTCCAGAGAACACGTCTCCACTGCTCTAGAGTCTAGTGGCGGCGTGCTTTACACCACTGCATCCGACACTTTGCATTACACTTGGTGATGTAAGGCTTGGATGCAGCTGCTCGGCCATGGAAACCCATTCCATGAAGCTCTCTACGCACTGTTCTTGAGCTAATCTGAAGGCCACACGAAGTTTGGAGGTCTGTAGCTATTGACTCTGCAGAAAGTCGGCGACTTCTGCGCACTGTGTCTCAGCATGCGCTGACCCCGCTCTGTGATTTTACGTGGCCTACCACGTTGTGGCTGAGTTGCTGTTGTTCCCAATTGCTTCCACTTTGTTATAATACCACTAACAGTTGACCGTGGAATATTTAGTAGTGAGGAAATTTCACGAATGGACTTATTGCACAGGTGGCAACCTATCACGGTACCACGCTTGAATTCACTGAGCTCCTGAGAGCGACCCATTCTTTCACAAATGTTTGTAGAAGCAGTCTGCATGCCTAGGTGCTTGATTTTATACACCTGTGGCCATGGAAGTGATTGAAACACCTGAATTCAATGATTTCGAGGGGTGTCCCAATACTTTTGGCAATATAGTGTATATTGAACGCTGTCATGGAAACTATGTATAAACCCTAATTAAACAATTTAATAATCAATTAAAAAGGAATTTATACCTGTATGATATTATGCCGTAGCCACATTCGACCAGCGGTTTGAAAAAGTAATGGATGGATGATTCAACTGTGAGCGCCATCTTCAGGTCAGACGTGGGAATTCATTCGGTGCGTGACTCTCAGAATGCATTATGTGTATTCTCTAGCCGTTGAGCGTACATAGGTTGTACACTCGTTATTGCTGTGCATTGTGGGATTGAATGAGTGCACTCAATAATGTCTACTATGGGTTCGGACACCAGTGCAAATGGCTGTCCCCTCAAGTAGTGCCCTATTTAAGGCTATAGGGGGCGATTTCAGACACAGCCTTAGTCTGTGCCTCACATAATTTTTAAATGACTTCAGAAGACAAAAGAGCCTCACAAAAGTGGTTTATATGTCTCGTACAACATATTCCACATCTTCTGAAGTCATATGTTAGATTTGCTTGAGAAACAGACAAAAAATTGAAGTCATTATTTACTGATAATCTTCCCCTCTGTGAGCTTTTAACTTGTGAATCATATCAGTGAGAAAGCGACCTGTCTCGAGCAACGTATTTCACATCTCCTGAAATCATACAATAGTGAAAAATACAGAAATTGAAGTTCAAGTGAGCTGTTAACATAGTAAGCTGATCATTTAATAGTTGAGCTTGTGAACAGGATCAGTGAATGGTTCATTCTTTTGAGTCAGTTCTTTTCATTGAACCTGATTTATCCGGTTCACAGATCTGTTTTAATGATTCATTTGTGGATTGGACTGATTTGTTCATAGTTTAGACTGATTCTTTCACAGATTAGACCATGGGTTCAGCTCTGGCCTTCGAGGTCCACTTTCCTTCAGAGTTTAGCTCTCCAACCTTAATCAAACACTTGCTTATAACTTTCTAGTAATCCTGAAGATTGGCTTAGGGCTGGAGGCTTGGAGCAAAAATCTAGTTGAGAACCCCTGGATTAGACTGACTTGTTCATGAATCTGAAGTGCACCAGTCAATGATCTAAATTTTAGTCTGCTCCTCACACAATTGTTTTAACTTCAGAAGACAAAGAGGCACCACAAAGTGGTCTATATGTCTCTGCGCATTCAACATCTTCTGAAGTCATACAATGGGTTTTCATGGGAAACAGACCGAAAATTGACCCTCCAGTTATCTTTTAACATGTGAATTGAATCATTGAACGAATCATTAGTTTGATCCAGCCTAGTTAATCCAATTCACAAATTTGACTCAGTGGATCGTTCATGTATCAAACTGATTTGTTCACAGATTGCACTGATTCATGTCTGTTCCTCACACAATCGTTATCATATGACTTCAGAAGACTGCATATAACGCATAGAGCCACTTTTCTGCTTTCTTTGTGTTTTTAGTCAGCTTTGAAGCTTATCAGTCATGGACACTATTTAGTGCCATTATATGGTAAAAACCTGTGCAATAATTCTTTAAAATATCTTATTTTTATGTTACACAAGAAAGTGGAACAACTTGAGGTTGAGGGTATGTAATTGATGACAGAATTGCCTTTTTTTTTGGTGAACTATTCCTTTAAGTATGCTGAACTGCATTATGGCATACAACATTCATGTCGGCAGCATTTTGGAGTCTCATTTTCCTGGGCTTGGACAGACGCTAATTAAAGACATCAACTCAACAGCAGGAGCCAAATCTGAAGATTTTAACACCACCAAGATGCAAGACGCCACAGGGTTGACAGAGCGTATAATGTCAATTTTGCTTAAAAGCCCTATTTTGTGTGATTGTAATTGAGATGCTATTTAAGTCAAATAAATGTGACTTTTGCCTTCTTAAACTCAGTTTGGCTGGTCATGGCAGGCAGTGAGTTGATTGATGACTTGCAGTAAATCTCTGATGTTTCCCAAACTTGCAGGTTTACACGTCTATGACTTCATCTGCACTGCAAGCTTTCACACTGAATATGGGAAACTCTTCATGCGCAGCTCAGGCCATGCGTTTAATCTCACAATATCGGCTCCCCCACAGCTATTTCACTCCTGGAGCTCCGCCACACACTTCGTATCCGCTGTGCACACTTAAAGACTCACAGCCTCTTTGTTTTTTTTAGTCAGGAACCTGACTGAAGGGTGGCACTAGTTTGAATGGGCGGCACTGTTGTGAGAGCGAGGTGGTTGCTCTATGATTTGCTCAAGAAACATTTATTATTATTATAAAATATAAATAATATACATTTAAAAAATATATTAGTAGTAGTAGAGGTAGTATCATAAATCTACTAATTTACATCAGTAGAAATTAATTTAATTTTTACTAATTTAAATCAGTAGAAAAGGGCTAATCTTAAAATTAGATATTTGGCATTGAATTATTATTCATAAATTAATATAATTATCATTATCAATGTTTGTGGAATAATACACTACCATTCAAAAGTTTGGGGTAAGTAAGATGGAAGAGAAAAAAATAAAAAAAATAAAGAAATGAATACTTTTATTCAGCAAGTACTGATCAGAAGTGACACTAAAGACATTTATAATATTACAGAAGATTTATATCTCAAAATGCTGTTCTTTTGAACTTTCTATTCATCAAAGAATCCTGAAAAAAATGGTCATGAAAATATTAAGCATCGAAAACTGTTTTCAGCATTAATAATAATAATAATAATAATAATAATAATAAGAACTATTATTAATATTTGAGTACCAGCAATAATTGATGACAAGTGAGCAGCAAATCATCATATTAGAACGATTTCTGGAGGATCATGTGACACTGAAAACTGGAGTAATGATGCTGAAAATTCAACTTTGACATCACAGGAATAAAATATATTTTATATAAAATTAGAAAATACATTATAATATATTAAATTATATATTAATATTAGTGCTGTCAAATCGATTAATCGCATCCAAAATAAAAGTTTGTGTTTACATAATATATGTGTGTGTACTGTGTAGAATTATTATGTATATATAAATAAATACACACACATGCATGTATATATTTAAGAAAAAAATGTTATTTATATATAAAATATTTATATTTACATATAAATTATATAAATATATACAGTTGCAAATATTTCTTAAATATATACATGAATGAGTGTGTATTTATATATAAATAATAATTCTACACAGTACACACACATATATTATGTAAACACAAACTTTTATTTTGGATGTGATTAATTGTGATTAACCGATTTGACAGCACTAATTCATAAATTAAGAATAATATATTAAATTAGAAAATGTTTATTTAAATTGTCACAGTATTACTGTTTAACAGTTTTTTTTTTAATCAAATAAATGCAGCTTTGTTAAGCATAAGAGACCTCTTTCAAAAACCAAATCTTCACTATTCCAAACTTTTGATTGGTACAGTGTGTGTGTAAATATTTTAACATTGCATTTTATTCTTTTTTATATGTATACTTCAGCTAGTAAATCACTTGTATGTTAAGCTAGAGGAGGGTCACCGAGTCTTCCACACCTAATTACCCCCTTGACATCTATAGAGAACAGCAGATGCTAGGCCGCCTTCAGTGCATCATTCCTGCACTCATTTACACATCATTACAGCCTTGAATCTGTCAGTTCAGATGTACCGTATGAACGTTTGGGCCTCTGTGGAGCCGTTGAGCGGACCCCCTGGGCTGTGCACTGCTGTAAATGTTTGCTTGGAGTTGTGTAAGGGTTGTCTAACAAACTTTGTCTAACATGCCTGACACCTGTGGTACAGGTAGAAACAAGACCCCCCCCCCACCCCCAAATGCAAGACAGTATGTAAACCAGACAGAATGGGATTAAAAACCAAATCTCATTATCAACAGACACCATTTCCACTGAGCATGTAAAATCCACTGAAATAAGTATGATTTGTAGTAGTAGTAGTAATAATAAAGTATTATTATTTATTTTTGTTAATATTTAATTGTAAAATTACATTATTTTAATGTAATTTAAAATTTTAATGTTATTTTAAAATTAATTATATTAATGTATAATAATAATAATAATAATAACAACAATTTATACATTTACATATTTTAAAACAAGTTTATCATTATTATTGTAATATACTAATTATCTTATTATTATTATTATTATTATTATTAGTAGTAGTAGTAGTATCATGTACTAATTTACATATTTCACTTCAACATCAATAGAAAAGGGGTAATCTTAAAAGGATGTATTTGGCATGTTTAATTATAAAAGAAAATGTTTATCAACATAATAATGATAAAAAGTATCATTATTATTGTAATATACTAATTATCTTAAAATATATTATATATATACAAATTATTGTTGTTATTATTATTATTATTATTAGTAGTAGTAGTAGTAGTAGTAGTAATACACTATTATTATTTGTTTTTGTTAGTATTTAAATGTTAAATTATTATTATTAAATAAGGTATAATAATAATAATAATAATTTTTACATTTACATATTTTATTACAAGTTTATTATTATTGTAATATACTAATTATTAAAATATATAAAAAATTTAATAAAAAATTATTATTATTATTATTAGTAGTAGTAGTAGTAGTAGTAAAACGTAAAAACGTAAAGTAGTAAACGTATTTCTTAATATTTACATATAAAATTATTATTATTAAATAATGTATTATAATAAAAAAATTACATTTACATATTTTTAAAACAAGATTATTATTTTTTATTATTATTGTAATATACTAATTATCTTTAAAAAAAAAAAAAAAATATATATATATATATATATATATATATATATATATATATATATATATATAATTAGTAGTAGTATCGTGCTAATTTACATATTTCACTTTATTTCACAACATCAATAGAAAAGGGGTAATCTTAAAATAAGGTATTTGGCATGTTTAATTATTATTCATAAAATAATATAAATAATAGTAAAATATATAGTTAAAAATAGAATTAGAATGTGCATAACGTTTTGACTTGCACACATCTACAGTTATGGAAACCTAGATATGGTTAGCATACATAAATAATCTACCGTATCGTGTTTCAATACATCCACTGTGTTTGGTTAATGTTTATGAATGAGATTTTATATTTCAGGCCATACACGGGATGGGTTGTGTTGTTGGTTTTTTCGTGTGTTTTTGTGCATGTATGTGAGAATATTTGTATATTGTATGACAGTTATAAATCACTGCACATTCATGTGATGTCTATGTCACAATGTCAATGTGTGTAGAAGTGTGTGTGTATATATATATATATATATATATATATATATACAGTGCATCCGGAAAGTATTCACAGCGCTTCTCTTTTTCCACATTTTGTTGTTACAGCCTTATTCCAAAGTGGATTAAATTCATTATTTTTTTTTCCTCAGTTCTACAAACAATACCCCATAATGACAATGTGAAATAAGTTTGTTTGAAATCTTTGAAAATTTATTAAAAATAAAAAACTAAATAAATCACATGTACATAAGTATTCACAGCCTTTGCTCGATACTTTGTTGAAGCACCTTTGGCACCAATTACAGCCTCAAGTCTTTTTGAGTATGATGCTACAAGCTTGGCACACCTGTTTTTGGGCAGTTTCTCCCATTCTTCTTTGCAGGACCTCTCAAGCTCCATCAGGTTGGATGGGGAGCGTCGGTGCACAGCCATTTTCAGATCTCTCCAGAGATGTTCAATCGGGTTCAAGTCTGGGCTCTGGCTGGGCCACTCAAGGACATTCACAGAGTTGTCCCATAGCCACTCCTTTGTTATCTTGGCTGTGTGCTTAGGGTCATTGTCCTGTTGGAAGAGGAACCTTCGCCCCAGTCTGAGGTCCAGAGCACTCTGGAGCAGGTTTTCATCAAGGATGTCTCTTTACATTGCTACATTCATCTTCCCCTCGATCCTGACTAGTCTCCCAGTTCCTGCTGCTGAAAAACATCCCCACAGCATGATGCTGCCACCACCATGCTTCACTGTAGGGATGGTATTGGCCAGGTGATGAGCGGTGCCTAGTTTCCTCCAGACATGACGCTTGCCATTCAGGCCAAAGAGTTCAATCTTTGTTTCATCAGACCAGAGAATTTTGTTTCTCGTGGTCTGAGAGTCCTTCAGGTGCCTTTTGGCAAACTCCAGGCGGCCTTTTACTGAGGAGTGGCTCCCGTCTGGCCACTCTACCATACAGGCCTGATTGGTGGAGTGCTGCAGAGATGGTTGTTCTTCTGGAAGGTTCTCCTTTCACCACAGAGAAACGTCAGAGTGACCATCGGGTTCTTGGTCACCTCCCTGACTAAGGCCCTTCTCCCCCGATTGCTCAGTTTGGCCGGGCGGCCAGCTCTAGGAAGAGTACTGGTGGTTCCAAACTTCTTCCATTTACAGATGATGGAGGCCATTGTGCTCATTGGGACCTTCAATGCTGCAGAAATTTTTCTGTACCCTTCCCCAGATCTGTGCCTCGATACAGTCCTGTCTCGGAGGTCTACAGACAATTCCTTGAACTTCATGGCTTGGTTTGTGCTTTGACATGCACTGTTAACCGTGGGACCTTATATAGACAGGTGTGTGCCTTTCCAAATCATGTCTAATCAACTGAATTTACCACAGGTGGACTCCAATCAAGTTGTAGAAACATCTCAAGGATGATCAGTGGAAACAGGATGCACCTGAGCTCAATTTTGAGTGTCTTGGCAAAGGCTGTGAATACTTACGTACATGTGATTTATTTCGTTTTTTATTTTTAATAAATTTGCAAAGATTTCAAACAAACTCATTTCACGTTGTCATTATGGGGTATTGTTTGTAGAATTGAGGAAAAAAAATTAAATTTAATCCATTTTGGAATAAGGCTGTAACATAACATAATGCGGAAAAAGTGAAGCGCTGTGAATACTTTCTGGATGCACTGTATATACACACACACACACACACATACATACACACTTGCCTCAGAGTATGTACTCTGCGCCTCTAGGCCAAGTTCATAAAGTGCATATGTTTCAAAAATGGAAAGCTTAACTTGTACCCTAAAAAGCTCTCAGTATGGGAACTGTGTCTGTTTTATGGTGGGACGGGGTGTGGTAAGCAAACACCAAATCCAGCACTAGGTGTGGAAAACTGTCCCATCTGTGTGGAGTTACCAACAATCCTTGTGTTTATTATGCTGAAACTGAAGCCTGTTTGGAGTGTGGCTTTTTCTGAATTAAAGCCTACAGGATCTGTGTTATAATTGGCTGATCCGCTTTCCTTTTCCACTGTTTAGATCTCCACACTGAAGGATGAGCTCAGAATCTGTGGTGTGAGTCTATACGACAGTTAGTCACAAATCTGAAGTTTTAAAAATAGGCAAAAAAAGGAATCCGCCTTCATATTACTGTTATTTGATACAAAAAGTCAGAGATTTATGACAATAGATCAGCACGTCACTTATGATGGTCACTTATGAATGATTGCTCTCAGACACATCAGACATCACCTCAGCACTGACCTATTGACATTTCATGTTGAGAGAAATTTGTGGTCTGCAAATAGCTTGGAGGTATATACACTGAACAAAATTATAAACGCAACACTTTTGTTTTTGCCCCCATTTTTCATGAGCTGAACTCAAAGATCTAAGACTTTTTCTATGTACACAAAAGGCCTATTTCTCTCAAATATTGTTCACAAATCTGTGTTAGTGAGCACTTCTCCTTTGCCGAGATAATCCATCCACCTCACAGGTGTGGCATATCAAGATGCTGATTAGACAGCATGATTATTGCACAGGTGTGCCTTAGGCTGGCCACAATAAAAGGCCACTCTAAAATGTGCAGTTTTATCACACAGCACAACGCCACAGATGTCGCAAGTTTTGAGGGAGCGTGCAATTGGCATGCTGACTGCAGGAAAGTCCACCAGAGCTGTTGCCCGTGAATTGAATGTTCATTTCTCTACCATAAGCCGTTTCCAAAGGCGTTTTCAGAGAATTTGGCAGTACATCCAACCGGCCTCAGAACCGCAGACCACATGTAACCACACCAGCCCAGGACCTCCACATCCAGCATCTTCACCTCCAAGATCGTCTGAGACCAGCCACCCGGACAGCTGCTGCAACAATCGGTTTGCATGACCAAAGAATTTCTGCACAAACTGTCAGAAACCGTCTCAGGGAAGCTCATCTGCATGCTCATCGTCCTCATCGGGGTCTCGACCTGACTGCAGTTCGTCGTCGTAACCGACTTGAGTGGGCAAATGCTCACATTCGATAGCGTCTGGCACTTTGGAGAGGTGTTCTCTTCATGGATGAATCCCGGTTTTCACTGTACAGGGCAGATGGCAGACAGCGTGTATGGCGTCGTGTGGGTTAGCAGTTTGCTGATGTCAACGTTGTGGATGGAGTGGCCCATGGTGGCGGTGGGGTTATGGTATGGGCAGGTGTATGTTATGGACAACGAACCCAGGTGCATTTTATTGATGCCCTTTTGAATGCGCAGAGATACCGTGACGAGATTCTGAGGCCCATTGTTGTGCCATTCATCCACGACCATCACCTCATGTTGGAGCATGATAATGCACGGCCCCATGTTGCAAGGATCTGTACACAATTCCTGGAAGCTGAAAATATCCCAGTTCTTGCATGGCCAGCATACTCACCGGACATGTCACCCATTGAGCATGTTTGGGATGCTCTGGATCGGCGTATACGACAGCGTGTTCCAGTTCCTGCCAATATCCAGCAACTTCGCACAGCCATTGAAGAGGAGTGGACCAACATTCCACAGGCCACAATCAACAACCTGATCAACTCTATGCGAAGGAGATGTGTTGCACTGTCTGAGGCAAATGGTGGTCACACCAGATACTGACTGGTTTTCAGACGACCCCCCCGGCCCCCCCCCCCCCCCCCCAATACAGTACAACTGCACATTTTAGAGTGGCCTTTTATTGTGGCCAGCCTAAGGCACACCTGTGCAATAATCATGCTGTCTAATCAGCATCTTGATATGCCACACCTGTGAGGTGGATGGATTATCTCGGCAAAGGAGAAGTGCTCACTAACACAGATTTAGACAGATTTGTGAACAATATTTGAGAGAAATAGGCCTTTTGTGTACATAGAAAAAGTCTTAGATCTTTGAGTTCAGCTCATGAAAAATGGGGGCAAAAACAAAAGTGTTGCGTTTATAATTTTGTTCAGTGTGTGTATATATATATATATATATATATATATTTATTTATTTATTTTATTATATATATATATATATATTTTTTTTTTTTTTTTTTTGTTATTAGATTTTTAGACCGATCTCTGGATCAACATGATTTAGATTTCTCTCTCAAGATCTCTTTTTTTTTAATAGTTATTCAAACAGACTGGAGAAAAACATTTTATTTGAATAAACTTCTTTTGACAAGAACATTATTGTGACACATTTGAAACAATAATGGAACTATTATTATTATTATTATTATTATTATTATTAAACAACTGCAACTGTTGTTGCTTTAATTTATTTTTAACTGTAAAATATTGTATAATTATAATATTATTTGTTATATTTATTAAATAAATTTTATTATTGTTATAAACTACAACTGTTTTTATTGTCGTTTACATTTTTAAAATTTACATGTAAAAAAAATTATATAATAATAATTGTTGTTGTGGTTATATTTAAATTAAAATATAAATTATAATTATTATTAAACAACTGCAACTGTTGCTTTAATTTATTTTTTAATTGTAAAATATTGTATAATGATAATAATAATAATAATAATAATAATAATACTAATAATAGTTGTATGTATTAAATCAATACATTAATAATGATAATATAATAATAATAATTAATAATAATAATAATAATAAACAACTGTTTTATTGTCATTCATTTTTTAAATTTACATTAAAATATTAAAATACTATAGTAAAATATTGTATAATAATAATAATAATAATAATACTTGTTATATGTATTAAATCAATACATTATTAATAATAATAATAATAATAATAATAATAATAATAAACTACAAATGTTTTTGTCATTTTCATTTTTTAAATTTACATGTAAAAATATTGTATAATAATAATTGTTGTTGTGGTTATATTTAAATTAAAATATAAATTATTATTATTATTTTTATTATTGCTAAACAACTACAACTGTTGTTTTTTATTTAAATGTAAAAATATTTTTGTATAATGATATTTGTTGTTGCTGTTACATTTACATATTAAAAAAAAACATTATTTTCATGATTATTACTAAACAACTAGAGTATAGTAGTTCAGTATGCAGTATACAGTATGTAGTGCACAGTTTTCAGTACATATTAAACTAGTGTTCCATTCCAAACACTTTTAAAAGCTTCATACATTCTTCTCATTGTCCATTGTCACTCCTCAATGTTTTTTTATTGTGTCCGACTTGTTCTTGGTTTCCACATCCTGTTAATTTGAGCATCATTCTGAAGGTTTTTGGCTTTATTCCCACAGGGCATCTCGTGGAGTATCCCAGCGTTTAGCTTCTTTAATATCCTTCTGCTCTCAGGGCTGTTGGCTAACTGGTTCATGCTCCTAGGGCAAGTTAATAACAAGCTCTTTGAAGAATGGAACCGCAATAGCAATTTCAGTCAGGCCAGGGGTGACAGATGTCATGAAAGGGCCATTGTCATCTACAAAGAAAGCTAGATTGAAGTACGGCTGAGATGCTGTATCACCAATACACATGGCCTAGCCTCTCCTCACCTGTATCCCCGTCTACATTCTTTCAGCTTGACGCACTTTCCCTCGCTTTGGCTGATCCGACAGTCAGGTACACCTGATATAGCCACTGGTCACTACATTTTGAAGGTGAATGGATCACCTGGAACAGTTGGAATGCTGTTCTGAAGCTGTATGAATCGAAATATCCCGCTGCAACCCAACACAGCGCATCTTCCACCCCAGTCCTGGATGGGACCGAAGATTTGTAGCACATGAGACAATTGTTTGTCAAAGAGAAGACATGTATGGACTTGTGCGACTTCATGGATGGAGTAGCAGTTTCTTGGAACTATATCCAAATTGGACCATGGATCGCAAACAGCTACTGTCATGCTGCCCACCTGGTTTGCTCAAATAATCGTCATGTTTGCAGATAGAAAGGGGCTGAATGGTCAACTAGTTGTCTAAGAACTGGCATTTCTGGTGCTGTTATTTTAATAATGTTTAGTGTGTTATGCTTTAGTATGTTGTGCTTTAAAACCATGTCCTAACCAGACGTGACGCCACAACATGTGATAAAAGTTATCTTTTCCATGTTAATCCTGTTTTTGTCTGGAACTGGCTGGAACATCAACACTCTGTGCCCTATTTTAATGATCTGAGCACACGGTCTAAAGCGCACGGCGCAAGTGCACTTAGGGCGTGTCTGAATCAATTTTTGCTAGTTTAACAACGAGAAAAATGGTCGGCGCGCCAGGCACATGGTCCAAAAGGGTTGTCCCTATTCTCTTAATGAGTAATGGGTGTGTTTTGGGTCTCATCTCCCATTCCCTTTAAAAGCCAGTTGTGCTTGCACCGTGGCGGATTCGCTATTTACATGGTGGAATTTGAACGGAAAGACTGAATGCTTCTCCAGAGAGGAATCCTTTTATTTTTAATATCTAAAAATGTTTGTGTGCTGATGCGCATCCCTGTGTGTGTAATAAGCAGAGTGTACGTACGTTGTGTACCCGCCTATCAGATCTTGAAATTAAACAAATGGAAACAAGAACGTTCAAACTGTGAACAAACAAATGTATTCTATGACAAAGATTGTTTTAGTAACTCAGTATGTATTTTTAATAATGTTTAAATGGTGTAATATTTGTGAATTTGATTATGTCCCGTCAAGATTAATCTCTGGTGCCGTGCACTTGTCGCGAGAGCCCGCCCACACGCTGTTCTGATTGGCTGTGGTATTTGATTGATTTTGTTGTATCTTGTAGTAGTGTCGCATCTGGAGTGGACTAGGGGTGTGAATCATCACTGGTCTCACGATTCAATTCGATTATGATTATCATGTCAGTGATTCGATATCACGATGCATCACGATTCGTTGCATCCTCAATTTTCACTATTACTGCACATGGCTACGTTTTCGTCAATGAATACAAGCAGTCAGATATATTAACTCCCTTTTTATTTGATCTGCTCTGAGAAAGTACACTTCTTGAATATAGCAAACATCAAACACAACTTAAGTCTGAACACAGCAGATGACAGGAGCATTTAGAACTAATAAAAACTAGTAAATAGGCTACTAAAAGTGCATGAAACTGACAAGTAGTTACAATAACGGCCACACACTCGCACGCACACACTCGCACGCTGTAAATGTTAAAATAGTGGGTGCAATTTTTATTACTCACTTTTGTGTTTCGCCTCCCTCCGCCATTTTACGCTAGCACGAGAAGCGCGTGTGTTACGAATGACATCAGAGAAACGTCAGTAGGCTATAATCGATTATGGTCTATTACTGCAACAATTCATTTCAACACCCCTAGTGTGGACAGACAAATTGCTTATCGCTGGAATCTTATCACATCGTGTCTGCTTAGGACACTGTGTAACATGCGTTAAACCCTCTCGGAAATGTTGCGTCTTTAATTTCACCCATACCACTGCCGTCAGAACGCCGCTTGTGTAACAAAATCACTGTATTCTTACACAAATAGACAGTTACTGTTGGATGTAAGGTTGTAATGGTTCACTTGTTTCTCAATGCATCACTTTAAAGAAACCTTCAAGAAATCTTGCCGATTCTTATGCATCCATCTTGAAATATGATTTTTGAATCGTGCATTGTTTGTTGTGGTCAATCAACTTTTTTTTTATGGAATATTGCAGTATTTATTATAAATTACTTATCTGTGTACATCATTATTTTAAAAAAATAAATCACGTGCCCTCGTAATCTTTAATCAAAATTAGAGCCCGACCGATTTATCGGCCGATATGAGCCTGTCGCAGATATATCGGCATCGGCGCATATGCCGCAGATATGCCACCGATATGAATGCGTGAACGCGTCTCACAGCGCGTGAATATTCACACAAAATTATGTCAAAATGCCGGTCTTGTCGAGTATCATTGTAAACATAGTCGGTTATGTCTTAAGTGAACGTAAACATGAAATTTGCCAGTCACCGCCAGCGTTTTTGGTCATTTTCACAAGTTTCATGGCCCACAGAATATCTTGTGTGAATATCTGAACATGCAATATATCAAAAGAAAGAACAGACCCTCTGTTTTATTCTAGCTTTATGCATTCTTTTTTTATCAACACTTGAATGTGGGTAAGTTTCATGAAAAAAGCAACATTTTGAGAAAAAAGCGGAGAAAATCGCGACTAACTTACATGCAGATGGGATTCAGAACGATGATCAAAACACAGATGGAGTCCATCAACACCCCCAAAGCTTCACAGTCCTATAACTCGTCCTGGGTCGACATTTCATTCAGTAACTTTAGGCAGTTTTGATTTATATGCTGTTTAATGTTGATGATCTCGTTATTTTACACATGAATCTGCTCGTTCTTCTTCGCCTGTGTTTTGATCAGATTCTGTACTCGTGCAGGAGATGTGTAATAGCGCCGCCTTCCGTATAACAGTGAAAACACGGAAAAATCTCATCAGTGGCAGGGAAGCGTTTTCTCATAAAAGACGCTAACAAAAGACAAAAAAAAAACACTTACGGCTCTTGACTGAATAACTGGTTAATAAGGGTTAATCTATATATATACACTGAAGATTATGAAGTGATATTTGACATTTGATTACTATTTCTGTACCTGAAAATCTAGTTTAGACCTACATGAAAAACCTGAAAATAACTGTTTTTCATTTGTATGTTTGTTCTGTTGTATTTATGTATAATGTATGTATATTATGTATATACTGCATTCTAGTACCAGTACCAGTCAAAAGTTTGGACACACCACTAGGAAAGTGCGTCCAAACTTTTGACTGGTACTGTACTATAATATACACGAAGAATATCGGCCGATATATCGATATCGGATTTTTTTTACTCCCTAATATCGGTATTGGTATCGGCCCCCAAAAACCCATATCGGTCGGGCTCTAATCAAAATCACTTCCCCTCCCTCTTGCATCGACATCTCTTCTCTGATGACGTGTTTACTGGCGTGAGGGCGGAGCAACCTGTCAGTCACATGAGATCCACCAATAGCAAACCACAACCATTTAACCAGCCAATCAACTCCCCATGGACAAAATCAAGTCCCTTCCTACATTTTGTCTTGTTCGAGAACCCGATTCACTCGAATATTCATCACAACAGAGAAGATTAGTGCAACTTCCGTTTTTAATGCCGACTTTAAAATGCTAAAAATCAAATACATTTTGATTCTGTAAAATGGGCAAATAAAAATAAATACTGAAACATTATATTAGTTGTATGAATTACATGTACGAATGAATGGAACCATTGCATGGCATCGCTTTCTAGCTCTCTCATGACAGACCTTTTACAATTCCAATGGAAAATATGAAAGTGTTTTAAATCTGTGTTTTTCAGGCCAGGAAAAGTGTTTAAAATTATTTATTATTATTATTATTAATATTTTAATATATGGATTTTTTCCCCCTAGTGAATACTTAAAAAATAAAAAATCCTAGTTATGCCAAGTTCTATTTTTTTCTTTAAGTGAAATGATTTAATTGTATAAATGCATTTAAAAAAAATACAAAATCAAATCGAAATGAATCGAATTTTTGAATGAAATTGGAAACCTATGAATCACCTACCCAAAGATTCACACCAGTCTGACATCAAGTTGTCTGCTTTAAGCAATGTTTCCATTATTATACGTAATCCCAAGGTCTCCATTTTGTCTGAGGACTATTATAGTTTTGCCTGATTATGGCTCAAACATTATGCATTGTGTTTAAGAAAGCATATCTACTTACAAACCATTAGTTGATTTCAAAAACATGTAGTTTTGCATAACCATAATCGTAACCTGTAGATGTTTCCTAAACCCCTTCAGCATTATACACCTGTGAAACATGACGTCAAATTATGAAAGCGAAGATCCTGAGGTGCACTTACAGTACGATTATGCGTAGACACGCTTGGACATGTGGATCCGCTTTGGAAGTCTTCATAGCGTCTGTCCTGGAGACATTGGCTACAACTACAAGAGAGGATTTGGAAAGGAGAGTTGTCACTTTCATCCTTGTGAGTCCCATGAGCAGCAACGCCAATGATATGATGGATATCTACGTTCCTCCCACTGTTCATTACATCTATTATCAATGGGTTTTTAACAGGCCTCAATATGTATATTCCACATCCTTCAAGAGCACTTAGATCGAGTCGACAAGGCCTTCAGATGGAGACAGCCTGCCATCATCTTTGTTTTCAGATCTTTCATTACACAAACAAAACACATGGCTTCAAAAAAAACTGTAGTTGGCCTGTATCTGATGACTCCGGTCATGAGAACACACTCCATGTGTTCAAGAGCTGGAAACGCTGAAGGGTGAAGGAGACTCAATCTTTCTGTTCCTACAGTTTCAGGCATGTTGAATGCGTCCAGAAATCATTTTTTATTTCTCCATGGGATTTTTTGTTTTATTTGATGAATTGTAATGATGTGAGACCTTTGGCCAAATGATCCAAATGATCCAAAAGCTCCTTCAGGTCTTTTGGACTTTGCCCTGAATGGTTTTAAAAGTTAACATAAAGGACATTGGTTGAAATAAGATTTCACATTTAGCCTTTGCCATTTCAGGCAGCTTGGATACAATGTGGATATTGTAAAACAATACAGTTCAGCAAAACATTCTAGCTGTGGTTAGTTGGCACATTTTAACTTAAAGGGATAGTTCACCCAAAAATGAAAATTAGCCCATGATTTACTCACCCTAAAGCCATCCTAGGTGTATATGACTTTCTTCTTTCAGACGAATACAATCGGAGTTATATTAAAAAATGTCCTGGCTAATCCAAGCTTTATAATGGCAGTGAATTGTACCATAGATTTTGAAGCCCAAAAAAGCGCATCCTTCCATCATAAAAGTAATCCATACGGCTCAAAAATATGCATATTTATAACTTTATAAACTATAATCACTGGCTTCCGGTAACGGCCGAGTCGAGTTCCGGCGGAAGAGTGACCTCTGACCTGACGTATGACGTATTGATGAGCGCAGAAGCGCAGAGGATAGAGAAAAACAAAACACCGGTCACGAATTTTTAAAGAGAAATGTCGGAGGAGCTTGAGTTTGTTGCCCAGCCCTGTTTGTTTAAAACCGCGAGAGACCTAAGCTTACGCTATGCCTACGTCATACGTCGGGTCAGAGGTCACTCTTCCGCCGGAACTCTTCCGGTACAGTCAGTGATTATAGTTTATAAAGTTATAAATATGGATATTTAGTGAAAATTGAATTTTCTTAGCGATAGCTGCTATTTACTAGGGGTGTAAATCGGACGGTTCATCACGATTCGATACAATATCGGTTCTCATAGCCAGCTATACAATATTTTCCGATACCTCAAAAAGTTCTGCGATATGATTACGATATGATTCAAGTCAGGGGTATATCAATCAATATTTCGATTTTATGATGATATGTGCCTATTTTACACAACCAGTTACATTTTTATTAACTCACAACTGCAACCAAAATATATAAAATAAACATTTATTTCAAAATTTCACATCCTGCACCCTGATTGGGACATCCACAAATAAAAAAATTCACACAGTAATCTGCTTTCACACAGCTTATGACATGACAACATGTCAAAAAAAAAGAAAAAAAGATAAACAAGGAAAATATATTCCTATACAGCAGTTTGAGCAAAACAGTTTTACATTTAATTTACTGTGTGTGAAGAACGATTCATAGCGCTCTATTCTCCAGTGTTGTGATCTAACAGACGCTCGGTATAAAGTAACATGATTTAGAAACAGCAATAAACTCTATTAAGATGAAGTCCTTTTATGCAAAACCATAGACCTTTATCTACTGAAGCTCAAAAATAAGTAAAAGAAGACTCAAATTGTGCTCTGTTTGAGATGAGATACCATAATAATAAGAACAGAGCAGCAATAAGTCCCCACATGTGGCATTTTTGGAAAGTTGTGGAACACCGGGATGTCAGAGACCATGTGATGATGTAAAAGAACCACTGAATCAGTTCATTTAAAACAAACTGTTCAAAAGAACCAATTTGCGGAAATGAATCAGAGTTCCCAGCACTTTTTTTTAATCTAAATCGTGGAGCATGTCAGCCAATGCAGAACCGTTTTAAACATCCATCTGTTGTCCAGAACTATATCTCGTTCCTTCTTTCTCTCTTTCTCTCTATAGCCAAATTCTTTTGAACACAACTGTTTTTACCCACGGCCAATGTTCTTTTCAGGACAATGGATTTATATATTGCCCAAGCTCTATTTAACCGAAATAGCCATCAAAGGTACACAAAGCTGTGTACCAAAGACATGCAAATGGATTTTGGGTTTTAGAACCTCTATTTACTTCAGCTTTTCCACAGTGAGCTTCAAGAGTGACTGTTTAGTGGAGTGTTGTGCTTGGATATGACAATTGAGCTCCACTTAATTTTTGTCCTTGTGTGAGCACACACTCACAAACCGTAAGGTTAAAATGACTCTGTCCTCTCCGCCCCGGTCCCTGCGGTGTAAATGACTGGCTCGTGTTTGTTCCTCAAGGTGTTAATAGCATCCACAGCAGGCCAGCGGATCACAATGTGACTGCTTCGTGGCTGCATCTTCAGCAGAATCATCTGCAGTTACTCAACACGCTTGTCTGTGGCACAGATTGTTCTCTCGTAAAGTTTCAGTTTCATTCCTGACCCTGACCACTGTGCGTTCCCTTTGACAAAATGTTATATTTGACAAAACTATTATATATTTTCCATATATTTATACGTTTTTACTGTATAAGCAGTCATGATATGCTGCATTACTGTAGTCAAGTCACCTTTATTTATATAGCGCTTTTTACAATGCTGATTGTTTCAAAGCAGCTTCACAGTGTTAAACAGGAAAATAATGCAACACAATTTGATTCGGCTGTACAGCCGCTCTGGTGAAAACGGTGATGTCATCCAGCTCATTTCAATTATCATATAGTGTCAATGCGGGCAGATCAGTAATATAGTTGAATATTTAGTGTCCCCAACTGAGCAAGCCAAAAGCCAAAGTGGCAGAGGCGACGGTGGCAAGGAACCAAAACTCCATCAGGTGACATAATGGAGAAAAAAACCTTGGGAGAAACCAGGCTCAGTCGGGGTGCCAGTTCTCCTCTGGCCAACGAACAAACACTGTATGATTATGATTCTGGCAACATTACAGGTCAGAAGTCATATTAGATCGGAATATTCGAAAGATCGGAGTCATCACGCCGGAGACGGTTTATTGAGGATGTCGTGTCGATGAGGCATTTATTAGATCGGAATATTCGAATGATCGGAGTCATCACGCCGGAGGCGGTTTTATTGAGGATGTCGTATCGATGAGGCACTTACAGGGGGGAGTCTAATTGACACGGTCTCTGCAGACACTTCAGGGATGCGTTGGTCATGTCTAGGCGCAGATCCGCCATCTGATCTGGATACGGCCCGGATCCGGCTGACTGCAGCAAACCTCGGGATAAACAGAGAGACTAACATTAGCGTAGATGCCATTCTATTTATGATGTAACGAGTACATCAGGTGTTATGGGAAGTGTTCCCGGTTCCGGCTGACCTAGTTAATGCAGCCTAAAACAATCATTTAACTGATTTGAATAATATAAATTGATAATGTTCTATGTGTATGCCATAGTAAAGAGATGTGTTTTTAGTCTAGATTTAAACTGACAAAGTGTGTCTGATTCCCGAACAATGCTAGGAAGACTGTTCCAGAGTTTAGGTGCTAAATAGGAAAAGGATCGACCGCCTGCAGTTGATTTTGATATTCTAGGTATTATCAACTGGCCAGAATTTTGAGACCGCAATAGATGTGATGGAGTATAATGTGTTAAGAGCTCGCTCAAGTACTGGGGAGCTAAACCATTTAGTGCTTTGTAAGTAATTAGCAAGATTTTAAAATTTATACGATGTTTAATAGGGAGCCAGTGCAGTGTTGACAGAACCGGGCTAATATGGTCATACTTCCTGGTTCTAGTAAGAACTCTAGCTGCTGCGTTTTGGAGCAGCTGCAATTTATTTATTAAGTGAGCAGGGCAACCACCCAGTAGAGCATTACAATAATCTAGCCTTGAGGTCATGAACGCATGAACTAACTGTTCAGCATTTTGCATTGAAAGCATGTGCTGTAATTTAGATATATTTTTAAGATGGTAGAATGCAGTTTTACAGATGCTAGAAACGTGGCTTTCAAATGAAAGATTGGTATCAAAGAGCACACCCAGGTTCCTAACTGACTTGACAAAGCAGCCATCATGTGTTAGACAGTATTCTAGGTTACTACTTGTGGAGTTTTTTTGACCAATAATTAAAAATTCCGTTTTTTCTGAATTAAGTTGCAGGAAATTACTAGTCATCCAATTTTTTATATCAGCCATGCATTCCGTTAATCTTGTGAATTGGTAAGTTTCGTCAGGGCGTGAAGAAATACAGAGCTGAGTATCATCAGCATAACAGTGAAAACTAACACCATGCTTCCTAATAATATCTCCCAAGGGTAGCATGTACAGGGTGAAAAGCAACGGTCCTAGCACTGAGCCCTGCGGTACTCCATACTGAACTTGTGATCGGTGTGACATCTCTTCATTTACTGCTACAAACTGATAACGGTCAGATAAGTATGATTTAAACCATGCCAATGAAATTCCACTAATGCCAACATAATTTTCGAGTCTATTCAAAAGAATGTTGTGGTCAACAGTATCGAATGCAGCGCTAAGATCGAGTAACACTAATAGAGAGATACAACCACGATCGGATGATAAGAGTAAATCATTTGTAACTCTGATGAGAGCAGTCTCAGTACTATAATACGGTCTAAATCCTGACTGGAACTCCTCACAGATACCATTTCTTTCTAAAAAGTAGCATAGTTGTGAGGACACTGCCTTTTCTAGTATTTTTGACAGAAAGGGTAGATTTGAGATTGGCCTGTAATTGACTAATTCTGTGGGATCAAGTTGCGTTTTTTTAATAAGTGGTTTAATAATAGCCAACTTAAAAGTTTTTGGTACATATCCTAATGTCAAGGATGAATTAATGATATTAAGAAGAGGATCTATGACCTCTGGAAGCATCTCTTTTAGTAGTTTAGTCGGTATAAGGTCTAGCATACATGTTGTTGAGTTAGATGATTTAACGAGTTTAGCCAATTCTTCTTCTCCTATAGCAGTGAATGAGTGGAACTTTTCCTCAGTGACACTACAATGCACTGTCTGATGCGATACTGTAGTAGATGGTTGCATAGTTATAATTTTTTTCCTAATATTATCAATCTTGCACATAAAGAAGTTCATAAAGTCATTACAGCTGTGCAGTTTACAAACGTAAGAAATTGAAGCTTTATTTCTTGTTAATTTGGCCACTGTATCAAATAAATACCTAGGATTGTGTTTGTTTTCTTCTAAGAGAGTCGAGAAATAAGCAGATCTAGCAGTTTTTACGGCCTTTCTGTATGCGATCATGCTCTCTTTCCACAAAATGCGAAAAACCTCCAGTTTTGTTTTCTTCCAGCTGCACTCCATTTTTCTGGCTGCTGTTTTAAGGGCCCGAGTGTACTCATTGTACCACGGCGTTGGACTTTTTTCTTTAATCTTCTTTAAACGCAGAGGAGCAACGGTGTCTAAAGAGAGAGTCAATAGTTTCTGTTGCAACATCGAGTTCCTCTAGGCTATCTGGGATGCTGAGGAGATGAAACTGATGAGGAAGATTATTTACAAAGCAATCTTTAGTGGCAGCGGTGATAATCCTGCCATATTTGAAACGAGGGGACGGCTTTGCAGCCTTTTAGGTTTTAAATTAAGTATACACGATACTAGGTAATGATCTGAGATGTCATCGCTCTGCTGCAGAATTTCAACGGTATCAACATTTATTCCATGTGACAATATTAGGTCTAAAGTATGATTACGGTGATGAGTGGGTCCTGACACGTGTTGCCTAACTCCAATAGAGTTTAGAATGTCTCTAAATGCCAATCCCGATGCGTCTTTTTCATTGTCTACATGGATATTAAAATCACCAACAATTAGGATTTTATCTGCAGCCAGTACTAACTCTGATAGAAAATCAGCAAATTCTTTGATAAAGTCTGTATGGTGCCCTGGCGGCCTGTATACAGTAGCCAAAACAAATGTCAAACGGGATTTATCATTTACACTACATAAAGTTATGTAAAGCACCAAAACTTCAAAAGAATTATATTTGAAACTAGACTTCTGAGTAATACTGAAGATATTATTATAAATTACAGCAACACCTCCCCCTTTGCCTTTTAGACGCGGCTCGTGTTTATAACAATAATCTTGGAGGGTGGACTCATTTAAAGTAATGTAGTCGTCAGGTTTTAGCCAGGTTTCTGTCAAACATAGCACATCTAGATTATGATCTGTAATCATATCATTAACACTAAGCGCTTTTGGGGGAAGGGCTCAAATATTCAGCAGCCCGAGCTTTATCATTTGATCATCTGTATTATATCTGTTTTTTATTAGTTGGACATCAATTACATTTTTACCGTTAAATGGTTTTGATGGTTTTTTGTATTTACTAATTTTGGGAACAGACACAGTCTCTGTGTGATAATATCTAGGTGAAAGAGTCTCTATGTGCTGGGATTTATCTGACTTCTGTGACGTGAGACAGCTAGCAGGCGGTCGGATAAGCCAGTCCGTCTGCTTCCTGACCTGGGCCCCAGTTAGTCAAGGTTCAACTCTAAGACTATGTGCCAAATTAGACAACCAGCCATTGAGTGATGATAGTCTGCTAAGTATCTCATCACTCCGACGAACAGGGAGGGGACCAGAGCAAAAAACTTTAGTGTCTCTAATTCTGAAATCTTCTCCGTCAGCCTGACTATCTCCCTGCATTTATCACATGTGAAGCCCTGTTCACCGACAGAGAAGGTAATGCTAAACATGTAACAGGCAGTGCAAGTCACAATAACAGGAGAAGATGACATGGCTTACCGTGTTTGTTGACTAATCCAACTTACCACAGTTGTTTGATGGACTCAGAAAACAGGAGACAGGAGACCCGGATGCATAGCTGGCAGGCTAACAGGCTAACGAAATGCTAACATGTGATAGTTATTTAGATTAAAAGCTAGCGATGTCAGATTTAATGTGATATGCAATATTAGACAATATATGGTGATGGGTAAGTTATATTTAGCAGTTTAAACAACAGGGAATATCAAATAGAGATTCAAAAGCAAGCAAAGCAGACGCGAGCACAGCAGCAGGGCAGACAGGAGCAATCGATCAGGAGTAGACAGGAGCAATCGAAGTAGGATCAGGATATGATCATGTGATCATCATGTGACTGTATGAATGAAATACATCTTATTTAAAGGGATAGTTCACTCAAAATAAAAATGGTCACCATTTACTCACCCTCAACTTGTTAAAAACCTGTATCAGTTTCTTTCTTCTGTTGAGCACATAAGAATATATTTTGAAAAATGTTGGTAACCAAACAACAGTAGCCATTGACTTACATAGTGTTTTTCCCTACTATGGAAGTCAATGGCTACCGTCAACCGTCTGGTTACCAACATTCTTCAAAATATCTGCTTTTGTTTAACATGAGAAAGAAACTCATACAGGTTTGGAACAACTTGAGGTCTATAACTTGAGACTAAATATAGTCTATGGCAGTGGTTTTCAAACCTGTCCTGGAGGCACATTTTGTTTGTCTCCCTCATTTATCACACCTGATTCAACTCATCAGCTTGTTAGTAGAGACTGCAAGAACTAAATTGTGTGTGTCTGATAAGGGAGACATACAGAATGTACAGGGCTGGGGTACCTCCAGGACAGGTTTGAAAACCACTGCTCTATGGTAATAATATACTACTAATAAAATAATATTAATCTACTGACAGTTTCTAGCTTCCTTAATAATAATAATAATAATAATTATTATTATTATTATTATTATTATAGTTTTAGGCATTTTACAAAGCTATGTTCACACCATTGTATCATTAATTCCTTTTATTTTTATTTTTTTTCTATTATTATTATAGTAATTATTTACTTTGAGATTTAGGCATGTAACAAAGCCATGTTCACACAACTGTACCAGTAATTCTCATTTTATTTATTTATTTATTTATTTATTTATTTATTTATTTAATTTTTAATTTAATTTAATTTATTTATTTTATGTCTATTATTGATATTATTACTATTAAAATATTAATTTTAATGGTGTGTTTTGAGGTTTAAGCTTGTAACAAAGCCAAGTTCACACCACTGTACTATTAATTCCTTTATATTTTATTAGTATTATTATTATTTTTAACTATGTTTTGAGGTTTAGGCATCTGTCAAAGCCATGTTCACACCACTGTATCAGTAATTATCTATTTTTTTATTTTATTTATTTTATTTGATATATTTATTTGATGTATATTTATTATTATTATTATTGTTGTTATTATTACTGCAGCAAAGTATGTAAGAGTAAATATTTAATTTTAATGGTACATTTTGAGGTTTAGGCAAGTAGAAAAGTATAAATGCTTTTTTTTTTAATGTCTGTTACGTTCTTATGGTTTTGCATAGATGACAATAGAGCACAGCCAGTCATTTATTAAAGTGACCAATGTGTCCCCCTCTGAAATTCTGAAACGCCTTCTGACGTAATTCATCTTTGCGCCGAGTCTTCTGTTCATACCTGCTAAGAGAGCACCGCTGTCAGACCAGGACTTAGCATAAACCCTTGCGCTTGAATATATGTGGGAAAGTCATCATGAGAGTGTACAGGAGTACAGTTTGCTGTCATGTTATGATGGATGGCCCTCCATCTGCAACAGTTGTTAGTGCCTTTGGTGACATAAGAGTCTGTGGGACTTTATGAGTGACGAAGGCTTTGCGGTGAGCGTTCACATAAGCGTTAAATCCTCAAAGGTCTTTTACAGAGATTTATTAGCAGAGAACTGATATGCATCTGAAGTCAGGTTTGTTTCTCTGAGTCTGACCATGACCAGCAATGATGCTGCCAAAGCCTTTAAAAGCCAGAGTCGTATTCCTCACTTAGAAGCAAAGAAAGAGACGTGGGCATGTTCACAATGGCAAACTGCCATATTACTCGTTTTTAATGAGCTTGCATGGCAGCATTGTATTACATTTCTTTTCTTTTTTTTTTAAATACAATTCAAATTATGACAGTTTGTTCTAAATTACGAAAGATTAGAGTTGGAACATATTTTCATGTTATGCTAATTTAGTCATTAGGACTGGAACAACGTGTCGGCATAATCAATTATGTATATTAGTCGTTTCGCGTGGTATGCGTCGATTCGTTGCGCTATTTATGGTCATCCCTAATGACGATGGCACCGTCTCTCAGGCATGTAGATTAATCGATTAAAAAAATAATCGTTAGTTCCAGCCCTATTATTCATCCTGTTTTGCATTTATTTGCATACTGAATTATAATTAGTCTTTAGTACTTTAATGTGTTTACTGAACTGTAATTTTTAAATTCTATGTACACTATGAACATAATCGAATACTCAGATTCAAGGCCGTACGCAGGGTTTCATAATTACAGAGGTCACAAAATAGAGTTTGCTAGGGGGTTCGGGGGGCTTGTATAAAAATTATGCAGTATATCTACAATAAAATTATGGTAAAAGATTCCAAGCAATATTGCTAATGATAAATATGTTAAGTTGGAATATATATATATACAAACCCGATTCCAAAAAAGTTGGGACACTGTACAAATTGTGAATAAAAAAGGAATGCAATAATTTACGAATTTCATAAACTTATATTTTATTCACAATAGAATATAGATAACATATCAAATGTTGAAAGTGAGACATTTTGAAATGTCATGCCAAATATTGGCTCATTTTGGATTCCATGAGAGCTACACATTCCAAAAAAGTTGGGACAGGTAGCAATAAGAGGCCGGAAAAGTTAAATGTACATATAAGGAACAGCTGGAGGACCAATTTGCAACTTATTAGGTCAACTGGCAACATGATTGGGTATAAAAAGAGCCTCTCAGAGTGGCAGTGTCTCTCAGAAGTCAAGATGGGCAGAGGATCACCAATTCCCCCAATGCTGCGGCGAAAAATAGTGGAGCAATATCAGAAAGGAGTTTCTCAGAGAAAAATTGCAAAGAGTTTGAAGTTATCATCATCTACAGTGCATAATATCATCCAAAGATTCAGAGAATCTGGAACAATCTCTGTGCGTAAGGGTCAAGGCCGGAAAACCATACTGGATGCCCGTGATCTTCGGGCCCTTAGACGGCACTGCATCACATACAGGAATGCTACTGTAATGGAAATCACAACATGGGCTCAGGAATACTTCCAGAAAACATTGTCGGTGAACACAATCCACCGTGCCATTCGCCGTTGCCGGCTAAAACTCTATAGGTCAAAAAAGAAGCCATATCTAAACATGATCCAGAAGCGCAGGCGTTTTCTCTGGGTCAAGGCTCATTTAAAATGGACTGTGGCAAAGTGGAAAACTGTTCTGTGGTCAGACGAATCAAAATTTAAAGTTCTTTTTAGAAAACTGGGACGCCATGTCATCCGGACTAAAGAGGACAAGGACAACCCAAGTTGTCATCAGTGCTCAGTTCAGAAGCCTGCATCTCTGATGGTATGGGGTTGCATGAGTGCGTGTGGCATGGGCAGCTTACACATCTGGAAAGGCACCATCAATGCTGAAAGGTATATCCAAGTTCTAGAACAACATATGCTCCCATTCAGACGTCGTCTCTTTCAGGGAAGACCTTCCATTTTCCCACATGACAATGCCAGACCACATACTGCATCAATTACAACATCATGGCTGCGTAGAAGGAGGATCCGGGTACTGAAATGGCCAGCCTGCAGTCCAGATCTTTCACTCATAGAAAACATTTGGCACATCATAAAGAGGAAGATGCGACAAAGAAGACCTAAGACAGTTGAGCAACTAGAAGCCTGTATTAGACAAGAATGGGACAACATTCCTATTCCTAAACTTGAGCAACTTGTCTCCTCAGTCCCCAGACGTTTGCAGACTGTTATAAAAAGAAGAGGGGATGCCACACAGTGGTAAACATGGCCTTGTCCCAACTTTTTTGAGATGTGTTGATGCCATGAAATTTAAAATCAACTTATTTTTCCCTTAAAATGATACATTTTCTCAGTTTAAACATTTGATATGTCATCTATGTTGTATTCTGAATAAAATATTGAAATTTGAAACTTCCACATCATTGCATTCTGTTTTTATTCACAATTTGTACAGTGTCCCAACTTTTTTGGAATCGGGTTTGTATATATATATATATATATATAGTTTATAATAGGTATTTGGAATTAAATGAACCGCTATGCCTAAAAGTGTAGGCCTATTAATAACTATTTATAGTTACTTATTTAGATTTCGATTTATTGTATTGGCACAAAGAGAGGACAATAAATTGTTCGAAATTCTTCAAAAGTTCTAAATTGTTTCTTAAATTTACATGGTTTAAAAATTTAATAGTGTTACGATGTGATGTCAAGTATAGGGATCGTAGTTGATCCATGATCCGCACGGGCCAGCTGCACCCTGGTTCGGAACGCGTGTGATTTGCAGATTCATTTTCATAGACTGAAATTTTATCATTTGAATGTGTTTTTAAGGCCTGTCAGTTTAAACATAAAGCGCAAGAAGACTGGAACTCGCGCTGTTTTCTGACACAGAGCCGCGCAGACAGCATGTGAATACCAAATTCAGTTCTCTTTCTCTTCTTTTTGAGCTTGAACAGACGCATGCATGCAAAATTAAGTCAAAATGCCCGTCTCAGCGAGTATCCTCGTAAACGCAGTCGGTTGTGTGTTGTAAACAATTGAGAATCATTATATTGGATCTGTGCATTTGGTCTTAAAGTGACAGCAGCTGCTGTTTGTGTCACCAATGTTCATCAAACAGCAAAAGAGACAGAGAAAATCATTGTATTAATTCATTATATTAGTGTTATTTTACATTTGATTATTCAGTTTCTGTACCTGAATACAGTTAAATTTACCTGAAAAACATAAAGCACTGCTTATTTAATTTGTATATTTGTTCTATTGTATTTAGCTATGCTAAGACAATCAAAATACATCTGAAAAAACGTGGTCGTCTTATATTCAGGGTCTTGACTTTTACATGTCAATAATACACCCGCAACATTATGTAGTATACGTGTAAAACGAGTGTGCCAAGAAATATGGTAGTAAGAGTGTAATGTTAGAAGACTGCGAGCGCAAAAAGACTTAAAAAAGCTAACAGTCAAAGAATCGGGTTCGTCTTATAACCAGGGTCGTCTTATATTCGGAACAATACGGTAATTTGTTTATTGTTTTCTGTGAAGATGCACTACCCTACAAAATCACCCCAATCATCCTAGAATGATTAATTCTTTTCAAATAGAGCTATTCAAGTCATCTGGTAAAAAATGTTCATATCGCAATATGTATTGCAGAAACACAAAATATCGCAATGTCAGTTTTTTTCCAATACCTTGCAGCCCTAAACAAAACCCACACGTCAACTACATCCCATTCCCAATAAACACAAGAAAAGATAAACAAACAAGCAACAAAAATTAAGCAAAAAAATATTCTGCGTTCAACTCGCCATACATGTTCTACACTAAGCTCAAAGCAAAAATCATACACACAAGGAGCAAACCAACGAGTCTAAAAAACAAGACATGCCAACAATGAAGCGTGAGACTCGGCTCCCTTTTCCTCTCTCTCCCATTTCCAGCTGATGTCGACCTTTTATCAGAGGGACGCCCATTCAGGTGTCAATGCCATAATGATGGCATTAACAGCGCCATGAGAGGTAATAGCGGAGAAAGTGAAAGCGAAAGTAAAAACAACAGCGCACCATATGCTCTGAGCACGTAACAAATAGTATGTGCTTTAGCTCATATTTTCTATAAGACTCTATAAGACTACATTAGAGCAAAATGATTGTTGTTCATATTGGACGTGGTTTTGCATTCCATCATGCTGCTTTTCCATTGTTTTCTATTTAAGGATGCACTAGATCATGTTGATCACCAGTTTTACTTTTAAAAAAACATGTGTTTGCATTCATTTTCTATTCCACTACCATAGCTTTCGCGTTTTTAAACGCAAAAAACACGCTCTTTGTGAACAGCCCCTTACACTAGCTATGTTTCCATCCACCTATTTTTATGCACATTTTGGGAAATCGCATAAAAAAAACGCTGGATGGAAACACCAAATTAGAATAGAAACACATTTTTAAATAGAAATTCTAAAAATGCTTATAAAAACTTATGTGCTCAATTGAGTTGGATAAACTTTTTATCCAATAAGAAAACATGCGCATAAGCTATAATAGAAACACATTTACCAAATAAATTTCTCGATGCGCATCAAAAAAGACATGTGACGATGGGACGGCATAACTGGACAAACCAGCGGACCGATGTCGTTGCACAGCGTCTGAAATGCTGTTTTGGTCATACTGAAATGCCTGAGCAAAGTCTGTCATCAAAGTGGTTCGGTATAATTACCTCTCAGAACTGTCTTGCACGACTGCGTTCCCAAACAGCAGCATCTGCCTCTGAAAGATAACTTTATTGTGTTTCGTCTGCGCGCTCTGAGGCGCAAGTAATTTATTATATATGAAATTATTATATATAGTGGCTTCTCCTACTGCAGCAACTTTCATTTTTCTTAATGATATTTAGCGCCTGTCAGGGCCGTTTCTAGCCATTTTGACGTCCTAGACGAAATCCTTATTGGCGCCCCCAGTCAAATCTTAAAAAGCAACATTAGTATTACTGGTATTAATTTGAATCCGTATTAACAAATACATACAAATATAATTTGGAAATGTAATCTTTATTAACAAATATATACAAATATAATTTGGAAATGTTTCCAAATTGTATTTGTATATATTGTTAATAAGGATTAAAATTACACTAATACCATTGTGTAGCCACTAGATGCCTGTATATCCCTATATATATATATATGTGTGTGTGTATATGTATATATGTATATGTTTGTGCAATCCCTAGTAGCTAAGAAATTGTTCTCAGATATAACTACATAATTATTACATTTTGCATTTGGATACATGTTTAAATATCAATGACTACTTTTTGTCTTTGTCTTAATGTTTTTAAACGTTGATTTCAAGTGTCAGTTTTTGCATTATTAGCAGTCAAACCTATAAAACCTTTTTTTTTTACTGTAAACTACGTATAAAAGCTTGATCAGTCACATGAAAGTAATAAGAATAAATACTGATTCAGTACGATCTGTTACTCAACGCTTGAACTTCCCCTTTAAATAACGCGGCACTATGCCCTCTGTGTGACACTGCTCGCATGAAGCACTGTTAAAACTGGATTAATCGATTCAGCATTCAACACCATCCGTAAAGATGCGTTAAATTCAACAAAACGGTTTAATAACAGATGTATTAATGTTGTGAATTAGCACATTTTATTATCCCATTTTTAAATTGGCCGTTAAAGTTTTATATGGGACAATTACAAAACACACTGATCCTTTAACAATGCATCGGCGCAAAGAAAAGAGAGTCAAAATATAACTGCTTCATCATTAAATGCTCTACAGTACACACCGAGCAATATTACGCTATCTGCCCATTTCACAGCGTGATTTCTCAGCTGCCACAAATACTGCCCTAACAAAATACAGATTTGTGCAATGTGCACTTTTTACTGTACCTGTTTTTTAATTGGCCTTTGAATTTAGCTTTATTGTGTGGTTAAAAAAGAGTTACCTTGCCAAAGTATTGACCGAGCTCTTTGATGTAATGGTGTTGAGCACTCCAAACGCAATCTTTACATGCAACAGTCAGACAGTAATTGACAGTCCTCTGATCCAATGGCATATAGGAAGCGTCAGATTGACAGTACTCTAGCCCAATAGTATTGGAGGAACCAGTGGGGGCGGCAATCATATTTCAGGGTGGCCGTGACACCCTTTACACACACCCCTGCTAAAATGTAGTGCCAGATATGCGCTCTTTGGCACCCCCTCCAGCTGATGACACCCTAGGCGAACGCCTAGTTTGCCTATACCTAAAAACAGCCCTGGCGCCTGTTTAACAGGAAGTGACGATTTTGTTCTCTTCAGCTCACTGGATGGAAACGGTGCTTTATTCGCAAATGTTTTATGCGATATTCCAATTTTGCGCATAAGTTAAATTCGCAAACTTTGATGGAAACATACAGTAGGTACTGACATCACATGTACACTTATTGCATGAACACTAGAAAGATTGCATGAAACAGAGTGATCATTCAACAAAAAAGAATAGATTTTATCCCAGACATTTTTAAATAACACAGATGTTGATCAAAAACTAAAGATCATTGCTTGCTTATGCTGAATTAAACATACCACACAGTGAGGTCACAGGCCAATAATGTAACACACTACAGTTTTGACATGTGACCCTGGACCACAAAACCAGTCATAAGGGTCAATTTTTTTGAAATTGAGATTTATACATCATCTGAAAGCTGAATAAATAGCTTTCCATTGATGTATGGTTTGTTAGGATAGGACAATATTTGGTTGAGATGCAACTATTTGAAAATGTGGAATCTGAGGGTGCATAAAATCTAAATATTGAGAAAATGAAGTCCTGAGCAATGCATATTACTACTACTAATACTTTTTTGATATATTTATGGTAGGAAATTTACAAAATATCTTCATGGAACATGATCTTTACTTAATATACTAACTGATTTTTGGCATAAAAGAAAAATGGATAATTTTAACCCTTACAATGTATTGTTGGCCATTGCCACAAATATACCCGTGCGACTTATGACTGGTTTTGTGCTCCAGGGTCACATATTAACTGTTGCGTACCACATACTGTTTCACATGCAGTTTTTGGAGAGAGTAGTAGAGAATGACAAAGTATAGGCTCTACTGCTTGTAAATCCAAATTGAAATGATAAAGTCTATTTCAGAAGTGTCACATGAGCCACTGTGTCTTTAGCCAAACTAATGCCACAAATAAGTTGGCACCATTAAAGAAGTAACATATGGGTGGCAACTTCCCGTAAGTGTGGCAAGCTTTCACCACATCAATGAGATATGACTGTTTCTCATTAATCATGTATTTATTTGAGACGCATATGCTATATTTTGAATCCAAAAACATAGCAGACACGCAGAGCACTAAAATAACACCCTTTGTTCCCGACTGTTCGAATAGAGCCAGAGTTTGTATCACCATCCCGTGGGAAGGAATTGTTTTCTCCATCTCTCCATCTGGCTCCACCATTCATTTTTTCCAGCCACATATAGTTTTTTCCCCCCTGTATGTGATAAGTTATTGTGGGTCTGTATAATTTTAAGGTGGTTCATTGGTTTACAATGAAACAAGGACACTGGGTCCCTTTTAAAAATGCTGGACGGTGTTCAGGGACACAGCTGTTTTTTTTTTTTTTTTTTTTTAAAGTCGGGTTTTAACAATACAGCTGGAAAATCTTGACAGATCTTTTCTGATAAATTTCTATGGGTCATAAGTGTCTAATTTTTTATTCTTTTGCCAATATGTGCTGAAGCACATGCTATTGAATAACTTTTATGATGGATTGTGGTTGAGTTTGACCCATAAAAGTGTCTCTAGGGTGAGAAAATGTGAAATCTTTCTTAGTCACAATGCCACCGGATTGATGCCAGTACATTCAAAGAAGCACTTCAAAAACATTACTGACAAATCCAATATTAGCAACTATTGCCATCCACCATTTTTTAAATGCAATTTTACGACAGTTATCCAAAGAAATGATGTTCTTTGTTCTCGTGAAATATTTGGTTTACATTGGAAATTACATTTTTGGAAATACACTACATTATCACATTTCGAAGTAAAATGGGTTGTGAATGTTGTTTATTAGTTGCAACTTTATTTCTTACAATTGTTTCTTGCATGTCACTTGATATTTCACAATTGTGACTATTTCTTAATTGTGATATTTTCAATATCTCTGAATTATGACTATTTCCCAGTGACTTCTCACAGTTGCAAATTTATTTCTCTCAATTGCGATTGCAATTGCAATGTAATCTCACAGTTGTGACTACTGTATTTCTCACAACTGAGACTTTCTTATTGTTGTGTTCTCACATTTGCAACTATTTCTCGCAATTGTGAGTATTTTTTGTAATTGCTTTTTTCAAAAACTGCGACTTTCTAGTTGTTTTGACTTTATCTCCCATTTTCAAGTATTTCACAATTTTGACTATTTCTTGTAATTGCGAGTATTTGCCATAATTGTGACTTTCTCACATTTTCAACTATTTCTCACAATTGTGACTGTCGTAATTGCGAGTATTTTTCATAATTGTAACATTCTCATTGTTGTGACTTTATATATCTCACATTTTCAACTATTTCTCACAATTGTGCCTGTCGCAACTGCGAGTATTTTTCATAATTGCGACTCTCTAGTTGTTCTGATTTTCTCACATTTTCAACTATTTCTCACAATTGTGACTATTTCTCGTAATTGCGCCAATCTCACATTTGCAAGTATTTTTCATAATTTTGACTTTCTCGTAATTGCAAGTATTTGTCATAATTGCAACTTTCTTCTTGTTGTGACTCACAATTGCAAAGATTTTTCGTAATTGTAACATTCTCATTGTCATGACTTTGTATCTCACATTTGCATCTATTTCTCACAGCTGTGACTATTTCTCGTAATTGCAACAATATCTTACAATTGCGAATATTTTCTATTATTGTGACTTTCTCGTAATTGCGACTACTTATTTTAACTTTCTCCTAATTACCTGTTGTATATTGATATACTCTGAGATATAAACTAGATTTCATCAGTTGAGCTTGGGGGGGCCAAACCAAGCCAGTCGATTTGCTCAGTCAAACTTTTAAATACATTTTAGCTTTTCTATAGTAAACTTACAAACTCACACTCCGTGTGCCTTTCAAGTGGTTTACCTGATTACAAAGAGCAGCAGCAAGTGCGAGGTTGTCATGGCAACCAGATACATCGCACACAAATGACTTGCGCTAAGTCAATTTTTGCAAGGCTAGCAATAAACACGTTGAAAATAATGCACTCTAAGCATGTTTGTCAACAGAATCTAAAATTAGGCTTTTATTAAGCAAATCATGGAGTGAATTACTCACCCACTGCTTTAAAACAATATCTGTTTTGATATTCGCAAATTTAGGGACTGTCTCTAAAGTTCTAACTTCAATAGTATTTGAAGAGAATGACTTTGTCACAAAACCATCTGTAAAGTGTTCATGTAGGTGTCAGGTATGATGCACACCTTTTTGATATTTATTAAAATAAACTGTCAAATCATGTGTAAATATTGCTATTTTAGTACTGAATGGGCTCATACACAAAATATACAATAATTGAAAGCTCAAAAGCATTTGAAGAGAATGACAGTCACAAAACCAGAGTTTATTTTACTTTACAGTTGATTTTGTGACTGTAAGTCATTCCCTTCAAACGCTATTGAACTTAGAAACGTGTATACCAATGTTGTATGTAACTTTAGAGACGGTCCCTAAATTTGCGAATATCGAGCGTTGAATATTGAACCAAATTTATGTCAGTCAATAGCAGGCACGCAAACACTTAATATTCAGTAAATCTTACTGAAAATGGCTGATTAAGCAGTTTATATTATAAAATCTATTTTTAAGTTTTGTTCTGTGTAAATTAAATAACATTTGGGTGTAAATGGTCCTCTTCCTGACACAAATGCAAGAGCCACTACAACAGATCGTCCCGCGGATCACCTTTATGAGATTGTCCGGGTCCGGAGTCATCAAGCACGACATCAGCTTCGGCATCTTCATCTGACTTTATTTTGGTTAGGTCCAGATTTCTCTGCAGTTGTTGTACATTGTAAAAACGCTGAATATCCATTCACAGTATATTCCATAGGCTATTATCCGCCAAAATGCAGATTCGTCATGCAACAACTTCTTACACAAATGAGATTGGGGAGGCATTAGGAAGTTTGATTTGATTTATTAATTTATGTACAAAATAACATTTTAAAATGTATTAAAATAACTACTTTATATGCATATTTACTTTTGAGTTGAAAATATGAATAAAAAAAAAAAAAAAAGAGTAAAATGGATTTCATGTTTCTTAACAAAATAAGCTGAATGAAGGTAGCTTCAGAGTTTCACAATCTGAAAACGAAGAAATCTGCAGTGTATCAAGTTATTTGATTCTCTAAATCATTCCATGGCTTTGAATGTCTTTCTCACTCCACTGTATCTCCACAAATTGAAATATCTACAGAAATATGAAGTTTAGATGTCAGCTGAAATATTAATTGTAAAGTACGGGCGTTATTCCAAGCCTACTTCATATATCCTGAAACTTCACTATCCAGGGTCCTGATCGCTTTTTCCCCCCGTCAGTAGGGGGCTGGGATCTGGACTCGGCTCAGGAACAGTGGATAAAAGGAGGGTGTTTTTGTTAACTTTGGCTGATGTCAAGAACGGAGCCGGAATCCTGTCCTATTCTCGATCTCTCCCCCTTTCCTTTCCTGTATCTTCAGGTCCCCAGTAGTTCACGGTAAAAATAAAACAGCACTAAGCCTGGCACCGTGCTCAAGCAGTAGTTAAAGCTGATGGATCGTTGCTGGCTCATTGCCTGGAGCACGGCGTTATGGGTCTGAGGGGATCTTGGGAACCCCAGGATGTGGAGCTTGGCGCTGGGTACGGATGCAGGAGGGAGTAGGGAGGGTGTTGTGGTTGGGTGTACATGAGGTGTCCGCTTGTATGAACACAGATCCTGGCATGAATGCATTTTCACATGTCTGTCAAGATAGCAGATGGTTAACAGTAGTGCACACCTCTGCACAAGTTAAAATGGGTCATTCTGCCTACACTCTCTCTCTCTCTATAGTATATTAGTTGTGATTTGAATATATATGATTAGTCATTTTGAGTATGATGCATCTACCATCTGGAAAGCATTGTTTTCTTTTTTGAACATCTGATAATCATTGCAAAAAGATTAGATTTGCATATATTATAATGTCAAACCTTGAGAAAATGTCAGTTGAATGTCATTCTAAATTACGTTCTGATTGTTATTCTAAATTGGCAACGTATGTTTGTTTTCATGGATGTCTTTCATACTTTCCATAGGTAAATCTGAACCTCTGAAAATCATGTTTTGGGTCACTACAAAATCTAAACAAAGAAATAATAAATTGTATTTTGCTTTAAGAAAATGAAATATGTTTTTGCATACTTGCACGTACACACACACACACACACACACACATATATATATATACACACCAATCAGGCATAACGTTATGACCACTGACAGGTGAAGTGAATAACACTGATTCTTTATCACGGCACCTGTTAGTGGGTGGGATATATTAGGCAGCAAGTGAACATTTTGACCTCAAAGTTGATGTGTTAGAAGCAGGAAAAATGGGCAAGTGTAAGGATTTGAGCGAGTTTGACAAGGGCCAAATTGTGATGGCTAGACGACTTTGACACGTACCACCTACCTAAGCATTGTTGCAGACCATGTACACCCTTTCATGGAAACGGTATTCCCTGGTGCCTGTGGCCTCTTTCAGCAGGATAATGCGCCCTGCCACAAAGCAAAAATGGTTCAGGAATGGTTTGAGGAGCACAACAATGAGTTTGAGGCGTTGACTTGGCCTCCAAATTCCCCAGATCTCAATCCAATCGAGCATCTGTGGGATGTGCTGAACAAACAAGTCCGATCCATGGAGGCCCCACCTCGCAACTTACAGGACTTAAAGGATCTGCTGCTAACATCTTGGTGCCAGATACCACAGCACACCTTCAGGGGTCTAGTGGAGTCCATGCCTCGACGGGGCAGGGCTGTTTTGGCAGCAAAAGGGGAACCAACACAATATTAGGAATGTTATGCCTGATCGGTGTGTGTGTGTGTATATGTATGTGTATATATATATATATATATATATATATACAGTATATTACATATTACAATGAAAATTAGATTTTTATGTTAGTAATGAGAATTGGTGGAGAAATGTTTAATTGTCATTAAAATGTAAAAAAAAGAGCAAAAACATCAAAAAAATTATCTTTTCTTTTTTTGTGTTGAAATACGACCCAAGCATGACAAAAGAAATTACTTAATTGCCATGAAAATAATGACCCAGAAAAAAAAAATCCAAAAATACGTTTCATTTTTTAATTTTTTTAATTTCTGCTAGAAATTTTTTCTTGAATATGGGGTGAAATGTAAACTCTTTTCAGGGCATATTTTGTAAGATTTAGTTTTTGTTCGATCAAATATCATTTGACCTGCTGTGCAAATACATCAAATCAAAATAGTAAAATCATTAGTAATAACAATAAGCCATTGATTAGAGGAGAATATGATATGATCAATAAGTTATGACAGCATATGTTTTTGCATTGCTTTAACAAAATAAGCAATTTTCAACTTTTTTTTTATAAGTTATACAAGATTCAATTCTTTTTTTAAAGTCAGTTTAATGTCATTTAAGCTGAAATGACTTAAACATCCAAGTTGATTGTACTTTTAATTGAACAATTTAAGGCAGCAACTTTTTTTTTTTTACAGTGGGGGTGCAGTGAAGAACAAAAGCATTAGCACTGAGATGTTCTGGTAGGATTATGGGAGAGGTTACAGGGCCGTCGAGGGAGGGTCAGCTGAGGTGGGGTGCTGGAATCCAGGGTAAATCAGGTCTGTCGCTTGGCCCCTTTACCCACGGACAGGTGAGCGACGAGGAACAATGAGGACTTTGTAAGACAGCAGGACAGGTGCACTGTTCACCCTCACAGAGCCTAATGGTACACGCCAGCGCTCCTGCCTCCGTGTCTCTCGTTTGCTTTATCTCGTCTCGGCCTCATTTAACATAACTCTCCGAGTTTCTCAATGCATGCAAAGAAATACCCTTGAGAATGTTCCATAGTTCTGGAATAGTAACCAGTGTGCTATTTGCAGTAAAACCACGAATAGATCATTGACAATATGGTTTCTATGTGTTATGGAAAAATATGAAATGTCTCAATACACACATACAGTCATGAGCATTCTCATTCTTTTGAATAAAAACTGCATTAAAAATGAATAAAAGAATAACTACAGAATTCAGAAACTGAGTTAAAGATATACTCAGGAAATTAGCTTATTTTTAATGTTTAACATTTTCAATGAACATCTGACACAAATATATTGCTAACACTTTATAATAACCCTATCAGTTATTAATGCTTAACAGATCAGTAGCTTATGAATATTCAAATGTGAATATGTACTGTGTGCAAATATGTGAATCAAAGTTTCATGACATTCATAACTATTTAATGCATTTTGACTGATGATCTGTTAATTGTTGTATAAAATGTTTCTTAAAGTTAATGGGTTGCATTTTATTTTACAGCACGTGTACTTGCATGTACTTACAGTGTACTTACTAAAGAAAGTGCTGGGTAATATAAGGTAACTACAGAGGTTAGGTTTAGGGGTAGGTTCAGGGTTAGTACCTAGTTATTACCCAGTTATTGTAATTACTGTAATAAGTACATACTGGGGACTGTAAAATAAAAGGTGGTTACACTTTATTTTAAGGTGTCTTTGTTTTTAAGTGTATTTAAGTACTGAGTAATATTAATTAACAATGTACTTACTATAGGGTTAGGGATGTAACGATTCAGTCGGAGCCGGTTGAAAATCGATACAAATGTGAGACGATTCAAGTCGGTTGAGATGTTAAACGAATCGCGATACACGTTTTAAACAGCAGGGATGCTGAAACCATATACTGTGACCTCGCTTTACAGGCACGATAGCAACGAGCAAGTTGTAGCAAGCGTTACGGACTGTGCGTGCACACTGGCGTGAACGAGTGAAATCAGTGAATGTTTTCAGTTCATTCATATGGAAGTTGAGCGTGTGTGCACACGGCGTCAAACAGAAGCATGGCGACGGCAAGCGCATAGTTTACGTTGACTCATTCAAATCGGAGATGTGGCAGCATTTTGAATTTAAGAAGACTAATAATCCCCACAGTGAGAGGCTCCAGTCACCTCCGTCTGCATGTAAAAAGATAATAGGCCAAACCACACTGACCGGCGGATTTGCAGCCCCGCTCGCGGTGCCGAGGGCGATTGCCATGGAGATGTGCATCAGGTGCATCAGTGTTTTCACAGCGAAAGATACAAGGCTGTTTTCTGCCGTAGTAAATGGATTCCAGGCTCTTCCTCATCAAGAAAAAGACCAGCGCGAGGATGTATTCCACAGACTGAAGGAGAAATCTGTGCTGTTGCAGAACCAGGTGTTGTATTTATTTTACTATCTCTTTCTCTAAATGTGTACATGGATATTTTTTTTTTTCAATAATTTGTTGATTATGATTGCATATTTGCATGTTTTTCTAACTCTTGCAAGTGTAATGATACAAATTATAATTAAAATCTTGCCTTTATGACAAAGTGAAACCCATGTTGTACTTAAATTTTAACTAGTCTTTTTATTTCTGCTATTCCTCAGTGCAGGATGAGGGTGAAGAAGCTGAAACATCCTCCTCCCAAGAAAACACCATTGGAAGATCTCCTTGAAGGGACTTTTTGAGGAGTTATTATTTGACATAAAATATATATTTAAATTTTACAAAGAAATATGCAGAATTTTGTCTGAGAAATAAAAGGACACTTTCATTTTATAATTTGTCTTAAATCCCATTTTGTTAAACAAAAATTGTGAGAAAATCTTATCGTGACATTAATATCGTGAATCGTATCGCATCGTGAGTTGACTGAATCGTTACATCCCTAGTTAGGGTAGGATAAAGGTTTGGTTGAGGGTTAGTTGCATGAATTTATGCATAATTTACTGTTTTACTATGGTAAGTACATGTAAGAAGGACACTGTAAAATAAAGTGTTACCAAGTGCTACCTGTTAATGAAACTTATCATTAATTGGTAACAATAAAATACCTAAAATACCTTTTGTTTCTTATTGAACTTTTGCTAACTTTTACTTTTAATAATTTAATAATTAATCGAATAATTAATTACAAATGAATAATTAATAAATCCTACTATAGTGAGGCACTAAATTATAATATTATATTATATATAATTACCAGGTTAGGGCCTGTTTACCCAGAGATGAATATTTGGTGCGATAAACATTTTATCTTGAATGAACCGCTGTTAATGTGTTTGTTCAGACCAACACAAACTTTCGCAAGCTATCAATGTGACCGATTTTTTTTTTCCATTGCACTGCAAATACAACTGGCCAAGCAATAAGATTTTTGGTCAAATAACTGCTGCTGTTACATAAAACTATGACTTGGTGGCGCTCACGAACTAAGTATTTGCATTGTTGCTAAGCAACAATGAATAGCAGAGGAAGAATCCAGAACCAACTCTCTTGTCTCTATACTCTTGTATTTAGTTTTGTTCGATAAATACCATGGACATTTTGTTATAGAGTATTTGCGTGCCAAAAATATGACTGAATTTTCATGCCAAACATTTGTGTTGGTGTAAACAGGCCTTTACTTGATTAGAAATTTTTTAGGTTACCAGAAGGTTACCAAACAATGTCTGCATAACTTAATGTGTAACTTCGCTGATTTTCAACTCTTGTATTGTTAAAAATTCAGTAGTATATGTAAATAGACAATGTTTACTCATTCTCCATGCTACCTGGACCGAGAAATTCACATTTATATATATATATATTTAAAAAAAAATGCATCTGAATTAACTAAACAGAAACTTTTTGAACATTACTAAAAAAACAAATATGTGCGCAGGGTTAAGCTCTGCTGTCGTTGGCTGCTACATAACAGCAATAAACTGAAAAAAATTCTTGGAAAGTACGTGTTTTGAGCACCAGCGAATCTGAAGAGAATGTCTGTATACGGCACCGTATCGTTGCATTTTATGCTAGACTGGCAAGAGAAAACAAGCATGGCTTGCAGCACTTAAGTTAAAATACTCCCAAAGAGGGTATATGTGCGCTCTAATCGCTTTGAGGACAAAATCCCATGAAATTCATCCCGATCGGGAGCTGCATGTAGCATATGAGTGCGATAATCAGTTAGCATCAGCTAACTTCGGACATCTTCGTGTCATCTGCGCACTCATTAAACTTTGATGAGTGAGGTGCTGACAAAAGACAGTCATTGCTACACTGTGAAGTGATGGCACTATGGAGCCATGTGCTTTTTAAACCATTTTCATAGGTTTAACATTACATTATCAGCTCGGAAAACACCGGAGACCGGAAATGTAAAGCATCTTTCGAGTACGGGTCGGGTGAGACTTCCGCGTTCAGAAAAAGGTGCATACTTCCGCATTTTGGCGTCCTCACCCACCGACAGTCGGTCGACAGAGGGTTATTAACAGAATAGTTAATGTAAGAGTAGGTTTATCAAAAAAAAAAAAAGAATCGTCCCGTATTTACAGGCAAAATGATGCGTCCCGTATCAAATCAATACGGGACGCGATTTGTCCTGTATATTACATAGGTCCACACATAGTTCAATAAACACACAAGGATTTTGCAGTGTGGAGAATACTAATAGCAAATATAAAGAAATCAATTTCACAATAAGTAGTGCAGACGCTCATTTGCGCGATGCATTGTTGCCATAGCGACGGAGTCTCGAGAACATGCACTGTAAACTTGCGCGTTTTTTTAAAAACATGTCAAGCTCGCGTCCACCGTTTGAACGCAAGAGGATCTCCAGATATAGAGCTGAATAGAAAAAAGGTATCAATGGGTCTGTCCAGTGACTCATGATGAACCTAAGGCGAACTGCACACTTTGCAGAGAAGCATTTCAGTTGCTCAGACTGTCTGACTTAAAGCAGCATGCGGTGACAGACACATCCGTGCTTCTAAAGGTATAGGCCTATTGTTTTTTATAATGGATAATATATTAATATAATATTCCATACATTATCAGAGCTTGGCAGACAGAATTATTATATTTTTTAGACATTAGACAGGTTAATTAATAAATTATAGCCTAATTAATGTTATTATTAATTTATCATTTACCTAGGCTATATTAATCATACATAATAAATAATCATGTCATTATAAAGTTTATGACATTTTAAAAAATGTTAATAAAAATTTAAACATTTTTGAATTTCAGAATTGTCAAAAAAGTGATTACTGGTTCAGAATGACTGCTTAAAGGGATAGTTCACCCCAAAATGAAAATTATGTCATCATTTACTCACCCTCAAGTTGTTCCAAACCTGTATACATTTCTTTGTTATGCTGAACACATTAAGACTTTCTTTCAAATATCTTCTTTTGTGTTCAGCAGAACAAATAATTTTTTTTTTCATTTTTGGGTGAACTATCCCTTTAAAGTGCACCAAATAGGCTACTAAAGAGTTCTTTAGAAATAAATAAAATAATCAAATGTAAAATAATATAAAATGTTCGTACCTGTAGCTTTCGTACCTGTACACGACGGCGTTTTGCTTCAGGCGGAACTGACAGAGCAGCAGTTTATATAAGTTTTTCCCCTCCGTTTGTCTTAAAACACTGTGTTCGTGGTCATCCCGTGGTCATCCCGTCGTTCTCTCCATATTTATGATTCTTTGCATCCTTTAGCCACTGCCTACAACACGCTGGATCCTTCACTGGAAACCGAAAGTAACTCACTCCTGCTAAACGTTTTCTCTATGAATTCTTGCACCTGGGAACAATACAAGTTGATACCATTATGACTAAAAGTTTGCTAAGTATTTCCTAATAAAGGTGGTATTTGACTCTCGTAAGCGTATCCATAGCAGACTGGTGTAAGTAGCCTTGGACGGCAACATGCCCAGTGCATTATAGGTTTTCTTACCTATTTGGCAAAAGGGAAGACAACGGTCTGTTTTCTCTAGTTAGGTAGCACCAATATAAAAAAAAAAGCCTTTCTACTGTGTAGGCAGCCAACTTTTAAAGCTCATTTTGCCTGCAGTGAAGTACCCCTTTAAGTCATTTCAGGCTGAGCAAACACATTGGGACTCAGAAAACAACAAAGGTGCCAATCACCAATTCTGATAGTATTATAAAACTTCTTGAGCTTTGTTCAGAATTCAGTGTCAGAATTCAGGAAAAAAAAATTTCCACATTTGCAGTCGTAAATGGAGTGATGTGCTTCCACTCGAAGCCTTGGCCACCCCTTTTGATTTATAACAACAAATTGGTTTGATTATGCAGCTGGATTTGTTACAGTAAACGTTCACTAGCATACTAGAATTAGCTTGATACTATGCTTCTATTCTTTCCATTCCAGTGAGTCGGTTGACATCTGTGTCATTGAGTCGTGTGTATATTTCCTGTACAGTAATCACGGTGCCGTAGATGATCAGGCTATATGAGATGTTGCGTAATTAGTTGGTTATGTCTTGTGGTGGCTGCCTAGCATATGCTAAGTTGCCTTTGAGTTATTGCTTTTGAAAGGTATGCAGAGCAGACTCAAAATGAGGGGAAACATGTCAAATTATTGGAGAAGTGCTCTGGCTTGAGGACTGAAACCAGTATGGTTTCTTTTTCCACAGTGGCACAAGGCCGTTTGCCCAAAGGCAAAGTTTGCCCACCCAGTTGCAATCGCAAAAATAGTTTTATTATTGTTTGAACGTGAAAGTAAAGGTTAATTTTCACATTTCCAGGAATCTCAGAAGCAGAAGTCATCATAGTTGGGTAAACTTCTATAGTAGTGAATGGAAACTAAAACAAAGTATATTTTTTGTTTTCCCATTTGCTCGAATAGCAAAAGAAAAAATCCATAATAGCGTTTTTATGGCTTTCCAAACAAGGAAAAAAACAGAAATTGATTACTTTAGTAAGAAGAGAGAAAGATGTCAATGTGTTGTATAAGATGTTGTCAAGATGTTGTATTAGGCCCTGTTTACACCTGGTATCATTTTGGGTGATTAGATCACAAGTAGACGAGAGAGACATTCCTGTTTACACCTGGTGTTTTAGTCTCTTTTGTCCACTTTTGACCACCTCTGTCCTGATTTCTTTCCTGATTTCTTTGAGGGGAGGGTCTATGGGCCTAAATGTATAGTTTTTTTTTTTTTTTAGATCTTTCGATCTAATGGACAAAATAAAGCGCCCGGAGACGAGGGAAAAACATATGGAGAGCATCAGCTTTCATTTCTGCTCTGACAGCCACAAGACCACGGCGAACGCTGTGAGTGTGTGTTAGAAATCAGGACTGGTGAGAGAACATTGAGCTTGGTACGTTTTTCATCTTCAAACTTGGGTCTTCAGCTGACAAAGTTTAAATCCCGTCTGGCTAGCGCGCTTCCCATAATGTTTACGCATTAGGTCAGTAGGCTGAGAGTTTGTGGCCACATTGGACCACATGAGAGTTTACACTACGAAAGCAATCAGATCGAATGCATTATCTCTGGAAGCGGTCGAAAGTGCTCAAAATGTTTTAGACCCCGTTTATTAACACATCTTAATACCAGGTGTAAACAGGGAGTTAGAAACACTCACACAGCACTGTTAACCCGTTTTCTGAAATGTAATACCAAAGCAATATAACACAAAGTATAGTATTATAAATGTACTTAGGTTTTGTCTTCTGGTGATTGTATTATGCTTCAAAATATCCATGCATGAAGATCATCATGATGAAGAAAACTTCTAAGAATTATAAACTTTTATTGGTCACAGAGTTTTTTCTGCAATAATTCTATTGGGGTTTTTGTTGAGGGATTTCAAGGGATACCAAAAATACATTACTGCATTACTGTCATTACTGCAGCACTCTATATTTTGTGAAGATGATCTGTAAACCTGAGCCTCATGGCATGAATTTAAGAGGAGGAAGTGATGTGTATTAAACAGGAAGCCATGTTGATAAATCTTTCAGAAGGTTGCGGTGACCCTGGTTACGGGACCATTTGACTCACTTACATTCCCAGCTGTATTGGAGCACAGCCAGCTGTTCATGTTATAGACTGGAGATACACCAACTTCCTCCTGCTGCCAGTCACCTCACGCACTGGCATCTGGCCATACAGATAGAGACCCGGTTAAACCTTCACACATACCCATTCTTTCATCCCTTGGCTTTACTTTTTCATAGACCCTCCTGTAGAGTTGAATCGGCCATTAAATTTGACACCTTTTGTGTTCCATAAAAATAATATTTTATAATGCCTGTGCTTAATCTGAATGACAAATTTGAATTTACCGCATGATAAAGGCACTGGAAACATTGCAGAAGTTAAACAATCCCATGATTGTCTTCATGTGAAATTTTATCTCACTCCTTCCGTGGAAATCTGTAGACACTGGAGTGATTCCCAAACCACAGCAATTTGTGATTCCTATTCCCTGAATCCCTATCAAGTCAAGTCAAGTCACCTTTATTTATATAGCACTTTTTACAATGCTGATTGTTTCAAAGCAGCTTCACAGTGTTAAACAGGAAAATGGAGAAAAAACTCTGGAGAAAACGGTGATGTCATCCAGCTCATTTCAATTATCATATAGTGTCAATGCGGGCAGATCAGTAATATAGTTGAATATTTAGTGTCCCCAACTGAGCAAGCCAAAAGCCAAAGTGGCAGAGGCGACGGTGGCAAGGAACCAAAACTCCATCAAGTGACATAATGGAGAAAAAAACCTTGGGAGAAACCAGACTCAGTCGGGGTGCCAGTTCTCCTCTGGCCAACGAACAAACACTGTATGATTATGATTCTGGCAACATTACAGGTCAGAAGTCATATTAGATCGGAATATTCGAAAGATCGGAGTCATCACGCCGGAGACGGTTTATTGAGGATGTCGTGTCGATGAGGCATTTATTAGATCGGAATATTCGAAAGATCAGAGTCATCACGCCGGAGACGGTTTTATTGAGGATGTTGTATCGATGAGGCATTTACAGGGGGGAGTCTAATTGACACGGTCTCTGCAGACACTTCAGGGATGCGTTGGTCATGTCTAGGCGCAGGTCCGCCATCTGATCTGGATACGGCCCGGAACCGGCTGACTGCAGTAAACCTCGGGATAAACAGAGAGACTAACATTAGCGTAGATGCCATTCTTTTTATGATGTAACAAGTACATCAGGTGTTATGGGAAGTGTTCCCGGTTTTGGCTGACCTAGTTAATGTAGCCTAAAACAATCATTTAACTGATTTGAATAATATAAATTGATATTGTTCTATGTGTATGCCATAGTAAAGAGATTTGTTTTTAGTCTAGATTTAAACTGACAGAGTGTGTCTGCTTCCCGAACAATGCTAGGAAGACTGTTCCAGAGTTTAGGTGCTAAATAGGAAAAGGATCGACCGCCTGCAGTTGATTTTGATATTCTAGGTATTATCAACTGGCCAGAATGTTGAGACCACAATAGATGTGATGGAGTATAATGTGTTAAGAGCTCGCTCAAGTACTGGGGAGCTAAACCATTTAGTGCTTTGTAAGTAATTAGCAAGATTTTAAAATGTATACGATGTTTAAAAGAGAGCCAGTGCAGTGTTGACAGAACCGGGCTAATATGGTCATACTTCCTGGTTCTAGTAAGAACTCTAGCTGCTGCGTTTTGGACCAGCTGCAATTTATTTATTAAGTGAGCAGGGCAACCACCCAGTAGAGCATTACAATAATCTAGCCTTGAGGTCATGAACGCATGAACTAACTGTTCAGCATTTTGCATTGAAAGCATGTGCCATAATTTAGATATATTTTTACGATGGTAGAATGCAGTTTTACAGATGCTAGAAACGTGGCTTTCAAATGAAAGATTGGTATCAAAAAGCACACCCAGGTTCCTAACTGACGACAAGGACTTGACAGAGCAGCCATCGAGTGTTAGACAGTATTCTAGGTTACTACTTGTGGAGTTTTTTTTTACCAATAATTAAAAATTCATTTTTTTCTGAATTAAGTTGCAGGAAATTACTAGTCATCCAATTTTTTATATCAGCTATGCATTCCGTTGTGAATTTTCGTCAGGGCGTGAAGAAATATAGAGCTGAGTATCATCAGCATAACAGTGAAAACTAACACCATGCTTCCTAATGATATCTCCCAAGGGTAGCATGTACAGGGTGAAAAGCAACAGTCCTAGCACTGAGCCTTGCGGTACTCCATACTGAACTTGTGATCGGTGTGACATCTCTTCATTTACTGCTACAAACTGATAACGGTCAGATAAGTATGATTTAAACCATGCCAATGCAATTCCACTAATGCCAACATAATTTTTGAGTCTATTCAAAAGAATGTTGCGGTCAACAGTATTGAATGCAGCGCTAAGATCGAGTAACACTAATAGAGAGATACAACCACGATTGGATGATAAGAGTAAATCATTTGTAACTCTGATGAGAGCAGTCTCAGTACTACGATATGGTCTAAATCCTGACTGGAACTCCTCACAGATACCATTTCTTTCTAAAAAGGAGCATAGTTGTGAGGATACTGCCTTTTCTAGTATTTTTGACAGAAAGGGTAGATTTGAGATTGGCCTGTAATTGACTAATTTTGTGGGATCAAGTTGCGTTTTTTAATAAGTGGTTTAATAATAGCCAACTTAAAAGTTTTCGGTACATATCCTAATGACAAGGATGAATTAATGATATTAAGAAGAGGATCTATGACCTCTGGAAGCATCTCTTTTAGTAGCTTAGTCGGTATAGGGTCGAGCATACATGTTGTTGATTTAGATGATTTAACGAGTTTAGCCAATTCTTCTTTTCCTATAGCAGTGAATGAGTGAAATTTTTCCTCAGTGACACTACAATGCACTGTCTGATGCGATACTGTAGTAGATGGTTGCATAGTTACAATTTTTTTCCTAATATTATCAATCTTGCACGTAAAGAAGTTCATAAAGTCATTACAGCTGTGCTGTTTACAAACATCAGAAGTTGAAGCTTTATTTCTTGTTAATTTAGCCACTGTATCAAATAAATACCTAGGGTTGTGTTTGTTTTCTTCTAAGAGAGTCGAGAAATAAGCAGATCTAGCAGTTTTTACGGCCTTTCTGTATGCGATCATGCTCTCTTTCCACGAAATGCAAAAAACCTCCAGTTTTGTTTTCTTCCAGCTGCGCTCCATTTTTCTGGCTGTTGTTTTAAGGGCCCGAATGTGCTCATTGTACCACAGCGTTGGACTATTTTCTTTAATCTTCTTTAAGCACAGAGGAGCAACTGTGTCTAAAGTGCTGGAAAAGAGAGAATCAATAGTTTCTGTTGCAACATCGAGTTCTTCTAGGCTATCTGGGATGCTGAGGAGATGAAACTGATGAGGAAGATTATTTACAAAGCAATCTTTAGTGGCAGCGGTGATAATCCTGCCATATTTGAAACGAGGGGACGGCTTTGCAGCCTTTGCTAAATAATTACTAAGTATACACGATACTAGGTAATGATCTGAGATGTCATCGCTCTGCTGCAGAATTTCAACGGTATCAACATTTATTCCATGTGACAATATTAAGTCTAAAGTATGATTACGGCGATGAGTGGGTCCTGACACGTGTTGCCTACCTCCAATAGAGTTTAGAATGTCTCTAAATGCCAATCCCAATGCGTCTTTTTCATTGTCTACATGGATATTAAGATCACCAACAATTAGGACTTTATCTGTAGCCAGTACTAACTCTGATAGAAAATCAGCAAATTCTTTGAGAAAGTCTGTAGGAGTTTTCTTTTTCCAGAAAATAGGTCGTAACGATGACCACTACCGAATGGGCGGCTCTCCAGAAAGTGTCTTTCCCTTGTTTATTGTGCACACCTGCTCTTCTCTTCTTTCTGTCGTATTGCAGAATATCACTGTTATGTTTTCTGGCATGTGTGATATGTGTTATATCTACAAACCCGATTCCAAAAAAGTTGGGACACTGTACAAATTGTGAATAAAAACAGAATGCAATGATGTGGAAGTTTCAAATTTCAATATTTTATTCAGAATACAACATAGATGACATATCAAATGTTTAAACTGAGAAAATGTATAATTTTAAGGGAAAAATAAGTTGATTTTAAATTTCATGGCATCAACACATTTCAAAAAAGTTGGGACAAGGCCATGTTTACCACTGTGTGGCATTCCCTCTTCTTTTTATAACAGTCTACAAACGCCTGGGGACTGAGAAGACAAGTTGCTCAAGTTTAGGAATAGGAATGTTGTCCCATTCTTGTCTAATACAGGCTTCTAGTTGCTCAACTGTCTTAGGTCTTCTTTGTCGCGTAGAGTTTTAGCCGGTAACGGCGAATGGCACGGTGGATTGTGTTCACCGACAATGTTTTCTGAAAGTATTCCTGAGCCCATGTTGTGATTTCCATTACAGTAGCATTCCTGTATGTGATGCAGTGCCGTCTAAGGGCCCGAAGATCACGGGCATCCAGTATGGTTTTCCGGCCTTGACCCTTACGCACAGAGATTGTTCCAGATTCTCTGAATCTTTGGATGATATTATGCACTGTAGATGATGATAACTTCAAACTCTTTGCAATTTTTCTCTGAGAAACTCCTTTCTGATATTGCTCCACTATTTTTCGCCGCAGCATTGGGGGAATTGGTGATCCTCTGCCCATCTTGACTTCTGAGAGACACTGCCACTCTGAGAGGCTCTTTTTATACCCAATCATGTTGCCAATTGACCTAATAAGTTGCAAATTGGTCCTCCAGCTGTTCCTTATATGTACATTTAACTTTTCCGGCCTCTTATTGCTACCTGTCCCAACTTTTTTGGAATGTGTAGCTCTCATGAAATCCAAAATGAGCCAATATTTGGCATGACATTTCAAAATGTCTCACTTTCAACATTTGATATGTATTCTGATTTGATATCTATATTCTATTGTGAATAAAATATAAGTTTATGAGATTTGAAAATTATTGCATTCCTTTTTTATTCACAATTTGTACAGTGTCCCAACTTTTTTGGAATCGGGTTTGTAGTCTCTCTAGTGAATTTCAGGATTCAGTAAGTGTTTGCTATGCTTGTTCAGCAGTGGCACCCTTTTAGCATCAAGGACTTGTTTTATTATGCAAGCAGTTTTGGAATGAAATGGAATGAAAGTTGGAATTAAAATTTTGGACTCATTCGAACAAACACTGAAGTTATCATTTTAAAATGGCATTTGTTTGGAATAATCCATTTTAAAATATTTTTTACTTGTAAAAATTAGTTATCTTGGAATAACATTTTACTGTATTTTTTAAATTAGGAAACTATAGCTAAAATAATTATATAAAAATAAAATTATATTATGATAAATGATTATCCTTTGTTGGATTTTATACATTAACATCTAAACTTCAACAATTAATATTATTATAAAAAATATTGTACAACTGTCTAGATCAGTGGTTCTCAACCTTTTTGAATCCATTGTGCACAACAATATTCAAAGGCAAAGTTTTGTTTTCAAAACTTATTTTAATAGTATAGTTATTCTTAGTGTCTGTAAATTCAAGTTTAGGATTCCAGAAGTTTTAAGGGCTGAAAGTTCTTCAAATTTCCCACTCTTTTTAACCAATAAATTGTTTTTCAGTCATCCGTGATTTACTAGATAAGTATTAAGCATAAGGATTTCTTTTAAAAAATGTTTTACTCAATAAATTATTTTACAGCTTGGCATAGCTAAATAAAAGGTATATTCATTATATATATATACATTTTAATTATTTGTATTATTATTTTAATGCTTATTTTGTCTTATTTTAAATTATTTTAGTCATCTTCAGGCCCAAGTTTCTTGAGACCCCCCTATAGGCCCTGGCCCCCTGGTTGACAACCAATAGTCGCGATGTAGTCTGGATGTGTTGCTCAATTAAATATTATGGTTAAACAAACTCTTGTCCCAAAAGAATAGATGTGTGTGATGTTCAGACAATGTTTGGATTTGGATGTATCATCCTTAGTCATTCACATTAGATCCAGTTAGTCCTGGATCGTTTCATGAGCACACTGCTTTTTGTCCATGTCAAATAATCTTTTACTGGATGTTAAACAGTTTCTGTGCACATTTTCAGCCAAGGTTTTTGTCCTCTTTTGAAAGTTTTTCGACATTTTTGGCAGCCGAAATTTCAGTGCATCTTTAGATCAGTTTGAAGATTAATTTAAAGATGCAACTTTTCCAAGAAGGTTTTAACAAAAGTAACAGCTAAAACTAAGGATGCTGTCCGCAACTTCACACCCTTACTGATTGGCTGCCTGTTGGACAACTTGCAGAGCATCATGACCCATTCCTTAATGCAAGACACGGCCTGGCATTGAAAGCTCCAAATGTTCTACAGTAAATCCAATACGTCCATATCGCAGTGGCAGGTTTCTGGAATTGAATGACCAGAAGTGGGCTTCCCATAATCAACTAGTGACTCAAAGGATTGGCCCACAATGCTCTTTTTGCCGGGAAGAGGGTGTTACGTTAACCCCAAACAAAGTGGCCTCCAAACCCGCCATCACGGGGAGTATCAGATCAACTGCTTTGCGGTAAGACATGCCTGGAAGAGTCCATGCGTAAGCTCTTAGCATTGCACCGACTGGAGCTTCCCCATCACACAATGGCACAGCAGAAGAAAGGCAAACCAGAGCTTGCAAGTCTCAGGCCCAACACAAACACATCTGCGGCTGAGGAACGCACCACACACCATGCGCGTTAAGTGCTGGACGTCCTGTCGGTGGATGTGCCCACTCGATTTATTGTGCGGTCAGAGCAAAAAATGGCACAGCTTGTCCCTCTTGGACTTTTAAAGATGGGTCTGCGCTCTCCCCTTGATTGCCGTTCAGCTGGAGTTCGTTTGCCGCAGACAAATGTGAAACGCTTTCTCCAATCCTATTTCCCCGGAACATTGGCGCTGGATTTGGAAAGGCGCCATTAGAAAGATTGAGAACACAGTAATACTGTCAAAATTTGCATTGCTTTCTTCCCTGGCGCACAGAGATCAGGTTCATCTGTTTCATAAAAACCACATATTATCGTGAGCTACATGTTTCCATGTATTATCTAACAACACGCCAGCACTTTTCCTGTGTTGGGTGCAAGTAGCGGCATCGGGTTACCCCTCTTTCTGTATTGGTCATTTGTAATAGTGTTTAGATTTACTTTGGTGTAAATCTCTCACAGGTTCTCAAATGAATGTTCCATCTGGAGAAACCATCAGCTTTCTGTGTGCCGATAAATTTCAGTGTGGGGTGCTGCGTGTTCCCTGCTCTCTACTTCAAATCACGTAGAGGGGCAATGGAAATCTAAATAACCCATGACACAAACTGCAAAGACTTCACTCTTCTCCTTTAAAAAAAAAAAAAAAGCGGTTCCAGAAGAAAAGTTTAAGGTGGATTCTCAGGAAGCTCTTCCAAAGGCAATCAGCAGACCCTGACAAATCACGAAAGACATGGGAAGTCATAGCACTTTATGTTCCAGAACTACTGCTTCTGGAAAGAGAACATGTAAACCTCCATATATTTATGATGTCTCCACGCTCTTGAAATTTTTAGAATTAGTGCTTGCTTCCCTTTCCTGGGTTGCTTCTCTCTCTTAAATGGGTAGTTAACCCAAAAATTACAATCCTATCACCATTTACTGACCTTCATGTAATTTCCAAAAGTAATTTTGGGAAAAAGTTGGAAACAAAACTTTTGTTGGAACGAATTTTGGAACTGATGACTTTTCCTGTTCCCAAAAGTTTCTAGCTACAAAAAGAACATGAGTAGCGTAAAAGTAATCCATACAACACTAGTGGTTTAACTAAAGTCTTCAGAAGTGATATGATGACTTTGGTGAACAGTGCAGAAATGCAAGTGTTTATTCACTCTCAAGTACCAAATCAAATATGAAATGTCAATAACACCAAATTTCCCCTCATTGGTTCTTGTGTCATAATCAGGGCTTGACATTAACTTTTTTTGCTCACCAGCCACTGTGGCTAGTGGTTTTCCAAAGTTACTAGCCCCTCAGCATTTTCACTGGCCACAGTTTTGACATCGATATATTATCTCATAATTTGGCAGCAGGTATATTAGGCTGCTGTCACTTTAAGACCTGACACACGGATCCATTATACTGTTACACGTGCGTTTTCTTTCTCAACTGTTTATGTCCACTCAAAACATAACTGACTGTGTTTACGTGAATACTTTTTGACTGTTTGTATTTGTATTTGACTGTTTAAGTGCAATAAGCAGCGAAAAAGAACTCAATTTAGCACTGAGAAGTGGATTCATGTACGCGCACTTTGGGTGTGAGCACAAAATCTGAGTGAAATTATGCGCAATACGCGCAATCCTACACTGACATTCAAGCCCTGTAACACCAACAATATTCATCCGGAGCAAATGAAACGAGTGAGTGAGGGGAGGCGGGTTTGTGTGTAACTCGCTGTCAGAGAGATGAGAGAGAGAGAAAGCGTGTATGTGGAAAATGAGTATTGTAAACGTTCATTTCAGTATCGATATGTATTGAAAAATCTATATTTTTGACATTACATTGCACTTAGTTTATTATTTCAGATGCCGTTTTTAAAAGACTACAATTGAAAAATGTATATTGTATATAAAATTCAACCCACCAAAGTGGCTAGTAGGAGTGACTGCGTTTCACGCCACTGCTGAAATACACCCGCATTGGATTTGAATTGATTTGAGTATGAATAACCAATTAAATGTTGCTCTTCTCATTGTGCAAAGTGATCGTATTGTTTCAGAAATCTTTAATCAAACCATTGGAGTTTGGATTACTTTTATGCTATATCCTTTTTGGAGCTTGAAACTTTTGGATCCCATTGACTTCCACTGAACATCAGCTGAAACATTCTTCAGAGTATCTTCTTTTGTGTTTTGTAGATGTAGGAAAGCCATGCAGGTTTGAAATGACATGGGTGAGTAAATTATTCAAATTTTTGTTTTTGGGTGAACTGTTCCTTTAATTGGACTAAACAGGGGTGCTGTTCCATTCATAATGAATAATGTGCCCCCTTTCCAACGACATGGTACCAGAGGCAGTGCCCAGTCTGGGCTCATTCCGGATGTTTCCACCAAAGACAAGGATGGAAAAATTGGACCCTTAAACCAGCTGGTGTCGAACCAGGAACCACTAACGTCAGTTGTCAGGAGGTGGTATAATCGCCTCGCCATAAAGTTTTCAGCAGGTCATTTGTAACAGGCATAGCCATTATAGATATGGGCTTGTAGCTGAAAGGTTGTAGGTTCAAACTTTAGATAAAATGTCTAATCGATTACTTAAAATCCAAATGCAAAATAATAAATACAAATGTAAAACAAGTGGGAAATCCCAAAGGGTCAAGCAGTGAATTTTCCATGTAATCATTGGCAGCATAAAGTAAGTGTTGAGACGTGTATTATGGGACAGTACGTCATTGGCTCCTTTGAATACTTTCATGTCTTAGGTCATACTGGCCATTTCCTAATTTCCAGACTCTTAAGTGTACTTTGTGCCATTGACCAAGAGTTATTCAAGTTCTCCGTAGCACACAGTGGTAGAAAATAAGGAACCCTGATTTTGTACTGAGCACATTTGAGTTTGATGAGTATAATATCAACATGAAAGTCTCTCCTTTAACTTTAAAATCTGTTTTTAAGAAACCAGAAGTTCTAAAAATCATGATTTGTCAGCCTATTTTTTTGGGGGGGTCAATTTCTGGATAAATAACGGGCCTTCACGGTTGCATAAACGTCTCCACAGGAAGCCAAGAAGTTGAAATGTGTATATGTTCATCTCTGAGATGTCCTCTGACGTGCTCTAAAATGTTACGCTCCTGGGATATTCCTACACCTCACTGATCCCCTGCAAAGCTGAAGCAAATAGCTGAAGATGTACATTCAGAGGCTTACAGCAAAGTTTGACCTTTCCAAAGACTCTTCTTGGTGAACTAGAAGGTTGAAACGTCATTCAACCATATGCTTATTTCAGCGCGGTCCTCTGGCACACACCTAGAGTATTTATTAATGTTAAAAATCATTTTGAATTGAGTTCACTGAATAGACTCCATTGTGTGAATAAAATAGGAAAATGTTGACCAGTGAGTAAGTCTTTAGCTATTAGCACAGAGAAAAAGAAACATGCTTTTGGGCTAAAGACATTTACAGTAAATGTGATGATCTTCCTTCCAACTTTTTCCTCCTTGAAAGTGTTAAGAAATCACTTGTTATAAAATATCATGATTTGGAGTCAATTTTAAAAAAACAACACAAAAATGTTTTTTTTTTTTTCATTTTGTAATGATTAAACATGTTGGGAATTGGGTACATATGTATGTACATCGATCAGGCATAACATTATGACCACCTTTCTAATATTGTGTTGGTCCCACTTTTGCTGCCAAACAGCCCTACCCATCGAGGCATGGACTCCACTAGACCCCAGAAGGTGTGCTGTGGTATCTGGCACCAAGATGTTAGCAGCAGATCCTTTAAGTCCTGTAAGTTGCGAGGTGGGGCCTTCATGGATTTGACTTTTTTGTTCATCACATCCCACAGATGCTCGATTGGAATGAGATCTAGGGAATTTGGAGGCCAAGTCAACACCTCAAACTTGTTCAAAATCTCCTCAAACCATTTCTGAACCATTTTTGCTTTGTGACAGGGCACATTATCCTGCTGAAAGAGGCCACAGCCACCAGGGAATACCGTTTCCATGAAAGGGTGTACATGGTCTGCAACAATGCTTAGGTAGGTGGTACATGCCAAAGTAACATCAACATGGAAGGCAGGACCCAAGGTTTCCCAGCAGAACATTGCCCAAAGCATCACACTGCCTCCGCTGGCTTGCCTTCTTCCCATAGTGCATCCTGGTGCCATGTGTTCCCCAGGTAAGCGACGCACACGCACCCGGCCATCCACGTGATGTAAAAGAAAACGTGATTCATCAGACCAGGCCACCTTCTTCCATTGCTCCGTGGTCCAGTTCTGATGCTCACATGCCCACTGGACAGGGGTCAGCATGGGCACCCTGACTGGTCTGCGGCTATGCAGCCACATACGCCACATATACGCAACAAACTGCGATGCATTGTGTTTTCTGACACCTTTCTGTCAGAACCAGCATTAACTTCTTGAGCAATTTGAGCTACAGTAGCTTGTCTGTTTGATCGGACCACACAGGCCAGCCTTCGCTCCCCATGTGCATCAATGAGCATTGGCCGCCGATGACCCTGTCGCCGGTTCACCCCTGTTCCTTCCTTGGACCACTTTTGATAGATACTGACCACTGCAGACTGGGAACACCCCACAAGAGCTGCAATTTTGGAGATGCTCTGACCCAGTCGTCTAGCCATCATAATTTGGCCCTTGTCAAACTCGCTCAAATCCTTACGCTTGCCCATTTTTCCTGCTTCTAACACATCAACTTTGAGATGTTCACTTGCTGCCTAATATATCCCACCCACTAACAGGTGCCGTGATGAAGAGATAATCGGTGTTATTAACTTCACCTGTCAGTGGTTATAATGTTATACCTGAACGGTGTATATGGGTCATTGACAAATAAAGCTTCAATTTTCTTTTTTGTTTTTTACTTCAAAACTGATGTGAGTTGTGAACAATGTGTTCAGACATTTTAAGTTGTTTAAATTATTTTTTTGACTCTTTTTATGTCAGGTGATTGTACCACCTGACATGGAAGGTCTACCAATAACCATATTTCAAATTAACAGTTTTTTACCAGTATTTGAGAAAGATCTACAAACCTTTTTACTCTGCCACAAGGATCAGTTAGGGTCCTCTGGATGATGCGTTATCATACTGCTATTATAATAAAACAGCCATGTTTGCAGTTGTGCCACCCTGACATTTGAGAATATACAAAAGTATATGTTTATATGAAAGGTTTTAAACCTAAAATGATGCCATAGTATTTCGTTTTTAATTATTAAGACACCATTTTAAATAGTTTTCATAGTCTGTTCATTTGTTTGGACAGTTGCACCACCTGACATTTTGGGGGTTTAAGATAACAAACATAAAATAATATGTATTATTTAAATGTACTAAAAAAAAAAAAATTCAAACTAAATAGGTTTTATTGAATAAAGTGATATTCATGTCACAAATTCATCAAATTATTGTAAATGTAAATAATGCACTTGGACACAAAAATATGCACGTCATGTCATTGACCCATATAAGTATATAAACTACTGTTCAAATGTTTGGGGTCAGTAAGATTTTTTTTATTGAGCAAGGATGCATTAAATTGATTAAAAGTGACAGTAAAAGACATTTATAATGTTACTAAATATTTATTTTTCAAATAAATGCTGTTCTTTTGAACATAATATTTAAAAAAAGTGTTACTATTACTATTAAGCAGCACAACTGTTTTCAGCATTGATAATAATCAGAAATGTTTCTTGAGCAGCAAATCATCATATTAGAATGATTTCTGAAGGATCATGTGACACTGAAGACTGGAGTAATGATGCTGAAAATTCAGCTTTACATCACTGGAATAAATTACATTTTAAAATGTCCTGTTAAAATTTTAAAAACAGTTAAATTGTGATAATATGTAAAAAATATTACTGATTTTACAATCTTTTATATTTTCAAAAACAAACATTTTTACTAGTGCTAAACAATAGTGTACAAATCATATGTTTATGGTGCTTTTTTTATCAGTTTTGTTTTATGGAAAAGTAAAGTAGTTTCAGAGGCAGAGAAAGTTATTCTATGGAAAAAAAAAGAAAAAAAAAAACTATTTTTTTTCTTTCTTTAGCATAACTGATGAATCGTTCACTATAACACCAGAGGCATTTATTAAGAAAGTACATAGGATCAGTTTTGATTTCATGTCGAGAATTATTTGGATGCCACCACAAGTAGTAACTCAACCAGTAGATACTTTCATCCCCTCTGTATCCCAGTCCATCCCTCTGAGAATGAAGTTATGCCTGTTGCCGTTTCCCACACAGAAATACCTGACCCATTCAGCATATCTGCAGCTTTTAACGCCTCATATCTCATCTGCACATCTAGAAGCTTCCAAAAAATTATATATCATCTCATTGAACCAGCCTCAAAGTACTTTCTCCACATCTAGCCAGGTTGTTTATCCCAGAAAGAATCTGCGAGAGAGGAAAAAAAAACGAGACGAAGAACGGGAAAAAATTGTTTATAGAAGCAGCTAATACTATTTTCCCTCAGATGTTTTTGTGTTGTTACATTAACAGTCCTCCATACGCCCGGGATCACAGACCCTGGGTAATGGCCAGGAACAGAGAGTGTTGCCGTAGCAACAGGGGAGCCGAGAAGGTCATCGAGGGTCAGACAGTCAGTGGAACACTTGAGGGACAATAAAATAAATCATATTGCCTCCAGAGAAGTGTCTGATTTAAAACACTTTAACCAAGCATTGAGAATGTCTGGAAAATGAAAAGAAATGGTGAGAGGAGGGCAGCTGCTGCGTGTTAGTCTGTAATGAGATCGTCTCTGTGGCCCTTCTACTCCTGCGCTCCATTGCAGAATGGAAAAAGGCCTTTTAATCTTCCTGAAGAGGCCCCTGCTCTCGCCTCTTTTTCATGTGGCTGTGCCCGTGCGGGCCTGCAATATTTTCACAGTTTCATCTTTCCTTTTTTCTCTCGACTCTTCACTGTAATAATTGGTTTGAGCTGGGCAAACTTAAATTAAGCAAATCAGTTCAATCAAATTACCTTTTATGAGTATTCATAACTTTCTTTTTCTTTTGAGGTCACAAAACTGACACATTTTAAGTCATCTGGAATTGTTTTGAGTTTTGTGAACTTGTTTCTTTTAGACAAACTTAAATTGAACAGAAACTGGGCTGGGATTTCTATATCCCAGCATGCTTTGCCATGACACTCAAAAGGGAGAGTAAATGTTAAAATTAAGTGTTATATAATGTTTTTTTTTCAAGATTAATGTTAAGTGGGAGATTTAGTAGTGTTTAATGTTTAGCTATGCTCATTTAGAAGTGTTTCTGTTATGTGGGTTTTTTTGGGAGGTTATGGTGACAAGATGAAAACGTTATCAAAATTATCGGAAATGACAAAAAATGCTGTATTATGCATGCCAGACAAGAAATTTTAGCAGTCATTTTGTAAAGAAAAACTACATACGTATTCAAACGTGATTAATGCTTACGTGCATGCCGTCACCGTTCTCACAGATTCAAGTTTTTTTTTTAAGTTTACACGAAGATGATAATGGTATCGTTTAATGGTGTCGTGTAAGTGGCCCCAAAGTAAATAACTAATGATTATTTACAACGGAAATTAATCAATCAAAAACTTACTTTAGCTGAACAATAACTTTTTTCTAGAGCTAATGTATAGCCAAAACAATCTCTCTTCCATTAAGTTCCTATTATCACTGTAATGCTGCTTTGATATAATCTATATTGTAAAAAGCACTATATAAATGAAGGTGACTTGACTTGAGTGGAGCATGAGCTTGGTTTGAGAACAGATATATGTTCATTTGTTTTATATTGCTGTACTCTTTCAGCAATTGTTATGCTATGCTAATGTTATCAAAGCATTGCGTTACAAATTAGCAAGTTAGCTTTTACTAAATAAGCTAGTTAACGCTAGCCTAGTTTCCACTACTAAAAACATTTAAATTGAGATTACATGATCATTTTAAGTTAAATATATGAATTAGCTTACTCACTAGTTGATTCATTAAACGTATGAGTACAACTGATTTATTGATAATTAACTGATTATTTTGAGTTTTGCCAACTTATTCGGGTTTACGGTGTATCTGCATTGGAATTTGATTATTTTAATTAATTTGCTCATTTTTTATTTTTAAATAAATAACTTTTTCACAGTTTTTATGTGGAAATTGGGTTGCTGTGTGGGTAATACGTTTCCTGTTGCATTGTCACAATGAAATCAAAATCGACAATATTATTATAAATGATTTATCTGTGTACATCATTATTTAAAAAAAAATGTGCCCTCGTAATCTTTAATCAAAATAACTTCCTCTCCCTCTTGCAGCGACATCTCTTCTCTTCTCTGATGATGTGTTTACGGGCGCAAGGGCAGGACAAACCTGTTACTCACATGAGATCCACCAGGCACAACGCAAGTGTTTTTTGCTAGTTTTAGCCCAACGCAGTTATCATTTTCACGTCCTGTGCCACGTTGTTTAAATAGCAAATGCACTCATGCCCATCCGTTCGGCCATGGGCGTGCTTGTCTGAAAACATGGTGTGTTCAAGCGCATTGTTGGCGTGTTGCTATTTTGAGGAACTGAAAACGACTGCGCCAATATTTTTTTTGTTATTTAAAGGACGCGTTAGTAATATGCGCCTGTAGGCGGGTCCACAACGCGTGTACACTCTGATTATTACACACACGGACGCACAGCAGCACACAAACATTTTTAAATATGAAAAATTAAAGGATTAAAATGTAAAGATTATTATTGTGTACATAAATATAAAAATGCCTACATGTCATAATGGATAGTCATTTGATGTATCAGAATTACCTATTTGCAGTAATGACGAATGAAATTGGCTAATTATTTGACCAATCGTGCCAATACACACATGTATTTAAACTGACTCGTTAGGTTGAGGGTGTCTATATTCCGCCATGTAAATAGTGAATCCGCCATGGCGCAAGGGCAACTGGCTTTTTCAGGGAATGGGAGATGAGACTCTGATTGTTTTATTGCACTCTACGCCCAAAACACACCCATGACTCATTAAGAGAATAGGTACAACCCTTTTAGACCATTCGCTGGGCGCACCGACCATTTTTCCCGTCGTTAAATTAGCAAAATTGGATTTGGACACGCCCTAAGTGCACTTGTGCCATGCGCTTTAGACCATGCGCTGAGATCATTAAAATAGGGCCCACTATTTATGATTAGGAGTTTAGAAAAAATTAAATGTGGTTTATTTTTACTTTTGGTTAGGTTAGAGGTTCAAAGAAGACAAAAAACTGTGGAAATTGCTTTCTGTTCATCATCATAATTCACTCACAGTAGCTGGCATTTAACATTCAGACTGTGGGGTCAGAGTTTATGTCTGGTATTTCCTATCACGATGAAAAACGTACAGAATTGAGGGGCACAGACTGAATGTTCCACATTATTACCTGGTAAAGAAAACATAGGGAGGAACCGAGCCGGTCACAGTGAACGGCCGTGCTAATAGTGACATGAAGACAAAACAGGAAAGTCTCTGACGACGTTTTATTAGTAAGAAGTATAAACTTTATGGGACGTTTGCTCTGAGGCCACATTATTGAATTCAAAACTTGAGCTTCCTGAGTTCCTTTTTTTTCTCTGCAGGGATATTAGATGATCTGTAGAAGTAATTCAATAAGAGAAAGTTTAACCCTTTCATTTGCAAGGGTGTAATATGTTGGTTTTGTGTGCTACTGTGCATGTCAGATGCTATTAGACTTGATGATCACATGGGGCTGATTTGGTTGGAAATGATGGCTGTTGTTTATGCACATATTAGCTTTAAATGCTGGTCAAAAGTAGTTGTTTATTCATTCTCCTCATCCAAGACCAAGTGTGACTAAGTTCCTTATAGAGTTCCTAGAGTTATAGAGTTCCCTCCTGGAATGAAAGACTCTATATGAAACGTAACTGACCTCGAAAAGCAATTCATGGTGACTGAATTGGTAAAGCAAGTATGTGTGGTATTCATTCAAGTTCATTTTTGAAGATTTTGGGGAAAAATGAAGGTAGATTGAAAGCACGTTGAGACAACAGCCTGGATCAGGAAAATGTTGAATTTGTCAGTGAAAACATGTGTGAGATCGTGAGAAGGTTTCTGAGCTCACGACGGGGGACGCCGTCCGAGCCAGGGACTTTGGGAGGAATTATATCAAGCATGCCGTTCCACGTGTCACAGATTATTGTTGTTGAAGTAATCCTTGATTTTAAAGGGTGCAGAAGGCACTGGTGTTTTTGATGCTGGTGAAACGGTTAGTCTGAGCACTGAGATAGGAGCAGTGTGTGGATCATAGTTTTCAGCCAGGGCCTCAGACTGGCATAGTGGAAAGCTGGTGGCTGCAGGCTTGTGTATGATGAATGATACAAATCTTTATTGACATATGGAAGCGAACGTCTTTCAGTAAGCAGAAAGCGACAGGAGTAAACTAAACCAGTTCTCTTTGTATTCACATAAATCCGGGACTTTAAAATGGACTGAAATCTCTTTTTAGTCCGCTTCAATTGCAAGTTGAAGTCTCAAACCGCTTTACATTCACACTCTTATTTAATAATAATGACAATAATAATAATAATAATAATAATATAGATAATAGATAATTACTATTGTAATATTATTATTGCATTGTAAAAGAAAAATCTAATTTATAAATATAGTAATGATAATAATAATAAAAATAAAAATAATTGATGTTCCCATTCAGTCGGTCACTTCCGATGCCACGTCAGAGACCGACGAATAAGAATCTCGCTAGCGAGAGCCAATCTACTTTGAGTGTAAATAAACGAGCCAATGGTCATTGGCATGCAATGATTGCACCAGTTGCTCATGCCACGCAGCGCAGGTATAAATGAGGCACAGGTGCTTGCATCAAATCAGCTTTTTGCTTCGGAGCCGAGTGGTGGATGGTTCGTCCTGAAATCACTCTCTACAAAGCAGTGGAACTGACTGAGCCTGCCTTTTGGAAGTGGATCTCTTCAGTCGGTGTTGGTGTGACGGCACAGCAGCGGGTCGCATGGTATTTTTGCTGTCTCTCTTTTTGTTTGTAAGAGCAAAACACAAAGGCTGTTCTCATAGCTGGTTTGGTGCGCTAGGTGGAGAGCGCTAAAAAGCTGTTCTTACGGCTGGTAAGAGAGCACCTTCGTGTGAGAGAGCGCACACGTCAGGCTGCACTACTTCCCTGACTGTGACGCCGCAACCGCTCCCTCTGCGTGCTTAAGCACCAAGGAGAGCGTCCTTCTAAAAGAGCTACATAGACAGAGCTTGCGTCTTTTTCAAGATGACATTCTATCTGTGTGTTTCTGGATGCGGTGGTTATCTGTCACCGAGGGATGGTCACCAGCGCTGTATCTTGTGTTTGGGCGTTCAGCACGCTGAGGCAGTGTTGGTGGATGATTCATGTTCCCACTGCGGGAACATGACCATCTCGGAGTTGCGGTTGAGACTCCATTTCGCAAGGGGTGGAGTCCCCACGCTTCTGCCTAGATCTAATCCTCCACAGAGGGTTACTTCTGGCAGTAGCGCGGGTGATTTGAGGGTGACAGTGAGCGCGCTTCCCCCAGGGAACCAACCTCCGGGGAACCCTCGCTCCTCCCGCACTTCGTAGCCAGTAGAGCTGCCGTCGGAACGTGGTGGGCCACCCACGAGGTGTGCACCATCCGTATCCAGACTGAGGCGATCAGTCACATCTTGCCCTGGCGGTCAGCTGCTGCCTCCACTCCGCCGCTGGCAATGCCTCAGCCTGCTCGTTGCCGAGGGCGGCCGCCTGCATCTGCCTCCGCTCCCGTGCCGCAGCAGCAGCCTCCATCTAAGCAGCGTCGAGGAGCCGGGCGTAAGCAGGCCGCCCCGCCCATCCAGGCCCCCCCGCCCATCCAGGCCCCCGCCAAGAGGGGCGGCAAAGCCAAGGGCAAGCGGCCCTGAGACGGGCGACCCGGAGATGGAGGACTGCTCTTCAGGAGATGGTGACCGCACCACTCCTTCCCCCGGAGGAGGGTGTAGAATCTTTTGTTCTGTTTTGTTTGTGTTCCGCCACTGGGCTCAGTCCCAGCGGTACCCAAATTCTCCATAAAAGAGCAGTTTCCTTCATCTTCAGCTGTGGCCAGTCAAACGCCGGACCACACTCATCCTCCCCCTTCGCCAGCGGGCAGCAGTGGACAGCTCGAGGACGCAGCCAGGCCTCCTCACGTACCCTCTGCCCACTTGTGGAATCAGGTAAGTGTTGCACAGAACACTCACACCCCGCTGCGGGCCGCCTCCACGAGACAGTTCGCCCAGTGTCGCCCCAGGTTCATGGGCATCCGCTTCACTTCGGTGAACACCGCAGATGCCCATGTCCTGCGTGCGGAGAACGCAGTCCTACTGGCAAAGGACGCGATAGAGCCGGTCCCTCCAGTCAATATGAAGACAGGGTTTTACAGCCCGCACTTAATTGTACCCAAGAAAACTGGTGGGTTACGGCCAATCTTGGACCTGCAAGTTCTGAATCGGAGCCTTCACAAGCTACTGTTCCAAGATGCTCACGCAGAAACGCATTTTCGAATGCATCCATCCCTGAGATTGGTTTGCAGCGATCGACCTGAAGGACACATACTTTCATGTCTCGATTCTTCCTCGACACAGGCCTGTGTCAGTTTCTGTGCTTTGCGTTTGAGGGTCGAACCCCCCGTGTCTTCACGAAAGTCGCGGAGGGGGCCCTTGTGCCCATGAGAGAACAGGGCGTTCGCATTCTCAACTATCTCGACAACTGGCTCATTCTAGCACAGTCCAGGGATCAGTTGTGCGAACACAGGGACCTGGTGCTCAGACACCTCAGCCAGTTGGGTCTTCGGGTCAACTGGGAAAAGAGCAAACTCGCCCCCGTGCAGAGGATTTCTTTTCTCGGTATGGAGTTGGATTCGGTCAAACAGATGGCACGCCTCACAGAAGAGCGTGTCCAGCCGATGCTGAACTGCCTGAACATGTTTCAAGGCAGGATGGCGGTCCCACTGAAACAATTTCAGAGGCTCCTGGGGCATATGGCGGCCCGGCGGCAGTAACACCGCTCGGTCTGCTTCATATGAGACCACTTCAGCATTGGCTTCACGGCCGAGTCCCGAGATGGGCGTGGCAGCGCGGCACTCACTGGGTGGGTATCATAACGGCATGTCGCCAAATCTTCAGCCCATGGTCAGACTCTTTGTTTCTTCGGGCCGGAGTGCCCTTGGAACAGGTGTCCAGGCATGCTGTAGTTTTCACGGATGCCTCTGCCATGGGTTGGGGGGCCACGTACAACGGGCATGCAGTGTCAGGGGTTTGGACGGGCCCGCACCTGCATTGACACATCAACTGCCTCGAGTTGCTAGCGGTACGTCTTGCACTGAGCCGCCTCAAAAGGCTGTTACGGGGCAAAGATGTATTGGTCCGCACGGACAACACTGCGACCGTTGCGTACATCAACCGACAAGGTGGTCTGCGCTCCCGTCGCATGTCGCAACTTGCCCGCCATCTCCTCCTCTGGAGTGAGAAGTGTCTGAGGACGCTTCGGGCCATTCATGTCCCCGGTGTGCTCAACCGTGTGGCCGGGAGAATGGCGACTCCACCCCCAGGTGGTCAAGGCTTATGCCTTGAAGTGGAACCTGTTCGTTGAGTGGTGTTCTTCTTGCCGAGAAGACCCCCGAAGACGTTCGATCCCATCTGTACTTTCCTTCCTGCAGCAAGGGTTGGAGCGTAGGCTGTCTCCCTCCACCCTCAAGGTCTATGTTGCTGCAATATCTGCTTATCACGACCATGTGGAAGGTAAGACGGTCGGGAAGCACGACCTGGTCGTCAGGTTCCTAAGGGGGGCGAGGGGGTTAAATCCTCCTCGACCTCCCTCTGTACCCTCTTGGGATCTTGCTCTGGTGCTCCGAGCACTTCAGAATGCCCCATTCGATCCTCTGCAGTTGGCAGAGCTAAAGATTCTGTCTATGAAGACTTTGCTGCTGGCTGCACTGGCCTCTATCAAGAGGGTAGGGGACCTGGTGGAGCGTCTGGCATCAGGCCCTTTTGCCGCTGAATCCTTGAGAACCGGTACTGGGCTGGGGTATATATGAGTGACCCTGCGGGGATCCCATATATTTTTTTCACGGTCGCTCCTAAATGGAAGCCTGTGTCTTTCCCTTGGGAGAGCCCCCCCTTAATTGGGGCTGGAGCCCCCTCTTACTTGTGGACTACGGTACAGCAGTTGTACTCCACATAATTCCTTTGGGGTACGATGTGGGTTCCGCAGCATTCCCTCCTACTAGAAGGCATGCTTTCCCAGTGTTATCCAATAAGTCACTGAGCAGGTCATGCGGAAAAGCAGTGATGGACTTCTCTGTGTGAGCCCCGTCTTATCAGGTAAGAGAGCTCAGGAGGCTCACACAGGGCACTGGAAGAGGGCAGAGGCCATGGCGCTTTGGTAGGGATTCCTATTCGTCGGTCTCCGACGTGGCGTCGGAAGTGACCGACTGAATGGGAATGTCTCGGTTACATATGTAACTCTCGTTCCCTGAAGGAGGGAACGGAGACGCCACGTGCCGTCGCCATGTCCTCTGTACCCTGCTGCAGTTCACCTACTCGGCTCCTCAGCAAAAAACTGATTTGATGCAAGCACCTGTGCCTCATTTATACCCGCGCTGCGTGGCATGCGCAGCTGGTGCAGTCATTGCATGCCAATGTCCATTGGCTCATTTAGTTACACTCGAAGTAGATTGGCTCTCGCTAGCGAGATTCGTATTCGTCGGTCTCCGACGTGGCGTCTCTGTTCCCTCCTTCAGGGAACGAGGGTTACATACGTAACCGAGACGTTTTTGTTGCTTTAACGCTGTAAAATATATTATTATTGCAATTGTGATTTTATTGTAAAATGTAATATTTATTATTTATTCTGCGCACTGTGCGCCTCAGCATGCGCTGATGCTGCTCTGTGATTTTACGTGGCCTACCACTTCATGGCTGAGTTGCTGTTGTTCCCAAATGCTTCCACTTTGTTATAATACAACTAACAGTTGACCATGGATATGTATTTAGTAGTGAGGAAACAATATTTAGTAGTGAGGAAATTTCACGAATGGACTTATTGCACAGGTGGCAACCTATCAGAGTACCACGCTTGAATTCACTGAGCTCCTGAGAGCGACCCATTCTTTCACAAATATTTGTATAAGCAGTCTGCATGCCTAGGCGCTTGATTTTATACACTTGTGGCCATGAAAGTGATTGAAACACCTGAATTCAATGATTTGGAGAGGTGTCCCAATACTTTTGGCAATATAGTGTATTTCTTTTGCGGCTTAAAGTGGTACTGTACATAATAGATCATTAACCTTTTAGCGCCACCCACCAGAAATAAAAATGTTCTGAAATGTTTCAGACAAAACTGAACACACTTTTAGCACCACTCACTGAAAATTTTGCTTTGAAAGTGTGGCGAAGTGTATAAGAGGCCACGTAATATCGTTTTACAGAAATGTCGCCACAGGCACGTTTTTCCAATGAGTCTGGTTTGTTATATTGTGCATGATTCATCGCTTCATAGTGTCCTTTTTCCATCAGGACAGAGTTCAAATCTAGTCCCCATAACTATTAGAGTTTCTGTATCTTATTGAGGGTTTTGTATTGTATTCAATATGATGACTCAGTGCTGTTATAAAATCTTTAACCAGTGCTGAACGGCGTCCTCTTGTCCGTAAGCTATCAATGTCATTAGCCTCATTTAATCTAATTTGAAGCCGTTTGTTTGAGTTAGACCTGGGTATGTGGAAGAAAAATATTTGAAAGGATAACAAGTAGCCTGCTGTCTACGCTCGGTTATATTTTGGACACAGCTCAGGCACACATACGGCCATCCACACATTCACTAATACTCACATTAACCCCAACATTTCTCACACATGCACATTTGCATACGAAGGTCATGATGGTTGTCGAGTCAGTTGCTGATCTTTTTTTTTATTCTAATTACAATTTATAAATTGTACAATTTACAGTTTATATAAATACAATTAACACAGACTCACCAAAATTGGACAATAGAAGATTGGAAAAATTATGCCTTGTCTGATGTATTTGTAGAAATTAATACTTTTATTCAACAAGGATGCATTAAATTGATCAAAAGTGGCAGCAAAAACATTTATAATGTTACAAAGGATTTCCACAAAAATATTAAGCAGCAACTGTTTTCAATATAGATAATAATCAGAAATGTTTCTTGAGCAGCAAATCATCATATTTGAATGATTTCTGAAGGATCATGTGACACTGAAGACTGGAGTAATAATGCTGAAAATTCAACTTTACCATCACAGGAATAAAAAAATATATATTTAAAAAGAAAACAGTTATTTTAAATTGTAATAATATTTCACATTATTACTGTTTTTACTCTATTTTGATTAAATTACATTTTTAAAATGATTTTGAAAGAATAATCTTCTTTCAAAAACATTAAAAAATCTTTCTGAACTGAAGTTTTTGAACGGTAGTGTATGCGCATAAAAGAAAAACAGAACGGAAACATATGCAAGTAGCATCTGAAATCTGTTGTAGAACTCTGCAGATTAGAAGTATGTTGTTACAGTAGTATACATCGACAGCATGAGACTTAAGAATTAAACGGTTTAGTCAGACATGGGACCCCCAAGGCCAACTAACCTAATTATAGGTACATACTGCACAATAATTACACTGCGCTTATCAGCGGATCACATTACACACAGCGCAACAGTTATATGTTCAAGAGCAGAACTGCTCTGTTGTAATTCATTCTATATATTTCCTGGCAAACAGCTGTACACATCCTCAGTGATACCTAATAGCCAAGTACTTTGAAAATATAGCTTCGCATGTTACTAGCTTCGTGTCATTTAAAGAAGTTAAACAGTAAAGTTGCTGTTTTTAAAATTAGCTTTACAAGCTAACAAAAACATCTTCATAGATTGTAGTAGTAGATTTATCAAAGCAGCATTTTGTTTTAGCACAAAAAACTAATAATAATAGTAAATAAAAATATTTTTAAAATTTTAATTCAAATATTTCTATGTTTGTGAAAGGCAGAATTTGACTGCATAAAATGCTTTGCTGGGAAAGTGCGCAGTGGCCAGCCAATGAGGAACAAAGCGCATTTATCAAAGCACTGTCTCTGTTTATGAGTCTTATGAGTTTTGAAAACATCCAAACATCTAAAGTCATTGAAATCTTTTTGATTTCACAGGCTGCTTTTGATGCGAAAACGTTTGTATTTGTAAAATATGTAAATAATATTATTTTACCTTTGACAGACAGGGAAAATAAATAGGCTGAAAATGAGCTCTTGAGCTGCTTAAGGTTGAAAACAGTCAATATTGCTTGTAAGTTTTATTTGTATTTTAATTTCATGTGCTTGTTTTTGTCTTGTTCTAGTTCTGATTACTTTTATCTCAGTTGGTAGAGAATGGTGTTATCAAAACGCAAAGGTCATGGGTTCCATTCCCAGGCTAAGCTAAGTTGAATGTGCTTTGTCACTTTTGATAAACGCATCTTCGAAAATGAAGAATTGAAAATTACTCTTATTTCTTACCTATTTGTTTGTTGGTAACATAAATATTCAGTGCCAGTATCTTCTCTTCTGTCTTATACTTTCCTTCACCTTGTCTGGCCTCACATTCTTGTGTAACAGAAATACACTTCTTTCTGTTGATACAATATTTCTGAGGAGCTGTGTGTGTGTCTGGAGTGAGATTGGTAATATGAGGACATGGGTCTGCAGCAGAACAGTGTTTAGTTTGAGAGGCGTGAACTTCCCTGTAGGCTCAACTATTCCAGGGCAGTCAGATGTCACTGAGATATCGATCTGAAAATTCCTGATTCATTTCAATTGTGCATACCTAATTTTTCTTCCTTTATGACCTTCTCTGTTGCCATGCAAGACTGCAACCGAGTACGTCTCAGATTTTTGAGACATAAGTGTTCATTGAATCGATTGTAAAATCGATTTTCCATGTCTAAAGACGTTTCCATTTTCAACGCCAAATATAGGCCAATCCACGAACAACTAACAGGCATTAGGACGAACGTAAAGAGGGCGCATGAGACGCACAAGTCAGCAATATTTCTGATGATTTATTGCCGTGAAGTTTTGTGCACAATGATAAACAGGAGTACAACATTCTCGAAAAACAATAAGCAGAGTGGACTGCCATAACATCAATGAAAAACATTACTGCAGGCTTCAACATGGCTGTGTTTATGATTTAGAAATGTCAAACAAATTTCGCCTACGTAGGCAATTGTCCATGAAAAGAGGTTGAAAATAAAACTTAAAATTCACTGAAGGACTAGCCTACATTGAACATGAAGTTCGTGTAGGATAAACACGCAGGGCCGCTACATTCTCCAAATCAGACAGTGGACTAGAAACATCTCTCGCAGTCTACAACAGGGCTCTATTTATGATTTAGGCTATTCAGAAATCTCCAGAATTATTTTACGTAATGATCCATTCCATTATAGACAACTGTTCAAAAATGAAACTTTAAATGGACTTACTTGAGAATAGGCCATGTTTTTTTAATTGAACGTAACCGACACTTAGGCTAGGCAGGCGTATAATGAAACGTGCAAATAAGGCTAGGCCTATTACAAATTATTGGAAAGGAAAACAAGTCGATCAACATTTCCGGGGTCCAGAGCAGAGCGTTTTTTATTCACTATACGTCCAGCTGTTGAGAAGACGCGCTCCGACCGCACTGATGTCCCAGGAACACTCAGGTACTTCATTGCCAGCTGCGCAAGGTGGGGGTATTTTAGCTTTCGCAACGCCTATTGCACTTTCAGAATTCTTTATTTTCTTTTTCTGCTTGTTTGTGAGTTTTGTTACATCTATCTTTTTTATTTGTTTAATTAGTTTAAAATTAATAGTGTACATATTTGGTTTCCTATTTTCATTTTCGAAACTTGTGTTGGTTGGTCCGATTGATTGTTCAATCGATTTTCGAACGTAAAGTGACAGCCCTACAACCGAGCCTGACTCTTCCATTGTGTTATGTGCTGAACTTTGGTTTGTATGTTGTACACTACATAACCTATTAAAATGATAAATAACCTGTTAATACGAGCAGAATTTAATGTTTTAGAGCAGGACTACTCAACTTTGGAAAGCTCAGGGACCAAAGTATTGCCGGTTGCTTTTTGAAACCCATATTTCTTCTGTAATTGGACATATTTTGTGATATCCTAATATTGTGTTGGTCCCCTTTTGCTGCCAAAACAGCCCTGATCCGTCAAGGCATGGACTCCACTAGACCCCTGTAGGTGTGCTGTGGTATCTGGCACCAAGATGTTAGCAGCAGATCCTTTAAGTCCTGTAAGTTATGAGGTGGGGCCTCCGTGGATCGGACTTGTTCAGCACATCAACAGCACGTCCGATTGAGATCTGGGGAAATTGGAGACTAAGTCAACACCTCAAACTCGTTGTGCTCCTCAAACCATTCCTGAACAATTTTTGCTTTGTGGCAGGGCGCATTATCCTGCTGAAAGAGACCACAGCCACCAGGGAATACCGTTTCCATGAAAGGGTGTACATGGTCTGCAACAATGCTTAGGTAGGTGGTACGTGTCAAAGTAACATCCACATGGATGGCAGGACCCAAGGTTTCCCAGCAGAACATTGCCCAAAGCATCACACTGCCTCCGCCGGCTTGCCTTCTTCCCATAGTGCATCCTGGTGCCATGTGTTCCCCAGGTAAGCGACGCACACACATGTGATGTAAAAGAAAACGTGATTCATCAGACCTGGCCACCTTCTTCCATTGCTCCGTGGTCCAGTTTTGATGCTCGTGTGCCCACTTTTGCCGCTTTTGGCGGTGGACAGGGGTCAGCATGGGCACCCTGACTGGTCTGCGGCTATGCATCCCCATACACAACAAACTGTGATGCACTGTGTATTCTGACAGCCTTCGCTCCCCACGTGCATCAATGAGCCTTGGCCGCCCATGACCTTGTCGCCGGTTCACCACTGTTCCTTCCTTGGACCACTTTTGATAGATACTGACCACTGCAGACTGGGAACACCCCACAAGAGCTGCAGTTTTGGAGATGTTCTGACCCAATCGTCTAGCACAATTTGGCCTTTGTCAAACTCGCTCAAATCCTTACGCTTGGCCGTTTTCCCTGCTTCTAACACATCAACTTTGAGGACAAAATGTTCATAAAATGACTGATTATATACACATTGTGAACACGTGTAGTGAACATTACAGATATGAATCAGTTTGTTTGGTTAAAATATAAATTCACTGATTTATATATAATTGGGAAGTCTGATTAATTTTAGTGATTAATTTTGACAGTACTGTATAAAAGAATCTGTTCAGTATGATTTAGTGATTCATTTAAATGAATAGTTCATCTTAATAAAATTGTCATAATTTACTCACATACTCACATATTGAAAACCTGTATGAAAACCTGTATGACATGGCTCTGATGTTTGGTTCCCAACATTCTTCAAAATATTATTATTATTTTTAGCTGAATATTTAGTTAAATTCTGTTGTTTGTAACTCTAGATCACTGTGTAGCAAACCACTTTACCAAAGTGGAGCTTAACTAGTTTAACTCCTTTAAATTTTTAGTAACATAAAAGTTTTAGCTCACTCTTTCAGAGTGCCGTTACAATAACTCAATAGCCTCCTGTGCTCTTACATAAGCATGCACAAATCAACTTAGATTCTCTGTCTACCCTTTTTTTTTTTCTTTATCAATCTATCTATCACAAACACACTTTCTTTCAAATCCCCAACATCCTTAACCTCTGCAGGCATATTACCGCGCCGAACACATTCATTCTCACTCTCAGGCCCTGATACAAGTCCGCAGGGAAGTGTGCTTATACTGTGAGACTGTTAACACTCATTTAAGCCCGTTGCTATCTGCTACTATCAGACATTACTCAAGAGGTGCAGACAACTGAGAAAAAGCTCTCCGGAGTCTGAAGGCCTGATGGTGTTTGAGGTTAGGGTGTAATCTGAGACTCTTTTTGAAAAGGTCAGAGCTTCTGAGGTGTTGATAGCCGAATAAAAGAGCCGTGGAGGCTTTAAGAAGAGACAGTGCTCATGCTGCGCAGAGCTGGATGGTGCTTCATGGTTTTGAGGTCAGGGTTTGGGCAGTGCATAATCTAAGAGTAAGGCCTGTTTCACATCGCTCACAGAGCAGCGTAACTGCAAGTGATTTCTGGTTTTGTAAGTATTTTCTTTAACAACGCTCATAAATTGTAATATGGTGATCAGAAATGAGCCACTGAGAATTATTATAAACATGATAATCATAAAATTGATTTAATATAATTAAATAGATTATTTATTACTTTATTTTTATCATTAAAAATGATGGGATAAGATTTATAAATAAATAAATAAATAAATGTTACATAAACCATTTCTCTATGCAGCAAATCATCATATTAGAATGATTTCTGAAGGGTCATGTGACACTGAAGACAGTAATGATGCTGAAAAATCAGCTTTGACATCTCAGGAATAAAATACATTTTAAAATATATATAAACTATAAAAACAGTTATTTTAAATTATAATAAAATTTTACAATATTACCATTTTTACTGTATGCTTGATCAAATAAATGCAGCCTTGGTGAGCAGAAGAGACTTCTTTAAATTATTCCAAACTTTTGACTGGTATGTGTGTTTCACATTTGTATATACAAATTGTGGTTCATGTACTATACACACATACGTTTGATTTTTGGGTAATTATAAAATGTGCTGGAGACGGTCGAAATGCTTTTGTGTAGTTCATTATACTTTATTTTACTTATTTGATTCAACATATTATTATTACACACAAACTTTTAGGCTACAACAGCCATGTTTTTTGTTTGTTTTTTTGTTTTTTTCAGAAGCTGCATCTGAATTGGTATTTAGATATATTTACAGACCAAATCAGTTTGGTTGCCAAAATTCTTCAAAATATCTTCTTTTATGTTCCGCAAAAGAAAGAAAGTCATACAGGTTTGAAACTGCACAACTGTGAGTAAATGTAAATTAACAGAATTTTCATTTATGGGCAAACTATCCCCAAAATAAGAAATTCTTTATTTAATGGAATGATATTCTAAAATGAACCTAAAACTGCCAGTAGTAACGGTGGCAGTAACTGTCTACTCTACTACTAGTCATTCATTCATTCATTTGATTAGTTCAAACGGCTGATTTATTCAGGAATGAAGTAAATTGGTGTGTTCGACTTGAATACAGAGCTGCTCTGTATATATATACTGCATACACTATACAATACTACTCTCTAATCTATTTCACGATACTTTGATGTCATAACCGATCTATAGAAACCGATCTATAATAAAGTAGAAAAAGTAAGTAATAAGCTGGAAGCTTGTCATTCATATTTTGAATTTGAAGTGAGTGTGTTATCACACCATACTATGAAAGACAAAGGAGGTAGAATTCAATCTGGCAACAGCTGGCAAAAGACATTTTATGTCAAAGGTATCCTTTGCAAATCTCCAAGCACAAACCTGTCTAGGAAAGGAAACAGCATGAGCGATGACTCATTAGACAGCATTACTTTTTCCATTGCTCAGGGATCTACAGTTTCTTCTCTGTACACCAGGTGATACATCTTTGCGGGTTGGCCTTTGGATACAGGCGGTTTCCAAAGGACAGCCCCGCCAAAAAAGTCCAGGTTTGTGATGTCCATGGCGCTCAGTATTTGTTGAGACTGGGTCAGAGAGGTGCTGATTCAAGCCTGTGGTAAATCCTTAGGCTGCACTTTTCTGCCATTCACCTACTGTCCTGTGAAGTGTCTGTCTATCCTTGCTTAAACTTGCTGAGAGAAAAAGAACGTTCTAAAAGAAAATGTGGATTTAAAGGTGTTGGACACTTATGTCCCAGGAATTCTTTTTTTTCTTCCTTAAACCTAAAATTTTATTTAAAATGATATCTCTTTAATTTAATTTAAAAATGTACTTTTAAATTAAATTTAACTTAATAAATTGTTACATTAAAAACTTAAAAACTCCATCGTAAAAAATAAAATTAAATAATACATATTTTTGCGTGTTTTGTGTGAATTCACTAATCTCACTAATTATATATTTTAACTCTGAAGAGACATCGACTGATATAGCTAACCTTTTCATGAATACATCAGGAAGTAAATGTGTAGAAATATTAACTCAATGCTTTATTAGAAGACAAAGTGGTATTCCTTTAAATATTCTAGAAAGAAGTGTGTGGTTATGACACAAAGGATAGTCTAGTCTCTCCCTTCCCTGCTTAAAATGTAAGCATATAGTTGGGCATGGGATGCTGATATATAGTAGTGGCCAAAAGTGATGTCCGGAGGGGACATTTGTTTTTACATGGCATGGGAAAATTTGGTATCGTTCGGGAACATTTTTGTGATTTGGTCAAACTGTTTAGAAGTAAAAAAGTACAAAAAAGTAATTTTTCATCTCCTGACCACTAGGTGGCACTGCCCGAAACTGTCCAGGTACACTCAAGTCATGGTTGTCATAGTCTCGCGTAGCCAGACCTTATCGCAGCTTTCATTGGCCAAGGACCGCCCAAGAGGATGTTTGACTGGCATGCCAATCACAGTTCATTTTGTTCCATGTCATGTTTAGGGGCGTGAAAATGTAAAGCCAAAGTCCCTACAATAACAGACCAGCGTGCATCGAATAAATTATTCATTCAAGAACGTTGTGCAAGTTTACTGCAACAATGGAGCCGTGAACTTCACATACTTCTGAAAATCCAGCATTTAGTTGATCCTGGTAAGCACTTATTGCCACAGTTGTAAACACGATGGCGTTCTTCTTCCACACGGGAGTTTGGCGTCACAGCATTTGTTTCCAGGCGGACCATTAAAGAATGCAACATGTCTCACAGACATCCTGTAGAATTCAACCAATCAGATGACGACTTCAAAACTCCTGAAGTGTTTCCAGATAAGTGTGCCATATGCTTCAGACGTTCAGCCAATGGTCTGTGGGCAGGACATCTGAGGCTGAGACTAAGTCTCTACCTTCCCTGCTGAAAGTATAAGCATATAGTTGGGCATGAGATGCTGATGTACAGTAGTGGACAAAAGTGATGTCCGGAGGGAACATTTGTTTTTACATGGCATGGGAAAATTGGGTATCGTCAAACTGTCCAACTGTTTATAAGTTATACACAAAAAAAAGTCATTTTTCATATCTCCTGACCACAAGGTGGCACTGTGCCGAAACTGTCTAGGTACACTCAAGGCATGGTTGTCATAACACACACCAAGTTTGGTCTGAATACAGTTAATCATTTCAGAGATATAGCCTCACGTCCACTTTGGCATGCTATTCGTAGAATTAATTTGCGAGTTATTTACTTGAATTCCATGGGGAGTTTTTTGTCGAAAGATGATCTGGTTCGATTTTCACGAAAATCAGACAGACGGTCTAGGAGGAGTTAGAAAAAGTAGTTTTTTCGGAAACTTCTAAATGCCGGAAGACGGAAAATGACGTTGAATCGTCATTAAATGCAACTGAATCGTCTTGAGCCAAGGAATGTTTCTAGCCCTTATGGTTCAAAAGTTATTAGCATAAACATGAGTGCAACTTTGGACAATTGGTGGCGCTAGACAGATAGAGTTAGAGACTCCAAAATTTCTGTGGTTAATGTTCAGACTGTCCTCTATCTGTGTGCCAAATTAAAAAGTCTTAAGTCTTATTTTTACTTATGAGAGGTCTTAAATTTCAGATGACACTTTGGCTTAGACATATCTAAATCCAAATTAAAATTATACAGATGAGTAGGTGTGTTCAACTACTAAATAAATGTACTAAATAAACAACTAAACAAATTCTAAATACTGAATATATTTTATATGAAATTCTCATATGACCTGAATAGCTGAGGACCTTCATAGGATTAAAGCATCATTCTTTTGAAAAAACGTAACTGTTTCCAGTTTATCTGCCAAACCTCCTTAATAAATGATAGTATAAATAAGAGTCAACTTTAAGGAGAGCAAGTCAGTTCATGCCAGTTATGCAGATGTCAGACAGAAAGGATGAGCAACCGCTCCAGATCTTTTGCTGATAAATTAACATTAATAGTGTAACAGAAGTTCAATCCTACAACCTTAGATCCTGAACCACTGACACCCATCCACAATCAATGTTTGTATCCAGACTACTTGAGTGTGAATGATCAGTAAATAGGTGAGCTCAGAATGCAATATGTAGTACATTCTGTCACGCCTATGTGTTTTTATTATTAATGGTGTGAGTCAGCCGGCACAAGGGAGGTTGTGTGTGTTTGGTGACTATCTTTACCCAGCGGAGTTGCTTCATTCACAAAAAAATGCTGCTCTTCTGACCTAGTTCTTGGCAATGATGTTTAATTTTGCCCTTGTGCACATTTTTGGACTGACTGTCTGTTTGGCTCAAGATTAAGAAGCTGTTTTTTAAACATGAAGTGTGTGAGAGTCTCCGGATCTGAGCTGTCCTTCAGAACATGTCCGGCTTTCTCACAGTCTTGCGGAGTTACATGAGAACGAAGTATTTTGACAACAACAGGGAATCTGGGTCACAGAGTTTGAGCGACTAGTAGGCCAGTGCATAGTCAGCACGACGAGGTCTGTCATTAAAAGAAAGGTTTCTTTTCACTGTAAATCAGGCTTTTATTTTCTCCTCTGTCATTTAAGGAATATAGACTCCCTTGCAGTGATTTACAAATGAACTTCCTGCAATTGTCTTCCTCTCAGATTTAAGTGGTGTTCCAAAACCTAGTGAGCTCTCTTACTGGCTATTGCCTACATGGACAGCTGCCTTCTAACTGACATGGAACCTATAAAGTGATTAGCTGCGTCCAAAATCACACTAAATTTGAAGAACTTGCTTCTCAAAAAGTAAGTTCTAGAAGTATGCAGGTGTTCATATACAATCTGCCATATTGGCATTGTGATGTGGCCTACAATGTTAGACGTACAAACTTTTATCAACGTTTTTTACTGCAGTATATTTATTGATCACAAAAACGCATGCCAATTTTTAGACATGTCCTCTTTGTTTTTCTGTTGGTTCCAGAGGTCGCGTTAACCAAACATTTTCGGTTTTCCGTCATTGTCATTTTGACACATTATGCTAAGGGTGATACAGATTTCGGTAAGTTGGGCTGTATCTTTCAACATACCTTCTGATGTTCATTCATGTGTATTTCGTTCTGTAATGTAGTAAAGAAGAAGGGATGATCACGTTCACTGGTGCTCCCCTTCGCTTGAACTGAGGCGCTACAGTGATCTCTCGCGCTACATTAAAGAGCGCCAAAGCGTATTTATAGTTTGAATTTTGTGATAAAACGGACAGAATTGGAAAGCTGAGACTTTGTTTCATATCAAAAACACAACAAAGCACAAAGCTTATAGCGATTTATTGGGCAAACATTCATAATGAAACCTGAAAAATGAGTCTCTGTTCAACTTTCTCTACATAAAAAAATAAATGCATGATCTAGCCTATATGCTTGTCCTGTAAGTTTATGAATAAAAATGAAAATGTGAACAAAATCAGAGCCTATTATATGGCCTATGAAAATTAAAATGACGGGTAATAATAGATTATGACGGAATTTTTACAACCCTGTCCGTCAAAATGACAATGCGTAAGTCTAACGTGACCTCTGGTTGGTTCCATATGGTTTTGAAACATCTTAATGCCATTTTCATAAAAAGTCTGTTTAACCCTCTGGTGCTCTTTTGTAAAAAAAAAATGTTCCCGAAAAATCTTGCGTTTTGTTTTTTTCGAATTTTTTACTTCATCGTAAATGGGAGACGAATTTCATCTTGTGAAAACTTTTGGCACTGCGCCCAAACAAAATCTTACTGAAAGCTCATTTTTTGAGATATCAAGCTCACATTTGGAACACAACTTGTTTAGATTTATGGCTTTGATTTTCTTGCAGTTTTAGAGTAAAATGTGTTTTTGAAAATATATATATTTCATATAAAAATTTTAAATAGTATTTTTGTGCATTTTTCATAACAATAAACTTAAAATTCTGTAAGTTCACTTTTTAAAACTTTTTTTCACTTCAGAAACAATTTGCCAAGTGTCGTCTTTAAAAATAGACCAAACTTCAGTCAGTGCACCAAAGCATTCAAGATTTAAGACTGACTAAGTTTTCAGGTCCATGCTCAAAAAGTGAATAAATGGATTATAACTACAGCATTAGTATAATTTAGTACCATAAAATCCCCTAAAATACAAAATATTAAATAAAAAAAACATTATCGAACTAAAATATAGTACATTAATTTCATTGAAATAAAAAAAATAAAAAATCTGTAATTTTGGACCGACACGTGAAGACCGCCAGAGGGTTAATGGCTAAAAATGTCATGTGGTATAGCCATCAAGTAAAAATTAATAATATATTTTCCTTACACCTTGAATACATGTGATTGTACACATCTTTTTAACATTTTGATTAATTATTCATTGAATTATTCAGGTTTTTTTGGGAAGGTTTTACAACATGAACTAACCTCTTCTTGTGATGAAAATGTCATATTATCTGAAATTTTAAGACTTCTTGACCTTTTAAAAAAAGTGAGCATCATGTCAGTGAATAAACCCAGAATTAGCATCACCCTGGTTCCCTTGACAAAAACCCAATAGGAGTTTTCCATTGGCTTTTGGATTATTACAGAAAATAATCTTTGAGACCAACAACAGTTCTTTTATTCTTTCATGCACGTTTTGTTCATCATGATAATATTCAAAAAACACATTGACTTCGGGACGATGAAACTGGAAGAGCTAAAATGCTAACTCTTTTTTACAAAAATACATCATCCTTGCAGCTCCCTATTAACCCTTTTAATAGACATTTTTCTTGACTTGTCCACCATCTTGGATTTAAGTCTGTGTTTTTTGCAATGCGTTCTAAATTTTCCTTGATGCCATTGAATGAATGAAGCCAAAATGAGGAAATCATGATAAAACTAATACGAAATCCGCATAGGGAAATTTCTTTCCATCTGGCGAAATCGCACTGATTCCTATCAAAATGACTCGATTTTGCTCGTGAAGTTTCACAGAGCAACGGTAAATGTGGCCACACATTAAGAGAGCAACGTAATGTTGCTGCCTACACTTTTGGAACCGGCTTCATGTCGAGAACAGAACTATTAACCTCAATCAGCATATATTTAATAAAAGATGCAAATGAGTGAGGAAATGAGGCATAGACATGCAGTCCATTCAATGGGCTGTATTGTTATTTACCTTGTTGTCGATCATTCAGCCTGCACAACATTGCAAATTCGTTTTTCCAGTGAAAATTGAGGCCTTAAGACAGTACAAGCTATTGAATGGGCTGCACATCTATCCCTCAAAGCGTTGTTTTCATTTGCACATGAAATACACCCCGTGATGCCTTTGTAAGCTCATTTAATCAAAACCAGATCCAAGATTATCATGTTGACCAATCTCAGATTCCCCACCGAACCTGTCGTTCTTCATCTAGGGACCTTGGACCATGAATAAACAAAGTGATTTAGTGCAAACGTTTGAGTTCTTGGGATAAGACCTTGGAAAAAGCCTCTGAAAGCTGAGGGGTTGAGCGAATGACAGTGTGAGGGATAATGCATGTCTCTCAAAGTGGCACGGCTGGATGATGGTGTTCAGAGGCTCTGCAGTGAATTAAGAAAGATTAAAGAAGTCAAAACAATTCAGAGGGTATTAAGACCCTTCTGGAATCCTCCGAAATCCTCCGTCCTTTAAACAATAAGTGGAAACAGTTTATCAAAGACATTTTTCATAAAAGCTGCGCTAATGGATGGACCTTAACCGTGACCTGGAAAAGAATCAGCGTGACGTTTTTGATTTGGCATATGATTGTCAGCCCACATCTGCACAGTACAGTTGGAAATGTGTCCAAAATATGCACATAGCCTACTTGCGTCCCGTTCCAAATGTTTTCACTGGGATTACCTTTTCTGTTTAGAATACGTTATGCAACCTGAAAGATTCACCCTGTTGGTTCAAACACAATTCCAGCAATTTGTTTTAACAGGAGCATGAAATTGACCCTGTTTCCTTTTCTGGTTGATGTCACCGATCCAACTTTTTCCTTTCAATCACCTGGCTGCATTCTGATACATTTCCCAATCCAATGAATTCCCAATGGATAAATTCTAAAGTCTTGACCTATTTTTTTTCTTGTTGAGTGAAAATGCGACCGTTTGTGAACGTAAAGTTCACAAGAAGTAAGTATCACTTCCTGTAACCAACAATTTGCAAGCTGTACCCAAGTCATAAATATATGGAGTTATTCAACTGACCTTTCCGCTTCCAGACAGATGTTTATACGAGTGTAATCCATAATGGATTTCTATTTGGAAAGCTGGCCAACTGTTATTTTTTTGTTCCAGTCATCTCTTACTGGATGTTCTGCACTTTTTTCCCAGTCTTTATCCAGACGCCCCTGACATACTGACATACAAAGTACCAAACGGGTGGAAAAAGTCTCTCGCTTGGTGGAAGTTACAAGATAGTTCAATGTTCTCAGACAGTGAGTCAGCAGAGATGACTGAAGCCTTACTCATATCTGTAAACATTTGGAATGGGTCTGTAGATCTGCCGTTGCCTTATTTGATCCGTATGGAGCTGTAATTGTATGGTGAGTAACATCTAGCTATAGGTTATGATGGATTTCTTCACAGAGTTAGCATGGGGCGAGAAAGTATGGCTGTGCAGGTAGATTCGGGTTTGTTTAACCGAAGTGAGGCTCTGAGAGGATGGCTACAGGCAACTGTTCTCAGTTTGTTTATGTCTGTGGCCGAAATTTTTTTTTTTTATTCATCTGTTTCCCAGTCCTCTCATCGCCTTTCTCTTTTTATGTTTGTTTCTGTCTCAAAAATGTGATTCTCTCTGTAATTCAGTCTTTTCTGTTTAAAATATGCTAGAGGCTCCTTGAGGAATCAGCGTTGCGTTCAATACATCAGTGACTCTTTTGCTTTCAAAAAGCATTCTCTCACATACTTGTGCTTTTATGAATTTATAGCTGGATGTTTTATTATATTCATCTATTTTGTTTGACATTTATGATTCAATTTTCTCCCTAGGGTTGAGTGAATTTGCTATTTATAAAGTGTAAAACCTGTAAAGTCATGGTTTGGTCAAATAACAACCCCTATATACAAACCCGATTCCAAAAAAGTTGGGACACTGTACAAATTGTGAATAAAAACAGAATGCAATGATGTGGAAGTTTCAAATTTCAATATTTTATTCAGAATACAACATAGATGACATATCAAATGTTTAATCTGAGAAAATGTATCATTTTAAGGGAAAAATAAGTTGATTTTAAATTTCATGGCATCAACACATCTCAAAAAAGTTGGGACAAGGCCATGTTTACCACTGTGTGGCATCCCCTCTTCTTTTTATAACAGTCTGCAAACGTCTGGGGACTGAGGAGACAAGTTGCTCAAGTTTAGGAATAGGAATGTTGTCCCATTCTTGTCTAATACAGGCTTCTAGTTGCTCAACTGTCTTAGGTCTTCTTTGTCGCATCTTCCTCTTTATGATGCGCCAAATGTTTTCTATGGGTGAAAGATCTGGACTGCAGGCTGGCCATTTCAGTACCCGGATCCTTCTTCTACGCAGCCATGATGTTGTAATTGATGCAGTATGTGGTCTGGCATTGTCATGTTGGAAAATGCAAGGTCTTCCCTGAAAGAGATGACGTCTGGATGGGAGCATATGTTGTTCTAGAACTTGGATATACCTTTCAGCATTGATGGTGCCTTTCCAGATGTGTAAGCTGCCCATGCCACACGCACTCATGCAACCCCATACCATCAGAGATGCAGGCTTCTGAACTGAGCGCTGATAACAACTTGGGTTGTCCTTGTCCTCTTTAGTCCGGATGACATGGCGTCCCAGTTTTCTAAAAAGAACTTCAAATTTTGATTCGTCTGACCACAGAACAGTTTTCCACTTTGCCACAGTCCATTTTAAATGAGCCTTGGCCCAGAGAAAACGCCTGCGCTTCTGGATCATGTTTAGATATGGCTTCTTTTTTGACCTATAGAGTTTTAGCCGGCAATGGCGAATGGCACGGTGGATTGTGTTCACCGACAATGTTTTCTGGAAGTATTCCTGAGCCCATGTTGTGATTTCCATTACAGTAGCATTCCTCTATGTGATGCAGTGCCGTCTAAGGCACGAAGAGCACGGGCATCCAGTATGTTTTTCCGGCCTTGACCCTTACGCACAGAGATTGTTCCAGATTCTCTCAATCTTTGGATGATATTATGCACTGTAGATGATGATAACTTCAAACTCTTTGCAATTTTTCTCTGAGAAACTCCTTTCTGCATTGGGGGAATTGGTGATCCTCTGCCCATCTTGACTTCTGAGAGACACTGCCACTCTGAGAGGCTCTTTTTATACCCAATCATGTTGCCAATTGACCTAATAAGTTGCAAATTGGTCCTCCAGCTGTTCCTTATATGTACATTTAACTTTTCCGGCCTCTTATTGCTACCTGTCCCAACTTTTTTGGAATGTGTAACTCTCATGAAATCCAAAATGAGCCAATATTTGGCATGACATTTCAAAATGTCTCACTTTCAACATTTGATATGTTATCTATATTCTATTGTGAATAAAATATAAGTTTATGAGATTTGTAAATTATTGCATTCCTTTTTTATTCACAATTTGTACAGTGTCCCAACTTTTTTTGAATCGGGTTTGTATACTGTCACTTTTGGAGCCAGTAAGATTTTTTTTTATGTTTTTGAAAGAAATCTCTTATGCTCACCAAGGCTCCATTTGTTTGATTAAAAATGCAGAAAAAAAAACTAATATTGTGAAAAAAATATTGTAATTTATAATAACTGTTTTCTATTTTAATACATTTTGAAATGCAATTTATTCATATGAAGATTATCCTACATTTTATACAATTGATTGGTGATGAACATGAACCAGGGCAACAACCATGCCATTGGAATGCCCCTAAAATTCAAGCTATCAGGGCAAAAAGGCCCCTGTATGAGTTTTTGTCTTATATTTATATCATATGTTATAGTTAAGCAATATCACACGAGTGCTGTTTTTGTCTCGATTAGCACGAGTGCAGTTCACTAAATAAGAAGTTAATAGTTATATTTTAGACACAGTATTGTTTGCCAACGAAAATATTACCTGTAAAGCTAGAGCAGAACTGTTGTGCGTCTCCGAGCAACACACAGCGGTGATTCATTACTGAATGAATCCACGTTTTGAGAGAATCCATTGGATGAACCAATGATTCAATGGTCCATTCATAAAGAGAGCAATTACTTATTCCTGAATGAATCAGTCATTTGAACGAGTCGAATGACTCAATGACTTGCTCATTTAGACAGTTATCGCCAGATTCGCCACCTACTGGCAGTTTTAGTTTCTTATTTAGAGTATCACTGTATTAAAACAAATAATTTCATATTTTGGGGATAGTTTGTCCAAAAATGAAAATGATGTTTATTTACATTTACTCATCCTCATGTAGTTTCAAACCTGTATGACTTTCTTTTGCGGAACAAAAGATACACTGAACAAAATTATAAACGCAACACTTTTGTTTTTGCCCCCATTTTTCATGAGCTGAACTCAAAGATCTAAGACTTTTTCTATGTACACAAAAGGCCTATTTCTCTCAAATATTGTTCACAAATCTGTCTAAATCTGTGTTAGTGAGCACTTTTCCTTTGCCGAGATAATCCATCCACCTCACAGGTGTGGCATATCAGGATGCTGATTAGACAGCATGATTAATGTGCCTTAGGCTGGCCAAGTTGCTGTTGTTCCCAATTGCTTCCACTGTTTAACAGTTGACCGTGGAATATTTACTAGTGAGGAAATTTCACGAATGGACTTATTGCACAGGTGGCAACCTATCAGAGTACCTCGCTTGAATTCATTGAGCTCCTGAGAGCGACCCATTCTTTCACAAATGTTTGTAGAAGCAGTCTGCATGCCTAGGTGCTTGATTTTATACACCTTTGGCCATGGAAGTGATTGGAACACCTGAATTCAATGATTTGGAGGGGTGTCCCAATACTTTTAACAATATAGTTTTGGCAATATGCATTAAATTGACCATAACATATGTGTCAGGACTTGACAAATACGTTGATTCTTTTTGTCCCAGTGATTATTGGACAAACATGATTTTTAACCCACCGTCCATAAATGAAGTCTATGTGCCACATTTCCACTGCCAGTTTGTAAAAAATTGAAGGAAAAAAACATTGAGATTACAAAACAATTCTGGGAATTCTCATTCTTCCACACACAGTATTGCGCATGATATGTATTTGTGGGAATTACTCTGGGAATGACTCATCAGTGAGTCATGGCAGTAAGGGGGGTGATTCCAGACAGCATGACACACGTGTTCCTTCAGTCAGTGGAGTACCACAAGGTTATATTTCAGGACCAATCAATTTCAGTTGTATGTTTTTTATTAAGCCGAGTTTATCTAACCGCATCTGTGTGGCTTGAATTGCCTACAGAAAGCGTTGAGAGATGCATGGTGTTCATTTTTGGCAGGAAAGCACTGAATGAGTGATTCAAATCATTCACGTCTGAAAACCTGTAACCTGTTTGCACTCTTTTGTTTGAAGTGGTTGTTTCAGTCCAAGTAATTGTCTAGTCATCTTATCTGGTTAATTTAATTCAGATTGTTCCCAACATTAAAAAAAACATGCCCCCTTGGTCATCTGTTCTTTTTTTTCTGCAAAAGAATCATGTACCACACGTCTCTGACTAATGAATGTTTCAATACATTTGTTTTGCAGAAATTCCCAACTAGCAGTTTGTGACAAAACTGTCTATCCACTATCTATCTATCTATCTATCTATCTATCTATCTATCTATCTATCTATCTATCTATCTATCTATCTATCTATCTATCTATCTATCTACAGTGGGGAGAATTTGATACACTGCCGATTTTGCAGGTTTGCCCACTTACAAAGCATGTAGAAGTCTGTAATTTTTATCATAGGTACTCTTCAACTGTGAGTGACGGAATCCAAAACAAAAATCCAGAAAATCACATTGTATGATTTTTAAGTAATTAATTTGAATTTTATTGCATGACATAAGTGTTTGATACATCAGAAAAGCAGAACTTAATATTTGGTACAGAAACCTTTGTTTGCAATTACAGAGATCATACGTTTCCTGTAGTACTTGACCAGGTTTGCACACACTGCAGCAGGGATTTTGGCCCACTCCTCCATACAGACCTTCTCCAGATCCTTCAGGTTTCGGGGCTGTCGCTGGGCAATACGGACTTTCAGCTCCCTCCAAAGATTTTCTATTGGGTTCAGGTCTGGAGACTGGCTAGGCCACTCCAGGACCTTGAGATGCTTCTTACGAAGCCACTCCTTAGTTGCCCTGGCTGTGTGTTTCGGGTCGTTGTCATGCTGGAAGACCCAGCCACGACCCATCTTCAATGCTCTTACTGAGGGAAGGAGGTTGTTGGCCAAGATCTCGTGATACATGGCCTCATCCATCCTCCCCTCAATACGGTGCAGTTGTCCTGTCCCCTTTGCAGAAAAGCATCCCCAAAGAATGATGTTTCCACCTCCATGCTTCACGGTTGGGATGGTGTTCTTGGGGTTGTACTCATCCTTCTTCTCCCTCCAAACACGGTGAGAGTTTAGACCAAAAAGCTCTGTTTTTGTCTCATCAGACCACATGACCTTCTCCCATTCCTCCTCTGGATCAGCCAGATGGTCATTGGCAAACTTCAGACGGGCCTGGACATGCGCTGGCTTGAGCAGGGGGACCTTGCGTGCGCTGGAGGATTTTAATCCGAGACGGCGTAGTGTGTTACTAATGGTTTTCTTTGAGACTGTGGTCCCAGCTCTCTTCAGGTCATGCCGTGTAGTTCTGTGCTGATCCCTCACCTTCCTCATGATCATTGATGCCCCACGAGGTGAGATCTTGCATGGTGCCCCAGACCGAGGGAGATTGACCGTCATCTTGAACCTCTTCCATTTTCTAATAATTGCGCCAACAGTTGTTGCCTTCTCACCAAGCTGCTTGCCTATTGTCCTGTAGCCCATCCCAGCCTTGTGCAGGTCTACAGTTTTATCCCTGATGTCCTTACACAGCTCTCTGGTCTTGGCCATTGTGGAGAGGTTGGAGTCTGTTTGATTGAGTGTGTGGACAGGTGTCTTTTATACAGGTAACAAGTTCAAACAGGTGCAGTTAATACAGGTAATAAGTGGAGAACAGGAGGGCTTCTTTAAGAAAAACTAACAGGTCTGTAAGAGCCGGAATTCTTACTGGTTGGTAGGTGATCAAATACTTATGTCATGCAACAAAAATGCAAATTAATTATTTAAAAATCATACAATGTGATTTTCTGGATTTTTGTTTTAGATTACAGACCTCTACATGCTTTGTAAGTGGGCAAACCTGCAAAATCGGCAGTGTATCAAATACTTGTTCTCCCCACTGTATCTATCTGTCTGTGTCTTTCCGTCAATCTGCTTTTTTGTTTGTCTGTTTTTTTATTTGTCTGTCTGTCTCAGCAGTTTCCTTTGTCTGTCTGTTTTTGTTTACCTGTCTTTTTTCTCTCTCTGTCTCAGTCTCTGTCTATTTCTCTCTCTATTGGTCTATCCTATCTCTTTGTCTGTTCCTCTCCTCTACTTTTGCTGGTCTGTCTCTGTCTTTCTGTCCATCCATGTCTATTCTTTCTGTCCATCTGTCTGTCTACTTATCAGTCTATCAGTCTGTCTGGCTTTCTGTTCCTCTTTTCTGTCTTTTTGCCTGTCTGTCCTTTTATCTGTCTCTCTTCTCTCCCACTTGTCTCTCCATCTCTCTCCATCATACCTACATCAGATCTGTGCAGGTTTGCACCACATGTGGCTTATGCATGAACCTGCATGGGATTAAGCATGTCTTTCTGCACACTATGTGGATTACAGCACGAAACACAGAAGTATTGTGTTTCATTTTTGATCTCAGAGCTCTTTGATTTTGACTGGATTATAGCACAAGTTAAGCAGACCTCCACTATGAAGTTTTGCCCTATTGGGTTGCCAGGTTAGGTATAATTAATCTCTAGGGCAACTGCTGTCCCAGTTTCACGTCTGTAGGAATGACAGTGCTGCACATGAACCTCTGGTCTCATAAATTCCTTCCGGAAGGCGTAAGAGAGCCTGTGGGAGGTTCAGAGACTTAATGCCAATGCAGAATAAACAGTAAACATCGTAAAAGAAAGAATAAAACAATAAAACCACACATTTGAATGGAAACTTTGTAAAAACTTGCACTCTTTTGTGGTATCCTCAAAAAGTGTAAAAGTGTTTTCTATTGTTGCTCAAAAGCCTTTGAATCAGGAGTTCTTTGATATTTAGATATGAGATCACATATCTGAGTCATATTATTTGCAGTTGTTTGTTCACTTTTTGGGCATATATATAGACACTATACACACACATTATTATGTATATATTATATTTGTGATATAATTTTTATAGACACTACATTGTCTATATAAGTCCTGTCAAATCGATTAATGGCTAGACGACTGGGTCAGAGCATCTCCATAACTGCAGCTCTTGTGGGGTGTTCCCAGTCTGCAGTGGTCAGTATCTATCAAAAGTGGTCCAAGGAAGGAACAGTGGTGAACCAGCGAGAGGGTCATGGGCGGCCAAGGCTCATTGATGCACGTGGGGAGCGACGGCTGGCCCGTGTCGTCCGATCAAACAGACGAGCTACTGTAGCTCAAATTGCTCAAGAAGTTAATGCTGGTACTGATAGAAAGGTGTCAGAATACACAGTGCATCACAGTTTGTTGCGTATGGGGCTGCATAGCCGCAGACCAGTCAAGGTGCCCATGCTGACCCCTGTCCACCGCTGAAAGCTCCAACAGTGGGCACGTGAGCATCAGAACTGGACCACGGAGCAATGGAAGAAGGTGGCCTGGTCTGATGAATCATGTTTTCCTTTACATCACGTGGATGGTCGGGTGCGTGTGCATCGCTTACCTGGGGAACACATGGCACCAGGATGCACTATGGGAAGAAGGCAAGCCAGCGGCGGCAGTGTGATGCTTTGGGCAATGTTCTGCTGGGAAACCTTGGGTCCTGCCATCCATGTGGATGTTACTTTGACACGTACCACCTACCTAAGCATTGTTGCAGACCATGTACACCCTTTCATGGAAACGGTATTCACTGGTGGCTGTGGCCTTTTTTTTAGCAGGATAATGCGCCCTGCCACAAAGCAAAAATGCTTCAGGAATGGTTTGAGGAGCACAACAACGAGTGCTCAAACAACAATCTCAATCCAATCGAGCATCTGTGGGATGTGCTGAACAAACAAGTCCGATCCATGGAGGCCCCACCTTGCAATTTACAGGACTTAAAGGATCTGCTGCTGACATCTTGGTGCCAGATACCACAGCACACCTTCAGGGGTCTAGTGGAGTCCATGCCTCGACGGGTCAGGGCTGTTTTGGCAGCAAAAGGGGGACCAACATAAAATTAGTATATATATATATTTACAAAATATTACAAGTTTTTTAAATAAAGCTACACTCTGCAAAACAAATGTATTTATTATATAGCCAGAATATTTAATATACAGTATGTATTATGTAATATAATTTAGCTAGAATGTGTGCTGAAATCCATATAATTTATATGTACGCTTCGTCTTCTCCAACCACAGCAATGAAGGCATAACGTAGGCCTCACACTCCCTTCCTCCCCTGTCAGATGTAAATTTTGTTTTTCTCCTTTTTGACTCTTGGGTCGCCGTAAGAAAGACAACATTTCTGTGAAATGACACGGTGACACCAATTATTTCCAGTTACATGCCTGTCAATCAAAACCTGAAGACGTACTGATAAAAGAAAACAGAATGGATTGACGGCAGACGTAATCACGTCATCTGTAATTACATATTTTAAGTTCTTGAATGCGGCTGCCTATGACAGATGACACAAGTATGTTTAACCGCTTATCATGCTCACAGACAGACGTAGAAGGAAAGATGATAGTGGAATTGGCTGACCCAAAGCCTGCCTGACCCAAAGTGTTATAATTTTAGACTCGAGCCTCTCACATGGTCTGGAACAAGGACGGCGTTTGGAAATAAACTTGGAATTTAGCTTAATTGTAGTTTACAGATTTAGGAGGGGCCAAGTGTTCAACTTCATTTTATTGCATAAATAGAGTGTGAGTATAGGCCAGAGACATGGGGTTTGGAAGCCACAAAAGGACTTTGAAAAACTTCAGAGGCAGAAAGGACATTCTGACTTCTACTGTTTCAAAACATTATGGCGCAAAAGACAAACATTGGCTTCATAATGCATAACATACGGTTTAAAATTATGCTTTAATTAATGAATGAGGTAGAAACATTATTGTCTTTGAGAATCTACAACAGCTTACACATAAAGGAAATTAAATTGGTAAACACAGTTTAAGCAGTCAATGTCAAACTAATTATCTAGTAAAGCTAAAAGAAACCTTAAACGTTACAGCTATGAATATAATTTTTAACGTCATATCATATAGATTTGTCTAGAATTAGTTTCCATTTATATAGCACTTTATATAATACAGATTGTCTCAAAGCAGCTTCAGGAAAATAGCAGTGTTAATGTTGTAAAATGTATTGATTATGAAACATGTTCATTTTCATCTGTAAAGCAGATCTAGCAAAGATTAATCATTCAGTAGCGTATACCTTAAAGGAATTGTTCACGGTGTCATTATCCATTCACCATCATGTCATTCTACACCTGTTTGATGCTATTTTTGGTAGTGGAACAAATAAGAAAATTTGAGCATCTTCAAGCCGCTTTTCCACTCAAGACAAAAAAGACAAAAACATAATTTGAATAATAGTCCATACGACTTTTGCACTATATTCCAGGTCTTTGTGTAGGACAGACTGAAATTTAAGATGTTAACCAACCCTCTACAATGTGAGTAAATCACTTGCATATGCGACCAAATGTCATGCTAGGCGACTAAAAAAATTCCTTAATTAGCCAATGGCTAGTAAATTGTACGATTTCAATCGCCTGTGATTGAGTTAGAGACAAAAAATATGTTTAGCGCAGATATAACTTCATTGCCTGATGAGCTTTACGCACTGTTGCTTGGCTGAGAGTGCCCTCTGTCGCTTTCTCTCACATACACTCAAGGCGTACACATGAACAACTGACTGCACACTAGATCTAAATGCAGGGCTCGACCTAAATGCAAGGACTGCCGATGGCCAAGAGTTATCAGAACTGTAACTGTCCCGATCAGGCCAGTGCTGCCTCTTCATGAAAGTTTCTCATTGGAATGTGTTTTTAATTGCCAATTTAAACATTCAAGCGCAAGAAGACGCAGAAGTTCTGACAGAAAGCCACGTCTGACAGCACGCGAATACTGAATTGAGCTCATTCACGTCTTCTTGCGCTTGAATGCACAGTTTCACACAAAATTATGTCAAAATGCCTGTCTTGGCGAGTATCCTAGTAAACATGGTTGTGTCTCAAGGGAACATTAACAGTCGAGATAGAAAACGCATGTGTATCAGTATCAGTATAATGGATCCGTGCATTGTCTTAAAGTGACAGCAGCCTAATATTCATGCTGCTGTCTGTTTTTAATGTTAATAACAAAAAACACTCAATGCTCTCGACTTAACTTTTGCAACTTTAATAAGGATTCATCTATATTTCATTTATACAGTGAAGACTATGCAGTTATTTTACATTTGATTATTCAATTTCTGTACCTAATCTACCTAATCTGTATTTTAGATCTACCTGAAAAACCTGAAAAGCACTGTTTATTTATTTTGTATTTTTGTTCTATTGTTCTTATTTTATTACAAACTGTTTACTTGTCTTTAATTTATATTTTATATTATATTTACACAGTTTTTTATTTGCATTGTTCTTGCGTTCCATGTAAAAAGTCTAGCGAGTAAAGTAAAAAATGTACTAGCCAATGGCGACTTGAGCTTCAGTGTGTCTGTAGAGGGTTGTTAACAGAAAATCTTGTTCTGCTGTAGATTTCAATTCTAACATGCTTCCTTTTGATGCATTGCATCAAAGACTTTATATATAGGAAGACAGTGCACTCTGATTACTTTTGAATGGGAGAAAGTGCAACGCCCAATATGGCGAATAAGCCTCACCTTCTAAATGAAAGACCCAATCGTTGATTAGCAAAGTCATCGCGTCACTGCAGCTGCTGTTAGAAGCTCTGGTTGCTATAGAAACAGGCAGTGTTCTGAGACGCACGTTTAGGACTGTGCATTAGCTTTGTCCAGGCTGAAAAATTTAGTTTTTTATCATGATTCGAGCGTTTATCAACAAAATGTATGAGACAGTTGTTGTCAGATTTCATTGGTGATTTCAAATATGAAATTTAATCGCAAGCTTGGTGAACAGTTTTGGAGAATTTTATGTTTCCCCATTCAAAGAGATAGGATGCATGCCCGAGAGCCGTTTCAAAGATGGCCGCAGAGTGAAATGACTTGTCTTAAAGGGACTTTGATTGCATCAGGTTGGGAATCAATGATTTTATCAAACATCTTCAAATCTCTTTTCTCGTGACCAAAAGCTATTGGTGCCAAACTTATTTGTAATCAAAAGCCGTTTTTCCTCTGTCGGGGCCGAATGGTTCTAAGAACGGTAAGGAGCGGTTCCAATTATATTTCCACTTGAGCCTGGTTCGGCACGGCACAATTACAAACCGTTCTCAGCTCAGATTTGTCAGCACGGTTGGCTAACCTTGTCGAACCGTGCTGGTAGAATGCGTGTAGTGACGTCGCCACTCGGGATTGGTCACTTTTCTGTTGCCTGGCCACCAGTTTTTCTGTAGCTAACTAAGCGCGCTATTTGAGCGACGTAAACACAAATTAATAATAAAATTAAAGAAATATCTGATTATCCTCCATAACACAGTCTGTAAACTCTTGCCTTTCCAATGCAACGTCTTATGCATTTATATTACATTCCAGTGAGCTCCATTATCAGCGCCGGAGTGGAAAATGATACCATATCCGTACTGGCTTGGCGCCTACTTGATCTGTAAATACTAATTATGATTTACTGATCAGAGTTGTAATCTTTTCCATTTTTGGCAGTCTGTCTCATAGTACTGCTGTTATAATGTCCGACTGATTAATGGAGGAAAATATTAATTTAAGTTCTTTTTTTCTATGTTTAAGGAGACGCTCATGGTCCTTTTCATTCGTATCTGGCCTGCAGATCGCAACGGACTGGACATCTGGAGAGCCGGCAGGATTCCCAGGTGGGCCGATCCATCTGTCTGGCATTGGTCTGATAAATAAAGATTATGTGTTTTACATTTATTTGCATATTTTGTTCCGGCCATGGCAAGTTCAAAGGATCTCATTTTATGATGCAGGCTGGAGCCACTGTAGGAATTAACCCTTCAGCTGCTGCCATGAAATGTATGTAGCTCAATATAATGTTTTTTTTTTTTTTTTTAACTAGGTATGCCACTTAAACGTATAATTAAGGAATAAATGATCAATTTAACTCTAACCCTAAAAAAGGTGAAAATAGGTCTTGTTCAATGTAACAGTAAAATAATAACGAATCACTTGACAAATAAATAGACATTTAAAACTGTTTATTTAATTAATGTCGAAAAGCTAGCTTGGTTAAATGTAACCAAATACATTAATGTTTTTAATTTTAACTATTTTCATGTTTTTAATAGTTAAATATAGCTAATTATTTTTATATAATTCAGTTGATTTACAAACATTAAATGAAGCGTTTTAAATGTCTATTTGTGTATTTGTCAGTTTTTTTAAATTAATAAATGTATTATTTATTTTTTTATTTAATTTTTAAATGGTACTCCTAGTTCTCCATATGACAGAAGCCCTATCCGAAATGTAATTTTATTTAATTCCATTTTTTTTTTTTATTGTAGAACAATATTTAGGGTTCAGTTTAAAGTTGTCATTGTTGTGTCGTTTGTATTTGTCATGCTAAAAAGCTGAATTTGGCTTGATTAAACCTTAAATAGGGGACCTTTTTTCCCTTAAAAGCCTTGGGATACAAAATGTTCCATAGTTAATAAAGACTAGTTGAGAGATACGGCGAACACACCCTCGTAAGTTCATCAAGCGAGGCCAAAGGTTAAGCTGAAATGTGCAACTAACAGAGACTCTGCTGACAGACCAACGGCGACGTTAGTGACAGGACTGTTATTACTGTATTATTACAGCATTATTACTATGTATTAACATCACACACATCACTGTCTGCAAAAAAAGGACCTTTTTGTTGTGTCATTGAATGTTTGCAGATCTTAATCACATATACGTCGGAAATCATGTGGAATGAAATAATTGCATTCACATCTTCGCGCTCCCATAAAGCACAATCTGTCTCCCATATGTCAGATATGTTAAGTTATCTGCTGCGATCCATCTTCTCTTCAAAGTGAAGCTTTGTGTTTGAGGAATGCATTGGCTCAAGTGAAAAATGTCTATTAATAAGCCGTGCCCTGTTGGGGACCCTATTTCAGCAAAAATATGTCATGTCTAGTTAGGGTGTCGCTGACTTGTCTATGTGAAAACAGGCTTCAAAGCAGGACATAAGCATCAAACTTAAGAAAACATCACTCTTATACAATCACTCTTGTGGCTTGGGAAGAAAATAAAATGTGTGCTGTTTTGAGGGAGCTGAAGAGGCGGGAAGCATGTATATTCATGTTGACAGTCTGAGAAATCTTTAAATGAGGGTTAGAGGTTAAATGATTGTAACTTCAAGGGCAGAGATTTGTGCTGGTATGGGATTTGAGAGAAGTGTTCAGGGGAATTCACTTAAAATTGCGCCGTGATGGTCGACACTTTTGTTTTTTGTGTTCACACTTGGCATGTTTGGTTCAATTAAAACGAACCCTGGTGCGATTGCTCTGTTAGTGCGGTTCATTTGAATAAGTGTGAACGCTGCCTTTCGAACCCTGCTGCAAACCAAACAAGCTCCACTTCCAAACAAACTCTGGTGCGGTTCGAATAAAATATGAACGCAACACGGACAAAAGACATGTAAACGAACCAAAAATGGTACAAACCCGATTCCAAAAAAGTTGGGACACTGTACAAATTGTGAATAAAAAAGGAATGCAATAATTTACAAATCTCATAAACTTATATTTTATTCACAATAGAATATAGATAACATATCAAATGTTGAAAGTGAGACATTTTGAAATGTCATGCCAAATATTGGCTCATTTTGGATTTCATGAGAGCTACACATTCCAAAAAAGTTGGGACAGGTAGCAATAAGAGGCCGGAAAAGTTAAATGTACATATAAGGAACAGCTGGAGGACCAATTTGCAACTTATTAGGTCAATTGGCAACATGATTGGGTATAAAAAGAGCCTCTCAGAGTGGAAGTGTCTCTCAGAAGTCAAGATGGGCAGAGGATCACCAATTCCCCCAATGCAGAAAGGAGTTTCTCAGAGAAAAATTGCAAAGAGTTTGAAGTTATCATCATCTACAGAGCATAATATCATCCAAAGATTGAGAGAATCTGGAACAATCTCTGTGCGTAAGGGTCAAGGCCGGAAAAACATACTGGATGCCCGTGATCTTCGGGCCCTTAGACGGCACTGCATCACATACAGGAATGCTACTGTAATGGAAATCACAACATGGGCTCAGGAATACTTCCAGAAAACATTGTCGGTGAACACAATCCACCGTGCCATTCGCCGTTGCCGGCTAAAACTCTATAGGTCAAAAAAGAAGCTAAACATGATCCAGAAGCGCAGGCGTTTTCTCTGGGTCAAGGCTCATTTAAAATGGACTGTGGCAAAGTGGAAAACTGTTCTGTGGTCAGACGAATCAAAATTTGAAGTTCTTTTTAGAAAACTGGGACGCCATGTCATCCGGACTAAAGAGGACAAGGACAACCCAAGTTGTTATCAGCGCTCAGTTCAGAAGCCTGCATCTCCTCTGGTATGGGGTTGCATGAGTGCGTGTGGCATGGGCAGCTTACACATCTGGAAAGGCACCATCAATGCTGAAAGGTATATCCAAGTTCTAGAACAACATATGCTCCCATCCAGACGTCATCTCTTTCAGGGAAGACCTTGCATTTTCCAACATGACAATGCCAGACCACATACTGCATCAATTACAACATCATGGCTGCGTAGAAGAAGGATCCGGGTACTGAAATGGCCAGCCTGCAGTCCAGATCTTTCACCCATAGAAAACATTTGGCGCATCATAAAGAGGAAGATGCGACAAAGAAGACCTAAGACAGTTGAGCAACTAGAAGCCTGTATTAGACAAGAATGGGACAACATTCCTATTCCTAAACTTGAGCAACTTGTCTCCTCAGTCCCCAGACGTTTGCAGACTGTTATAAAAAGAAGAGGGGATGCCACACAGTGGTAAACATGGCCTTGTCCCAACTTTTTTGAGATGTGTTGATGCCATGAAATTTAAAATCAACTTATTTTTCTCTTAAAATGATACATTTTCTCAGTTTAAACATTTGATATGTCATCTATGTTGTATTCTGAATAAAATATTGAAATTTGAAACTTCCACATCATTGCATTCTGTTTTTACTCACAATTTGTACAGTGTCCCAACTTTTTTGGAATCGGGTTTGTACATGATGTCACATGATGTGACCCTAAAAAAAAACAGAATCCTCAAGAATACCTGTTTTTTTTCTCATCATAGTTATGATGTTGCCCATCACAGTTCGGTACTAACCCTAAACCAAACCCCAATCCTAACTCTATAATAAGTACATGTAGTTTCTTAATGTTAGGAGACAGATTGTGCTTTATAGGAGCACGAAGATGTGAATGCAATTATTTCATTCCACATGATTTCAGACGTATGTGTAATTTAAGATCGGCAAACATTCAATGACTTAATTTTAAAAGTAAAGTGTAACTTTATTTGGTTACACTATTTTAAGATGTCATTCTTACAGTGTAATTATATATTTAAGTACTGAGTAATATTTAGTAACTACATGTACTTACTATAAGGTTAGGGTAGGATTAGGGATTGATTTAGGGTTAGTTGCATGTAATAATGCATAATTTACTGTTATTGCTATGGCAAGTACATGTAACATATGTAAGAAGGACACTGTAAAATAAAGTATTACCCTTTATTTTAATGTGGCGTAGTTAGACATGCACTTACTATGGTAATAACAGTAAAAAATAATTCTCGTCATAGTCACGATGTTGCCCGTCACAGTTCGGTACAGGCATCAGAACCACATCTCCTCGCAGCAGATCTTCGTTTGTGTGTGACGGAGGGATTCCTGCCACTGTTTTGACTCCTTTACACATTTTATAAGCTCACGAGTTCTCAGGCTACGCACATACAATGAGCGAATTTAGCCCAGCACACAGCGTTGTTTTGGATGTCCGACACGAAATATACGTAATAAAAGCCGACCAATCAGGATGTGAACACAACCCTGTGCCTTTAGGTTCGGTATCTTTAGTTTCAGTGTTAAAATGCCAATGTGAACGCTGAGTGGACCAGGACTAAATGTTGTTGTTTTTTGGTCCGGACCAAATGAACCAAGCGAACCGAACTACAAGTGTGAACACACCCGTAGTGTTAATGACTATATATGATGCAAAAAAAAGTGAGTCTGTGATATTATAAGTAGTGCACAAATGGTCACGAATGGTACCTGAAATCGTATGACTTAATTTTTTAATTAATTATACAATTTTCGGCTGGCGGTTGAATTCATATTGCCTTTAAATCACCCCAGACTCTTTTTTGAACTTGATTCTCTCTCAAGGGATTGATAGACATGCAACCATGTTCAAGTTACAGAACTTTAACCTTCATCATTCCAGCCTTGTATAAACAGCCTCTGAGGTGTTTACTTATGTTTCTGACTACCTAGAGGCCTGTATTCTGAGCTTATTGACTGCTCCATTATATATGCTGTCTTGAGGTTTAATCTAGTCATGCAGTACATGAGGGAAAACCCACCACTCAGTGTCATGCTGAGTGAGATATTTGTCTTTCACCTCTTAAAATCCCTCCCCTCCTCCCCTTCTTAAGGGTTATTGACAGGTCTAGAAGGCTCCAGGGTGAGTGGAGGGGCATGGAGGGGGCGGGACCCTAATATTGAGTGACAGCCTACAGTTATTGCATTTACTGACAGATAGATCGTGTCATTAGTTCTCCATGGAAGGAGGTGGAAATCCATCTAAATGCTTTTTTGCAGCACTTGAAACATGACTCTGTATTATTCCGCAGGAAGAACGTCAACGGAAAACTCATATACTTCAGACATGCTGTTTAATACAGGTATTCATGCAGAACTAAAGGGTCTGATATTAGATGAGTGGAATAACTGACAGTGACCTGATTATGTCTGTCATTAGTTAGCTAGTATGTATTATTCAGGTTTGATGGATCCTGTCAGCAAGAGAATTGTCTGTTTTCAGTTAGTTTACCCTAATGTATATTTACACGATAAGCTATGGGTGGATGCACTCTATATTGAGTAAAATCAGTGCTAAAGGCTATTTTAGGAACAGTGTAGTGTCATGTATTGAGACTTTGACTAGCAGAATCAAGTCTGGTCCTCATTTTAGTTTATTCTGGCAAAGAACCACCCATTTTGATGCATTACTGACATGTAATGCAAGCCATCAGAGTTTTTTTATGTTGTTTTCATTTCAAAGGTGGCTTCATCTGAAAGATTGTATACCACATTAACTACTATGGAAGAAAAAAAATGGGGTCGGTAAGATTTTTTAGGGAGCTTCATTTGGTAATGCTTAATTTTAAGGTGATATAGTTACATATTACGTGTACTTACTATAGTAATAACAGTAAATTATGCATAAATATAAGCAACTAACCCTAAACCAAACCCTAATCCTAATTATAACCCTATAGTAAGTACATGTAGTTAATAAATATAACTCATTACACTGTAACAACGTCAACTTAAAATAAAGTGTAACTCTTTATTTTAATGTGGTGTAGTTACACACACACTTACTATGGTAACAACAGTAAATTATACATAATTACATGCAACTAAACTAAACCAAACCAAACCCTTTACTTACCTGTTATTAATTTTATTACAACTAGTGAATATTTGTGTAATTACACAGTAACAACAGCACATTAAAATAGTGTGACTTATTTTTTTATAATTGTACAATGTTACAAAAGATTTGCATTTCAAATAAATGCTGTTCTTTTGAACTTTCTGTTCATCAAAGAATCCTGTATCACGGTTTTCATAAAAATATTAAGCAGCACAACAGTTTTCAACATTGATAATATTAAGAAATGTTTTTTTAACATAAATTCAGCATATTACATTGATTTCTGAAGGATAATGTGACACTATGATCGCAGGAATAAATTACCTTTGAAAATGTATTCACATAGAAAACAGTAATAATATTTTGTAATATAATACAATTTTGAAATAATATAAATTGTAATAATATTTCACATTATTACTGTTTTTACAGTATTTTTGGTCAAATAAATGCAGACTTGGTGGCAAAATTTTTTCCCAAAACATAAAAAATGTTGTGTGCCAAGGCTTATGTATTTACTATGGCTCATATTTAGGGTTAGATTTTTTTTTCTTCAGAAAACATGACAATATATTTGCTAATTTTTTTAAAAAATGTCTAAAGTACAAATATTATACTATAAATATTAAACTATTAAAATATGTTCAATACAACTTTAATCACACAAAATAAACATAAACAACAAAATGAAAGTAAAGCGGCAGCCCCTCATGGACGACTGCCGCATAAACTAAAACAAAACAGCAACATAAAGTCCAGGCCTGGTCCTCTCTCGTCTTCCACTGTCGCCACTCCTCCTTTTATCCTTCCGGAGCTCCTCCGTGGGACTCAAGACCGGTGTGACGCACGGGTGACGCTCATTAACCCTCATTAACCCTCGTGTGACATGTTCCGTTTTCACACCTCTCGCCCCCGCCCTGCTTGCCAAAAGCAGACTTCAGGTCTGTCTATTGACTCTCATTGTGTGCTGATGATTACACTGCATTTAAATGAAAGATGGCCAACACTTTGACAAATGGTTCAACTTTGAGATCACACTTTATATTAAACATAACTAGAGTGCCAGCAAAATGTATTCAGTCCTTGTTGATAGTTTTACTTTTATAGTATTACAGCATGAACTGTCACCTTAAACTGAACTTTTCTGCTTCCACTTATCAGCATGTTCTAACACTGTTTTCCTCAAAGATGGTGGCAAAGTCAATTAAAGTAATTGAAGACACATTGAATGCCTCGAAGGAAAGTCATATCTTTTAAAGTCTGTTATTAAAAAGGTGAGAAATGGTAGAGCAATTGTGATTCTGGACAGAACTGGCTGTCCACCAGAGCTCAGGACACCGTGTCCTTGCAAAAAGAGCCGTGATAACGTAGTAAAAGTGGCTATAATAGTTCAATTTAGTGTTATTATGTTTTAGTCCGATATTGCTATAGGAACTGTGTCAATGACACGTGCATTTAATAAATGTACCTGGAATGGAAGGAGGGGACGACGATAGCTTTTGTTGAAAGGATATCAGTTGGAAGCCAGCACTTGTACGTTAAATTTTATTGTGTTTTTATTTTTGGTTCATGGTTAAAAACAATCAAAAAAATCTACATTTGTAACGTTAATTTGGCCTTTTGTCCATGACAAGCAACATTTTGTTAGTCACTTGGTTACTATTTTTGTTGCATCACTTGCTTCATCCACAGGGAAATCTCACTGGTCCAAAATCCCAGTCTACATATTATATTATATTAAAAAAAAAAGTATATATAGTTTGTATTCATTTTGAAGCAGAAATAAAATTTTCAGGTTTTTAATTCATATATTTTTTATTAATATTTTGAAATAGTTTTTTTTTTATAAGTTTTAGTAATTTTGTTGTTTTTGTCATTAAGTTTTAGATTTTTTAAAAATATGTAAATATAGTTTTCATTTATTTCGAAGCTAAGCTAAAATAAAATAGGTTTTCTTACGATAGGTTTTTAATTCAAGTAATAATAATAAAAAAAATGTTTTAGTTAACTTTCATAGCCCTTGATTTATTTATAGGCAATTTTCAACTTCAACTTTTCAACTTCAAGTTAAATACATCATACTTCCATGCTGTAACAATAAAATGAAAGAAAAAAAGGCATCAGTACACCAATTCATGGCATGGTAATACAGGACTGATACAGCGTGTTGAAATAAAGACAAAATCATGCATTAATGGATATAAATATAAAGAAAGGAGAGCATGATGGAACTTATTTGGGCTCTTCAGCTAATGTGCTAGTGTCCAGCTTGTGGGCAGACGCTCTTATTTGAAACATGTGGGCCTCAGTAAAAAACCCAAATCCTCTCTCTCCTCTTTGATCACTTAACTCCCCTTTTCTCTCTGGGCAAGCCCTTGTGAAAAAAGCAGCTGCGGCAGATATTACTGGACGCCATCCAGGGCTGATGAAACATACCTCGGTAATCCTCAGCACCTAAGCGCACAGTATGTCATGCCGGAGCGCAAGCGTGCACCTCAGAGGTGAGAGGCACTCAGTTACCGCTGCAGGTATGTCAGGAATGACTGCATATGCTCGCAGGCTGACTACCACAAAACTGTCCGCAAGTGAGAGTTTCTGCATGACTGTTGCAGGAGATGTTGCCGAAGTGGGATGTTTGCTATGTTTTCTGAGAATTATTATGTGTATTTTTCTGATAGGGCCATGGTCAGCAAGAAAAAAAATATCTATATGCAAGTAATAAAATGCAGCTAATTATAAAATCATGCATTAAGGATAACAAAATAAATAGACTTATGAAGCCCTATTGAGAAGTTATTACTATTATTTTTGACTTGTATTACACAAATTGTTGTTTTTATATATGTATATACTGTATATATATAATGAATTTATTGTAATAATAATGACAGATAATTTGTTGTTGTTAATATTTTAAAAATACATTATATTATATTAATTATATTATATTATTAAAATTAACTATTTTACTTGGTAGCACCTGTGCTCCCAACTTTAAAAAGTTAGGAGCACCAACAAAAATTTAGGAGCACCCACCAAATATTAAGGAGCAACACAACTACCGATCAGGCATAACATTATGACCACCTTCCTAATATTGTGTTGGTCCCCCTTTTGCTGCCAAAACAGTCCTGACCCGTCGAGGCATGGACTCCACTAGACCCCTGAAGGTGTGCTGTGGTATCTGGCACCAAGATGTTAGCAGCAGATCCTTTAAGTCCTGTAAGTTGCGAGGTGGATCGGACTGGTTTATTCAGCAAATCCCACAAATGTGCGATTGGATTGAGATCTGGGGAATTTGGAGGCCAAGTCAACACCTCAAACTCGTTGTTGTGCTCCTCAAACCATTCCTGAACCATTTTTGCTTTGTTGCAGGGCGCATTATCCTGCTGAAAGAGGCCACAGCCACCAGGGAATACCGTTTCCATGAAAGGGTGTACATGTCAGCATGGGCACCCTGACTGGTCTGCGGCTATGCATCCCCATACGCAACAAACTGTGATGCATTGTGTTTTCTGACACCTTTCTGTCAGAACCAGCATTAACTTCTTGACCAATTTGAGCTACAGTAGCTCGTCTGTTTGATCGGACCACACGGGCCAGCCTTCGCTCCCCACGCGCATCAATGAGCCATGACCCTCTCGCTGGTTCACCACTGTTCCTTCCTTGGACCACTTTTGATAGATACTGACCACTGCAGACCGGGAACACCCCACAAGAGCTGCAGTTTTGGAGATGCTCTGACCCAGTCATCTAGCCATCACAAATTGGCCCTTGTCAAACTCACTTAAATCCTTACGCTTGGCCATTTTTTCCTGCTTCGAACACATCAACTTTGAGGTCAAAATGTTCACTTGCTGCCTAATATATCACACCCACTAACAGGTGCCGTGATGAAGAGATAATCAGTGTTATTCATCACTGCCACCTGTCAGGGCGCGGCACTTGTTATGCCTGATCGGTGTATTAAAAGATTTTCTTTTATTTAAAGAAAAATGAAAACTGAACATGTGGGATGCACCGATCATGATTTTTTTATGGTTGATTCCGATTTTTTTTTTACAAGCAAGTTAGCCAATTCCACAAATTTATTTGTTGTTTATTTGCTCTATAACAGGCCAAACTGGCCTTAAAAAATAAATAAATAAAACATCTGTAGCCATTTGAAATTAGAGGCAACCACTGCATTTTAATCATGATCCAAAGATGCTACACACATAGATTGCATAATTTCAAGACTTAGAGCAAATACAGAATGGTCTGACTTTAGCTTTGTGAAATTGTTACATAATAAGACACCTGCACAAAACAAAAACAGACGGACTGAATGAAAATGCAAATTCACTCTATGACAGCAGGTGAAGCTTATGGAAAAGAAGCGTTTCTTTGGGTATCGCTGTAAACAAAGCAGATTCACTTATAAACACTAATTTTTACAGAGGTAAGAGGAAAAGAAAATGCCATTGCAACTATTCTGAAAACAGACGATTGCCTTCAGAGATACATTCATATAAACCCCCTCCCCAATTTAGTATTTATAATTTTCTTCTTATATTTCGAGCATCACGTACAATGACCTAGCGCGTCTGCGCTCTCCTCTATGCGTCTTCAGCGTGTCCCGTCTCTGGCCTGTGTTAACGTTCTGTTAACAGACTTCGTAATATTTTCACACAAATGACATTTCAGGAAATGATTGCAATACAGTTTGTGTGTAAGTCCGGATGCTCCCACATAAAATTTGAGGTCGCACAGATTCAATTTCGGGAGCAATTTTGAGCCTTGTAATATTATATTTATTAATTATATTATATTATATTGTCAGTTTTGTAGTATTTAATTCTGTAAATGAACACAATTAATTTTACTCCCATACCACCAGTCTGGAGTCAAAAACAGTCTTTCGAATTGACAAACTCAATGACCAAATATGTTTTTGTAGACTAGAGGTCAGTGATAGATTTATCTTCAATCGTATGGGAATTTAAAAAAAAAAATTGTATTATTTTGATGTACTTTTAATAAGTTCATTAATTACATATTAATGCATAAAACATATTATGTAAGTCCTTTAAAATCTGTTTTTAATATTAATACATTTCATTGTTTACAATTTTGTTTACTTTTGTATGATAACTTTGGTACTGTGTTGGGTCAGCACCCAAAATCTGGGTCGTGAAGCACTGTTTTAGCGCATGCGTTTGTTCGCTTGTTTGTTTATACTTAAGGCATTTATAGAGGTGATGATTTAGAGCTCAAGTCAAGTGGCTGCTCTTGTATGTTCAGTGTGTGTGTTTGCGCTCATGCTCATGTATGTGTGCTGTTGTTGTCCATCACAGTGGGAAGAGCTTGGCCAGTCCTCCTTGTTTGGGATAATTGCATGTTTCTGTGGTCTGTGGCCCATTCTCTGTCTCTATGTGGCCAGGGTATCTATGTGGCAGGATCTACATTTAGGAGCACTGTCTCCACTGTCCAAATCTGTCCCACTCCTTCGCTATTCCTATAGAATTTCTTACACTTTACCAATATACTACCCAATGTATTCGCCAAAATTATATTCTAGTTTTGTGTGCAGTTTGTTTGGTGGGGTCTTCGATATCTGTTAGAGCTAAAAAAAAATATATTCCAAAGTTGGTTAATTCATGAAATATTTAATGTACTGAAGGGGGGTTAACGGTAATAAATCATCCGCTGCGGTGTGTGTGTGTGTGTTTGCAGGAGTTGAGCTGTGTGATGAATGGATCATCTGATCACTGAAAGGGACCAGATCAAGTGATTTATGCAGGAGAGTGTGCGAAAATCTGAAGTCAAGGCGTTGCGATGTCTTTTCAAAAGAATTGCAATGAACAAACGTTATGAATTATTTATTGTGCTGTGTTATTTATTTATTTATTTATTTTTATATCTGAATCGTTTATCTGGCATTTCAGACTGTACAGTTAACCTGTCAACTTTTGTTTTTCCTGTATTTTGTGAAGGGTAGGGTATTACATTATTCTCAGGTATTTTTATATCAAGTTTTAAGGCTCGTTCACACCAAGAACAATTACTCTAACGATAACTATATTAGCGTCCACACCAGAGCACAAGAATGTTCTGTTTGTTATAAGCGCACTGCAGTTTTGTCATCCGCCACAATTTTTGACATTCTCTGAAAAAGTTTGAATAACGGAGTTATTTGTTTGACTGAATTCCTATTTGGCATTTTAGACTATAGACTGTACTTAAACATTCAATATTCATTATTTCTCATCTTTTCATTTGTTGCTACTCCGTTCAGCAGAACTGTTCGTACCAAATCTCATACGACTAAACGACAAAAGTATTAAATATTTGCACAATTTGGTACAAAACCTATTCACTGCAAGTCAGAAGCCAAATTTTTAACCAGTCTCTAAAAAGACACTTGTAACGCAATTAATTGTCCGTTATCTAATATTTTTAACAAATATGATACAATTTTTGCTACCTTTAGTACGGAAATGTAAGTTGGGCAACACATTTTCCCCATTCTCTAAAAAAAAAAGTTTGCGATACCACAATTGTTCAGCTGAATCCCATATCTGAAATTTTAGACTTGTAATGATTTTTTTTTTTTTTTTTTTGGGTGAACAGAAACTGTTCACATTGAGCTAGATGCCAAATTTTTGCCATTCGGATACTAAATATGGCTTTTTAGACCAAGGGTTTTCAAACTTTTTGGACTCAGGGACCACTTATAGGGTAAAAAAATTTCCAAGGAGCACCTCATAATTATAACAGTGATTAAACCCAAAGTTAATGTGGGTGAGAGTCATGAACATAATATGCTTGTTTTATTGGTGCAAATGGCCCCCATTGTAAACGTAGGCTACTTTTTAATAATAGGCTACAGCTTCCAGAAAATGAGTCGCACCTATAAGTTGAATTAGGTCAAACTTGCATTTTTGAGAGAAAAAACTATTTGCATCGGTGTATGAGTCACATTTTGATTGTTAGATTCAGACATAATGTAAAATATTGGTAAATAAAACGAAACATTAGCTAACTCTAAACACTATAAACATTTATTTTACTTCCCCTCACTCTAAATCTTTAAAATTTTATGGTAGGCCTATTCAGAACAGTGAAAAAAAATGGTAACACTTTACAATAAGGTTCATTAGTTAACATTAGTTAACTACATTAGTTAACATGAACTAATAATGAACTGCACTTATAAAGCATTTATTTATCTTTGTTAATGGTAATTTCAACATTTACTAATACTTTATTAAAATCTTGTTAACATTAGTTAATGCACTGTGAACTAACATGAACAAACCATGAACAGCTGTATTTTTATTAACTAACGTTAACAAAGATTAACTAATGCTGAACAGAGGTGTTGTTCATGGTTAGTTCATGTTAACTAAAGCATTAACTAATGTTAACTAATACAACCTTATTGTAAAGTGTTACCAAAAAAAAAAAAATATATATATATATATATGTATAAAATAAAAATACATTTTAGTGCTATTCGTTACAAACAACATTTATTTTAAATGCCAAGCCTATAACAAACTTATTTAAAGCGAAACTGAAATCCACGGCAGGCTGACGTATTCGGCATGAATCGTTAGTTGCGGTGTAACATTTGGTTGCTAAACTATTATATATTATGTAAAGAAGGCTTTATACTTCTCTCGTGTCCCAATATCCATTCAAAATAGCATTCTTTACACATGCAAAAAAATGTGTTTGGAATAACACCACAACATGCTCACGCTCACTGACACAGCCTACAATGTACAACAGACAAATCAAATTGAGTAACCAAATAACTTTTCTATGTTTAGTTGTCTCATAAGAGGTTGCAATGTCATGTCAAGTTAGCAATGTGAAAAGAACTGATATGTTGTGTGTGTGTGTGCGAGCCGCCAACACGATCGCTTGGATTATATCAGCAGAAACAGCTTAAAATACTCCATCAGATAAGAGTAAGGCATCATTCAAAATGGTAAAGGATCTATTTTTATTTGTATAACTACAAAATATCAGCGAAAGGTCATACTTTTGTAAAATAAAGAAAACAAACACAATGCGCTTGCCGTCTCAGTCTCTGTGAACTTCTTCCTGAAGCACGTAACAAAAATTAGCCAAAATTCAGCAGTGAATACTGCCTACATCACACAGACATGAAAAATATATCTATATAATCAGGCATAACATTATGACAGGTGAAGTGAATAACACTGATTATCTCTTCATCACGGCACCTGTTAGTGGGTGGGATATATTAGGGAGCAAGTGAACATTTTGACCTCGAAGTTGATGTATTAGAAGCAGGAAAAATAGGCAAGTGTAAGGATTTGAGCGAGTTTGACAAGGGCCAAATTGTGATGGCTAGATGACTGGGTCAGAGCATCTCCAAAACTGCAGATCTTGTGGGGTGTTCCCAGTCTGCAGTGGTCAGTATCTATCAAAAGTGGTCCAAGGAAGGAACAGTGGTGAACTGGCAACAGGGTAATGGGCGGCCAAGGCTCATTGATGCACGTGGGGAGCGAAGGCTGGCCCGTGTGGTCCGATCAAACAGCAAGGTAATGCTGGTTCTGATAGAAAGATGTCAGAATATACAATGCATCACAGTTTGTTGCGTATGCTTATTGCAGACCAGTCAGGGTGCCCATGCTGACCCCTGTCCACCACCGAAAGCACTAACAGTGTGCACATGAGCATCAGAACTGGACCACGGAGCAATGGAAGAAGGTGGCCTGGTCTGATGAATCAGATGTTTTCTTTTACATCACGTGGATGGCCGGGTGCGTGTGCGTCGCTAACCTGGGGAACACATGGCACCAGGATGCACTATGGGAAGAAGGCAAGCCGGCGGAGGCAGTGTGATGCTTTGGGCAATGTTCTGCTGGGTACCTTGGGTCCTGCCATCCATGTGGATGTTACTTTGACACGTACCACCTACCTAAGCATTGTTGCAGACCATGTACACCCTTTCATGGAAATGGTATTCCCTGATGGCTGTGGCCTCTTTCAGCAGGATAATGCGCCCTGCCACAAAGCAAAAATGGTTCAGGAATGGTGGAGCACAATCCAATCGAGCATCTGTGGGATGTGCTGAACAAACAATTACGATCCACGGAGGCCCCACATCGCAACTTACAGGACTTAAAGGATCTGCTGCTAACATCTTGGTGCCAGATACCACAGCACACCTTCAGTGGTCTAGTGGAGTCCATACCTTGATGGGTCAGGGCTGTTTTGGCAGCAAAAGTGGGACCAACACAATATTAGGAACAATAACAACACAATATTATTATGCCTAATGTTATGCCTGATCGGTATATATAAACCTTAAGGTGCCTACTTTTAAGTGTGTACACTTTGCTTAATTGATGATAAATGCATTATATAAGTCACTTTGGAATATAAATCTTAGCAAGTTTTAGATGATAAAAAAACACGACTTGCGGTATGCAAATTATTTTGTGGATCCCCTGGCGATGGACCCTACTTTGAAAACCCCTGTTTTTTTTAGACTACATGTTAAACCAATCGACAATTTCATGTTGTATTGTTGCAATGTAGTTCATTCACTACCGTTCATAGCCTTCTTAAAGGCCTGTTCGTGCAACTCTTCCAGAAGCCTGCAATTGCCTCGTGAAAGGTGCACCTTCACAGAAAGGCACAGCATCACTTTCCCAAATTTGATTAAATGATCTTCCCATGCAGCCCTATACTCGAGTCCCTTACAATATTCAAGAAATGTCAAAAAAATTATATTTTCCATGCATACTTAACTGAATTCTGCTGATATACTAACTTTATATTTAAAATATTTAGCACTTCTCATATTAATGCCTCTCATATTAATGAGTTGAATCGCTTTTTGTAAAACACTTAATATAAAAATAATTGATAAACTCTTTTTCATCTAAAGTCTGATTCATCTAAATGGCACAAATGTGTCAAGTCTGAAATTTTATAATTTTCTGTACAAATGTTTGGTTACCAGAATGACATTTTTTAAAATCCAAACAAACAAACAAAAACAACCTAGTTAGATTGTAATTGTAAAATATTTCAGACTCAGTGAGAACTTTTTTGTTAAATAACTTAACTTGCTTATTTTTCATGTGGAAAATTCTGAAAATTAGGTGTCAGCAGGCCGTTCTCTCCTCACTCGCTCTAACGTCAGCGCTTGGAACATCGCAATCAATTGACTCGCTTCCAATTAATAACTTTAAAGCAGAAGAGAACAAGTCATATGGGAGTGCCTTATCTCCAGGCCAAATGCTCTCTTCTAAATGGAACCAGATTGGTCACATGTCTCTGTTTTATTGTTCTCGTCGCGTCTGATGCCGAGGCGTACTGAGATGCAGATGATGGTTTTTCTCTCTGGTTTCCCAAACAGGCTGTGGAAAGCATAATTCAGTAAGTAGATATGTGTTGCTCCAACTCAAAGCGCCACCTCAGCATCCTGGCAGTGCCAACACACCTAGTTCTCCAATGGCATCTGAAGTTCATCATCGCAAGTTTCATTTTAGACTGCAAACAAACCAAAGTAGCCCGGCGACAGCCTGTTTCCTTTTTGCCTTTGCCAAAAGGTCAGGACAGATGATACCCATAATCTGCCTGAAACTCAATCCGTACAACTGCAAAAAATGAGATGTTTTGAATTGTTTTCTGGCCATTTTGCTTAAAATGGTCAAGGCCCATCTAGAACTGGTTTAAACATGAAATTCAAATACCTCTGGATTTGTAATACATCTCAAGCGCGTTGTTCTGCATTACGTAAGCATGCTATAACCTCATGAGTGACACCTGCGTTGAACTGATGAACTGATGCATGCTACGAATGACATTAGAATGAAGATTCATGCATGGCTTTCCACCCTCAACCCCACCTGGTGCTCCATCTTAAAGTTCCCAATCTGCAAAACCCCTAAAAGAAAATGTGATATGCATCAAGGACAAAGCTATTAGTCAACATGTTAACCACGTCTGCTCTTGTTGTACTTGAAAAACACCAGCCGTGCATGTTCATTGCAAGTCCAGCATTGCTGTGTTTCTTTGAAAGTGAACCCGGCAATTCTTTGCCGTTGCCAACATGGACTAGAAGCCTTTTAATTCTCTTATTCTTCTCTACTATTTTTTTTAATTTTCAAAGGAATAGAGTAAAACAGAAATAACATCAAGTGTTCGCCCTTCCTAAAAAAGTCTTTCTGTGAGTGTGTAGAGGGCTGTGAATAACAATTCAGGTTCATTTATTGCTTGTCTGGACTGGCTTGCTTTTGCCGAGAGCAACAATATAAGGGAAGCAGGTGTGATTTGAAACATTGACCCTTAGGAGAACCCTCTATGGAGCTCTTCTGATCTAATCTTCAACCTGTCAGTCAAACTTACAGTACGGGGCCTTTCAAGGGAAATCTGCAAATATGAAATATTCAACATAGCACTATGACAATTTTGACATGTCAGTTCTGGGTTTTTTATTTGCACAGTTGATATATGGCTCAAACTGTAACCTAAAGTCATTGTTCTACTTTTGACATGGATCTTACATTTTGTCTAGTGTTTAAAATGTTTTTTTCTTGCAATATTTTATCATATTTATAAGTCCACTATATAATGTTAGCAATATTATAAGAACAGCCATAATGCAGTTTTTCATGAGCATTTTACATTTGTTTGCAACAGCAAATAGGCCTTGTTGACGTACGGTCGTGAAATTCAAATATTAATCTGGTAAACATGAAAGTATTAAGAAATAATTGAAGATGTTTCTCCTTATATAGGACCTTTTTGGCATAAAGGGTTCTTTAAAATTGAGTCAAAAAACCCTAGAGTTCTAAATAGAACCTAGTTTGTTTGTTTGTTAGTTTTTTAATTTTTGAGTGTACATATGTAAGACGTAAAATGTGTAAACAAAAATATTTAAAAGTGTGTGTGTACCCCTTCATTTTTTTCACATTTTATGTTGCTTATTTATGTTGGGCGTATGGGGTCAAGTCTAATCGCCTCCTACCCGTGGCACCGGCTAAGCAAAGAGGTAAACTCAGCTAATGGCGACCCTGGCACCCGACAGCAGATGGAGCGGCGCATCGGTCGGGGATATCATCAGCCGCATCAAATGCAATATTAGCTCAAAATTTTGGACACGATCAAGCTAGGGCGTCCCCCGTATTAGGCAACGCGTGCCGTTATCGCCCGAACGGCACTAGAAATTGGCGAGGGCTACCCGCCTGTGGACGAGGGCTCCGACTACGACTGGGTACCATCAACATCGGCACGATGACCGGAAGAAGCCGCGAATTGGCCAGCGTTCTCAAGACCCGGTTCATCGACATCACGTGCATCCAAGAGACAAAGTGGAATGGAGTAAAGGCCAGGGACATCGGTGATGGCTTCAAACTTTACTACAACGGCGAACGATCGACCCAGAATGGCATCGGAATCGTGGTCAGCAAAAAGCTGCGGGATAGTGTCGTCAAAGTCAGCTGGGTGTCCGACCGGATCATATCCATCAAGATCTCCTCAGGATCGACGTTGATTCGAGTCGTTTCGTGCTACGCCCCACAAACCGGCTGTGCCAACGATATCAAGGACGTGTTTTGGGAGAGTCTGGACTCCCATCTTCGTTCAATCGACCTGGACGAGCGCCTGGTGCTCGGTGGAGACATGAATGGGCACGTTGGATCGAAATGAGAAGGATACGAGCGAGTACATGGCGGCCAAGGGTTTGGCACCCGCAACGACGACGGCGACCGGGTCCTCGACTGCGCCAAGGTGCACAACCTCGCCGTTGCCAACACCTTCTTTAAGAAGAGACTGGTGCATCTAGTCAGCTACAACAGCGGTGGACAAACGACCCAGATCAATTATTGGATGCTCAGACGACGCAACCTGAAACTGGCGACTGACGTCAAGGTGATCCCGTCGGACAACATCGGCCCACAACATCGGCTCCTTGTTATGGACATGAAATTAGACCTTGGACAACATCGACGAGCACGGACGACCAGGATGGAGAGGATCAAGTGGTGGAAGCTTACCGAGAACAAGGACAAACTGACAGGCGCCCTCAGACTCGACACAGTGGACCTTGACCAGCTGGCGGACGCCATCTGGAATGACCTGGTTGGGCAAATCCACGCTGCCGCGAGTGCCGCCCTTGGAAAGACGAAGCCGGGGAAGCGGATGATTGACAAGCAAATTTGGTGGTGGAGCGATGAAGTACAAAAGGCAGTTAAAGAGAAGGCAGCGTTTAAAGCGTGGCACCAGTCCCGCAGCCAACTGGACTACCAGCAATACAAAGCGCTCAAATCGGCAGCAAAGCGAGCAGTGGCGAAAGCTGCACTCCATGATCGCCTTTACAAAGAGCTGGACACGGCCGAAGGAGCGAATAAGATCTACCGATTGGCCAATGCCCGCCATCGCGCAACACAGGATGTTGGCCAAGTCAAGCGAATGATTGAAGAAGGCGCGGCTCCGACAACCTGGATGACCAGCACGACGGTACCCATTTGGAAGGGTAAGGGTGACGTCACGGAATGCTCCAACTACTGGCCGATTAGTCTCCTATGCCACACCATGAAGATCTTCGAGCGAATCCTGGATGCTAGACTACGGCAGATTGTCACCATCACGCCAAATCAATGCGACTTTGTTAAAGGCAGCGGAATAACGGACGCCATCCACGCTGCCCGGCTCCTCGTGGAGCGACACCAGGAGAAGAACAAGCGAGTCCACGTGACTTTCCTGGATCTCAAAAAGACGTTCGACAAAATCCTGCATGACCTGATCTGGCACGCCCTCCAGTCCCACTACGTCCCCGAGGCCTATGTCCAGTGGATTCAAGCGCTCTACCGTAACATCGTCAGTGTGGTTCGAACCCCGGTCGGAACATTGCTGCCCTTCGCCATCACTGCCCTTCGCCATCACTGTCGGAGTCCATCAAGGATCAGCCCTCTCGCCACTCCTATTCCTTCTTCTGCATGGACACAGTGACGGCTGACATCCAGACTGCCCACCCGTGGTCGCTCCTCTATGCTGACGACGTACTCCTGGCAGGCGAAGACTGTCAACAGCTGCAAGACAAAACAAAACAATGGAAGACCCGGTTGGACGAGTATGGAATGCAGCTTAACATCAAAAAGACGTCAGCATTGATGGCAAAGATCTGAAGAAGGCGACCGATTTCAAGTACCTCGGAACCGTTATCAGCAGCGACGGCAATACCCTCCCGGACTCCCGAGCCAGAGTCAGTGCCGCCTGGATGAAATGGCGCCAAGTCACCGGCATCCTGTGCGATCAATGAATGCCCATTCGAATTAAGGCCCAAATTTATAAGACCGTGGTACATCCAGTGGCCCTTCCAAGTGGCCAACATCCAAGCACGAGCAGGCCCTCCACGTGATGGAGATGCGAATGCTGCGATGGTGTCTTGGGCTGACGCGGTGGGACCACGTGATGAACGAAGACAACAGAAAATGGATGAGCATCGCCCCGATTGTGGAGAAAATGGAACAATTTTAGTTCTAGGAACTGCTTTTGGGGGAACTAAATTAGCTCCTACTTCAGAGTAGGGTCTAACCCAGTACAATAGGAACTAACAGTGACGAAAGTATACGCTGATTGGCCGAACGCACACGAAACACCAGTACCCGTCATTTTTAAAAAAGCTTCGTACACACAGATTATAGCCTATATGGTTATTCTAGAAACTCTATGAACATGGAAAACAGTGATAGATGAACTTCTCAACCTTTACGTTAAAGAGAAAATCCATCGCAATTTTGATTTTCGATTTTACCAATCGAAACATGATTATGTATTTCTGCTCAGCTAACGACATTGGGCATTAACCACACGGCAAACGCTAAGACTTTTTCATATACTGTCTACTTTCTTTGTATAAGAGTTCTATCTAATAACGTATTAGACAGGACCGTTAAACAGATCATAAACAAATGAAGACAGAGAATGTGAGAGCTGTGTGTTCAGGCTCTGACATTTTCAGCGCCATCAAAATAAAAGTCACAACAACAAGCACAGCTTAGATCACTTCAGAGTTCCTACTGGCAGTGCGAATGCAACCAGGAAAATTTTCCTAGGGGAACTTTTAGTTCTCTGGGAACCACCCTGGTGGCTAGTTCCTAGAACTAAGTTCCTAGAACTACCCGGTGCAAAAGCCCCAATTGTCTTAGCTATATGCTTAGGGTCATTGTCCTGTTAGAAGGTAAACCTTCTGCCTAGTCAAGGTTCTGAATGGTCTGGACTAGGTTTTCATTAAGGCTATCTCTATATTTTGCTGTGTTGAGCTTTCCTTCTACCCTGACGAGTCCCCCAGTCCCTGCCACTGAAAAACACCCCCACAGCATGATGCTGCTACCACCATACTTTACTGTTGGAATGGTATTGTGCAGGTGATGAGTGAATCTTTCTCACAGTCTGAGAGAGTCCTTTAGGTGCTTTTTTGCAAATTCCAAATGGGTTTTCATGTGTCTTCACTGAGGAGAGGCTGGAGTCTGGCCACTCTGCCATAAAGCCCAGATCAGTGGAATGTTGCAATGATGTTTTTTTTACATTTCTCCCATCTTCATATATGATCATGGAGCTCAACTAGAGTGACCATCAGCTTCTTGGTCACCACTCTAACCAAGGCACTTCTTCGTCAGTTGCTCAGTTTGGGCAGGATGTCAGCTCTAGGAAGAGTCCTGGTTGTTCCAAACTTGCTCAGCTAAGGATTATTGAGGTTATATGCTTCTGTTAACCTTCAATGCAGCATACGTCTCGACACAGTCCTGTCTCTGAGCTCTACAGGCAGTTATTTTGACCTCATGACTTGGTTTTTGCTCTGATATGCATTTTCATTTCAGGTTTGTGCCTTTCCAAATCATACCCTTTCAGTTGAATTTGCACAGGTTAACTCCACCCGAAGTGTAGTAACATCTACAAGCGAGACTGCAATGTGCCTGTGCTAAATTTCAAGTGTCCCAGAAATGGGTATGAAAACTTATGAAATGTAATTATTTCAGTTTTTTATATTTAATAAATTTACAAAGTTATCCCAAATCAGTTTTTTGCTTTGTCATTGTATCATTGTCAGGTGTATGAAGTGTAGATTGATGTGAAAAAAAGTCATTTAAAGCAGTCTAGCATAAGTCTGCAACATAATAAAATAAGAAAAAATTAAGTGGTATGAATACTTTCGCAAGACATTTATTTGCATAAATTTGTTTTGCATAAAGCATTTATTTGTAAAATAAACCAGAATGCATTGAACAAACAAGATTGAGATTAAACACTATATATATATATATATATATATATATATATATAATGTTTAAATATTAAATGTTTAAATAGTTTGTCAGAAAGTAGTGTAAGATTGGAGCAAACAGATTTTCTGTTGTTGTTGTTTTTACTTTTACAATTGCAGAATTGGTTGTTTTTCATAGAATGTTAATATCTTTCCTTTCAAAGGATTTGATTTCTCATAATACAATATCTTTAAACATTACACTTTTACTTTTACTTTTAATTATGTTTTCAGAGTGGCCAGAACCCCAAATGTTTGCATACATTTTTTTGTGCACTGAAGGATTCCTAGCCTTTTTCTATTCCAGCCTAAGTGAAGATAAGCGCCGTTTACGTTTAATGTGCACTGCTTAAATGTGCAGGGCTTTGATGCACTCTGACATCCCGACAAACACCTTTAATACCCACCTGGCTGACTAACCGTCCCATCTGCCTGTCTAATGCACAGCAGACTGTATACTCTGTGTGTGTGTGTGTGTGTGTGCACATGGACAGCACATGTTTCTTTAGGAAAGAGAGAGAGAGAACCAGTGTGTAAGAGAGAATAAGTCCAGATATTTAGCTCTATAAAGAGCAATAAACAGTATAAAGGCCCCACTGCGCTCTTCACGTCTTGTGCTAGAGCCACTGTTTTCTACAGCAGACAATGCAGCCCTCTGTCTGCTTTTAATTAGGATCTGTGGTGATGTCGAGTACCGGGGGCACAAGACTGATTGTGAGAGCTGAACTGTGCAGGAACCCACCATATGAAGCCACAGTCCATAAGTCAAAGGCCTTAATAAACAATAACGACCATCTCGGCTTTGATTACCAACCACAGCAATCGCATCATGAATTGGTTATAACTCACGGCGCCGCTACTGAAATGAGCAACAGCTTCCATAAAGTAGGGAAGAGTGGGGTAAACTGCCACTTTTATTTTTGCTCAATACTAGCAAAGATAGACTGAATAGTATCCATCCATCCCTCCATCCATCCATCCATGATCCATCCATTCATCCATCCATCCTCAAAAAATGTTTTCACTTTTTTCAAGATTTATGCATTTCAATTAAAAGTAAAATTCCACATTTTGTATAATTTTGTATAAATCTTTTTTTAATGTATTTATTAATACAAATCACATAAACTAAATGGTCCATTCCCTTGTTCCATTAAGATTTATACAAAATGTTTTATTAATCTCTAGGTTTTTTTTACTTAAATAATATGAATAATATGCAAGGCTCATTCAATTAAATTTGATGGAAATTTACAATTAACCCCATACCTGTCTCACTAAATATCTCTAAAACTATGCTTTTTATGAAGCATATTATAAGGCCATATCATGTGAGTTTTTAGAGAACGCTGATAGATGCTAATCATTATGTTATTGCCCTGTAAAAACACATACTTGCAGTCTTCTAACTAGTCTTCTAACTAGTCTTCTAACTGCTTACTTCATGCTCTATTGTTTTCACTCAATGAACCTTTCACACGTCTGTCATGAATGACTTAATCTTAATTATTATTTTATAGTAATTATTTTGTTTGTATTCAGCCATTATAGCCTATTCAGGCATTCTGGATTGCCCATCAACCCCACATTCATCCCACTTTACATTAAAACCTATAATCTGAAGTCTTTCTTGCAAACAAACAAATAAAAAGGCATATTATTGGTACATATTATTGGTACCTTATGTGAAATAGATCGTGAAATAGAATATAGCTCCTGGCTTGACAGGTGCATTTGAGCCACGATTAGCATCAAGCTACATACCACAATATAAAAGATTAATATTACACTTTAACTCAAAACTCACTTTAAACAACCAGCGAATGTTTGTATTTACTTCCGATCGCGTTCTTATATGGATTTCAGTCATATAATGGTTAAAATGTTATATTTAGCATTTTATATGGAGCTAATCGCTACTCCTGCTTAGCATGTATGCTGGAAACATTCTTTATTCATATGAAAATACACCAAATCACAAGAAAATCACACACAAACCATATGCCATCGTAATCGTGTGTTTATTAACTTCTTGTTTCACGTGTATAAACGTTTTGGCAATGTTTACAACGGAGAGATGAGAATGAGGAAGTGTATGAAACAGTGTGACCAGAAGGGGCAGGGATTATTGTCACGTTGACTAACGTAAGATGATCGACAGCTGTGCAGCGAATGAGAAAGCTCTGAGATCATAAGTGACGTCCAGCAGGAAGAATCAGACACAGAGCTCGCTCTGAATGTCTTTCAGCTCTTCGGATCGCATAATTCAGTGAGAAATGAATAGAAATGTTATTCTGTATGACGAAATATTTTGCAAATGTGATAAATCTATATTTGTTCAAATATGCACACTTTTTGACTAAGAGCCCGAACGGACGCAGTCTAGTGCATGTATGTGACCACAAATAAAACAGAGAAGACGTGACTGGCTTTTTATTCTTGTTGATATTCCATTCAAAATATTGTTCCTTACAGATCGATTATTTTGCACTCCTGACATAAATTAAGAAATTAATGTCACTGCAACCTAGTTTTATTATAAACAGTGGTCAATTATCGAAGCTGGAGTCTTTAATCTTTCTAATGATACTCAGTTTGTCCAGATCAAGTAAGAGTGTGATGTTTTATCATGCAGTGAATGTTGAACAACAGTAATCTGGGGCCATTGGCGATCCTTGACCCTAAAGGGGTTAATTGAAATGCAAATATTTAAAAAAAAGACAACATTTTTTTGAGTCCTTCTACACTATATTGCCAAAAGTATTGGGATACCCCTCCAAATGATTGAATTCAGGTCTTCCAATCACTTCCATGGCGTTGAATTCAAGTGTGGTACCATGATAGGTTGCCAACTGTGCAATAAATCCATTCGTGAAATTTCCTCACTACTAAATATTCCATGGTGAACTGTTAGTGGTATTATAACAAAGTGGAAGCAATTGGGAACAACAGCAACTCAGCCACAAAGTTGTAGGCCACGTAAAATCACAGAGCGGGGTCAGTGCATACTGAGGCACACAGTGCACAGAAACTTTCTGCAGAGTCAATAGCTACAGACCTCCAAACTTCGTGTGGCCTTCAGATTAGCTCAAGAACAGTGCGTAGAGAGCTTCATGGAATGGGTTTCCATGGCCGAGCAGCTTCATCCAAGCCTTACATCACCAAGTGCAATGCAAATTGCCAGGAGAACAGTACTTGCCTGACTGCATTGTGTAAAGTGTAAAGTTTGGTGGAGGGGGGATTATGGTGTGGGGTTGTTTTTCAGGGGTTGGGTTTGGCCCCTTAGTTCCAGTGAAAGGAACACTTAATGCTACCAAGACATTTTGGACAATTTCATGCTCCCAACTTTGTGGGAACAGTTTGGGGATGGCCCCTTCCTGTTCCAACATGACTGCACACCAGTGCACAAAGCAAGGTCCATAAAGACATGGATGAGCGAGTTTGGTGTGGAGGAACTTGACTGGCCTGCAACCCGATAGAACGCCTTTGGGATTATATATCTATCTATCTATCTGACTCTCTATCTGACTATCTGTGTCTATCTGTCCATCCCATATGGTAATTAGTGTTTGGCTTTTGAGGTTTCTTTGTCCTGAATGATGTGTCTCATCCGTGGTAGCATGCTCAGTTCTGTAGGGCTCGTAAACTTCTGTATGCTGACATAATTCCACTTGGGAGGAGTAACATTTTTGTATGTGACCTGAACAACCAGATGCATTTACATTTGGCTGAGTGGCGTCTTGTATGCATCTTAAACCACCTCCTGAGGCAGTTTGAGGTGTTCAAGCATTAAGTCTGGATTTGAGGGCCAAAGAAAACCATATTTCCACATCCTGTCATTTCACGTCCATTCCCATAAGTGACAGCGTTGACTGATGGTGAACACAATCAGAGGAGGGATTCACACAATAAATAATGCTGCATTTATGGCAAGTGTCCTCAGGGAACAGTACAGTGCTGCACAATCACAGCTGAAAACCAGACTTCATCTGTCACATGTTCCTTATGCATCTGAGCAGAGAATCTTTTTCCGTAACACTATTGCTTGAGTTCAGGTTGTTGGGAAACATCTACATATACACCTGCTATAGGGTTAATCGCACTACAGCCAACCATATCCAGTCAGTCTGTAGTCTCAAACTATGCATGACAACCTCAGTTTTGCAGGAAGGAAGCACAGCTGAGGCCTAGAGTCGCAAATAGTTATTTCAATATTATAGCCATGTAAACAGTATATGTGTAAACATGATTTTACTGTGAAAAGATTACTTGCTCACCATTTCTGTGTAATGTTATATTCAATAGTTATAGTCATCTATATTCTGTTATACTCCTGTTTACATTTGCCCGTTTACATGAAAACTGGATAAGTGGAAATATTGTGAGTAAAAGTTGCAAAAGTTACCTTTAATGCTATATTTCATGAACTTGAAATTCATTGGGAAGTTCAAACCAAAATCGCATAGTCTCCTGTGTAAAATAAAGTTGAATTGTGATTGAGAACGTAAGACATTATACAATGAAACAGTAAAAAGTATTCTAGATTCCTGTTATTAACATTCTATGACTATGTGATCATGAAGCCCATCTCACAACCAAAACCAAGTTCTGCTTTAGTTTATGTCATGGCTTTGTTTCTTGAACAATCACTGCTACTTTGATTCCAGCAAAAATAGTCAAGAAAGTGAGTGGAAATGAGAGAGCCGACAGTGAGAGAGGTGACTGATAACAGCTGGCTTCGTAATGGATGTTAAAACTGGATTATATGGATTTGAACGAGAAATCTGTTATGGGCAGCCAAGCAGAATTGCATATGATTGAGTTTTACCAACCTGGCTTCAGATTTGTAAAACATTTGTTAATTTGTTTTCCAGAACTGTGCCATGTGCCTGTCATTTGACAGTATCTCATCCATTTATGTTTTAGCACTCCACAAAGTTCAAAACATTGGAAAGAATGAAATAAGAAAAACACTGGATAAAAATCGAGCATTTAGCTTGGAAAAAAAAAGAGAGATCGAAATTGAGATCAAAAACAGACCCCCTGAAACAAGTTCAACTTGAGTTAAATGTAAGAAACTTTTTATTCAAGTTAGCATTTCCCAAAAGCGTATTTACCTATGTGGCAATTATGTGCTAAAAACGTTTTTTTTTTTTTATTACCCAGACCCTCAGATCACTCATAAAGTGTCTATAAACACTTATTTTACCGCTGCTAATGTATGTGATAACCAAATCAAAATATTTTTCTAAAAAGTAACATTTTTAAACACTACGTTGTCTGATGGAAAGGCTGTGCACACTTCAATTATTGTAGTCCCGTCCCTCTTATCATTGGCCCTCATCCAAGATCCCAGCAGGAGCATGTGACGAAGAGAAAACAGCTCTTTTGGCAGTCAGTGCTTAGGCACATATGGAGCTTATTGCACACCAGTCACTGCTGCCATGAGCCCACCATTGCATCTCTCACTTGCTTAACCTGGATCACACATGCATGTTCCAGGAAGCTGAGTGTACCTCTGGATGATGACTGGCTGGCCTTGCTCCTCTGGACCTGTTCCCCAATGCATGAGCCCGTCCAGTTGTAGTTTAGCTGACACTTTTATCCAAAGCAACTTTCAACACGCTTATTGTTCCCATGAAGAACCTGAAGTTACAAGTGTCTTGCTTGAGTAGAAGCCTCATGGGCCGCGCTCCTACGCATGGTGTGGTTATGCTTCATGGTCCTTTCTGATCCCACCCCTCTCTCTCTCAACTACTTTGCTTACAGTCTACTGTCCGTAATAAAAATTAATGATTATTATTTAAACTATGATAGTCTAAACAAAGATTGAAATAATGGTAAACCATTACAATATTTGTTGTGTGAAAATTATTCATACTTTTACTGTGTTGATTCGCAATCCAACTCTTGAGGCCTCTTCTTGCAAGCTTCTGGCGATATGACCGGAAGCCTGCAAGAAGAGGCCTTGAGAGTTGGATTGCGAATCAATGCCTCGAAGACCAAGGTTATGCGCATTGGATACGCATGTTCGAACGTTCCAGTCCACATTGGGCAACTACCCAATGTGGACAGCTGAAGAAGTCGACAGCTTCATCCATCTGGGAAGTGCCGTGGCCAGCGATGGGGATGCGGAATACGATGTGGTCTCTCGAATCGGAAAGGCTTTCGCAGTTTATCAGCAGCTCCGCCCCATCTGGCGCACCAATACCATCAGCCTTAAGATTAAGCTTCGCCAACGGCGACATATGCATGCGAGACTTGGAAAATAACAGTATCACATGTCGACTCAACGTTTTTCACCAACGGTGTCTTCGCCGCATTCTAGGAATATCATAACGCAATCGCATTACGAACAACAACGTTTATGAGCATCGACACGGCCCCTCGCGGACATGGTCACTGAACGGCGATTCCGGTTTGCAGGCCATATCCTACAAAAACTGGCAACATGCCTACCAAGGACAGCCATGATGTGGACGCCCAGGCAAGGAAAGCGGAAGCAAGGCCGCCCGAAGATCGCCTGGCGCAGCACATTCAGTCAAGATCTGCACACCGTCGGTCTCTCATGGGACGAGGCTGAAACCGCCGCAATAGATTGAGCCCGATGGAGTACGCTAATCGCCCAATGCGCCACACGGCACTGGCCAAACGAAGTCTAAGTTACTGCGGCCTCATTTCCACCGAGTCAAAAAAATGTAACTTGAACAAAAAATATGAAAATATTTTATTTATTAAAATATTATAAATCCGTTTCATATACTGTACATAAAATTCTAAGCTATGAAATTAGCCTTTCCAGCACAAAGGAGTTGAACGTTTTCTTCCAAACTCATTTAAAATGTAATTTCCATCAAAGAATGGTTTGAAATGCGATGGAAATTACAATGTGGTGGAAATGTTAATGATGTCTCAGAAAAAAAGAAGATAAATGTCATTGTTTGTGGACCAATTAAATTAGTGAAAAGTGTATTTAAGTCTACAAGACCAAAAGTGCCCATTGAAGATAGTTGAAGAAACACCCATTTATGTGATGAGACATGATGCCAGTTCTTCCCTGGAACATCCAGTGGTAGCTGCGGCTTCTCACTGGTGCTGCAGGTTTGCATACTGTTTTGTTTTTGAATTTGTCTGTGTACGTTCCACTTGGTTGGTTGGACTAATTACATTTTCTGGAACTAATCATTAGCTATATTGCCAAAGGTTCCTGCTCACCTTATCTGCTCACCATCTATCCAGCACAGTTGCTCACTAAGTCCCCCTTCTCTAAAATCCTATTGCAACAGCGTCCATCTGTCCATATCCAGCTACAGACTCCTATTACAGTAATTCTCATTCTCTACTCTTACTATTTACCATAGAAATATCGGAGTCATGATAAACATCTGCAAGAAACTCCTACAGCTACCTTACTGTCCATAGGCTCACCCAGACCCGTGTTCATGCTATCTCTGCCTCTGAAAAGTTTGAACACTCCTTTCCTCAGAATTTTACAAATAAAATTAATTATATCAAACTTTTCCGTAAAGTTCATTCACATTAGATATTTTCCAAAATGCTCTGTTTCTGTCTAGTAAGTGTCTGTTATTACTTTTCATTTGATAAACTGTCTTGCTTTTATTACTTTAAGTAGAATAATAAAAAAAAAAACGCTGCATTTCCCAAGAAATCTTGCTTCGTCCCATTCAATTTCTGTAATTACAGTGGGGAGAACAAGTATTTGATACACTGCCGATTTTGCAGGTTTGCCCACTTACAAAGCATGTAGAGGTCTGTAATTTTTATCATAGGTACACTTCAACTGTGAGAGACGGAATCTAAAACAAAAATCCAGAAAATCACATTGTATGATTTTTAAATAATTAATTTGCATTTTATTGCATGACATAAGTATTTGATCACCTACCAACCAGTAAGAATTCCGGCTATCACAGTCCTGTTAGTTTTTCTTTAAGAAGCCCTCCTGTTCTCCACTCATTACCTGTATTAACTGCACCTGTTTGAACTCGTTACCTGTATAAAAGACATCTGTCCACACACTCAATCAAACAGACTCCAACCTCTCCACAATGGCCAAGACCAGAGAGCTGTGTAAGGACATCAGGGATAAAATTGTAGACCTGCACAAGGCTGGGCTGGGCTACAGGACAATAGGCAAGCAGCTTGGTGAGAAGGCAACAACTGTTGGCGCAATTATTAGAAAATGGAAGAAGTTCAAGATGACGGTCAATCTCCCTCGGTCTGGGGCACCATGCAAGATCTCACCTCGTGGGGCATCAATGATCATGAGGAAGGTGAGGGATCAGCCCAGAACTACACGGCAGGACCTGGTCAATGACCTGAAGAGAGCTGGGACCACAGTCTCAAAGAAAACCATTAGTAACACACTACGCCGTCATGGATTAAAATCCTGCAGCGCACGCAAGGTCCCCCTGCTCAAGCCAGCGCATGTCCAGGCCCGTCTGAAGTTTGCCAATGACCATCTGGATGATCCAGAGGAGGAATGGGAGAAGGTCATGTGGTCTGATGAGACAAAAATAGAGCTTTTTGGTCTAAACTCCACTCGCCGTGTTTGGAGGAAGAAGGAGGATGAGTACAACCCCAAGAACACCATCCCAACCGTGAAGCATGGAGGTGGAAACATCATTCTTTGGGGATGCTTTTCTGCAAAGGGGACAGGACGACTGCACCGTATTGAGGGGAGGATGGATGGGGCCATGTATCGTGAGATCTTGGCCAACAACCTCCTTCCCTCAGTAAGAGCATTGAAGATGGGTCGTGGCTGGGTCTTCCAGCACGACAACGACCCAAAACACACAGCCAGGGCAAACACACAACTAAGGAGTGGCTCCGTAAGAAGCATCTCAAGGTCCTGGAGTGGCCTAGCCAGTCAATAGAAAATCTTTGGAGGGAGCTGAAAGTCCGTATTGCCCAGTGAGAGCCCCGAAACCTGAAGGATCTGGAGAAGGTATGTATGGAGGAGTGGGCCAAAATCCCTGCTGCAGTGTGTGCAAACCTGGTCAAGAACTACAGGAAATGTATGATCTCTGTAATTGCAAACAAAGGTTTCTGTACCAAATATTAAGTTCTGCTTTTCTGATGTATCAAATACTTATGTCATGCAATAAAATGCAAATTAATTACTTAAAAATCATACAATGTGATTTTCTGTATTTTTGTTTTAGATTCCGTCACTCACAGTTGAAGAGTACCTATGATAAAAATTACAGACTTCTACATGCTTTGTAAGTGGGCAAACCTGCAAAATCGGCAGTGTATCAAATACTTGTTCTCCCCACTGTATAGACCAATTCCTGATCTCTTCCATCTGGTCATACCCCCTGGAAAGAGTTTTTGCTTCATATATACACCTATTTCTAGTCAAATGCACAGTACTGAGATGGCTCTCCTCTGGGTTGTCAATAATCTCCACTTTATGTATTCTGTTACCCCAGAAGTTGTATAATGCTGCTATATTTTGTTATTGGAGCTCTTTCCTGGTTTACGTCTAAGCTAATAAGTAGAAAATATTTATCCCTATTCAGAATTACAAATTTACTTCTCCCCAAATCTAGGTGTCCCCCAGGGTTCAGTTCTTGGCCCTCTTTAGTTGTGTTGCATTACATCTTGCATTTGTTGATCATATGCTTGATTTTATGACTTGCTGACATAAAGATTTGACTTACTGTGGTGTAATAAACATTGTTGCGAAGTCTGCTTACTGAAATATGCCACCAAGGTAACGTTTTAGCTGGATGAAATGGATGAAGATTTGTTGAAAGTGTGAAAGCGCTAATCTTGGAAACATCAGTTAAAATGCTTTCAAGATTCTTAATATCTATTGTCAGGTAATGTAACGCTTATCTATAGGATAATAATAATAATATGATAATAATTATTCAGGCACGGCCCTCAAATCCGGTTTGCTTTGTGTCCCAATCCCAAATTGAATGTGATGAAAATCCAAAAAGAAACTAAAGAAAGGAAAGGAAGATGAACAACAGTGATACGGAGAGAACAATTTTCCCTAGGACAAGCTAATGAGAATCTGTCATCAGTTTTCGTGAAAAGAAAAGGAAAAAAGGAAGAGGATTTCAGCAGGTTCTCTTCATAGGGAGTCATCACCTCCTTTAATAAGAGTTGGGCAGGTGTGTTTCCCTTTTCCAGCTGCTGAGAGAGAGAGAGAGAATGTGTGTACAGGAGTGGAGAGTGAAGGCTAGACACAGAAGAACTTTGCAGAGGAAAGCTGCTCCAGAGAGCTGATAGATTGAGAGGTGGAAGCACTAAATGTTTTGAGGCTTTGGAATGGAATGGAATTGTCCGCAGAGAGTCTGAAATGAAGGTAGAAATGAGTAACCCAAAAAGCTCAGGACAGTCTTGCCAGCTTCACTTATCTTTCTGGGCTGGGCTAAGTTCTCTCTCTTCACTAGTTCTCTCTCTTCTCTCTTTCGCCCTCTCCTTGCATATGAGTGTAATAAGAGCCATGCGTTGAGTTGTGGATGAGAGGCGTCAGTTTGTAAGAGTGAGAGGAGCGGGACAGGAACACACACACTGAGCTGCTGGGAGTTTCTGCGCTGCTTGCAAGGTGAGGGTTCAATCTATCCACTTGATGCGTCTGTGCATGAATTATTGTGGACATGGCACAATTTACACAAACAGCTTACAGTTGTGTCTGAAGATGTTGTCTGTACAGTTGTAACTTGTAACTTTTATCCATGCATACATCATTAAAGGGCTGACATTTGCTGTCAGAGAGAAGTGCAGTAGACAATGTGTGTGTTACATTATGCAAGTTTGAACACAAGTGAACTGTCTTTAAGTTTGTGGTAATGGGACAATAGATAATAGTTTGACTTACAGATCAGGTGATTAAATTGGTACTTGATAAAAGTATGTGAAATTTCTTGCTGCTTCAGTTTTTTTTTTTTTTTTTGTGTGTGTATTTGGTAAAAAACCTTGCAAGTTTATTTATCAACTAGAGAATTTGAAATTACTAAAATAATTTATTGATTTATTTCAAACTGTCATATTTAGGTCAAATTTAGGTTATTTTTTAATGTTATTTCTTTGTTATATTTATTATTATTTTTCTCTATACTAAACTTATTACTCTCTATATTAAACATTATATATATATATATTAGTGCTGTCAAACGATTCATCGTGATTAATCGTGATTAATTGCATCCAAAATAAAAGTTTGTGTTTACATAATATATGTGTGTGTACTGTGTATAATTATGTGTATATGAATACACACACATGCATGTATATATTTATATTTATTAAAAATATTTATTTTTATATACAGTATATGCATGCAAATATTTCTTAAATATATACATGTATGTGTGTGTATTCAAATATACCTACTAATTATACACAGTACACACATATATATTATGTAAACACAAACTTTTATTTTGGATGCGATTTAATCACGATTAATCGTTTGACAGTATCGTTTGATATATATATATATATATATATATATACACACATTGAAGAGATTTATTCAGGATCTATATCATGATTCTGACATGCTCCCATCATTTCTGCAGCTCATTACACTATACACACCTACACAAGTAGTCAGGGAACAGAATTCCTGTACATGACACTGAGACAGTTTTAAGCTTTTATTCATAGATTTACTGTCCCCTGGTTGCTCATAAAGGAAGCCTCCCAGGTAAGTCACGTTGGGAGGTCACTCACAGAGGTCAGGTCAGGTACTGGAATCTCAGATATTCTTCACTGGCAACCTGCATCCACCCCTCCCATCTTTTCCTCTGCTCTCCCCTGTGGCACTTTCCATTAATGCGTGCTCAGTCCTGTCACTGAACGCTAGTATGGATATTAAAGGAAAGTAAACCATTGGCAGTGCCAGGTTACAATCATGCCAACACTATTTTTGTTTGTTTGTTTATTCATTTATTCATTCATAGTCATAGTTTCTTTGGGAAGGCTACTGTTTACCAGCAGCTAGCAGATTTTTAACTCTGAGGTCTTGTGTGTGTATATCTAGACATCTCTGTTATTTCTCTGCATGAGTTGTGATATTTAAGAGGTTTTATAACTTCCTCTTTATGATGCCCAGCGCTAAAAAATGAGGGGTTAAATATTTCTATTAGATTTATTATAGTAACTGTTATTGTAGTATATTTTCTCAAGCAGCGAGTATGTTTTTTTTTTTTTAATCAAACCAGATGGTGCATATTGAAACCCCCCTGCAAAACATACATGACTTTTGTGGCTGCAGAAGTTGTACAGTAGTGTATAATTACATACTTTGCTGTAATCCATAATTGCATAAATAGAAGGCAGTTAATTGCTGAACTTTATAGGAGTAATAAATTTCCAGCATCAAGATCATCAGTTCTCAAACCTAGCATAGCACTAGTAGAGTTTGCCTGCATGTTTTCCCATGTTTAAAGTCACTCTAACATGTAGACTATTTTCAACTTGTTTATGTATAGATGTATGTATGCATGTCATTTTTGCTTGCAATTACACATCATGTTAGTGCAAATCCCATTAAAGGACAGCATGTGTGTCTTGTCTATGCACATGTAAACAGATTTATATAAACAAATTCTCTGAGCCATGTAACATGATCAAGTAGGCCTAGAATGAAAGAAAAAAAAGGCATTACTGAACAAATCCACATGGAGAAGAGTCTTGGAGCACATCCTATAATAATATCTGATGGCATAAAAGTTGGAAGTGTCACATCAGAGGCTGAAGTTAATTACTGTTCAAGTTTGGTTGAGGAGTATGCCGTGTTTTAACGAGGATGGGTGTAGTGGTGCTGGGATATTGCAAGTATTATTTGATCATTTGGATTGCTACTACATGTAAAGACTGTTTAGAAATAATATACTGTAGAAACAAATGAGGAAGGAAAGGATGAAAGAATGAGGATTAGGAATGAAGAGCAGATGTGGAGAGGAGTTCGAGATTGTGGCCACCAGATGGCCCTTTAAATAGTGTATGGAATGAAATCTGTGTCCAGACAGTCCTGTTTCCTTATGTAACCTCTCACATCAGCTCTCCTCTCTCTCTCTCTCTCTCTCTCTCTCATTCAGCTGTCTGGATCCACGCCAGTATTTTCCCTGTGTAGTTCTCATTACTCTAATAATGGCTCTGGACTGAACTCATCACAGCGTGTCACCTGCCCTCTCAGATTTTGTTTGTTTCCTATTTGTCTTCACTGCAGCCCCTTTAAACTCTCTCTCACAAACACACAATGATGTAACACTGTAATCAGACCCTCAACCTCCCAGAATTCTTAGCAACAACTCAAGCTATACTGAATAAAAAGGGTTGTATTTATTTTGAAACAATTTTAACTCATATAATACCTCAATTTTAAATTACTAGTGAATTTCACAAATACTTAGCTTTTAATTAAAAATGAATTTTAGAAAGTAGAAAGGCCCAGATTTACTAACAACTTGCGCCAACACAAACCCTCTTTTGGTGTTAAAAAACTACTGTCAGGATTTACTAAAGACAAGCAGTGAAGAATTAGGCGTGGACAGGGTTATTTTTGCGGCTGACCTTATTGCATATGCATTTGTAGGAGTGTCCCTTTCAGATGCAAAATTTATTTATTTAAATGAATCATGTAAGGAGATTTAATAAGGTTTGCGCTAGTCAATATACTGGTGTTTGTGCCATTATTTACCGCCCAAAAAAAGCATGTCTTAAACCAGACGCTAATTTGCGCTGCTCTTGGTAGATTGCGTTGGTCATTATGGAAATGATCCGGCTGCATCTGTGTTTGGGCGTCGTCAGTAGATCACGCAGAACTTTTCACTCTCATCAGCGTTTTTGTGGGATTGCGCTCTCATGCTAATTTGCCCTGTTTAGTAAATCTGGCCCAAAAACTGCAATAGTATTTTCATGTAAAATGTACTCCAGAAATGGTATCTATTTATGGAATTCAATGGAAATGATACCTCAAATCATTTGGCTTATATTAGGAGTGATGGGTCTTGTGATATTTTCCCAGTGGGCGATAAAATGTGCGACAAATCCTATTAACGTATATTTAACACGGAACCCGAACCATATCTAGAACAGTAATATTGTTTTAACTTGGGCCAGTTACTCGTTCCCAGTGGATGATAAATTGTGCGAAAAATCCCAATAACTTGTTCCCAGTGGATAATAAATTGTGTGAAAAATCCCATTAACATATATTTAAGGAGGAACACGAGCCATATCTAGAACAGGATTATCTTTTAACTTGACCCAGTAACTCGTTCCCAGTGGTTGATAAATTGTGCGAAAAAATATTTAATATTTAAGGAGGAACCTGAGAAGAGCGGGAATATTGTTTTTGTTCTTTTAATTTGGGCCAGTAACCCCTAACAACGGCATAGCAATGCACTAACCACCCAGAACACCTTAGCAACCACATAGCAACACCCTGGCATTCTGACATCAACTTTCAGGCGAACAAGCACCACGATTTTTTTTCCTTTCGTAGAACACAAAAGGAGATGTTTAGTAGCATGTTCAAGCTGCTCTTTTCCCTACAGTGAAAATAGTAATCACACTGTTTATCCCCACAAAAATCTATGTAAATGTATCATAAAAATAGTCCCTATAACTCATGTGCTGTATTCCAAATCTTTTGAAGCCATATCATACTGTAGCTCTGTGACAAACAGAGCAAAATTTCTGTTGTTCGCATAAATATTGCCATTTGGCCTCCCAAATCCCATTCTTATCTCTTTCCCCGCGGAAATTTACGACTTTCCGTGTTTTCACAGTTATACGGTAGGGGGGCGCTATTACGTATCTTCTGAAAGAGGTCAGAATCGCCAGATCAAAACACAAGAGAAAAAGAAGCAGAAACACGCTATAGCATATGTAAGCAGATGCATATGTAAAATAACGAGATCATCAACATTAAACAGCATATAAATCAAAACTAGTGCTTTAATGTTACTGAATGAAATGTTGACCTAGGACGAGCTATAGGACTGTGAAGCTTTGGAGGTGTTGATGGACGCGATCTACTCCATCTTTGTTTCGATCATTCTGGGGGCCATGAAAATATCATCATATATTTAACTTAAAACATTCACGTGTCGCGATCAATCAAGACACATGAACCAATGTTTAACTTGGCATGATGTGTCTTGTTGGGGTGAGATTTCCATCAGCATGCCTACGACTGAAGTTAGGCTCAAGGCAAAACCAAGCTCCCTTGCACATTTTTGTGTCAAGCAAATGGCTGATAGCCCATCCACATGATGTCAGAACATGTAGTTAAGATAATCCACTAGACGTTTAGGTACCACCAAAATAAATGAGGTGTGTGACATGCAGAGGCTGTGTTGTTCAAACTTCTTTTATAATCTGCTATAGGCCGTCACCTCCAAAGGTTAACATGCTGATACCACCTCATTTGGCTTGAGTGTACAGATTTGTATTCGTTTTTGTAACTAGGATTATGTATTTATTTTCTCTTGTGCTCTTTTTTTGACCGTTAATGAACTCTATGGCTTTCAAAAAAGAGCAGTCTGCTCTTTGTCACGTTATTTATGGAAAATTAGGGCAATACGTAATAATAAATTAGCATTGGCCCATAAACTTTAATTCTGCCCTCAGGACTTGTGAGTAATTGTGACTAACCCATAAGCAGGAGTCAAGAAAGTGTTTTTGGAGAGATTTCATCACTAGTTCAGGGTCATCTGAAGCTGATTTCTTGGCTCAACGCTAGCGGGACGCTGTATGAGCTTCTAGACCAAAGCCACTCGTCAATTGCATACCTTTTTCATCCATGATAAGCACAGCAATTAGACTGATGGATTGCTTCTAATGCAGTTGTATACTTTCAGGGGAATTGGAAGTGGTTGTTATCAGGCCCGCCGATTGCAATGTTGCACCAACAACCAAACATTGTAAACCCCTTAAATTGTACACAGATGAGTTTCCCATGTCAATTAGCACACAGATGATGTCAGAGTTCAGCGTTTGTCCACAGATTTTTTGGGGTAGCAAAGCCTAATAAATAACAAAGCTCAATATCAGCAGGGCTTTGATATTATTTTATTGTGGTAAATATATGCTTCCTTTGCCGTCCATCCTTTTAAACTATTTACAAGACAGTCAGTCTGTGAGCTCTCTTTTATGTGGTTCATATTTCTGTGTTGTATGGACTATATACAGACTTTATTTTTGGACGTGTTTTGTTTGGAAGCTCACCAGTAAGCACATGCACGCTTAGTTGGAGTTTGTCTCCAGTAATTTTAGATTTGTTGTGGTAACAGAGTTGAATGGACCATTATAGTCAGGTTTTTAGTCTAAGTGTTAACCAAAATGTTTCTGTCATTCATGTGTCTAGGCTGTTGTAGTTTCCTTTTGGTTTCCTTTGTGAGTGTTGTAGATTGTCCATGTCATTGTACAGTTGATGGTAAATTGACTGCATTCTTGTTTTGTTAGCATCAACTGTTGCTAAAATCCTGCTTTACCAGACCCAGGCTGGATCCTGCATACTGTCTGCACTATAGTATGGATTGGATTAGGATATATGAGTCCCAAATCATAGTACATTGAAAACAAGATGTCAAAGGTGTCCAGGTGGTGGACTACTATTGCTACTACATGGGCCAGATTTACTAAACAGGGCAAGTTAGCGTGAAAGTGCAATTCCCAAAAAGTGCTGATGGGAGTGGAAAGTTCTGTGCGTGATCTACTGAAATTAAAGAACACAGACGCAGCCAGATCTTTTCCATAATGATCAATGCAATCTACCAAATTAGCGCCTGGTTTAAGACATGCTTTTTTGGGCAGTAAATAATGGCGCAAATACCAGTAAACTGACTAGTGCAATCACATTGCGTGATTCATTTAAATACTCTCCTCCCATAAATGTTGCGTCCGAAAGGGAAACTCCTACAAATGCATATGCAGTAAGGTCAGCCGCAAAAATAACCGTCCACGCCTTTTCAGCGCTAGTTTTTCACTGCGTGTCAAAATAAATGACTACTATCCTGCTACTACTGACTACTACTGTCCTATAGCTCGTCCTAGGTCAACATTTCATTCAGTAACATTAAAGCAGTTTTGATTTATATGCTGTTTAATGTTGATGATCTCGTTATTTTACATATGCATCTGCTTACATATGCTATAGCGTGTTTCTGCTTCTTTTTCTCTTGTGTTTTGATCTGGCGATTCTGACCTCTTTCAGAAGATACGTAATAGCGCCCCCCACCGTATAACTGTGAAAACACGGAAAGCCGTAAATTTTCGCGTGGAAAGAGATAAGAATGGGATTAGTAAATCCTGACAGTAGTTTTTCAGTGCCAAAAGAGGGTTAGCGCTGAAGCAAGCTGTAAGTAAATCTGGCCCTATAGATTTAGGCTGTGTTCACACTTGGCATGTTTGGTTAGATTAAAACGAGCCCTGGTGCGCTGTTAGTGCGGTTCATTTGAATATGTGTGAACGCTGTCATTTGAACCCTGGTGCAAACCAAGCGGACCGAGACAGTCTCATGCTGCTTTCAAACAAACTCTGGTGCGGTTCGAATTAAATATGAACGCAACACGGACCAAAGACATATAAACGAACCAAACACAGGAAGATGAGACCCTAAAAAGGACAAATGTTTTTTTCTTGTCATAGTCACAATGTTGCCCATCACAGTTCGCTACAGGCATCAGAACCGCTTCTCCTCGCAGCAGATCTTAATTTGTGTGTGTGACGGAGGGATTCCTGCCGTTGTTTTGACTCCTTTACACATTTTATAATCTATTCACAAGTTCTCAGCTGGTCAAAATACCATCATATGTAGGCTACGCACATACAACATTTAGCCCAGCAAACAGCATTGTTTTGGATGTTCGGCAAGTTCCATCTCAAAATAGGCAATATGTCGTAAAAACCAACCAACCAGGTTGCTAACGTATCCCTATGGCTTTAGGTTCGGTATCTTTTGGTTCTGTGATAAAAATGCTAATGTGAACACTAAGCGTACCAGGACTAAAGTGTTTTTTTTTTCTTGGTCCAGACCAAATGAGCCAAGCGAACCGAACTACAAGTGTGAACACTCTCTTAAACCATACTTTAACAATTAGCAATACTAACAATTAGCAACTAACAACAATGTATGTCGTAGACGTAAGAAAATTGGCATATATTTGGAGCTCATTATTAGAGCTCAAGCTGAAAAAAATTCTATGTGAATGGTGATTTACATAAGAATGCAACCAATTTACATTGAAATTTGTTCTGTTTATGGTAGGAAGTCCCAATACTACTCTTCTTATTTAAAACAAACTTTAAAGTAGCAACTTTACTACCAGCAACGTGATGTCTTTTTCATACATATCAAATATGTAACCTAGCATCCAGCCACAGTCTTTCGTCCTCATTATAAGCAAAACAAATTTCTACATAAATCGTTTGCAAAACCATTCTCATGTAAATTGTTGCATAAATACGTTAAATACGATTTACGTAAGAATGGTTTTGCTAACAATTTACACTGAAATTCATTTTGATCGGTGTGTCCTAAGATAAAATACTTTAGCAACTTTTGTAACAATTATCAAGCAAGACATTTACCATCAGCAACACAATACAGTACATCCTTTTCGTCCATGTTAAGTGTGCAAACTAGCATGCAGCTGCAGTCTTTGGGACCTCCATATGAGCAGAACAAATTTCTGCATAAATCATTCGAAAACCATTCTTACGTTAATTGATGCACAATGGTTTGGCGAACAATTTATATCGAAATTTGTTCTGCTCATGGTAGTATGTCACAATACTAGAGTAGTTCATAGCTTTATATACTTTAATAACAATTTTAGTAGCATTTGACAAGTAGCAATTTTAAACAGTGCCAACACAGTATGTCCTTTTCATATATGGTGTGCATATTGCCTTGTTTTTGGGTCACATTAATGCAACACAACTTTCTGTGTAAATCATACTTACAACCAGTGTTACATAAATAGTTATATTCAATGTGTCAGTTTACGTAAGAACGTTTTCGCACATTCATCCTGCTCATGTTTCGCCCTTTGAGTGTTTCTGGTTTCCATATTGCCTGCAGATATACATTCAAAGAAATGTGTGAGTATTTGCGTGTAGGTTTGTTTGGCCACGCCTGGCTGATAACGGAAATGTTTATTCGCCTTTTTGCGCCGTCCGCTCCAGGGGAAGGGTGATAAACATAAAGCTCACGTCTGGTTTGTCTATTTGTTCAGACAGTAGTTGTTCCTTCTATACCAGAGAAGAAGAGGATGTTGGGGGTTGTTGCTTGCTGTAGGCACTTGACTTTACAGCATCAAGCTTCGTCCGGCCCACCTCCTGTATCAATTGTATGTTTATTATGATAGCAGTAAAACTATACGAGCCCCGCCCTGCTCCGAGGGGGAGAAATAAGGAAGGAGAGAGCTGCTAGATTGGCTCCAGACTGCATCCTCACCCAAATTAGATGCCCTCCTGCCAAGATCATAAGGCGCAGTGGAGGGCATGTGAAAAAAGCACAAATTCGGGCACCGTTACGCACACATTCATACATGCTCTGGGCCTAAATGCAGCTGTGTGCAAGTATTTGTTTGTGTATTGGGGAAATTATAATTGAGAAATCACAGACTTCTCTGAGAAATAATGTGGATCTGGTGCCTTTTTTGTTTTCGAAATTCTTTTTTTTTTTGGGTCCAAAATCCTGAAGTTGTTGAAGAAATATCTCAGGGTTTTATCAACTCAATGTGTATGTACTTTATCCGTGGTGTGCTGTTGATTACTCTCAGAAGAGGCGACATGTTTACAGTAAATAGACTCATAATGGAAGCTTAGGAGGCAAATGGGCCAAAAGGATTAAAAGCAGAAATGTGAAGCTTGTATTTATGTTAAGCTGTTTCATGAATCACTAAAAATGAGTAGTATGCTGTAGTTGACTAAATCATACTTTTGAGGTGGGACTGCTATTTTAGGTGGAAGAACTTCTGGTTATGCATTACCTTTGTAGTTTTTGAGGGTGGAGATTTGCAGAACATCAACAAAGACACACATGTAGTTACGTTACGCCTCTTCCTAATGTCCTCGCACTGAGACCAACAGTAAGAATGGCCCGCTGGCCGAGCCAATTGACACAACAGTCACTGGTCCTTTTGGGCCAGTTCTGCATTGCAATTCACTAACTTTGTATGTCCATTTACTTGTACATTGCTACTGATTTGGGACCAAGTTTAGAGTAGAGTAGATGAGGTTTTGTTGAAACTGCTAAAATGACTTGAAAGCGTCAAAGAGAACCCTAACTACAAACAAGTTAGTAATGTTTATGATCCAGTGCCTACATTTTTCCAACAAAAACAGCAAAACTGTATACTTATGGAGTTGCACTACAGCTGTATAATTTCCAGCTTGTTGCATATATATATATATAAATGTACACTGATCAGGCATAACATTATGATCACCTTCCTAATATTGTGTTGGTCCCCCTTTTGCTGCCAAAACAGCCCTGACCCGTCGAGGCATGGACTCCACTAGACCCCTGAAGGTGTGCTGTGGTATCTGGCACCAAGTTGTTAGCAGCATATCCTTTAAGTCCTGTAAGTTGCGAGGTGGGGCCTCCATGGATCGGACTTGTTTGTTCAGCACATCCCACAGATGCTCGATTGGATTGAGATCTGGGGAATTTTGAGGCCAAGTCAACACCTCAAACTCGTTGTTGTGCTCCTCAAACCATTCCTGAACCATTTTTGCTTTGTGGCAGGGCGCATTATCCTGCTGAAAGAGGCCACAGCCATCAGGGAATACCATTTCCATGAAAGGGTGTACATGGTCTGCAACAATGCTTAGGTAGGTGGTACGTGTCAAAGTAACATCCACATGGATGGCAGGACCCAAGGTTTCCCAGCAAAACATTGCCCAAAGCATCACACTGCCGCCGCTGGCTTGCTGTCTTCCCATAGTGCATCCTGGTGCCATGTGTTCCCCAGGTAAGCGACGCACACGCACCCGGCCATCCACGTGATTTAAAAGAAAACGTGATTCCATTGCTCCGTGGTCCAGTTCTGATGCTCACGTGCCCACTGTTGGCGCTTTCGGCGGTGGACAGGGGTCAGCATGGGCACCCTGACTGGTCTGCGGCTATGCAGACCTATATGCAACAAACTGCGATGCACTGTGTATTCTGACACCTTTCTATCAGAACCAGCATTAACTTCTTGAGCAATTTGAGCTACAGTAGCTCGTCTGTTTGATCGGACCACACAGGCAGCCTTCGCTCCCCACGTGCATCAATGAGCCTTGGCCGCCCATGACCCTGTCGCCGGTTCACCACTGTTCCTTCCTTGTACCACTTTTGATAGATACTGACCACTGCAGACCGGGAACACCCCACAAGAGCTGCAGTTTTGGACATGCTCTGACCCAGTCGTCTAGCCATTGTGATGACAAATTGGTCACTTGCTGCCCAATATATCCCACCCACTAACAGGTGCCGTGATGAAGAGATAATCAGTGTTATTCACTTCATAATGTTATGCCTGGTTGATGTGTGTGTGTGTGTGTGTGTGTGTGTGTGTGTGTATATATATATATATATATATATATATATTTAATGAAAAAAATAAATATTTCTAGCAAATATAAAAACTTTTTTTTTAAACCTAAAAGTATTTTTTATAAAATGCAGGAACTGCTACCCCAAAATCCAAAAAAAAGCTGGACCCTGCATGCAAAAGCATTGTAATTCAGATAATTTAGAATGAAACCTCTAACCCAGAGAGTATGAGCAATAATAATGTTGCTTGACTTAGCAAGCACTGCTATTAATACAGACAGAATAATGATTAATGACTCACTCTTTAATATGAGGCTTTAATATGAACAGTTAATCTGGGTTTCATCCAGAGCACTCAAACAGTCAGCCAGTTTGATTCACGCTGTCTCACTATCAGGCATAATAAGCGAATCTTTGCCCTTTCACAGTGATCAAGAGTCCAGTTTTCCCATTTCTAAATCCACTCGAATGGAAGATGCAAAGCACATTTCATGTCTGTTAAATGAAGGCATTACAGTATGGAAAATGAGATGTCATGGTGCAGAGGCTTGGTGGTGATGGTCCTGCGATCCATGCATTCACACAAACTAGCAGTTTTATTTTACATGGAGAAGGGTCTCCTCATGGGGGCCGCCATTTCCAGATTTCCATTCGCCAGATCTCATGACCAGCCAAGTGCTACTAGAGACAGTATACAGAAGACGGGCCACTTGTATTATATTGAATGGTAGAAATTTGACGGCAGCTTCAGTAAAATAAGTCCTGCCCAGTGTTATTTTAGTATCGAGATTATAGTTTATATACAGTCATGTGAAAATGTTAGGACACCCTATTGAATTCCATGGTTTTCTGTATCAGGACATAATAAAAAATCATCTAGTGCTTGGCAGGTCTTAAAATTTGGAAAATAAAACCTCAGATGAACAACAACACATGACATATTATACTGTGTCATTATTTATTTAGCAAAAATAAAGTCAAGATGGAAAAACCATGGCTGACAAAGTTAGGACACCCTATCGTTAAATTCCCTGTAGATCCACTTTTAGCGGCAATAACTTGAAGTAATCATTTTCTGCATGATTTATCAGTCTCTCACATCATTCTGGAGGAATTTTGGTCCACTCTTTACAACATTGCTTCAGTTTGTTGAGGTTTGTGGGCATTTGTTTATGCACAGCTCTTGTCACAGCATTTCAGTCAGGATGAGGTCTGGACTTTGACTGGGCCATTGCAACACCTTCATTCTCTTCTTTTTCAGCCATTCTGTTGTAGATTTGCTGGTGATCTTCGGATCATTGTCCGGTTGCATGACCCAATTTTAGCAAAGCTTTAGCTGTTGGACAGATGGTCTCACATTTGACTCTGCAATTTTTCTGAGCATTACACAGTCTGATCTTGGGGTGAATTTGCTGGGACGTCCACTCATGGGAAGATTGGTGTCTGTTTTGAATGTCTTCCACTTGTGAATAATCTTCCTCACTGTAGAATGATGGACTTCAAATTGTTTGGAAATAGCATTGTAACCCTTCGCAGATTGATGGCAGCAACAATTGCTTCTGTAAGATCATTGCTGATGTCTTTCCTCCTTGGCATTGTGTTAACACACACCTGAATGCTCCAGACCAGCAAACTGCCAAAACTTCTGCTTTTATAGACGTGATCACATTTGCAGGTGATCAGTTAATCAAAGGCATTTGATTAGCAGTGCCTGGCCGTTACTTACCCTCTTAATTCCTATGTTAGCAGTAAGGGTGTCCTAACTTTGTCACCCATGGCTTTTCCATTTTGGCTTTATTTTTGCTAAATAAATAATGACCTGGTGTGATATGTCATGTGTTGTTGTTCATCTGAGGTTTTATTTTCCAAATTAAGACCTGCCAAAGACCAGATGTTTTTTTTTATTATATCCTGATACAGAAAACCATGGAATTCAATAGGGTCCTAACATTTTCACATGACTGTATAAAATTGTTTTTATTTTTAGTTTTTTCCATTTTTAACTTTTATAGTATAGTTTTATTCAGTTTTATTTTTTTATTTTTTGTTGGTTTTTTTATGCAACGAGAAACGTTGAAATAAACAACTGACTGAAATAAAGTTTAATTTTTTTAATATTTTAATTTATTTTACCATATATTTTATTTCAAGTAACGATTTTTTTTTCCATATGGCTTTATTTAACTATAATAACAATGGTCCCCCTTCCAAATAAAACAGCCAAACACCAATTGGCGAAGTCAGATGTTGGTAGTGATGGGAGAAATTAAGCTTTTTGAAACTTTGAATTAATTGAACCATTGCTTCGCAAAATAGCATTCGAAAAGCGTAACACGCTGCTTAGGCCTGCTGGTCAAAATGGTGTAAATGCACCGAAAAATCTGCCAAAACATGTATAAAAACACCTTTTACAAACCAATTGCAAATGCTTTGTTGAAACTGTAGTCTATGAAATGCAATTAATCATCTAATACCAATAAATATAAAGTGTGTGTATAATATGGGTTATTTTATTAAATTGTTGGGCTTGTTTTATGGAGAGTTTGGTTAATCAGGCCAGTAAGAGACTTTCAACTACAATTCTTTCTTTTTATTATACAAATGCATCTACCATATAGACACTAGTTCATGGGTTCATCATGAGATCATTGCCCACTAGTGGAACCACTGAAATGATGAAACATCGTTTACTGAAATCACGTGACTTTGGCAGTTTGATATGCGTTCTGAATCACTAGTTCAAAAACAAATGATTCGCAAAGGTTCGAAGCATCACGAAGCGTGTTTGGAAAGCACCCATCACTAGCTGTTGGTTGTTATGACAGTTCTTCTTCATATGTCTTGGAAACAGCTGAAAGTGGTTGGTGTTGCAGTCTTTGCTCTATGCTGAACATGCGCATTTGCTGAACCGACCTGAAATATACTATTTTTTAGCATTATTTGACTTTGATACCTTTCATGTAACATTATATTGCTTATTTGAAATGTGTTATCGAAATATGAGTTTTTGAGATTTCAGTGTATCCCATTCAATTAAATAGGAGCTGTACTGTCCAAAATGGCTGCTGAGCGAACTGCCTTGCCTTGAGAGTTATTTTGATGCTATGCTAGTGGCTGGTCCACCCAATCAAATGAGACACTCAGATACATGAATTTAGTGGATGTCACTCCCGAACTTTGCAGCATGTACGTGGCTGCTGGACAAGCACGAAAAATTCAAGCATGATTTTTTTTTTTCATTCTGAGCTGATTATATATCGCTTAGAAAGCACACAAAGAGCGGTCACTTTATAATCACAAAAAAAAAGCTGCCACTCATCTTAGTTCATCACAATGATGCAATCTCATGAAGTTCTGTTATAATCAATGAAGCTGTCTACACTGCACATTGAATGTCTTATTTACATAATGTGAAATCTTTACATAATGGATTTGCGAGCGTGCAGAACTGTAGCACTGGACAAAAACTCCGGCTTTGAGCGGTGAGTGGATTCTAACTTAAACACCTCTGATTGGTCATTGTGTTCAAGATATCAACAGACATGTCTGTGATTGGCTACATTGCTCAGTGCTGCAAAGACACGTTGTAAATAGAAACCTTTGACGGTCATGAATCTGGTCCTTATTTTTCAAAAGTTTTTCCACATTGGGCTGCAGCTGACTATCCTGACTATCAGAATATCCTGACTAACAAAGTCAGGATATTATGTAGGTGAGAGTCAGTTAGCTTGCTTCTCAGTTTACACTTGTTCAAGTTCATCAGACTGAACACAGAGGTAGGTACTGCCAAACAGAGACAGCATCACTTGTGCCTGTTTGCACATCTTTGGGTACCTGTTTGCTGGGACACATTTGTAGAAGTCTGTCAAGGGAAGGGACCTGAACTTGTGTTTCAGTTCTGAATCACACTGAAGCTCAATTAGTTCCATCTGAAGATGGTCACTGACTGTGTCCATACTGATGATGAAGGGTTGAGCAAACAACTCAAAGTCAGTAGCATTGTGTCTGAAGTCCTCAAAGTGACTGTCAAACTGGATAAGGTTGCTGAAAACAGCATCATACTCTGGGACCTCCTCTTTCATCATGCCTGCCTCTCTAAGACAGGGAAAATGGGCTAAATTCCCTGGATGTGGGGTGAGAGAGAGAGAACGAGAGGGCAACAGTATGAGACTGTGAGTGACAGAAGAGAAATGCAGGCCTGTAAAAACAGAGGGAGGCAAATAGAATATATAACTGACTCAAGTCAAGTCATTTATTTGTTATTTATATAGCGCTTTTTACAATACAGATGGTTTCAAAGCAGCTTTGCAGTGATAACAGGAAATTAATCTATTAATCCATGATAATTGAAGAAACTTTAACACAAATTTTATCAGCTTGATGAACAAAAAAATACCAGAGCGAGAGCAAACTAAATATAACTGGTAACACTTTACAATAAGGTTACATTAGTTAAAGCTGCAGTCCGTAAGTTTTGCCTCTTTGTCGCCATCTCTGTTTGAAACCTGCAATTGCAGTTATTTGTGGAGTTATCATCTGTACGCGAGTTGTGCATCGGCGGCATCTCAGCGCGGATGAATCTAATGTTTTGAGGAGTATGTGCGGCTTGCTGTCAGTCACCGCACCGGTGTGGATACTGTACTTCAGAATCACAGATTCTACGTCTTGGAGTATAACCTAAATAAGAATTTTCACCGGAAAATGACATCTGAACAAGTAAGTAACATGTCTGCCATTTTTGGGAACAAAACATTACAATAAATCGCGCTACCAACGGTGATTAAATCTAACGATCACTCATATAACATCAAACCGTGCAAGTTATTATTATTGTTATACTTTGTTCTCAAACTGTTAATGTTAACAGCATCAGCATTGCGTGACTACGTGTATTTAGTGTGTATTAGCGTTACCTGTAGATTTCAATTTCTGTACAGTCTAATCTTTTGCTTTTGACTACAGGTGAATTTCACTGTCACTGATGATTGTCGTTTGGACCTTTCTGGATTACAATCCGCTATCAAAATGATACGTTTAATTATTCCAGCTGCTGTGAGAAAAGACTATAAATGATCCGCTGAAGAACATGCGGTCCGCTCCTCCGCTACTAGCCGGACTCTTTCTTTATGTATACAGACGTGACGTAATGACACAAAGACATGCTTGAATTTCCTGTGGAAATCCACCATAGCACTCTAATTATAACACATTATTACAAGCTTACCATTGTGAATGGGGCTAAGGTAAGGAGATAGTTTTGAATACTGGCTTGTTGTGTACTTGCTCAAAAATTGATTTTGGATCATTTTTTACCAAAAAAAAGTTACGGACTGCAGCTTTAACATGAACTAATAATGAACTGCACAAGCATTTATTAATCTTTGTTAAATGTTAATTTCAACATTTACTAATACATTATTAAAATCAAAAGTTGCATTTGTTAATATTAGTTAATGCACTGTGAAGTAACATAAACAAACAATGAACAGCTGTATTTTTATTAACTAACGTTAACAAAGATTAATAAATACTGTAACAAATGTATTGCTCTTGGTTAGTTCATGGTTAGTCTCACGTAGCCAGACCTTCAGACTGACGGAAGAAGGTCTGGACTCTTATCGCAGCTTTCGTTGGTGAAGGACCGCCCAAGAGGACGTTTGACTGACATGTAACCAATTAGTTTTGTTCCGCGTCATGTTTAGGGGCGTGATCATGTAAAGTCGATGTCCCTGCGTCTATAAATTATTCATTCAAGAACATTGTGCAAGTTTTACTGCAACAATGGAGCCGCGAACTTCACATACTTTTGAAAATCCAGCGTTTAGTTGATCCTGGTAAGCGCTCATTGTCACAGTTGTAAACATGACGGGGTTCTCCTTCCACGATGGGGTTTGGCGTCACGGCATTTGTTTCCAAGTGGACCGTTAAAGAACGCAACACACACGTCTCGCGGACATCCTGTAGAATCAGATAACGACTTTGAAACTCCTGAAGTGTTTCCAGATAAGTGTGCCATATGCATCAGATGTTCAGCCAACGGTCCATGGGCATAACGTCTGAGGCTGAGGCTAGTTCATGGTTAGTTAATACATTAACTAATGTTAACAAATGAAACCTTATTGTAAAGTGTTACCATATAATTATTAACAATAACACTGCACTAAATTATTGTGAATATTATAATTGTGAATATTACTTGCTGAAAGATGTCTTCTGAGCAGCAGTAGTTTTAGTTTGAAGGCTCTGACATGATCAAAACTGTGGTTGATGATCTGGGGCCAGTTTTAGAAAGGAGGTTAAGTGAAAACTCTGAGTATGTTAACCCTGAAATGAGGGAAACTCTGGGTTTTCTGTTTCAGAATGGGAGGTATGTCAAACCTGAGAAAGCAGGGTAAGTCAAGCCCGTTTCTGAAAGAGAGGTAACTTATACTCACCACGGTAACTTACTCTGTGAACCTAACCTGGTCTGGAGCAGGTTTTCTTCGGTAAACCCAGAGTTTCTTTCGGTCTCCTCCCTCTTTTTAAAGCGCCTAGCATAGCATTTATAAATTAGATCTAAAATCTAAAGTAAGTGCATTTTACTTGAAACAAGTAAAATTATCTGCCAGTGGGGTAAGACAAATAATCCTAATGCAAATAGAAACAAGAAACAAAACTTACCCACTGGCTGATCATTTGCAAAATAAGAAAAATGCACTTAAATTTGTTTTGTTGTTTTTTTCTCGCCAGGAAACAAGACTAAATACCTTATGTAATTTTTCTTATGTAGAAAATGCATCTTGATTTAAGAATCTTTAGATATTTTGACTGGAAACAACAAGACAAAAATACAAAGTAAGAAAAGCATTCTTTGGAGCGCAGATACATTCAGTCATTCATTGCGCATATTTTGATCAAGTGATACAAATGGCATGTCTTTTTATACAGGATCCTGACATTCACTTGATAAACCTCTAGAAGTAACCTAATAATTAGAATTTCCTTTAGGATTTCCAGTGGTTGGATGCATTGATGACAGGTATATTCCCATCATCACACTTTCTGAAAACGGATTACTGTATGGAATGGAAGGATGTAGTCTGAGATATATGCCGTAACCACCACCACCACAGCTGTTAAATAAACACAGATTATTCACAATTTTTATGGTCATCTTTATTTCCTACAAATACTTTCTTTTCCCTGTTGGATTTTAATATTCTTCCTCCATCTCCTCTTCATCTGTTAGTGCTGGTGTTTTGCGAGCCTCTGCCTTCTTGCTGTTGGCTGGCCTGAGTAGAAGTCAAATGTTAATTTCATTACCCTAATTAATAAATGTAACAGGTGGAATCAGAGAACATTTAATTATGTGAAAAGACCATTAGACTATGTGGGAAAAGCTGCTGCACATTGAAATAGACACTGAATGATATTTATTTAATATGTCAAATGTTTGTAAAGTCAACGTAAATATAACCTAAAAATAAACATTTTATGCTTAAAGCTTTACCTGATTGAATTATGTTTTTATACTTCATTTTTAGCTGCTGCCACATTGCTGCTGCAGCCTCGTCACAAGCTATTGAAAAGGCAGAGAAGGCACCTGACTTTGCCTTGATTTGCTCGCTGATGTCTTGTGCCATGTCTTCTATGCGTCGGGTAACGGTATTCCTTGACAAGCTGATTTGCGAGAACATTTGCATCTGAGAAGGACACACTGCTTCTGCAGCCACAGCAAGGCATTCTTTGACAAACTCTCCAGTAGAGAAGACTCTTCCACTTTTAGCAATTAGTGCGGAAATCTTATAGCTGGCCCGTGTGGCACTTTCTTGAGCTGATGAAGGACGTAGCAGCGAGCTCTGCTCAGATCGAAGTTTAGCAAGCAGCTTGTTAGCCTTCTGTTTTCGCGCCTCGCCGCCATACTTTGAGAAAGCTTGAGAATTTTTTGTTTCATAATGACGACGGATATTGTACTCTTTCAAAATAGCAAGTGACTGACTGTACACACATTGCCTTTGAATTGACTTAAGTAAATAAAAAATCATGCCAAACTTTTTTACATTTTCTCTTGTCCATGTGCCACTGTCTTGATCTCTCCATTATTGCCTGTTCATTGACAGCTTGCACCTTGACGTGCGCATGTACATTTAATAAAAAGTCATATTCACTTATATTCTCTACATTTCATTTTAATTTACATTTTTTTGTAGCTCAAAAATAAAAAATTAGAAATGAAGCGTCCATGGCGTAGTTTGGGCACCTCTGCACTAGATCAATGGTCTCAAACTCCTGCAGACTTTAGCTCCAACCTGCTCACCTGCCTGGAAGTTTCTAGTAATTCTGAAGACCTTGATTTGCTGGATCAGGTGTGTTCAATTACGGTCGGAGCTAATTCAGTTTGAGTCCACTGCGTTTGCCAAATCGCCAATATGCTATTTTCACAGAGAAACTGACCAACAGTTATGAGCAGCTTTTCCCTCTAAAAGCAGTCAGAAGCAGCAGCAAGCAATGGTTTGACTGAGACTAGTTTCAAGTCCGCGGCCAGGGAAGGCTAAGCCTTGCAAACACTCCATCTATAATTATTTACCTTCACCTATTGTTCTTATTCTGTTCATTGGTTATTTTTATTTATTTTATTTTATTTATGGATTTTGTTGTTTTCATGAAACTGTTTGCTGACAATAAATCACAAATTTGAGAGTAGGCATTGCGGTACACCCTATTTCACCAAGGTCCACTCACTTTCAAATTTCTGGCCTCGCCTTTGTGCTATGCACTAACCTCCCTGACACTTTTGCTATGAGAGAAAATGGAAATGGCTCATGGTTCCATCTGGGATGTGCTTTCCATGTGCGCTCATGAGGAACTTTGTGTCTTTATCTGAATTCAATCCAGATTGAATCTGCATGCTTCTAAACATGTCAAGGACCTGTCAGGTTTAGACGTATAGAATACTGTACCCTGATCCCACGTCTTTACCTTTGATGGACAGACAGCTTCACTCGGCTGAGTGTGTTCGCCATGGAGAATGGCTAATGTAATGTTTTCCAGCCTGTACCGGTCTTGTTTCCATTTTGGTCTGGCCTGAGTGACCCTCTGTAATTCTGCAATGCTTGGTGCGCAGATGGAGAGATTGTGCTCTGTTTTGTCTGTCTTCATCCTTACTTTTTTTTTTTTTTAAATCGTTGTGTATATGTGTTTGAGAGTCCCTGGTTGGAACCATATTTAGTTTAAATATAGGCTATGTGTGTGTGTGTGTGTGTGTGTGTGTGTGTGTTTGAATTTTAAGTAATAACAAACCTGATCTTTTATCTTTTCTGAAGGTAATGTGAGCGCTAAGGTGTTCTGGGTGGTTGCTTACTGCACTCATCAAAAAAGCAAGTCTCCATGACATTCTGACCTCTAGATATGGCTGGGTATGGCTCTAGATGTGAATGAATTAATGTTTTTATCTGGCAATTTTATTGACTTGCAGGTGAAAACTGTAAATCTGATCACAAAGAAAAGCATTTCTTCTCAATAAGCTGCAACATTTGAGGTTTTGTGCTTAAAAAGGCACCAACCAATCATTATTTTTGCAGGTCTGTTTGGTGCCACTAGAGGCACAAGAATGCACTTCATCTTTAATTGAACTCAGTGTTTTTTATGTTAGGGCTGCATTTGGGGGGGAAAAAATGTAATTGTGATTTTTCTGACATGATTTGGGGAAAACCTAACTGTGATTTTTCCAACGCTATCGCACGACCAATTTGTACGAGATGGCTAATTCATACGAATTCGTCCGACCTCATTCGTATGAATTCGTACGATTTGTCTATACTGCAGTGATGGGTAGGCTTAGGGGCAGCGTTTGAGGTTAGGTCATTTGTACGAAATCATACGAATTGACCAGCTCGTCAAATACGTACGGTTTAGCAAAAATCTTACCAATTCGTACAAGTGAGGTCATACAAATTCGTACGAATTAGCCACCTCATAAAATACATATGAATTGTCGTGAGATCGGGTTGGATTTTTCTGATAAAATTGCAATTTAACATAATTGGTAAAAAACAAAAAAGTCCAGGGTTGCTATGCTTGTTTGTAGTGGTGCACAATTTGGCCAAAAAAATGTGTGATTAATTATTATTATTATTATTATTATTACATTTACATTACAATTTCTATTTTAATATTTCACTCTAAAATGAAGAAATTGCTAATGTTTATGACTGCCTTCATTTCTTCATTTTCAAATGTCAAACCAACAAGCCTTTATTTTGGTGGAAAACCTCACAAGTAACTCAGTGTTGCACAATATTTAATAAATTAAATCACAGCCTTTGAGATTTAATAACTGCACTAAGCCATCACAATTTTGGTCTCATTTCGATTAACCGTGCAACCCTACTTGATGAACTGAAAAACAAACCTCCAGTTCCAAAAACATCTGAAAATCTTTTCAAGTGAAATATTAAATTTTTAAGAAATGACCAAACCAAATGCTGGACCAGTTAATAATGTTGTGTGTGTTTGTGGATTTGGTGAGGACGGTTTGAGTTTTAGACCATCGGAGTGAGGACAAAGAGAGTGGAGTGAGGACAAAGAGAGTAAAGTGAGGACATTTTGGCCGGTCCACTTTCTGAGACCCCTTTAAAGGCCTGTTTGAGGGTTAAGACTTGGTTTTAGGGATAAGGTTATAATAAAGGGTAGGTTTAGGGTAAGGGTATGGGTTAGGCACTTAGTTGTGATGGGTAAGGTTAGGGTAAAGAGGTAGAGATTGCATTGTGTCAATGAATGTCCTCACAAAGAATGTGTGTGTGCGCATACGTGCCTGAGTGCGTGCCGCACGTCTTAGCCTTTAGGTCGCCGTGTCTAATGGGAAAAGAACTGCGATAAATTGGAATCAGACGGTGCTCTGAATGCATTTGGGTGGGTCTGTCCATCTTTAGCACTTAGACTCACTGTAAAGATAACAGATATTTAAGTAACCAAAAGCATTCAAGCCTGAACAGCCTGATTTGCACGACCACAAACGACTCGTCTCACTTTGGGTCGTTAAACAAATGTCAAACCCTTTCACAGACAATTATGGGAGACATGCGTTTTAGGCAGTCGCCGTCAAATTTACGCAGTTTTCTGTAGATCAGAGATCGTTTGTTTGAAATGGGCGAGAAAACTGGAAACTGACTCAGGATCAGTGAGAAATTGACTTCTGGGAGATGTTGAGAGGTTGACTGAAAGGTTACACAGTGTGTGGCGTGGTTGGATGAGCCACAGGAGAGCGAGAAGGTGACAGGGATTGTTTAAAGAGTTCACTGAGGAGTAGTGCTGATGGAAGGTGGTGTTTAATAGACACAAAGGAGGGTTGAGTGACGAGTTTGCTGGATCAAGCGTGTGTGTTGATACTGTAGCTGAGTGACATGTTTTGTTGGGGGAGGTGTTTTGTCTGGTGGCTTAGAATCAGTCAATTGCCAAAAGAGGGGCCGTGTGAGAAAGAGAGGAGAAAAGATGATGATCACGATGCCCCCATCTGTTTGCCACATGCAAACCCCTGCAGCAGCTCCATAAATCTCAGATGCGCTCAACAATGCAAGGTCGCATTCCGCTGGTCTAAATGTGCGCGGATGCCTCGCCACAAATGTGCTTTACTCGTCTGTACTTACAGCACAGAAAACTCACTAATTACATCTTTAATGAAGTTGTCTACTTGGATTTTTCTCCTGAGAAAACGCTCAAGTCATCTCACATGTGTCTCCTCTAGTGCTTCAGAAGTGCTCAGCGTCTCAAACTGCGCTCAGGTTTACCAGTAAGATCAGTCGGCTAATAAATATAAAGAAATAAAATAATAACATAGTGTGCTCTGTATACTAAAGGTTATTTCCCTTTACTTTTGTATTGTAGATTGCTATACATATATAAAATTTGGAGTCAGTAAGTTTTTTTTGTTTTGTTTTTTTTGTTTTAGGATATCGATCAAAAGTGAGGGTAAATGCATTTAAAATGTTACAAAAGATTTCTATTTAAAATAAATTCTGTTCTTTTGAACTTTCTATTCATCAAATGATCTTCAAAAATATTAAGCAGCGTAATTGTTTTAAACATTGATAATAATCAGAAATGTTTTTTGAGCAGCAAATCATCATATTATTTATCATATTACATCACAGAAAAAGTCTTAAAACATATTCAAATAGAAAACAGCTCTTTTAAATTCTAATATCATTTCACAATATCACTGTTTTTACTGTACTTTTGATCAAATAAATGCATCCTTGGTGAACATGAGACTTCTTTCCAAAATGTTCAAAAATGTAAGTGACCCCAAACTTTTGAATGGAAAAATGGAATGGATTATATTTATATTTGGTCTTGATTTCCTGCATAAAGGCCATGTAATTGTTGAAATTAAAGATCAATATTTTTATAGGGTTCTTGAGTGTACATTGTTGTTGTTTTGCCAGTTTAGAAGTTGTCTATTATAGGTCACATTATCATGGAAGCTTGTTTCCGCCACAGAATAAAAAAAATTTAAAAAAGGTAATTGCGACATTTTATCGCAATATAACTCGCAATTGCGAAGTTATAAAGGCAATTGATAAAAGAAGTTCTGATTTTATATCTCACAATTCTGACTTCATATCTCACAATTCTGACTTCATATCTCTCAATTCTGACTTCATATCTCTCAATTCTGACTTCATATCTCACAATTCTGACTTCATATCTCACAATTCTGACTTCATATCTCTCAATTCTGACTTCATATCTCTCAATTCTGACTTCATATCTCTCAATTCTGACTTTATATCTCACAATTCTGACTTCATATCTCTCAATTCTGACTTCATATCTCTCAATTCTGACTTTATATCTCTCAATTCTGACTTCATATCTCGCAATTCTGACTTCATATCTTACAATTCTGACTTCATATCTCTCAATTCTGACTTCATAACTCGCAGTTCTGACATTATAACTCGCAATTCTGACTTCATATCTCTCAATTCTGACTTCATATCTCACAATTCTGACTTCATATCTCACAATTCTGACTTCATATCTCTCAATTCTGACTTCATATCTCTCAATTCTGACTTCATATCTCACAATTCTGACTTCATATCTCATCTCACAATTTTGACTTCATATCTCGCAATTCTGACTTCATATCTCGCAATTCTGACTTCATATCTCGCAATTCTGACTTCATATCTCTCAATTCTGACTTCATATCTCTCAATTCTGACTTCATATCTCTCAATTCTGACTTCATATCTCACAATTCTGACTTCATATCTCTCAATTCTGACTTCATATCTCTCAATTCTGACTTCATATCTCACAATTCTGACTTCATATCTCTCAATTCTGACTTCATATCTCACAATTCTGACTTCATATCTCTCAATTCTGACTTCATATCTCTCAATTCTGACTTCATATCTCTCAATTCTGACTTCATATCTCTCAATTCTGACTTCATATCTCGCAATTCTGACTTCATATCTCACAATTCTGACTTCATATCTCACAATTCTGACTTCATATCTCTCAATTCTGACTTCATATCTCACAATTCTGACTTCATATCTCATCTCACAATTTTGACTTCATATCTCGCAATTCTGACTTCATATCTCGCAATTCTGACTTCATATCTCGCAATTCTGACTTCATATCTCGCAATTCTGACTTCATATCTCTCAATTCTGACTTTATATCTCACAATTCTGACTTCATATCTCACAATTCTGACTTCATATCTCACAATTCTGACTTCATATCTCTCAATTCTGACTTCATATCTCTCAATTCTGACTTCATATCTCACAATTCTGACTTCATATCTCTCAATTCTGACTTCATATCTCTCAATTCTGACTTCATATCTCACAATTCTGACTTCATATCTCTCAATTCTGACTTCATATCTCTCAATTCTGACTTCATATCTCTCAATTCTGACTTTATATCTCTCAATTCTGACTTCATATCTCGCAATTCTGACTTCATATCTTACAATTCTGACTTCATATCTCTCAATTCTGACTTTATAACTCACAGTTCTGACATTATAACTCGCAATTCTGACTTTATAACTCGCAATTGCGCGTTTATATCTCGCAATTCTGAATTGTCAAGTCAGAATTGCGAGATGTTTACTTCAAACGATTCTTAAAAAAATCATTTTTTTTTTCTTTTCCTACTCACATTCTCAAAAAACTGTTTTGGAGGTGTATCCCATAACCTCCTGCTGCTCTGCCACACTGTACACAGTTGAAGCGACCTACCCACCTCCTCCCCCGCACACAGCCTGGGGTCAAAAAGGTCGCCACCCTTTCCTCCAGCGAGAGTGTGCGGATGATTTGGGTTTTCCTGTAGCGCACTGATGGCTGCTGGCAGTCCTCCCACGAGCACTTCTGTTTTGACAATGCCGTAATAATGCCAGCTGTTTTGTTTCTCTCTCTATCTCGCTCTCAGTGATCGGGAGCCTCTGTCGACAGCTCAGATGTTCCTGTCGGTACTGACACTCTCCCCGCTGCCACATGTTTACACACATATCCAGCCAAAATGACAGCATGCCAGCGGATTCCTGCGAGTATGTGCGCACATATGCGGCTGTGCATCAACCGTCTGCTGCCGTGCAGGCCACAAATCACGCCTGAGCTTTGTTATGCAGTGGTTTCCCATTACTTTTGTATTGTAGATTGCTATCAGTAAAACTCCTCTATGTGTATGGTTAGCTGATATCTGTATCTTAAGATGGATCTGTGTTGGTGATTGTAATCGTTTAATTGAAATAGACACACTGGCTGTGTTCCACATACTGCAACCAAACCTACACCTTTTCTTTTCCAAGGTAGCAACACTTTCCTAAGAGGTAAAAAAACAGTGTTAAAGTTTTTCAAATAGATTTTCTTATAGTTTATAATGCATAGACAATTATAATTACATTTTTAGAACTTTGGGCGGGACTGTCTGTTTGTCCAACCAGTGGAAGACTGGGAGAGTGTTTAAGGAAATATTGCTTTGGTTGTGAACAACTCATTTGAATGAATCTGTTGAGTGAATGGTTGATACTCACCCATTGCCACCTACTGATGTAATGATGTAACCTATTGAATCACTGAATCAATCACTGAACGAATCTGAATCTCAATCTGAGGAATCAAAATTTTAATATAGTTTGAATATATCTACATTTTTTGAGTAGCTTCAGAGCATGGTCCCAATGACAAGTATCAAGTTTCATAACGATGCGCTAATGCATTCTTAAAATTTTAATTAAAAAACATTTTAGGACAAAATTCAAAATGTATTTGGGATTTTTGGCCACACCTTTCATAAGTTATAAGCAAAAAGAGCCATTTTTCATATCTCCCGACCAGTAGGTGGCACTGTGTCGAAACTCTGCATGTAGCCTCAGGTCATTCTTGGGATGACATGTACCAAGTTTGGTCTGAATATGCGTAAGCATTGCAGAGATACAGCCTCACATCCTATTTGGTGTGCTCTTCGCGAAAAGCCTGTGTTCGTTTCGCAAAAAGCTTTTGATAACTTTTTGCCAGCATGGTCTGTAGATGATCTGATTCGATTTTCGAAAAGGTAGTTTTCATGACGGTAAATGACGCAATCAAATAGAATTTTGTTTCTAGTACTTATGGTTCAAAAGTTATTAGCATAAATGTAAATCAAACTTTGGACAGTTGGTGGCGCTAGAGGGATTGAGTTAGAGACTCCAAATTCGCTGTGGTTGATATTTGGACTGTCCTCAATCAGTGTGCCAAATTTCATAACTTTTTACCATATGGTTTTATGGGATGCCATAGACTTCCAGAGCGGAAGAAGAAGAAATGGAATAATAATAAGAAGAAAACTAACGGATACAATAGGTGCCATCGAACCTTTGGTGCTTGGCCCCTAAATATATGTTAAACGCTTTTATTTACATCTGAATTAATTGCAGAGAATAAAATTATTATATTTGCAGAGACGAGAGAAAACTAGATTATCTGATACAATGTTTGTAAAAAAAACTGGCACAATCAAACAAGCTGAAGCGAAGCAGTTTCTGGGTTTGATTCCCAATGAGATTAAGCAGTGATTATGGAGTTTAAACGAGGATTATGTGAAAGCATTATGTTAGTACACTGAGTCAACGGCACAACTGTTAACACGAGTCTTCAGTCCTGCCAATAATGCTGCCTTTATCTCCTAAAAGGTCTGATTTAGTCCAGGTATTTTCTTACTCTTTATATTCTGAAATCCCTTATGCGGTGTAATTGTCTCTGTCTCTTGAAGCAGGTGTACATTAATAGTATACCATATTCAGAAATGTTCCATGCGAATACCTTTGATGGATTTTCAGAAATATCTATCTGTTCGCAAGCAATTCATTAAATTATCAAAGATATTTACAAGCTCCTGCTTTTTGTGTAGGGCTCTTAAAAGTGGGAGATGTAGTTATTTTTTCCCTGTCTGTGGCCGTTGATGTAGTAAAGGATTTGTGGCATTCTTTGGACAATCAGAGATGTCATGACAGCATTTTCCTGTGGTTTTGGAGTGATTAGTCACATGGCATTAATGACTAATGACTGGTGATTGGTTCAAAAACTTCTGATGATAAAAAATGGAAGATTTCAAATTTTATACCTTTGTGAGGTCCTGTGCCAACCAAGAAACTGCCATTGAGATTTATCTTTCAACCATTAATACCCGAAGGTAATTGACATGGAGAGATTTTCCATCTGGAGTCTGTCGTTAGGCAGTGTCTATTGAGGATTCAACTGAAATGAACTATAAAACAATGTTTTGTTCACAGTAACGGAGAGCTGAACTGAAAGTCATTGACACAACAAATCACGTTCTCCAAATCGAAATATTTTTTAAATTATTTTGAAAGCTTATGAACGTTTTAGTCAGAAACCAAATTGTTGTTTTGGCAGAGGCTGAGATTCAGATGAATAGATAGTTGAACAAGTCTGCAGGCCATCTGTAAAATATTATCTTCAGCATGACAGGACTCTCAAATTTAGCGTGAACAAATGCTTTATTGTTTTCAAACCTCAGCCTAAGTGGACAAATGTTACATCTTCAAGTCAGCATTAACGCTATGGCCGTCTTTTAGAAGATGTTTTTAGAAGTCTAATGCTTAATATGTCTCTTCAACGGACCAAAAAATGGGAACATCTCTCCATGCAATTTTGTGGGATGTGCATCTGAAAAATTACAGCTTTACCACCAAAGAGAGACAGACTGGGAAAAAAAATTTGAGGCCTCAAATTTTGTTAGATGGTAAGTTAGATATCCTGTCTTTAAGATGTGGAGCCATATATTCCAGACTTTGGTTTGATTTCATGGAAATGTAGATCAATTGAAATCATTTTGGTGAAAAGGGGGAAGAAAAGTATATAATAACATGGTTGCCAGCGCTGATTCACCTCTAATTTCATGTTCCCATTTAAAAGACAAAGTTGTGTTGGTTGCAGTTCGAGTTGTGGGTGAGAGACCTGATCCAATGAGGAGACCCAAACCTGACGTCACAGCCCTGCTATGGGGTCGGACGGATCTAGAAAAAATATGCTAGAGTTGATGGTGAACCAGTGAAAATACGAAGGGCAATAGGAAAATTCTTGTTACATTCGTTTATCACGGGCAGATGAATGGACATCTCGGGGTCTGGTCCGAGACCGAGCTGATGGGGCAAAAGAAAAGATGCTCTCGCCAGTTAGCTCAACATGGCAGATCTTGCGCTTGAGGGAAAATAAATTTTTTTAAGGACTATTTAACGTGGAACACAGAGCTATTTTGCCCTCACAGGTACAAAGTGAACGCCATTTAAGGGGATAAATCACCCAATGAAAAAATTCTGTCATTATTTACACACCCTCATGTCTTTCCAAACCCGACTGCTGTTATTTTTTTGAACATAAGAGACAAATCTTTGTTGAAAGGTGCAGGATCAGGGAACTATTCAAAACCGCATGATTCACATGAGTTCACTGAGTCGTAGCTCAATATATTCTCGAAAATGATTTATGTGGCATATTTTGTCTGTCTTTTGTCCTTTCAATACCTCGTCAGATATAATTGACACACAATCTGAGAAAACGTCACATGCTGTATCAATCATGAAGGATCATATCAAGCTAAGCAGTGGATTCAATTATTACTTTAGTTTGGCCAATTAATTCTCAACACTGCTCGCATTTACGCTTTCATTACGGGCCAAATGTAAGAGAAACCACAACAAATAGTTCTTTCTGAACTACATCAATAGCATCTGCCTCTAGATTAAACAGTAAACAAGTTAACTACAAATATGATGCTCTCTAACCCTCATGTGCTGATGAATTTCACTTATCTTATGTTTGAGGAGCCAGTGACCCCAGTGCTGTTAGTCTAATAATAATAATAATTATTATTATTATTTTACTTCATATTCTTGTCGTATTTTATTCTGGCCCAACTAAAATAAGTAAACAGATGTTTTTTAATCTTTTATAAACATATGCAACATTTAAAAAAAATCTTTTGTTATAGAAGATGGCTGAAATCTAATTCTCATACGATTAGAAGTCATGAAATAAACCTCATGCTTAAATGACCCTGGACCACAAAACCAGTCATAAGAGTCAATTTTTTGAAATTGCGATTTATACATCATCTGAAAGCTGAATAAAGGTTTGTTAGGATAGGACGATATTTGGCCGAGATACAGCTATTTGAAAATCTGGAATCTGAGGGTGCAAAAAAATCGAAATATTGAGAAATCGCCTTTAAAGTTGTTCAAATGAAGTCCTTAGCAATGCATATTACTACTAATAATACATTTTTGATATATTTACGGTAGGAAATTTACAAAATATCTTCATGGAACATGATCTTTACTTAATATCCTAATGATTTTTGGCATAAAAGAAAAATGGATAATTTTGACCCATACAATGTATTGTTGGCTATTGCCACAAATATACCCGTGAGACTTATGACTGGTTTTGTGCTCCAGGGTCACATATTTTAAAAGAGTACTTCACCCAAAACAAACATTGGATGCAATGTCTGATTTGTTAGCGGATGATTCTTTTATGTCAGCTCAAATGAATGATTCAGTGAATCTTTTTAAATCCAGTTTCCAAATCCGATTCAGTGCTTTTGTGTCCTTTTGGAACTGGACAGTCTCTGTCTCCTTTTGTGTTCCACTGTAGAAAGATTGTCGTATGGGTTTGGAACAACTTTAAGGTTAGTTTAGTACTTTAAATATTGATAGAATTTAACTCTTACTATGCCTTTTACTTCATATTCTTGTCATATTTTCCTATCATATCCCTATTCGGATGGGACTAGTTTTCTACAATTCTAATTTTCTACAATTCAGTTACAAATCTTATCACCCGGCGTCTGTGATTTCATGTACAGATTCGTATGGGACTAACATCTGCGTGTTTATTACAGAGGTGGGAGTGTGTGTTTTCTAGATGTGGACGTTACATGTGCTGTGCTTTTGTGCATCACGCATGATGCATATGTTTTTTAATGAATTACTTACTGATATAACTTTAATTTATTATTAAAACCTTATTTAAATAAACTTCACATGAGTTTGTAGAAGAGGCTGTTTAATAAATCCACATAAAATCCACAACATTTTTTAATTTAATTTCGTCAGATACCATCCATATTGAAATTAAATGAAAGCATGCAAAAGTTTGGTGCACAAATGGTAGCTCAGGTAGGTCAAAAACACATGAGGAGCAGAGTTAGTATAATACAATATGTGACCCTGGAGCACAAAACCAGTCATAAGTCGCACGGGTATATTTGTGGCAATGGCCAACAATACATTGTATGGGTCAAAATTATCCATTTTTCTTTTATGCCAAAAATCATTAGGATATTAAGTAAAGATCATGTTCCATGAAGATATTTTGTAAATTTCCTACCGTAAATATATAAAAAATGTATGCATTGCTATGGACTTCATTTGGACAGCTTTAAAGGCGATTTCTCAATATTTCGATTTTTTTTGCACCCTCAGATTCCAGATTTTCAAATAGTTGTATCTCGGTCCTATCCTAACAAACCATACATCAATAGAAAGTTTATTTATCCAGCTTTCAGATGGTGTATAAATCTCAATTTCAAAAAAATTGACCCTTATGACTGGTTTTATGGTCCATAGTCACATATCGGCAATCACAGACATTCACATTTGGACGGGATTCGATTTCTCAGAGGACTGTTGCATTTGCTGAAAAACAGTAGGTAATGGCAGTGATGTTGTGTGAGAATAACAGAAATGGCAGATTCGGACAGGATTAAAATCACAAAGTAATGTCCTCCTTCATGAAAAGTAGTCCCGACCAAATAGTGCTTTTGACAATGTTTTTGAGCTACTGAAAGAAAATGGCATTGGAGTCTCTAAACAGAACATGTTAGTAGAGTAAAACAGTGCAGATAATGGGTTCCTTGTGTGATAACCGCACAAGGGTGCATTGCAAAGTGATTAGGTGCAAAACATGATTGCATTTAAGCAGTTTAACATTGATGCATGATGTCATAATGTATTTAGAATATTTTAATGAGAGCAGGAATAGGATGTGTTGCGTAACCTTCAAAAAGACCAGTGTTCATCTCCCTTTCTTTCTCTCTTGGTCACAGTCTCTGTCCTCCCTTTCATCCTGGGCCAAAGAAAGTCTTTGGACATGTAAGGTGAAGGGGGAGAAGAGGAAAAAAACAGGGAAGAGGGGATAAAAAAGGGAATAGTTTCTACAGGAATATGGCTTGTATTAATCTAGAAATATTGCTTTACCTCATCTGAACCAAATTATAGAGTTGAACTCGGTGTCCTTTAAGAACGGGCAGACAGCCCCATTCGGCCCATCTGGGCAAGGATGTGCCGGACCGCTGAAACTGTTGCCGGAGAGCGTGGAAAACCTGCAGCAATGCTTTGGGAAATGCTGGGATTTTTTTCCCCATTTGGAAAGGATCAAAGTCAAAGAAAAGAACGTTTTTGTTGTTGTCGTTTCACGTGGCCTCAAGGTTAGTGTAACTTGGGCATTTTCCAGATGAGTTTCTCGCAAGTAAATCATATCTGCTATCACTCTTCCTGTTGCCTGGCTAGAGGCGTAATTATAACCCAATCAAATGAGGGCATTGTTGTTATGAGCAGACTAAGTAATTACACATGATGTCAGGTATTTATTATGACATCCGAAAGTGTGAGTGGGTGAATCGCACAAAAATGTCACATCTCACCTCAAAATCAGAATAATTTTATTTATTGATGTATTTATTTAGTTATTATTCTCAATGGTGATTCACATTAATGTAATAAAAAAATAAAAACAATGTTTTTTATTAAATTAACGAGTTCGTTTGCCCATATAATCTTAAGATATTAGGTTAAACTTATTTGGCTTGCTGTCCACTGATGAGGGGCTCGATGAAGCAGCTTCAACTCGAGCTCTGATATATCCCCCACAGTGACTAAATATAGGATATGATTATGTAGGGCAAGGTACCTAAGATAAAGGTGGAGTTTGGGGAGGTGGTGGGATGCTGGAACAGCTGAGACTGAGGAGAGGTAAGCAGCTGTTTATATACTCTGGCTGTTGGCTGTTGATTGGAAGATTAGATGGGCTCGGTCCTCCCTAAATTACGTTTAGGAACTTCACTTAGCATAAATTAAAGGAAGTACCATAGAAACACTATAATGACATTTATTTACACAGCACTTTTTTTTTTCTAAATTTACGAAAAACCACACGTACGCAAAAAAAACGTACTATGAATGGCTTTATAACCGTGTTAAGAAGTTATATTTCATTCTAACATGACTATAATTACATTGAAGTATATTGCATTAATTGTATTATATAATCCATATATAAAATTATATAATGAAATTATTAAATACAATTTAGTTTCATCTTAAATACATTCGATCATATACAGTTAAAGAGTAAGAAAAGCTGCGTTATAGCTTCAGCTGAAAGGTTTCTCTGAATAACGCAGTCAGATATACTCGTACAGTGGGGAGAACAAGTATTTGATACACTGCCGATTTTGCAGGTTTGCCCACTTACAAAGCATGTAGAAGTCTGTAATTTTTATCATAGGTACTCTTCAACTGTGAGAGACGGAATCTAAAACAAAAATCCAGAAAATCACATTGTATGATTTTTAAGTAATTAATTAGCATTTTATTGCATGACATAAGTATTTGATACATCAGAAAAGCAGAACTTAATATTTGGTACAGAAACCTTTGTTTGTAATTACAGAGATCATACGTTTCCTGTAGTTCTTGACCAGGTTTGCACACACTGCAGCAGGGATTTTGGCCCACTCCTCCATACAGACCTTCTCCAGATCCTTCAGGTTTCGGGGCTGTCGCTGGGCAATACGGACTTTCAGCTCCCTCCAAAGATTTTCTGTTGGGTTCAGGTCTGGAGACTGGCTAGGCCACTCCAGGACCTTGAGATGCTTCTTACGGAGCCACTCCTTAGTTGCCCTGGCTGTGTGTTTCAGGTCGTTGTCATGCTGGAAGACCCAGCCACGACCCATCTTCAATGCTCTCACTGAAGGAAGGAGGTTGTTGGCCAAGATCTCGCGATACATGACCACATCCATCCTCCCCGCAATACGGTGCAGTTGTCCTGTCCCCTTTGCAGAAAAGCATCCCCAAAGAATGATGTTTCCACCTCCATGCTTCACGGTTGGGATGGTGTTCTTGGGATTGTACTCATCCTTCTTCTTCCTCCAAACACGGCGAGTGGAGTTTAGACCAAAAAGCTCTATTTTTGTCTCATCAGACCACATGACCTTCTCCCATTCCTCCTCTGGATCATCCAGATAGTCATTGGCAAACTTCAGACGGGCCTGGACATGCGCTGGCTTGAGCAGGGGGACCTTGCGTGCGTTTCAGGATTTTAATCCATGACGGTGTAGTCTGTTACTAATGGTTTTCTTTGAGACTGTGGTCCCAGCTCTCTTCAGGCCATTGACCAAGTCCTGCCATGTAGTTCTGGGTTGATCCCTCACCTTCCTCATGCCCCACGAGGTGAGATCTTGCATGGTGCCCCAGACCGAGGGAGATTGACCGTCCTCTTGAACTTCTTCCATTTTCTAATAATTGCGGCAACAGTTGTTGCCTTCTCACCAAGCTGCTTGCCTATTGTCCTGTAGCCCATCCCAGCCTTGTGCAGGTCTACAATTTTATCCCTGATGTCCTTACACAGCTCTCTGGTCTTGGCCATTGTGGAGAGGTTGGAGTCTTTTTGTTTTTATTGAGTGTGTGGACAGGTGTCTTTTATACAGGTAACGAGTTCAAACAGGTGCAGTTAATACAGGTAATGAGTGGAGAACAGGAGGGCTTCTTAAAGAAAAACTAACAGGACTGTGAGAGCCGGAATTCTTACTGGCTGGTAGGTGATCAAATACTTATGTCATGCAATAAAATGCAAATTAATTATTTAAAAATCATACAATGTGATTTTCTGGATTTTTGTTTTAGATTCCGTCACTCACAGTTGAAGTGTACCTATGATAAAAATTACAGACCTCTACATGCTTTGTAAGTAGGAAAACCTGCAAAATCGGCAGTGTATCAAATACTTGTTCTCCCCATTGTATGTACAGCTGGCTAATGAGAGCTCTGTAATCTGGCTCTGTATAAAAGGTGTTTATTGTGAGAACTGGTGAGAATGGCACACTTGGCATTGCTCGAGGATCGGGCGAGAGTGCATCTGCGAACAGCGGCAAGTTTGACGAGAGTGACAAAAGGCTGTAAGGAAAGCGTGTGTGGAAAGCCCTTATATGGAGATGGTTTAGGTGTGTTTTATGCAAATGACTAACCTCGTGCACGCGGCCGCTCATTTAGAGTACTCCAATTTCACTAACATCAGAAGTGAAGAACAAAATCATGTGCGTACGAACGTTTTGTGAATCAGGCGGAGATTTTTCGTGAGAAGTTCTCCTGTGCGTACAAATACGAAAGAATCCATGCTAATATTAGTAAGTATAAAATGATTAATTTAAATGTTAGTACATAGTAGTTAAAGACACTTAATATAAAGTGGGACCAAAAAAAATAGACACCACAGGTGAATAGGGCAAAACTTTAATAGATAATAATAGATATCACCATACTTCCCCAGTTGATTAATCACAGTACATAAATACCGGTGTTAATTACACGTTTTTTCTGAAATTTTATGGTTAAATATGCAAATTATCTATTATCTAAATAAATATTCACTAATTTGCTTACATTTCCTTAACAGTTATCTGAACATTGGATAAAACCAGGTTCAAAATTCTTGTTTCATTTTGTTAGAGTTAAAGGTTTTTGGTTAGGCCTATCTCTTTTTATCACTCAAAAGCAAAAAAATAAAATAAAATAAATAATAATAATAATAATAATAATAATGTTTTAAGAATAAAACTACAGACGCAAATAGATGAAGTGTGATCAAATAAACACTTAAATGTGTATTTTTCAATTTTTTCTTTCCACAGGTCTGAAAGTTATACAAGCAAAATGGCACAAAATCTCACAATTGACCAGTGCATGAAAAAAAACCCCAATGGTTTTGCCGGTTGCACTTTATTTTACAGCACGTGCACTTACATGTACTTACCTAAGAAAGTACTGAGTAATATAAGGTAACTACATGGGTTAAGGTTAAGTTACCTAGTTATTACCCAGTTATTGTAATTGCTATAATAAGTACATAGTATGTATATGGGGAACAGGACAGTAAAATAAAGTGCTACCATTTTGCCAGTAGTGTCTTGTCTTAAGGGCTGTAAAGGGGCTTTGGTTTCTTTAAAAATATATTTCAATAATTTCTTCAATCATTTAATTTGGGTGTGAAATATCACCCAGGCCTGCTTACTTGACAGGTTTCGTGAGATTCACCCAGTTATTAAATTCTGCTTTTACACAGTGATGTGCTTCCAATTTTAAATTTATAAGCTGTTCCACAAATTATGTAATGGAGAATAATATAACGGCCTGACAGAGAAGCTGTGGAATTTAAGGTGCGGTTTAAAGCCTTTCTTGCTCGATGGAAAAATGTAAAGACCTTTTTGTCTTTCACAAATATGAGGTGTCGCGTTCACACATGCCACGAAAGAGATATGAGACTTGAACTGACCTTTACTTTGCCTCTAGTGCCCGTGAGAAATGAATAGTCGTCTGTTGAAATGAAGGGTTGACTTATGATAACTCAAGGCCACGTTCAACGGTTTGATGAATTTAACTGTACAGACGTGGTGCCCCCTGGGAGAATCACAAGCGTGTCTCCGTACGGGACAATTCAGGAAGAACACGAGCGGTTTTATGCACAAACGGGCATTATTTGTACGTCTCTTGTTCCCATTCAAAGGACAGGGCACTAAATATACACTCCTATGCCTTCCCAGGCTCCTCTGGGCTCTGGCAAGGCAGCCACAGCATGGGCCTTTGGCCAATGACATTGCCTCCGACCTCTTCAGAAAGTATTTTTAAGGTCAATTACAGGGTGCACTGACTTCAGATGGTGGATTGCAGCTTAAAGGTCTCATATTAAAGGTTTATATGGATGACGAGGTAAAGCTGCCGGCAGTAACCCACAGACCATTGTTACCACATACCCACACACAGAGACCTACTGGAGGCGGTGTGTGTGAGTTCATACACTTCCTGTATGATTCACTTCTATATGGTTTATGTAGCTTTTGGGCTAGCACGATGTCTGTTTGATGATGTCACAATGAATCTGTCAATCAGTCTGACATCAGCAGGTATATACACACATATTGTCGACCAGACTTAAGCAAATTCTCAAGTAAGTTGAACATATACTATATTGCCACAAGTTTTGGGACGCCTGCCTTTGCATGCACATGAACTTTAATGACATCCCATTCTTAATCTGTAGGGTTTAATATGGAGTTGGCCCACCCTTTGCAGCTATAACAGCTTCAACTCTACTGGGAAGGCTTTCCACCAGGTTTAGGAGTGTGTTTATGGAAATTTTCTACCATTCTTTTTGTACCAAGCGCATTTGTGAGGTCAGGCACTGATGTTGGACGAGAAGGCCTGGCTCGCAGTCTCCGCTCTAAATTCATCCCAAAGGTGTTCTATCGGGTTGAGGTCAGGACTCTGTGCAGGCCAGTCAAGTTCCTCCACACCAAACTCGCTCATCCATGTCTTTATGGACCTTGCTTTGTGCACTGGTGCGCAGTCATGTTGGAACAGGAAGGGGCCATCCCCAAACTGTTCCCACAAAGTTGAGAGCATGAAATTGTCCAAGATGTCTTGGTATGCTGAAGCATTAAGTGTTCCTTTCATTGGAACTAAGGGGCCAAGCCCAACCCCTGAAAAACATCCCCACACCATAATCCCTCCTCCACCAAATTTTACACTTGACAAAATGCAGTCAGGCAAGTACTGTTCTCCTGACAACCGCCAAACCCAGACTCGTCCATTGGATTGCCAGACAGAGAAGCGTGATTCGTCACTCCAGAGCACTCTGTGCTTTACACCACTGCATCCGACGCTTTGCATTGCACTTGGTGATGTAAGGCTTGGATGCAGCTGCTCGGCCATGGAAACCCATTCCATGAAGCTCTCTACGCACTGTTCTTGAGCTAATCTGAAGGCCACACGAAGTTTGGAGGTCTGTAGCTATTGACTCAGCGCCTCAGCATGCGCTGACCCCACTCTGTGATGTTACGTGGCCTATCACTTCGTGGCTGAGTTGACGTTGTTCCCAATTGCTTCCACTTTGTTATAATACCACTAACAGTTGACCGTGGAATATTTAGTAGTGAGGAAATTTCACGAATGGACTTATTGCACAGGTGGCAACCTATCACAGTACCACGCTTGAATTCACTGAGGTCCTGAGAGCGACCCATTCTTTCACAAATGTTTGTAGAAGCAGTCTGCATGCCTAGGTGCTTGATGTTATACACCTTTGGCCATGGAAGTGATACACCTGAATTCAATGATTTGGAGGGGTGTCCCAATACTTTTGGCAATATAGTGTATTTATCTTAAGTTTAAAAAACTAATAATCTTTTTGCAATAAAAATATCAGACCTAAGTACACATTTGCAGCTCTCCAACTCCGTGTTTAATTGTTGAATGGGTCTGTTGTTTTACCCATAAGCTCAGTCCCAACAACAGGCTATTTCTTTTTACCCACTGACTTGTGAGTACAGCAGATGCCAAATTATCTCAATACATTTTTGGGATATATATATTTGGGTGTGTATATGTACTTGTCTGTCATTCAGAATTTTTTTTCCCCTCTTGATTTGACTGCAGTGGGTGTGGTGGTATTCAAAGACCTACTGTGTGTCTATTATTTCTGTGGGCTCTAATAAATCCCAAAAAACTTGAAACTGATCCAAAGGTTTACACGCTCCTGGCTTTTTGCCCCCAAATCCCTTTCTTTCTCTTAACTTGTTTAGGCCACACACACATCTGCAGTTTACAGAGCTTAGCAGCTGTTACAAGCCCAAAATAAGAACTAAACTGCTTAAAATTGTCCTGAAATCTCAAGTAGTAATTGTTTTAAACAGATGATGCAAACTAGACTCTACTAAACGAGACTAAAGGTGTTAAAGAATGCATCGTTGTTCATTTTCATTGTCATGGACAGTTAGTAAGGAGAAAAATGTATGGATGTTTTGCACACCCAAATCCCCATCCAGTCAGTGTAGTAATGTTACAGACCAGCAATCACATGAAAAAAAAAATCCTGTTCTTAATTCTTAAAGGAATAGTCCATACAAAAACAAAAATTTGCTGCTTTTCATTATTTACTGCTCACAAAATGATACGCTAAGAAAATTATCCGGTAATCATTGGTTGCACGTTGAAAGGTCACAGCACAGCAGCAAACTGGGTCAAAGTTGAAATTATCTGAACTCTGAATGATGCGTTAGGGTAGGGACACACCAAACCGACGCCAAAGAACTAGCGCTGATGAAACCCGACTGTGTTGTCACCTCACGTCACCTGCGTCGGGGGGAAAAAAATCTGTGCTTGAACACAGCGAAAGGACTACAGGCGACTGTCATTTAGCATGTGAGTTCTCTGCCTGTGTGTAAAGGACATAACTGTCTATTTAAGCAGATATATTCGTCTATATTCATCATTCAAAAAGGGTAAGCGAAACTAAGCTTTCTGTCTGTACCGTCATGACTTCTTTGCTAGCTTTCATCGCTTTTGCTCTTATTCTCGTGCACTGACTCTCTAAGCTGAACAGCCAGTCAGAGTTCTCTCTCTCACTGATGGCCCTACACCAATTATACGTTGACCGCCAAATAAAACTATGGCATCCGACAAGAGCCAACGGTGTGGAACACACCAGAAAAACTAAGTCGGCTGGCACTCAAAAACAGGCTGTCGTGCAACCAAGAGACCATCGGCTTGGTGTGTCCCAGGCTTTACAATGCTTGACCTGTGAGCCACTGTTGATACTACTGTACCTTGATCCGTTTTTGGGTATTGGAAACATTGAAAGGCCTTCATAATATCGATAATGAATTAGATCCACCTTTCCATACAGTCGTTTTCATTTGCAAGTGAAAATAGGGAGCACTTTTATGGAGCCAGTTCTGTATATATAATGCATTGACTTTTGTAGCTTTTTGTCCATGTGTATTAGCTTTGGGGTCTGTATGCTAGTGTAATCCTAAAATTTGAAATGTCTTTTTTAGCATTTATATGCATTTAAATGCTAGGGAGACTCATCCTGCACTCATGGGCTTGTACAAATTGCTGTCCAAGCAAATGCTGTTTAGAATGAAACGTCCCTCCCCCTGAAAGTACTCATCCGCCGATTAGTAGTAGCAGTTAGAAAATCTTGGTTCTTAGCTGCGACAAACTATTTGTGTTATGTTAAAAATGAATTGTAATCTTAAGTATTTAGCCATGAATAGGTAAGTATTATAACAGACTGCCATGTCTATTCACCAAGAACACCTTTAGAATGCATTAAATATACAGGCTTCATAGAGAGTGTTCTGGATTTGCTCTTATTTGAGTCACTCTTGAGTGAAAAATTTCCAATAATGCAATGGAATTATGGGTAGTAAAGAGAGTGGGTCTGTCTCCTCTCAGCATTATTGACATTATGGTTTGGTTAAGTCTAATATCCACACTACTGAGACTAAACTGATCCTGGATGGAAATAGTGCAGTGTGTGTGTGCAGAGTGCTCTGGGGTTAGTTTGCTGTCGGGTGAGGTTACTATGAAAACGCCAGTGAAGACAGGAGTTAAAAGAAACCCTGGACTGTTGTAAATAGCAGCAGAATGCAAGATGGTCTGTCATGAATAGGCTCTTTTAGAGAGGGGGCAGTGTTGACTCAACACCATTCCCTAACTCTCTCGCTCTCTCTCTCTCTCTCTCTTTCTCAATCTCACCAACTCTGTACAATATGCTAACATGTAAACGACCCCAGAAATCACTGCACTGTTGTGGAATGGAAATGCCCTGGTTAAGTTTAAATGATGCATTTCAAGGCGTCCAGTGGTTTATACCCTCTAATACTCTAATAAATGAAAATCCAGAGTAATCTCTCTAATAAAGAAAAATTCATGGCTTATTAACTTTAATATTGATGTTACTTGGATTGCATCAATAATGTTAAAATGCGTTTGGATTGCATCAACTCTTGCCAAAACAAACTGGCCAAACCAAATCATTACTGTGTATTAGAGGTCCTGGTTTTCCACTTGTTACATTTGAGCACATTTGACATTAAAATTAAGTGTCAGAGTTCCATTAGTGTGAGAAAGTAAAATGTGCAGAATTTTTGTACCTGCACTTCAGCTGCATAATCAATGAATCCTATGTCAGCTCTTAATTTCTTATTTTCAAGGAAGTCCATGTTGTGTAGTTGCGGTGCATTAGCGGACTGTTTGTTTTAGTGGGTTAGGTAAAACCTTCTCAAACTTTAGCTGGAGATTAAGGTGGAATTTCAGTATTAGTATCTGTTTATGCACAGGATCATTCTGTCTTCAGTCTTGTTTTGAATTTTTTTCATGCCTACGAAGGGCCTCTAGAATGTCAATAACGCTTCACCTCTCCTTATACTATTACGCATTTGGATTTAATTAGGCATGTGTGTATAATTTATAAGGTATTCTTAAAAACCTCAGGAAAGCAAAATTAGATATTCTTAGCTCATGTCTGTTAGCCTGGAGGACATCTGTATTATGTGGTAATGTACTTTTAAAAGTTGACAACAATTTGGGGTAAGAATTATCTACAATATGAATATCCCTGCTGAAAAATCCAGCATAAACCAGTATGAATTCCATGTTGGTCCAGGCTGGTTTATGTTGGTTAGAGCTGGTGTAGTGCTGGTCAAACTGGTGGACTAGCATAGTCATGCTGTTCTCAAGCAAAACTGAGCTGGTGTAGCTGGTCCACCAACTCTCCCATGCTGGGATGCTTTATCCGATGCCTTAAAACATGCCTTATTTTTGGATTTTTTTTAGGAGGGATGATTTCTTGGAATCAGATATTGTCATTCTATTTCACAAAAGATGGAGTCAAATGATTTAGCGAACAAGCTAGTTTATATCACTCCAAAACTGCCTAAATAACACACTGACCTGCCTTATAATTACCTTTGTTTGAAGGCGAGCCAAAGTAGCCAGCAGGCAACCATTATGTAAATGTGTTACATGGTGACGTATCTACGTCACAGAAATAATGGCAGGCATCTCTCAGGCAAGTGTTCTCTGTTGGATAGATTCACTCCCTTTGGCATGGTCTTTGTAACTCAAACAGCTACAGTGGGGAGAACAAGTATTTGATACACTGCCGATTTTGCAGGTTTGCCCACTTACAAAGCATGTAGAAGTCTGTAATTTTTATCATAGGTACGTGACGGAATCTAAAACAAAAATCCAGAAAATCACATTGTATGATTTTTAAGTAATTAATTTGCATTTAATTTTATTGCATGACATAAGTATTTGATACATCAGAAAAGCAGAACTTAATATTTTTTACAGAAACCTTTGTTTGTAATTACAGAGATCATACGTTTCCTGTAGTTCTTGACAAGGTTTGCACACACTGCAGCAGGGATTTTGGCCCACTCCTCCATACAGACCTTCTCCAGATCCTTCAGGTTTTGGGGCTGTCGCTGGGCAATACGGACTTTCAGCTCCCTCCAAAGATTTTCTATTGGGTTCAGGTCTGGAGACTGGCTAGGCCACTCCAGAACCTTGAGATGCTTCTTACGGAGCCACTCCTTAGTTGCCCTGGCTGTGTGTTTCGGGTCGTTGTCATGCTGGAAGACCCAGCCACGACCCATCTTCAATGCTCTCACTGAAGGAAGGAGGTTGTTGGCCAAGATCTCGCGATACATGGCCCCATCCATCCTCCCCTCAATACGGTGCAGTCGTCCTGCCCCCTTTGCAGAAAAGCATCCCCAAAGAATGATGTTTCCACCTCCATGCTTCATGGTTGGGATGGTGTTCTTGGGGTTGTACTCATCCTTCTTCTTCCTCCAAACACGGCGAGTGGAGTTTAGACCAAAAAGCTCTATTTTTGTCTCATCAGACCACATGACCTTCTCCCATTCCTCCTCTGGATCATCCAGATGGTCATTGGCAAACTTCAGACGGGCCTGGACATGCGCTGGCTTGAGCAGGGGGACCTTGCGTGCGCTGCAGGATTTTAATCCATGACGGCGTAGTGTGTTACTAATGGTTTTCTTTGAGACTGTGGTCCCAGCTCTCTTCAGGTCATTGACCAGGTCCTGCCGTGTAGTTCTGGGCTGATCCCTCACCTTCCTCATGATCATTGATGCCCCACGAGGTGAGATCTTGCATGGTGCCCCAGACCGAGGGAGATTGACCATCATCTTGAACTTCTTCCATTTTCTAATAATTGCGCCAACAGTTGTTGCCTTCTCACCAAGCTGCTTGCCTATTGTCCTGTAGCCCATCCCAGCCTTGTGCAGGTCTACAATTTTATCCCTGATGTCCTTACACAGCTCTCTGGTCTTGGCCATTGTGGAGAGGTTGCAGTCTGTTTGATTGAGTGTGTGGACAGGTGTCTTTTATACAGGTAACAAGTTCAAACAGGTGCAGTTAATACAGGTAATGAGTGGAGAACAGGAGGGCTTCTTAAAGAAAAATGAACAGGTCTGTGAGAGCCGGAATTCTTACTGGTTGGTAGGTGATCAAATACTTATGTCATGCAATAAAATGCAAATTAATTATTTAAAAATCATACAATGTGATTTTCTGGATTTTCCGTCTCTCACAGTTGAAGTGTACCTATGATAAAAATTACAGACCTCTACATGCTTTGTAAGTGGGCAAACCTGCAAAATCGGCAGTGTATCAAACACTCGTTCTCCCCACTGTATGTTACACACTAAGTAAAGGTAAAATCAAAAAAGTATAATAGGTCCCCTTTAAGTCACAATAAGTTGAGTGTTCAGTATTTGTTGCATTTTAATTATAGCTAGTTTAAGGGTTATTGGTTATAAAGTAATTTGATTTGGGGTTTATTTACAGTTCATTGTATGAATAACTTTGTCGAGCCATTTGCTATTTAGTCTATTTGTGTGGACCTTGGTAGCTGCAGATGGTGCGAGTGTCGAGTGACTGGCATAAAGAAGTAAATTCAAACATGTTTGATGTTACTGGCGCAGCCAGCTGTGTGAGGTTGGATGTACCTCAAGGGCAAGTTCCCCAAAGGCAAAGGGAGGAGATGTGATGAGATATTCAGGTAATTACACTGCAAGACAATTAATTAGTTTGAGTCTCCAGCTGTGCACCAGGACAACTCCAGCAGACCTAATTATGTCAGGCCAGCAAATATTTGAGGCAGGGGGCAACTCCCTGAGACCATAGCAACCTACCATAACACGCTCAACAAACTTGAGTAAGGGTCGGGTTGACAGTTTGTTTCTTTGGATACTAATACAGCTGTTCTTCTCTGAGTATAGAGAGTAATTACGGTTGTGTAAGAGTCACATTAACCAAATGCAGGAAAAGTTATTCATTTTGGCTTAAATTTTTAAGAGTGTTTCTGATTTCTGCACATTGGAATTCCTTCATTTTGATTCAAATTGTTTGTCATCCTTAATTTGTACTTGGAATAATAGACTTGGATCCTGTGGGCGTAGATGATGTTATGGACAATAGAGCATTGAGAGATCTCTCGAATGTTGTGACACTAGGTTATTAGAGTTTTGTTAAGCTAGCAACAGAATTGTGTCGTTTATACAAGCTTTTATAGGCAGCTAGTGTAATGTTGTCAAGATGGGCTTGACAAGATTGTACTTGTGAAATAACATTCTGAACTGTAGCTTATACAAGAATTCAAAAGAATATCCACCAGGAAAGTGTTACAGTGTATCTGAGACTTCTGACAATTTGTTCTTTTCTGCCACATTGGTATCTGCAAAAGATCTTGACGGATTGTGCTCGTAATCTCTCTCACATCAGGGTGTCTCTAATGATGTCATGAGTGTCCCGTTAGATTTGTTCATGCAGTGAGTAATGACCTGCTGAGAGAGATTCTTTTCTCCTGACATTATACTGGTTACAACTTGCATTGATTTGAGGGTACTGGACAAATATCAGGGCCACTTTCTTTTTCCTTGCAAGACAGAAGTACCTACTAACAATAGTTGTGGGCCTGTTTATTGGGATCCCCAACAGCTTTTGTTTACTCTCCAAAGCCTAGAGACCAAGGGCAATTCTATGGAATAATCAAGTAATGTGCTGCATTTTTCTAAGAAGCCTAGCAACACATTTAACAGTCAATTCAGTATGTAAGTGCCGCACTTTACTAGGTACCTTGTTAAAGACACCGTCCGCGGGCCCTCCCGATGATGAAAATTACATCACGCGGACAGTGTGTGGATTGTTATGGAACATGGACATCCAAAGTATACTTTGATCGCAAAGGTCACACTAATGGCTCATTTCCACCGAGCGGTAAGGTTCAGTACAGTTCAGTACAGTACGAATCGGGACCGTAAACCCTGATCCGGCTTGTGTTTCCACCACCAACAGTACCTTTATGATAGGCGTGGTGTAGTGATCGACGCCATTCTCGTGCAAAGAAGTAAACGACACAGTTAACAATAATGGACGACATACAGCAGATCTTGTTCTTGCTTCTCGCCATGTGGCTGTTTGTCACAAGAAGAAGACACACTTTTGAGCAAAGGCTGCAGGCTGTAAAGAAAAAACTGCTGAAAAAGCATGTGCAAGTGACAATTCTCTGTCAACCAATCAAAGTTCTGCAGTGAGTCTAGCTCCACCCTTTAGTACCTGACTACTGTGCTAGGTACCCCAACAGAAGGGTGCCAAAAATAGGGTACCATTCACAACTTCTGACAAATGGAAACGGCAAAAGTTGCGTACCATACTTAACCGTATCGCTCGGTGGAAACGAGCCATAAGACTACAGATTTTGCCATTCAACAACCCGATCTTTGTTACCACGCGGACGATGCACGTACAACAGTGCATGCGCAAGGTGAATGTTGATAAAGAAGAGTCCACTAGGTCAAGAGTTTTCAAACTTGTCCTGGAGAACCTCCAGCACTGCACAGTTTGTACGTCTCCCTTATCTGGTACACCCAACACATGTCTTGCAGTCTGTACTAATGAGCTGATGAGTTGGATCAGGTGTGTTATATGAGGGAGACATACAAAATGTGCAGTGCTGGGGGTACTCCAGGACAGGTTTGAAAACCCCTTCCCTAGGTGGCAATATGCACAGTTGTGATGTACTCAAGCGGCAACCTTCCACGGTCTCTCTTGAAGCCAACACTGAAGTGACTCAAACTGCAATTCATTGACTGGCTTGAAATCTGTATCTCCCCCATGTTAAAATGCCCAACTTTACAGCAGAATTTTTTTTTTTTTACAGCCTGGTACAAAAAGTGGTTTTGGTCTATACAGTTAATTTTGCCCTTCATGACAACTGTGAGGGGGGGTGAATTTTTTTTATAACTCATCCATTTAAATTGTATTAAGCCTTAAAGTTCTGCAGAATTAAGGGCGTGGCCACTTGAGTGACAGGTGGATTGCCACTATGGTCGAGCTAGGCGGGCGTGATTTCAGCAACCAGGCACCTCAGCTCCACCCACGTGCCTATTCTTTGCCTATTTTCAGTTATCCGGGAGTGACGCGCTGCCAAGATGGCAACGAACGACTTTAGGCTTCAAAAATGCTCTTCAGAAACCTATGGGTGATGTCACAGACACTACGTCCATATATTTTACAGTCTATGGATTTACTGCGCAGTAGTATGTGTAAAAGTATGTGTCGAACACGTCCATTCGCGGTTCAGTAAGCTTTGAAAGCTGACACGACTGTGTGTGAGACGGAGCGGGACGCAGAAAACAAAGTATACCTGGGCCTTCAGGCTTCAGACAAGTTCTGGCAGTGTCCAAAATCTGCCGTCAAAGTCATGCAGTGTGACTCCTACAAATTTTCAACAGGAAAATTTGGATCAAAGTCAAGGCTATGATCTGTATCGTACAGTCTGGCATAAAAGACCCTTGATTTCGCACAGTGCACAATCAACAATCTTAAAAGACGTAAAAATTGTACAGTGTGGCTGGCTTATAAACATGAAAATGTTACATTTTTATAGCAGTTGTCTGCAGTCTCTTTGCAGAAACTCTGCTAAATTTGCTCTAGTATGGTCCCCAGTGTTCAGCGTTGGTGATGCAGCTTTTGCTAGTTCTCTGTAATGTGATGCACAGCAATTTTCACCATATTTAGTTGGTAGGCTAGTTGCAACTCGCTACAGTCAAGACGAGGTCAAATAAGTGCCCTTTATCTGTGTATTTTAAGCCAATAACTGATCTCTGTGAAAGCTAGAGGTTAAAGATCATGGCTGGTAACCAAAAGGTTGTGTCCAACCTGACTCCAGCTTGCTCTAGAGTGACTGTACTTGGTTACATGGATAAAACTGTCAGCTAAAAAACTAATTAAAATTTAGGTTTGACACAACTCCCCAGATTTTTCAGACTTAGCATGTCTTATACCACCCTTTGAGCATCCTTGCGGGAAAACATCCTTACATCCCTTACATCCCCTCAGGGTTCAGAAATGGGACTACTGGGTGAAATAGGCAATCTCTTCCCCACCTGGCCAGTGGCCTTCCTGAATCTGAAACCCCTAAAAAAATGACAGCTTAGTTATGGCTTTCCTCAGGGCATAGCTCAGACTATCATAACACTTAGGCCCTGTCCCAAATGGAACCCTAAACACTGGCGGTCTTCCTACGAGTCTGCACTTTTGTGACTGTTGAGTAGAAGTGGCTGCGAAGCATCAAGGGTGAATATCGACCGAAAAGGAGGGTCGATATTCAGAAGGGTGCTTGCAAGCTACGATCTTCACACCCACTCGGCGGCCATTGTAAGTCCACAAGACCGTAAGTGCATATGAAGTGTGCCTTTTGGGACAGGACCTTAGTTTAATCTCTATACCTCCAGCACCATTCATAAGTCACTATCATCTGTTTATACGCACTAAAGCAGACCTTTGAGAATAATGCACAGGAAATCAGTCACATAATGCACACACTTACCCTTCTTTGAAGAACCCAGATGTTGATAAAACTGCAGAAATTTATAGACTGCGACTCCAAATGTATTGATGGCTTTTTGTCACATGTGAGCCTTGCTGGACTTATCTACATCTTTTTTTTTCTTTTGCACACGTGCTCACTGCTAGTGATCTGGCATGAGTCATACAGCACACATGGTCAAATCATCATTCTCTTAAAAGTCAGTGGCGTTAGAGGGAAAAATGTCACAATTCCCCTCAATCACAGTTTATAACCGCATAAATCAACCACTAGTGTTTCTGTCTACATCCGTCAGTTTCAGAAAAACTTATCATCACTCCAGCTCTCATATCAGTTAGCAGTGTTGGGGAAAGTAACTATTAAAAGTTACTCCCTAAAAAATAACTAATTGCGTTACTTAGTTACATTTTACTGAAAGTAATCTGTTACATTACTTTTGCGTTATTTTTTTCTCATCTACGCTTGCTTGTTATTAATAACAAAAAAAACAACAACATTTTGGTAAATGTAAAGGCCCTTTCACACCAAAAGTGACATGAATAAGCCTCAGGCTGAAGGAAATGCGAATTTATGCCTGTACAGTAGAGGGCGCAGCTCAAACAAACCTTTCAGCTGTGCTGCCATTCTGGATCACAGTAGAATAGGATGCAGAAGAATAAAAAGTTCAACACTCTTACTTCAGCAATAAAAAAAAGAAACACAAATGTGATGTTTATCTAAAGTCTATTTTAGCTTATTAGTAGGATTGAATTGTGTCATCGAAGGTCAGCAGCAAAGACATTGGTTAAGTAAGTGTGTATAATGTAATTTAACATTTCATTAATGCAGGTTTGCGTAATATTCTGAGTTTGCATTTCACTGTTTTTATTAATTTTGAGGAATGCTGAATCTGTTTTTGTGCAAGTGAGATGAGTAAATGTATGTTCGCATTAGTCTAGAACTACACTAACCGTCACAGCGGACACAACACCTCTGCACTTACTCACAATTTCTCTCAACATGGGGATGGGAGAGGAGTCAGTCAATAAATGGGAAAACAAAGTAGCTTGTGTTACTTATTTTTGATGAAATCCAAGAGCTTTCTGGCCCCACAGACAGCAACGCAACGACCATTTTCAAGGCCCAGAAAGGTAGTAAAAACATTGTTAAAATAGTCCATGTGACTCTAGTGGTTCAACCTTAATGTTATGAAGCGACGAGAATACTTTTCGTGCGCAAAATTTTTTTTTATTCAACGTCTTCTCTTCCCTGTCACTCTCTTACGCTATTCACGTTGTTGGGCTATTCACACAGTGCAGTGCTTCCTAGTTCTACGGCAGAACGGCGGCTCACTATTGGCTGAGCACCACATGCATGCGTTGTGGTGCTTACGTGAATCGCGTAAGAGAGTGGCACGAAAGAGAAGAGATTGTTGAATAAAGTCGTTATTTCTGTTTGTTTTTTGTGCGCAGAAAGTGTTCTCGCCGCTTCATAACATTAAGGTTGAACCACTGGAGTCACATGGACTATTTTAACGAGGCCTTGAAAGTGGTCATTGTGTTGCTGTCTATGTGGGTTCAGAAAGCTCTCGGATTTCATCAAAAATATCTTAATTTGTGTCCCGAAGATGAACGAAGGTCTTATGGGTTTGGAACGACATGAAGGTGAGTAATTAATGACAGAATTTTCATTTTTGGGTGAACTAACCCTTTAGGTTACAACTGCCCCAGCTAGAAACAGGAATTCAGATGCTGGCAAGTATAAAATGATCACCAAACCCAGTAAACCCAGTTATTTTGCAGTGCTGAATAACTTATATTTATTATGTAAACATAAATAATGAAACATAAATGTGATAAGTATATACAGGTTTTTCATTTTGCTAACTTTTTTGGTCAAAAGACAAAGGTGGCGAGACAGTTTGGTAATCTTTAATCTTTTTGCTTATTTGGTTTGTTTTATCTTTCACTGCCATCTCTGAAACTTGGACTGCAAACAGTTTGACTGAAAGACTTTCCTACAGGATTATAAATGCACAAGCTGCTTAAGGGGTCCTCTTGTGGTGAAGAGAGGAATCACGTGTAGTATTCTTACTGTATTAAAGGAAAAAGAACAGACATAAGATGTTACTCCACTTGAATTTTGTATTGTAAAGCTCAGTTAAACTTGTATTTCTTTATCCCTTTAATTCTTTCCATGTTTCTTATTCTTTATTTAAAGTGTTAAATTAAAAATGCATTTTCTCGACAATTTTCGACTGTCTACCAACTTTCTCTGGTTTTTGTTCTTCTCGTTTAAATTTCACTGTATGCGCCACAACTATAAACAGAACACTGATAAATCTATCAGATAATAAAACACAATATAAATCATAATTATATCTCTCCCTTCATATTGGCTCTGAATTCATGTCTCTCTTTGTGCCCAAAAGTTATACGATTTGATTCAATTTGCATTGCCATGACAGCGATGCAAACAAACAGTTGCATGTATTTAGCACAGCCACATTACAGTAGCAGAACATTTGCTTTCATTTCAACCCCAGATTTAATTTACATACCGGTAACTCAATTAGGATAATCCCAGAAGTTTAAACGTTCACTTTAAAATAGCCCTGTAATACATGCACACAGAAATAAGTGGGAAAAGGAGCGCTTGAGTTTTTTTTATTCAGTTTGCTGTGAATGCTGTCATTGTCTTTTCAAGGCAAACATAATTTCTCCTATGAAAATTTCAATATGAATAAAAAAGGTTTTGGATATGCTAAAAATATAGTCTCAGCTGTCATGCTGTGCCTCAGAGTGGAGGAGTGCGAGCACACTGGCCTGGTTTGGCTCACATTCCCATTAGGGCGTGTATGTGTGTGTATGTGTGTGTGTTGTGGCATCGGAGCTGGGATTGTAGGCAGACTTCATGCCCAACCCCACTTATAATTACAGACGGCATGCAGCTCTCCTAAAAAGAGTGATTTTCTTGACTGCCATGGATAACATTCACTTTGGCAACGGTGGAAAGCAAGAGACAGATGACAAGAGGGAGAGGGGAAACTCAAAGTTGACTCATAAGTAATGCAAAATATCCTCTTTTTTTGCACCGGCGCTGCATGGAAGAGGACATTGGCACACGCGCAAATGTGTATGCGCTCCGAGCTGTGCCTTCCCATAAACCGACAGTCCGTTTGATGTCCCGTTTCCTACACCAAGCCTTAATTAAAATGAGTTCAACAACACTGATCAAAAAGTGCGTCTAGCCCCTTTATTGTGCTCCCTTCGACTAGATCTGTCATAGCCTTCTCTCTCACTGTACTGGCAGTTGGTTGTGGTTGAAGGTTTGCTTTGGCAGATCACTGGCCTTCTCTTGGCTGGGACAAACTTTGCGTCCTGCTACTGGCTGGGAGGGAGAGGGACGCGGCGGGGAGGGAAGAGGGGAGAGGTGGAGGCGTGGTCTCCAGCTGGTAATGAAGACTTCTCTTTTCATCCTCAGAACGTAGAATTGGAGTGCCGGGACTGGGGGCTGCGCTGCTCCATTGCACTCTTTCTCTCTCTCTATCTCTCTCTCTCTCCTCTGGGTCTAAACGTGCAGCACTGGAACGGCAGCGGCAGATATGAACCTCTCACTTCACAAGCATGTAGGTAAGAGTTGCTGCTGTCATTGTAATGCCAATGTTAATGTTATTATTGAAAGTAGACATTTGTGTGTCTGGCTGTCTGACTGTCTGTCTGGATGTCTGTCAACATGGGGGGTCTGTGTCTGTGTCCTCACACACTGACACATACTAGCACACACATTAACACACATACTGACTCAAAATATGCACTTTTAGGCAACCTTTTAAACTCTTTTTTCCTTACTTTTCCTGTCAGTTTGTCTATTTATGGTTGTGACAGCTTAGAGAAGAAAATTGATTTGCATGTGTCAATGCTGAGGTTTACTTTATGTATAGGATTTTAGTAGAGAAGTATGAAAAGTGTGCAGTAGTAGAAGTTTTAGCTAACTTGAAGTATACAAATGTAGATTTTAAGTATGTGTGTACACAACATCTGGTGTATACATTAATGTGAGTGTGTATACACACGTGCACATGTAAAGATTTGTGAGTACTGATACACCGTCAGGTGTGTGTGAATGAATTTGCATTAGCATGTTTATATGAGTGTGTGTGTTTATTTGCTGTGCTGACGGCCAGAATCTTGCTGAAGGATTTTCAAACTCATCTGTGTAAATAGAGACTCTGGGATGGAGGGGAGGGGACGGTCCGTCATCTGTCTCTCAGCCGCCTCTCTCCTTTGATCTGAGTCTTCTGGACATGTCCCTTCTCCCTGCGGCCCGCTCCAGATCCGGGCTGGCCAGCTTTCATCCGCATTCTGAGGAAAATCTCTCCATCCGTGCACTCATTCACCTCCTCCACTCACCTCTGAGAATCTCTTCCTCTATCCAACCATCTTTTTTTACCTCAGAAAGGCCAGCTTGAACTCTCACTCGTCATCCATCCGTCCATCACTCCACCCATCCGTTTGTCTGTCTAATATTCTGGCCAATTCATCCCAAGCTCTGGGATGAATACAACAAACCTCCCGCTCCCCTCTAGGGGTAATGGCTCTTTTTGAAACCTCCCCCGGAAAAATCTTAAGTGAGTTTCCATTAGTTTTTGTGCGGGGCCATGAGAATTATGGTTTCCCAAATGTTCTTCTGAATAGTGTACAGGAGCCTCGGCTAATTGAAAAAACACGTGCAGAGCGAAGGAGACGGACCTACTGTCACAAATGAACTTTCCAGAGCTGGCAGTGGAGGTGGAGAGAGAGAGGGGGAGAGTTTCATGGTTGTGTTTGGCTGGTAAAGTTTTGGTAGTTTTGGAGGGACATATGCGACATATGGACAGGGACATAGAGATGCAAGGATAAAGGGATGCATTGACATAATAAATGACAGTGACAATGACAGGAGTACTTCAGAGAAAATTCAGAGAAATAAAGGGACATATGGACCAAGGGATGCAACATGAAAGCATTAACCATAGCTGGTTCTTCCTGTCCCAGTGTCTCCTGCCTAACTGTCTTACTGACAGCAGCTGAGACGAACTCACTATAGTCTGGATAATATGTCTTCATCAAGAAGTTCCTGTCCTGGCCACTGGAGCAAAGGAAGTGGTATTTGGTTACTAAGCCCCACTAGATACCAGTAAAAGCTGTAGTAAAATCTTTCTGGCCCATCCACACCATCAAGTACTTCCGACTTCCCAATGGCCCCAAAGGCCAGGTCACTGCAATACAGAACATCTAAGAGCCAGGCCTGTCCAGACACGGTCCAGCGTCTTCTATAGGCTTATATAGGATTTGCGGTATCTTAACTGCAAAATGCCAAGCAGTCTCTTGGGCTACATTCAAGAGAGATTCTTTGTCTCCTGTTCCGTTTTGTTGAAATCTATATAGAGTAACGTCCCAAACAAAAACAACAGGGGGCTTAGGGAGACCCGTGTCCAACAGTGTCTACTGTTATCTGTCTATATTCCTGGTGCATATGATTGTTTGTTTCACACATTCCTTGTTAACACTGTTACCAGGGGTCTCAGTTGGGTGGGCGTAACAGTCTAGTCTGACCTTTTGACCACTACCTGACGGTGTGTAACTCTAACCCTATCCAGTGGGGATTCCTGAAGCCATTGCATGTGTGCACGTGCAAACACATACAAACACATACAGAGCCGTAATAGAATCAGCAGCAGAGCTCTTAACTTTAACTGCTCAGGAGACCAGCCGTTACCAATGCATCATTCCTTTAAAACAAATAAAAATAGCATGCTCCCTATTAGAATTTGGAAAACATTAGGCTCTAATAGTATTTTATTCTCTATTAACTCAAGTGGTGAGCCTTATAAAACCCGTCTTGATTTAACGTGATTAGAAAACCTTCCAAAGAAACAATTTGCGGATTTGGTTTGTGTCATGAAGGCAAGCATTATTATCATTACGATTGGTCATACTTACGGTTAGTGATTTGAACAAACTCTTAACTCTTAAGTATGCACTTTTTGCAGTGTGAATGATACCTTAAATCGGCTTGTTGGGGAGAGGTGTGCTGTTACGTTTTCAAGCGATCAGACTTTTTCCAACTGGCAGATGACAAAGTTGGCAAAATGAGAGAAATAGACTTCTTCAGAATCAACTGAAGTAACATTTGCTGAGTAAGGACAAATATGTCAGAGATACTGTAAAATTAGGGTGTCCTGATAAAGCTAATGAAAGGATATACAAGAAAAAGTATTACTTGGATAAATGTCTGAAGTTGACTGTTTCCTGATATAGGCCTTTGAAGTGTATTTGGTTTAGTATATGATTTTGCCCAATGGTAGAGCAGGACTACACTGTAGAAAAGCACTGAGGGAAATCTGCTTTCAAAATGTTTAACAGGGCATTATAATCAGGAATGTGTGTTTAGAGTAGTTTGCACATAATGAAGTGACAGTTTAGGGATTTGGCCTCTTGCTGAGTCTATTTGTGTGTGGACGTGTGAAAGTTGTGGTACTAGTTTCGCTCAGTTATGCTAAAGATAAAGATCTCTGTCTTTCTCTCTCTCTCTCTCTCACACACACACACACACATTGAGATTCCTTATTTTAATGGGACTTTCCATAGACATACTATGGAACATACATTTTTATACTGTACAGTCTATATTCTATCCCCTTATAGACGAAAAATGTCCCCTCAAGGTCAAAGATTTCTGGTATTGCCTTCCTTAATGTAGGGAATACCTGAACTGTGCGCACGCACACACGCACTCACGCACACACACAGAAATGTGCCTGCAGTCAGTTTAACACTGTTCCATATGCTGCCACATTTAAACCCAAGCAGAAATATAAAAACACACAACTAGATCAGAGGGGACTGCTTTGAAAAACGTGTCAGCTTAATGACTAATTAGTAATGAATTAGTATTGTATACTAAAACATCACTGTCACTCATCCTGCACTGTTTGTGCTACAGACATGAATGAAATTTAAAATGGTGTAGCTTATTGAGGAGTGTTTTATTACTTTTCTAAGCATTCAAAATGGCAAATGATAAAATTGTTGGAAGAATCCCATAAACATACACTGAAAATGGACTTGAGCCATATCTAGACTTGGAGGTGGACTCTTTTGACTTGGGACAGTAAGTAACCACTTTCAACCATCTAGCAATGCCTTAGAAACCATTCAGAACCTGCTAGCAACTCATGACGAGAGGTTATTCTTAAGAAAATCTGTTTTGTTTTCTTTGCTAAAAAGATTATAGTGGCTTAAAGTTCAGATTCGGATTGAATAATGTATTTAGACGGGGGAAAAAATGGAGTGTGAGTGTGTAGAATTGTACTAAAGTACCAGAATAGTGGGGTGTCAAAATCTGAACCGTTTGAGGGAACTTAGTTGTGTGTGTTTGTTAGTGTTTGCAGTGTGTTAATGATGACTAAGAGAGTGAGGTAGACAAGATGCTATTTCTTCCTCTCAGGCACATGGCTGGGGGTTTAAACGTTCAGAAAGGCCTGTTTGAGGGAATCTCCCGTAAACTAGAGCGTCGCACATCCCCAGACACTCTGGCACTTGTCCAAAACAGCTGGCTGCTTCCCCTTTTTTTCATTTCCACTCTCTTCCGCCACATTCCTCCTCTACTTTCTCTCCCTCCCCCTGTTTTTTTTTCTTTTCCGTACTCTTTCTTCTCTCTCTATGTCACTCTCTCTCTCAATCACCCTTCTCCATCTCCAGATGTGGCAATGTTTAGACACGTTTGTTTTGCTCAGGCAGACAGCTGACCTGCCCAAAGCTGATGTCATGCTCTATTTAAAGAAGAAAACCGCCATGGACTCACAGTCATGTCTTTCGTGGGGTGGGGGGGAGATACATTTTCTTTTTGAAGACCAACAGACCTGTGGAAATGGTTCATGAGCAATTCTGATTGGCTAAATCAATATGTGGAACAGACCTGAGCTGGTAACTGGAAGATTTAAGATTCAAACCCACAAGGGCCAAATCCATGAGCTCTCACCTTTGTGGCCTTGACAAAGACTCTTAACATTTGGTTATTCCAGAAGGATTTTAATAACTGTACTTTGAGTCACTTTGCCTGTCTTGAACCTCTGTACTGTTCTGAGTCCAACACCTCACACTGCAGAGGAATGTGGTCTAGTTTGAATGGATGTGTGTGTTTGTGTTTGTACAGACTATGCAAACACTTAATTCAGTATTCAATGATTTGTTTGCACATGCTTCCTTCATATTTCTTGGAGAACACTTGTTTGTTAGATTGCATAAGTGCATATTTATATTTCGTCTAAAAAAATCTTTAGCATTTGTGCTACCTACTTCAAAGTTTGTAGCTACTTTTTAATCTCTCTCTCTCTCTCTCTCTCTCTCTCTCTTAGCTGTAGCAAACTTTTGTCTTGTGATGCTGCCTTAAATTCTGGACAAAATGTGTATCCTTCATGTATGAGGCATCACAGAATGCATTGTGCCAAACACACTTTGGCGAATTACATATGAAGGTGAGCATCACCTATCAGCCCTACTTATTTCAGCTTGCATACTGTGTCCATGTGGTAAAGACGAACATAAATATGTAAGGAATATTGTCCACTGATATTCCTTGGATGTACAATTAAACGTTTTAAAATACCACATGAGATTGAGAAAAGATATCCCAAGATAATATGATTGTAGATGGCAAAATGACTTGCTTAAAATGACCATCATCTGTACACTTCGCTAATAGCTTTGTGGAAGGGCTTTTTGTTAAGGGACACCATTGCTCACATTATTTAGGAATATCCCTATTCAGTATTAATAGAATTTTATTCTCATCTTTCACCAATATTGATGTACTATGTATTTGTGCTTTCAGTCTTTTGTGCCCTTAACCTGAAAAGTGCTATTTATCTGTAGTATGTTTCCCAAAAATGAAAGCTGTCATCATTTACTCACCCTCATGTCATTACAAACCTAGCCTCAGCCTCAGATGTCACGGCCACGGACTGTTGGCTGAACGTCTGATGCATATGGCACACTAATCTGGAAACACTTCAGGAGTTTCGAAGTTGTCATCTGACTGGTTGAATTCTCACAGGATGTCTGCGAGACGAGTGTGTTGCGTTCTTTAACGGTCCGCCTGGAAACAAATGTCGTGTCGCCAAACCCCCTCGTGAAAGAAAAACGCTGTTGTGTTTACAACTGTGTCAATGAGCGCTTACCAGGATCAACTAAACGCTGGATTTTCAAAAGTATGTGAAGTTCGCGGCTCCATTGTTGCAGTAAAACTTGCCGGTCTGTTATTGCAGGGACATCGACTTTACGAAAAGTCATCGTTTTACAAAACGAACTGTGATTGGTTGCATCACATGTCAGTCAAATGTCCTCTTGGGCGGTCCTTGACCAATGAAAGCTGCGATAAGAGTCCAGACCTTCTGCCATCAGTTTGAAGGTCTGGCTACGCGAGACTATATACACCTGAATGACATACTGAATGACTCTGAATTTTCATTTCTGGATGAATCAGTCGCTGCCAATGAAGAGGCTTTTTTTTTTTTTAAATCAGTGACATAAGAGGTTTCATTTAGATGGTGACATAGAAGCAAGCTGCCCATTTAGACAATAAAAAAGGCAGGTCACTAGGTTTTGGAACAGAGTTCATGTTCCTGTTTTGCATCTCCACACTTGCATCCATTATATTACAATCTGGCCTTGTCTGTGCCACCAGGTCAATTCTTAGATGTCTGGGGAAACCACTGTGGCACTGTCTTAACCTGTAAATGCTGCTTGGAGCCCAGCTGCTATAGTCAGGCCCTGATGTCACATTCCCCATGGGTGCGCCCAGACGCTGCAGTGTTTGTGCCTCAAACACGCATGTTTGCTGGGTCAGAATAAGCATAACAGGCTCAAACGGCTTATTCAGGAGTGATCCGTGGGAAATGGGAAACTTTTTTCTATGCACAAATCAATATGGTTATTTAAAGGACTTTAAAGTGCTTGGAAAGGCAGTCATCAAGTGAGCAACATCTAGTTCTAGTTAGCTTCCTGTCTGATCCAGAAGCCCACCATCATGTTCTTGACTTTGAGCATCAGAAAAAGCAAATATGTCTGGTTTCACAGTATTAGTAGTGCTATGTCATCAGTTTTTATTTGCATATCTTTTTCAAAGTGTGCTCAAGAATTGTAATACATTTGTGTATATTGTCTGTCAAAAAGCAAATGGAGTGTGTCTAGTTTAGATAAACATGTTGGTTTATCTGATGTGCACTATGTATGTGGTCTTCTTGATGTTAACGGTGCTGATATATATCAGACAGCTGGTTGTGACAGAGGCACTGCATGTTTTTTTTGACTTACCACCATCTCTTCAGCACCAATGCCACACACACACACACACACACACACTGGCATATGTAGGGTTAAAGATAACATGTGGCTCTTAATGGCCTAGTTAGCTGGTGAAAGAGGTCAGGCGCATCTATGCTGAGCACTTCCGGCTGGTCGTCTTTGTTTATGAGGCTGTGTAAACACTGGCGCACACCAAACGAGACAAATGTGCACCACATAGGCATTTTGGCAAATCCTGTACACACCCTAGAGCAGCTCTCATTCATAAACATTCACACAGTCCGTGAGGAAGCAAGGGTGTGTGTGTGGACAAAATCTTTGAAAATGTCCCTTGATGCATAGCGAACCACCGTTTTGATTCTGTTCCCACAAGGAATCAAAGGCTAGTAAAAGGGATTATACAATGTCTCATGACTACAAATGTCAGTAGCTGTATTATAGAATAATTAGAACTAGATTTTCCAATTTTTTGAAGAAAACTTTGATATTTGCCTGTAAAGAACACACTGCCACATGTGTTGGGCTATGCAGTTGCTAAGGTGGACTGAGTGATTGCTAGGGTACTCCGAGTGATATTTTGGTGCTTTACTTACCGGCTCAATTCAAAACAAGCTCATCCCCATATCGCTGATATTCCTCTAGATTTTTCTCAGATCACCGTTTTGGTTGGTAGACGACGCTAAATACAGGTGTAAACGTGGTCTAAAGCGTTTTGAGCTTGTCCACTTTCCACCAGTTCCAGAGTTAGTCGAAAACGAATTTGACCGGATTGCTTTCATAGTGTAAACACTCATGTGGTCGAATGCATTCAAACAGCCACAAAAGACCGCCTACTCTCTACCTACTGACCTAATGCGTAAACATTATGGGAAGCAGATGGGATTTAAACTTTGTCGGCTGAAGACCCAAGTTTAGTTTGAAGATGAAAAACAAACCAAGCACAATGTTCTCGCACTATTCCTGATTTCTAACACACTCACAGCGTTCGCTGTGGTCTTGCGGTTTTCAGAGTAGAAATGAAAGCCGATGCTCTCCGTATGTTTTTCCGTTTTGTAAATTGCGCAAGCTTATTTTGTCCATTAGATCGAAAGATCTGGGAAAAAAAAAAAAACATACATTTACCCGCCCATAGACCCTCCCCTCCAAGAAATCAGGACAGAAGTGGTTGAAAGTGGACAGATTAAAACACCAGGTGTAAACGGGTATGTGTCTTCCTTGTCTACTTCTGATCCGATCGACCAAAACATATCTTAATACCAGGTGTAAACAGGGCCTGCAATGTGGACCCCACTTAAAACGAATTGTCCAAAGTCTGAATACGCAAGACTCACTCACAAGTAATCAGATTATCAGAGGCTTTCTGAGATGCTTGTATGCAGAGAGGCACATTCTAACGGTCAGTCACACACAATTCAATAATTCATAAATGCAGATTTTTGGCTGAAGAGAATCATGCGTCTATGACTTAGGTGATAGATTTGGAGCGTCAGTGTAGCATGCTTCATACATCAGCGCCAGTGATTTTGCGGGAAAGACTCAATCCCGGACTTCCCTCTCCTTTCAACTCCTTTTTTGCATCTCCATCTCAATGCTGTTTCATCTGTCCATCACTACTTTTATTTATGCATCCACCTGTCCTGTGTGTGTCCTACCCAAGTGCCTTAGAGTTGCTGTACACCAATCCTGCTCCCACACACCTGCCTGGAAGTTTCCAGTAATCCTGAAGACTTTGATTAGCTGGTTAAATTGTTTGATTAGGTTTGGATTACCTGTTCATCCCACTAGTAGTGCAGAAATTGCTTCCAGCAGCTTCATTGCTTATTTTCAATTCAGTGGCAAGAAGTTTCTTTCTTACTATTTGTATGTCATTTACTTGACATATTTAAACTATTATACTTCTAGAAAACAAATGTCTCCAATTAGCACAAACTCTGGAATCAGAGTGCGGCTCAGTGAGGGATTGGGATTTGTAAACCATCAAGGACCCACTTGAGGTTTTAGAAAACAGTTACTGGTCAACAACAGTTGCTGCCCAATGGGTGGAACAGATACAGGATCTGGAATGTGTTAAGGAAATTAATGGCATGAAGATGCGACTGGAGATGGTCCAGCTGTGTGCATACTGAAAGAAATAGGCACAGTTAACATAACTGTTTTTATGACATTGCAGGTGTAGAAAAGGAGGAACTGGGGAGAAAAGGGAGAAAAAGAAAAAAAAAAAGAGAGGGACAAAGTGAACAGGCCTAATGGGTAGAATACTAGGGAAGGGAAGGGTGAAATTTTAAAAGGGAAGGTTAACAGCTGAGGGTGGGAGTGGCGTCCACAAGTGTCCCTTTCTCTTTTACCTCAGGCTAATGTGCACCTCTACATAGATGCTTTTATGACAAGTACTAACAGATTCTTCCTTGGAAAAGCCCTCATATTAAAGTCCTGTATGTGGAGTGCCCTGAGGTGGGCTGACCAGGTCATGAGGTCAAGGAGTGTGATTCTTCACTCTTTTTCCTCTAGCTCAAACTCACAATGGAATCAAAATGGAATATAGCACTGTTTATTATAAATGATTTAGCTGTGCACATCATCGTTTAAAGCCGTTTAACTTGGATATACATCACAGTAGAGAGGATAAAAAGATAAGAACTTCTGTTTCTGTTTAATGCCGACTTTAAAGGGATAGTTCACCCAAAAATGAAAATTCTGCCATTAATTATTCACCCTCATGTCATTCCAAACCCATAAGACCTTCGTTCATCTTATGTTGCGCAATTTACGCAACAGTGAAGCGCTTTCGAGTTCTACGGCAGCCGATGCTGTTCACGTGAGCACCACGACACATGCGTGTGATGACGACACAGGAGATGCACTGTATTTACAACATAAACTGTGTAGGAGACTGACACAGGCTAACAAAATTGTTGAATAAAGTCGTTATTTTTGATTTTTGCGCACATTCTCATCGCTTCATAAAATTAAGGTTGAACCACTGGAGCCACATGGACTATGTTTTTACTACCTTTCTGGGCCTTGAAAGTGGTCATTAAATTGCTGTCTATGGAGGGGTCAGAGAGCTCTCGGATTTCATCAAAAATACCTTAATTTGTGTTACAAAGATGAACGAAGGTCTTACGGGTTTGGAACGACATGAGGGCAAGTAATTAATGACAAAGTTTTCATTTTTGGGTGAACTATCCCTTTAAGAAACTAGTTGCTAGTTACTTTAAATCATGGGGCAGTTGCTGTTTTCCGAGGCGACTTATTAAAGATAGTCATTATGGAATGACTCAGGGTTGTCATGATTAAAGGTAACCATTACATTGTACAAAAATTAAAACCATTATATTCTCAGCTCTGCCGCAAGTGGAAATATAGTGGGCATCTTTCTCTACCGTCAGTTTGCTTTCAGGTCATCAATTGCTATGGCAAAGAACTTGCATCTGGGCAACTTGCAACGTTCACATCCAAGTTTGCGTACTTGTGTAGAGTATCTTCCTAACCTCAACATTCATTCAAACTTTCAAAGGTAAAATTTTAGGCTTCCCATTCTAGTATTGTACATCCCATACCAAACTCTTTCTGTGATTTGTAATGAAAAACGTTGACATTTAGCATCATCTTGGCTAAGCTGTATAGGCGCAAGACCTTTTAATGTCCAATCTCCATACAATCCCTAGAAGTCTGATTTCCTATCAAATGTGTGGCTCTAAATAACCAAGGATATGAAGGGAAAAGCTTTTGTTATATGAACCATCTGTGACTTCTCAACACAGATGACTCAGGATAAAAGAACGGGATGCTTCCGGACACACATGGGCATCAAAACTTCCCCATCACGTGATGTTGGTATGAAAACTTAATAGCTATCTAGAGGCTTCTGCCACAGAATAAACACTTTAATTTGTGAGCCCTCAACATCTGATCAGACATCAATCTACACTTTGGTCTTTTGACAGTCCAAAGTGATGAGCTGATGATTGTGGTTGTCCCACAATCGTGTGTATGTGGGTGTCCATGTAAATGGAGTGTGTTTGCTTTTGGCTGTTCTCTGAGACAGGACATTAAGATTTGTCTCAAAGACACACTGCTAAGATGACCATTTATGGTAACTTACTTTGGATTTGGTGTGTTTGCTGGGCTCTAGGAAGGGAATATGTTTACCTACTATAATTAAATAATCTCATTTGAACAGCATTATCATATATTTGTTGGACTTAATAGAGGTATTATGCAATTTAGGCTAGTTTATAGTTACATCCCATACATTTTCAATGTGCACTGTTGTACTGAGACCTTTGCTCTTTCATAAAGCTATATTTGTTATAAAATTTTAATAAAAGGAAAAAATTGGTGTACAAGAAGTCCTCATAACTTCATTAAGGTAGCATATGTTATGTGTGAAACAGGTCTCCAAGAATGCTAACAACATAAGTACTTTAAAAAAAACAGCTGGAAAGGTGAAACTCCTTATAGGCATAGTTCCCTCCACAATGGAATTGTTTTGTTCACAAACGGCTCAATATGTGGTGCCTCTAATAGGAATGCTATTAATGCATGCTTAAAAGGTTTTGTGTTTTGACAGCTCCCATGTTGCACCTGAGCAGGGGTGGGTCTTTCGGTTTTATCTAACACTCACACAGTATACCCTTACACACCGAGTATGTTTGATGTCACAAGTCAAGTTACCTTTATTTATATAGCACTTTATACAATACAGATTGTTTCAAAGCAGCTTTACAGTGATAACAGGAACATTATGCATTTTGGCTGTTGTTCAGCTGAAGTCAGTTCAGTGTTGATTCAGTTCTGTTGTAAAGATCATCAATTATTAAATTTGTTCATTTCATCTATAAGGGAGTTCTGCAGAAAACAGTGATTGTCCAGCTCAGTTCAGTTCTCATACAACAGCGTCAGAATATTGTTGAATATTTAGGGTCCCCAACTAAGCAAGCCAGAGGTTACAGTGGCAAGGAACCCTAACTCTATCAGGTGTGAATGGAGAAAAAACCTTGGGAGAAACCAGGCTCAGTTGAGGGAGCAGTTTTCCTTTGGCCAACGAATGATCAGGGTGTGATTGATTCATGCTTCATCACAAGTCAGAATTCAGATCGGGATCGGTAGCATTCAAATATTCACCCAGTTCCTTTAAGATCGGATTCATCACACAGAGAGATCTTTTTTCATCTGTCTCTTTTGCCCTCCATTACTTTAAATCCCCAAATCCACTTCAATACTAAGTCTCTGTGACAGACTAAAAGATGGTGGTGACACAGGAAAAAAAGGTCCTTTTAGGTTTCTCTACTGCTGCTTGCTATGACAAAGCCAGTTCCTTCAGAACATGCTTCAGGAAACCATATTAGACTTTAAATAGGGGGGATACATTATAAAACTTCTCTGCATGGCTTATTAATATTATTTAGATGACATAACTTTTGCACAGTGCTGGCAAAGTAAGTGGCCATTAGAATTATCGCTTATTGATTGTTCGCTTGATCGACTGCAAATGCAATCTGGGTGTATCAGATCAGACGTCTGCTTAGTCTTAAAGCTGTCATTTTAAGTGGCCACCTAGTTTATTATTTGCACTGCAGCAAAGCAAAACTCAACTGTAATGATTATCTCACAAAATGTGTGTGTGTGTGTGTGGTGGTGGGGAGGGGGGGCAGTTATAATGGCTGCTACGCCCCTGACTCTATCCTCCCTCTGATTATTAAATAGCATGCTAGCAGTCGTCTATTTTATCCTGCCCCTATCATTATAAGAGATATTCACCGGTACTGCTGAGGCGGAGTTTTCCACTCTCTCCAGGGGAGCGGGGAGCTCTGTGTTGCACTCAGCAAAATATTGCGGCTCATTCCCAAATAATTGCAGTGGTAAAAAAAAAAAAAAAAAATGACAACATGTGCTTTCAATTATTTGCACTGAGTTTCGACCCCTACTTTTCCTGCAGAAGTTGATTGTGATTGGCAGGTTATCGTTGGCGGTTGTGAATCATAGGGCAGCTCGCTCGGCTCTAGTCTGAACCAGTAAGCACTGCTACAGTAGCTGCAGTCTGTGTCCCTATAAAGTGTCACGGGTCAGGGCGAAAGAGCCCTGTAAAAGGTAAATGAGTGTGTTTCCCCTGTTGCAGCACCTGGGACAGGAGTTTTGTGAGATGATGGCAGCAGTAATGCATGTGTGCGTGTGTGTGAATGCTGAAGTCAGCTTCGTCATCACTTTCTGTTTTTAGTGTGGGGTATGGCAATATGAGCAGGCCTAAGCTCACACAAACACAAAGTATAATGTTCTCTAGCATTAAAGTGACAGCAGCCTAATAAACCTGCTGCCATCTGCCATTAATGTTATTCAAACAACAAAAAAAAGAAAATCTCTGATAAAATTTTGGTCATATCGCCCACCCCTAAAATCTAGTTGTGCATATTCTGACCACCAGAGAGATTATTTTCTCTCTCATTCGTGATAAGTGACAAAGAAGGGATACAGTTCACTCAACAGATGCAAGCAGGGGTCTTGGCAGCTGGTTCACTCCGAGCGGAGTATGAGGGTATCTGGGGGTGAGCATTACATCAGCTTTAAAGGGGCTGAGTAAGGAGAGAGAGGGAGGAAAACAGGAATGTGTGGAAAATATGGAAAGAAAGTGGACGAGAGACAGAGGCAGAAAGAGAGAAAAGGGGAAACGTGAGAACCACCACAGAGGCCCTGATCGCAAAGGCAGAAACAGACAGAGTGAATGAGAAAAAGGAAGAAAAGAGTAAATTCCACTTTTAATCTCCATTCAGTCTAAAAATAGCCATCCTGCTGTGTGCCAGCTGCCCACTGGCATGCCTATTAAAGTCTGGTCTCTCTGATTGAGCTTGTGTATAGTGTCTGTCTGCGTGCCAGTGTAGGGGAGAAGCTAACTAAATGTAGTGACGCTACAAACATTTTCATAGTGCCTCAGCTGTTTTCAAAACAGTGTACCTATTCTAGTAGCAGAGCTACTTTCTCCAACAATCAATTTTTGGCATTATTTTACTACACATTTACAGCAAGTAATAATCAAACAGTCTCATTATAATATACAAATAATATTAAGCATGTTTAGTTAAATGCTACTATTGGTCACTGTTTTACTCCGTTAAATTGTTTCTAATAGTTTTTATTTGTGACATTTATATCTTTACAAAGATATACAGAAATATTAACAAAGCTAACTTATGTTGTTCTCAGTGTCATCTGATTCCCTGATGTCATTTCAAGAATTTCAGGTAGTTTAGAGTCAAAACTTGATGGATTGCAACCAATATCATTATTAGTCACCATTACACCATTACTCCATTACTTTTGACCTGATTTTTGTGAGTCTTTATACTCTTGTAAAAGCACCTAGTGCTTAGAAACCTGCAATAACAGACATAATTTTTATTAGACCCAATGGCATAGCCGTTTTTCTCTCCATCTCCCTCAACCTCCCATTTCTTACATCCCTAAGTAGCTGTGAATCTTAGGCCGCTCGGTTTTCCCCCCATCTGCTTAATTTACAACAAGCCATGTGTCTCTTTTCTTACTCCTCCCCTTTTTAATCTTTCTTTCACTCCCCACCAATAATTTTCACAGCCTTTAAGATACTGAACACCACCTTTGGAATCCACCTCACATTGTTCCTGCCCTCTAGCCAAGCATTTTAAGCATTGAATGGGCTCAGACCTTTGTGAAAATTTGAGGTCACATGTCCAAATACTCAGGACCCTGTACAGACATAAACATGGCCGGGCCCTAGGGCTAGTATCTGAAGGAAGATAAAGACAGATAGGAAGAAAAAAACAGAGACAGCAGAAGAAAAACAGCAACAGAGAGAGGAAAATAGCAGACAACAGATAATGATCTGCATGACATTTTGACCATAAAGTGAGATGAAGTGCTACCTTGATTGTAGCTTATTAAAGCACAATAATAGATTCAGACTTAAAAGACTAGTCAGTAGGTTGGCTAAATGATTAGTTGACTAATTAGTTGTAAGGTCAATGTGAATTTCTGTAGAATTCTGTAATTTTTATTCCGCAATATGACGCATTTGCAATGAAACAGGATATCAGCTAGAACAGTGGCTAAATATAATAATTAAATATGATAAACCTGCACAGTCTAAGTGATATCAACAGAAAAGTAAAATTATTTTTGAGAAATGGCAAATTATTAAAGATCAACCATCAGCATCTACAAAGTTTAATGGTCTAAATTAAGCCAGAAAAACTCTGTAAGTTATAGATTTGTAAATTATGAATTAGGTTGGTTGGGCCTAGTTTTATCTAGCATATGCACTGAAATTTTCTCATAAAACAACCATTTTGCCGCTGAGACCAGGGCCTTAGAATAATTCCAGGAAGCTGAGTTTCCAGCAAGAGCAAGGCAGGCATAATGAATGTAATTGCAAATCCAGAGATATTCTGTTTGCACTATATACGTAAATGGCGAAAGAATGAAAGGTAATCTGATCTTCTTCCCCAAGCCTAAACTTCTCACCACCTCCACTTCTGTCCAGTAGCTCAAAGATGATTTAGAGTAGGGTTGGATCGATACCAACATTTTCACGTCGATACAGTCCCTTTTTTCTTTTATATTGTCAGTACACCGTGCAACCCTATTATAGCGGGAGACCAACTCTGTCAACAAACTACTCAGAAGTCCTGAGAAAAGTTCCAGAAGAAAACCAGAAACTCTAAGCGCAGATGGTGACATTGAATTGAAGTGTTGAGTAAAAGAGAGAAGACCTTCACCCATCAGCTGTAGAGTGAAACAGAGACGGAACAGAAACTAATTCTCATGCTGGTTTAGGTTAGTTAGTCCTGGTTAGGTGTTGATCCTGCAGTAATAGCCATGATCAGCCAGCATTGTCTTTCTTATGAAGCTGGTTGACTATGAAAGTCCTGCTGGTCACGCTAGTTAGAGAAGCCTGGAGGGGACATAAATGCACCACAAGACTTGTTGATCCAAAATAACGATATCTTAAAAAGGCACTTTGAAAACCAATTTACACAGATCCCATGAAAGACCTAAATTCAAGCCATAACCACATCACACAAAAACTACAGCTGCTCAGAATACTCAGTAAGAGCAGCCAGAACTCAGTCAATTTCCCATTACCCATCAAGAACGGTCACAAAACACCAACAACTTTAAATACTGAAGAAGCCAATGGCCCCAATGACATCAAAAATGATATGCTTAAAAATAGCATGGCATAGATGCTGATTCATTTGGGTTTTTAAATCTATTTCCCTGACCTCTGGAGGAGTCAAGAACTCATTTTGCCAGCCTATACAAAATGTTTCAATAGAATGAAAAGAGACTAGGGAGAATAGAAAGAGACCCTTCAGTCATACAGCTACAAAATGGTTTTAAATACAAATCAGTCTCCTACTAGAACTACAACTGAATCAGGCATAACTATCAACCAGATAATCAAAATACAGAGCTCCAGACTAACATTTGAGAGCAGTGGCACTGGTTCCACCAAGTTCTACTGATTTGGTAGCACTGGGGCAGCAGAGTTGTTAATAATATTCCATGTTCTGTCTCTTGCAAATCATTTGACAGTAACTTGAATCGACACTATCAGTAGTTTGAGCTGGGATGCGGATGTATGATTAACAACCTCATTTTTATAGGGTAAAATTTAAATATGCTGACTAAGGACACTATTAGTCTTCCATAGCATCATACATTTGTAGATCATGATAACCACAGGTAAAACCATGCATGGCACCTCATTACCATGGTAAAAACTATATGGATTCTATGGTATTTGTTATGAAAAAAGGTAGCCTAAACACATTTAGTATAAATACAAATGCACAAAAAACTGCAACAAATAATACTCTAATTATACTCCTTTAATACATTTAATACACGTCTACATTAATGATATAATAAAAGTTGCTAATAATATAACATTTAGTCACAGTATGGAGCCCTGAAGCTACCTAGAAGCATGAGGAAACATGGCAAAATTAAACTAAAACAGTTTAAACCAAAGAAATTTTAAGTTCTGCTGGAGCCTAAAATGAGAAAATTAATTGGCAAAGTATCTCATTACAATTGGAAATACCAGGGCAAGACAAATCATGACAATTTACAGACTAAGCAATACAATCCAATTTACAAAATGAAGAAAATATATTGTTTCAGAATCAGATCACTAGTATATCCTTAACTTTATTTTTGTAATATCCCTATCATTAAACTGTTTTTCATATAGTAAATTTATACGTCAGAAGTACCTTGAGTTGCTTGGCACTATATCCCAGTAATACACCAATAAAACTTTGTTGACTCTATTTTGAGAGGGACACAGAGAAAGACTGAGAGTGGAAAGAAATTTTGAGAGTAGGAACATTGGACCTACCCAGGTTTCTCCCTCCCTCTCCTTCCCAATGACCTGCATAGCAATGCTGGCAGCCCCTCTTGCACCAAGCCCAACATTCCAGCCTCAACAGGAGCTGCTGAGGTGAGGACTCCTCATTTCCTCACTCTCTCTCTTTCTCTCTTCCCCCTCCTCACTGTCCTCTGTGTGGTGTTGCAATTGCCAGCAATTACATTGGCCTCAGACGTCTGCTTAGACTTAAAGAGCAGTGCATCGCCTGCCAAGGACTCGATTACAGAGGATGCAATTACCGTGCATAGCCTGACTTAGCCTAACATAGTATTGCTCAGCTGATAAATGTGTTTAATGGCATTAACACAAAGTACGTGTGCTATGCTAACACTCCTTGTCTTCCAGACGCTCAGGTCATAGGTGGCACTTTCATAACGGTGGAGTGTAATTCTTCCCACCATAAGAATCTGGGTTTTTTCAGAGTGGAATACCATCCGAGCGGAGCAACTGCATCACAGGTGGGGAGGAATTACGGAGCCGACTGGCAGTGAATGACTTGCTCAGACGCGGTTTCACAAATTCCTTGACAAAGATGCAGAGAACAGATCCAGACCCAGATTTTCAAAGACTATGTGTAGTAGCATTCATCAAACCAAGTGAATCAAGTGAATTTTTTTTTTTACTGAACATAAACAACCCCCTGCAAACCACCTAACCCCACAGCAGAGATAAAAGCTCATACCAGTGTCTTATGAAGCAGTTTTTCCTGTTCCTTTTTAGGAGCCTTTGGGAAGATACTCCTTTTATTCTTACTGCAGGGTGGCTGGACACTTTTAAGATTTCAGAAACCTCTCAAAGTTTATGAGCTAGTATATCATTTTAATCACCTTCCCATTTGGAGTCAGAGTGCCTGATAGAGAACTGAGACTTTAGTTGGGTCACTCCCCTAGAAACTGGATTCTTAAAAGCCTTTTTTCTCATATTACTCCCTAAATAGACAAACTGTTTTGCACATTTTCATGTCTCCAACAAATACGCAAGTCAAATTAGCTTTGAACAAGAGGTTAGAATTAGTAGTGTACTTCTTACTGTACCCTGACTGCAACTATATTTTCGTGTGAAGTTTAAAACTGTTTGTCCAACTGAGGTAAGGAAAAATGTAGAAAATTTGAGGGGCAGAGACATGAAAAGGATCTATTCTGGATTTGGGCCTGACTACTGGCCTTTAGCTGGCCCAGCACTGGCCCCACCCTTAACCAATTAACTGTAGTTGGTATACAACTTTATTGCCGTGGGATTCCAATCCTGCCAATGCTATGGCAGACTTAGGGAATGGGAGAACGTGGGTAGAAGCGAAAGAGAGAGGCACAAAAGCAGCTGCAGGACAAGGGTGACTTCTTGACCTGGATGGAGAGGTAGAGATACACATAATGAAAGAAGGAAGAGTGAGAGCAGTGGAATCACAGACCCTAGTTTGTCCTTGCTGTCGAGCCCTGTAATGGCCTGTGACAGCGTTTCCTCAGTGGCCTTCAAGGCAAATGGTTTATTCATCAGCGGCGCTCCAGGGTGCGACCGCTGCATGCTTTGCTCACACAGAGAGGTGATACATAATTTACGCCCTGCATTCCTCACTTCTCACTTATGATTGGATGGATAGCTGATCTGTTTGTCTTTCAGAAGATTTATTTCTTAAGGAACCTGCAAGTAAACCTTAACATAACGACTCTGAGACCTGCGAGAACATTGCAGAATTCTAATAACAAAGTGGATCCTGACCATAATAACTAGCTACAATAATGATTTAATAAACGGAATAATAAAGATTGTCAACTAATTTGCTGAGATCTATACGTCTTTGTGACGTTTACAGCGTTTTTACTGGGTTGTCTGTTTATGTTTTTTTAAGCCAGCCCTTTAACCTCACAACCCCATTCTGGCCTCTCCTTTTTTGCATTGGATAACATTTTCAACATGCTCACTTTTCTTTCTTTTCCTTTGTTCTGGTGCTATGCAGTAGATTGAGAAAGAATGTAAGAATACTACTGCCTGATTATAAACATTAGCTCTTAGTATGACACATAAAAAAATTGAGTGTGTTGTTGATTAACGGGATACTTTCTAGATAAAACGTCTTTCAATAGATTTGAAAGATGCATAGGCTGGTAAGATTAGGGGTAGGAGCAGGGCTAGGAGCTTGGCAGCCTGACAGGCAACCTTTATCCAACAGTTCATCAACATATCAGTCCTGGCTGTAAATATCTTGACTTAAGACCTTGTATTTTTATTTGAGTTGTAGAGAATTGTTGTTTTCACACTGCCACATGTGAAAGCATTTCACTAGCTTTAGGTGTAGGTAGGAGTAACTTTGATTTTGTCATCATGGGCAGCTGGTCTGGAGTATGAGGGAAGAAAATGGGAAGTTATGAAACCTCCCTTGATATCCACTGAAGTCAAGGGCTTGAACAGATTAGTGTAGTGTCCAGCTATAAAAACAGGCATAAAAAGAAAGGGAGAGTATGCACAATGTGCTGTGGAACAGGATTACAACCTGCTGTGCAGAGCTTTTTGTTGTAAGAAGGAAGCCCTAGAGTCCTTATCAGCAAACAACTGCCTGGACTACTTCTCACTCTTTCATGGAAATTAAATGTTACTTCCAGGCTTGTGAATAAGTAGGTTTTGTAATTGTGGCAGTATTAATCAATTGGTCACAGGGTTTATGATTATTACACTTTTGTGCTTTGTTCATTGTTTTCTGGAATGGTAAAAAATAATGCCTTTTAAGAGTTGACTATATGGGCATTTGGGAATTTGAGAAAGCTGTAATAAAGTGCACATTTCATGGGCACCTTCCAGTTACCAGCCCAGACCACTAGGGATAGGAATCTTTGGGCACCTCACGATCCGATCCGATTCTGGGACTCTTGAGCTACATTTTTTTCTTATTAATTAGTTTAATAATTATATTAGAGTTAATTAGACTTTAAATGTTAAATTTATCTGTACTTGTCTTATTTAACTACTCTAACTACTATTAAGTAGCTACTTTTTAAAAATAATTACAAATTTTAAATTAAATTGTAAATAGTTTCATAGTGTCAAACTAAATACCTTCAAAACAGACAAGCAAATAGTAAAGAACAAAGAAATATATTACAAGCAATAAACAGAGTGCTTCAAGTTTCTGAACGCTTTCCAGTCAAGAGCAGTTGGACTATTATTGATGACATCATATACAGCGGCAGATCTAATAGGCTGAATTCAGTTGTTTTGTCCTGTCTGTTTAATCCCTTAAGACATAACTTACATTAATTAAGCATCATAAATGCACTTGCATCTCAAAATGCTTTTAACTACTTACTCAGAGTCGCACAAAGCCGCATGCCGTGTGCACTCTTCACAAAGCGCATGTGAGCTTTTGAAAGCAGCTGTCAAGTAAGTGAGTTTCGTGTATTGAAATAGGCTTACTGTATTCCAAACGGCATAAATGATGCCTTCGTAGAGCATTTGGTAACGGAAAACACTGTAATACTGCCAGGCGAGACCGCACATTGTAAGTGTAACATCAAGCAAAGTGTGCATTTCTCACAACACATATATCCTATTCAATAAAGCCTGCGATTGCCCTTGTAATTTGTCAGTCTTTTCGAACTTTATGGATGGTCGAGGGTTTTTGTGTTTGTGTGTGGATTTGAAATTTTCAGAATTGCGATGCATTGGAGAATCGATTTTTTTCTCCAACCCCTACAGGCCGCTAGACCATACCACCATGCGCTATTTGTGGCATGCGTAACATGAAAACTATGAATTAGTCACTATTTCTACGTTCAATCTAACTCCATGCCTTGCTTTGGTTTGGCTGAATCCCTTGAACCACCAAAAGTCTACAGTGGTCTAATAGACAGAGGACACTTGTTGCAGCTGGGCATCAGGTTCATACTCGCTGTACCTAAAATGAGCCAAAGCTGCCCACGCAGGAGGGTGGCACAGACAGAGGCTCACCTCTAGGCACCTAGGCTTGGACAAATAATGCTGCCTGAAAGTTGTTCTAATATGAGGAGGAAAAGTAACAGATCTGGTGAATTAGTGCAACATTTCTTTAAAGTTGGACGTGTCTGTGTTACTCGGCAACTCTTTACAAGAAGCTTTTATCTGAAACCACATACAGTACACTTATTAAAGGGATTACATTTAGATTTAATCATTTAGAAGATGCTTTTATACAAATAGCGCCTTTCAGTTACCACTAGGGGTGGTCTGGGCATAATCTTATAGCGCATAATCTTAAGCATCACTCAACTGTTTCATTTTAAAGTATGGTCTAGTGGTCTGTAGGGGTTGAAGAAAAAAAATCGATTCTCTGACGCGTCGCAATTCTCTCTTCAACGATTTAGTTTTTAACCGCAGATGCGCAATGGCACTATTTGTGCTTTAAAAACAGCCATAGATAGGATCACTTTAGGATCATCCCCCTGAAATGTTTTAATCAAGGATTCATGGTAAAAGCTCATGTCTCACTTCTCACAAGCCTTGACCCAGCAGCCTTCTGCTGATTAGCTTTGAGCATTAGCTTCTATGTTTAACTAGCCCATTGTATTGTGTCTTCAGTCTTACTTGAAAATTGCAGGCAGGTGTGTTTGATTAGATATGGAGCTAAACTCCCTAGTCTAAACAGTTTAACCTGAATTGTGGTTGGGGTGATTGGCATTTACACATTTTGTTTTGATTGGTCTATTTTGTTTGCTGCATTTTTGAACCACAACCAATCTACACATTACAGGAGAGTATTGCTATCTTGGACTTCTCCACAACAGAGTATTTTTACATTCATAGTACTTCATGCTATTAGCATAATGGGGATAAATATTTGGTTAAACCAAACAGGGAACTGAGAATGATGGGAGTTTTAATGAGATCAGATCAATCCAGTCACTCTGTCAAAAAACAGGTCCACTTATGACTGACCCCAGCACAGCCCACCTGAATGAGGCCTCTGCCAGCAAACTTGGACCCTGCTGACTCTAGACCAGCATGTGAGAATGACTACTGGGTCTGTCTGTGTTGAGTGGACCATCAATACCAGTTCTGTGCTACAGAGAGTGGATCAGTACCAGTTCTGTTTCAGAAGATCTCAGTTGGTCTTAGTCTGTGGCGAGACTCACAGCTATGAATGGCCCCATGCAGCCACTGTACAGAGCGTCATTCTTCTCTCAGTGATGTGGGGCTGACATCCAAGGGGTAGCCCAAGGAGGAAGCCAGCAGTGCTGGGTGAATATTTTCCTATCCTCCCCCATCAGGAGCAGCTATATCGGGTGCTGTTTTGTGTAAATGTGTCTTAAGCTTTAAGAAATCTAAGCTGTGTCCATTGACGGAGAGTGTGGCAACCGTAGTGAAGGAGAAAAAAAAATTGTTTCTTTCTCAACGCACCATTTTCTCTCTTACTCTCATTAGATGAGCAAAGTAGAGAAGGAAAAACATCCAGGCTCTCAGCAGCCTCGTCATTAATGCCCCTAGGTTTGTTTGTGTTCCCAGTTAGTCACCCACTTTGCCATTTCCCCAGGAATCTTAAACACCCTTGACTCCCTGTTCCACCTGGACAAGGGCCTCTGCACAAATATGGTGTGCCCCACTATCACAGTTTTGTCTCTAAGGGTGTACTCACACTAGGCAATCTGAACCGTGCCCGGGCGCGTTTGACCCCCAAAGTCTGGTTCGGTTGACTAGTGTGAGTGCTCTGTACCGTGTCTGGGCGTGGATCGTTTAGCCGGCCCTGGCCCGCTTGGAAGAGGTGGGCCAGAGTGCGGTTCGGTTGGGCTCGGGTGCGGTACGCATGTAGTGTGATCGCTAACCGCGCCGGAGCACGGAACAGCTGTGCGCTACTGTCATTACGACAGAAAACACCAAACTATTACTACTTGGATACATTTTTCAGTTAATTAAAGTATATTTAGGTTTATAACGGCCCTGGTTCTCACCTTATTGATGAACATGACTTGTAGTTTGCGAGTAAAGCTGTAAATTCCTCCATCAAAGTCAGCTGCCTCCGTAATAATCTTCCGATACGTGCAGTGCAATCAAGTGAAAATCGCTGCGCGGCATAAATGATAAATCTATTAGGCAGTCTATTAGTGAAAGCCCTTTTCTTCCTGTATTTTTCAAAACAAAAAGTTGCATCGTGAATGACGTAAGCGTGCTCCGGCCCGGTACGTTAAGTGCAATGTGAGTGCAGGCCAGCGGGGAGTGGGGAGGGGGGACAATCGCGCTCGGGCACGGTACAAGGCAACCGTGCCTAGTGTGAGTACACCCTAAAGCTGTGGTCGGGCCCAGATGGTGATTTGTAATTCCAGAAATAGCACCTTAATACTCCTTCTACCTAACTCCGTTTCCATACGTATCCTACCGCCCCCACTTTTTAAATGGCCACCCATTCACCCCAAAAGACCACCAGGTTTGGCTTGATTCAAGACTCCACTTTGTTGGGAAATGCAACCTCCTTGACTTGCCCCAGACATCTTGATAGACCTTCGTAGCCCCTTCAAGACCCCTCACAGTGACTGACACTGCACATCACCCTCATGACAGGATTTTTATAACACGCACACTGAGGAGCCAAGCGGTGCCTCAGAGGCCTCAGATCAGAGACAGAGGAAAGTCAAGCACATGCTCTCTCCTGAACCCCAGGGACTTTCACAGGGAAATATTTGTGAATTTGAAAAATAAAGTCATCCTGGAGCAGCGGAGGAAGATGAATGGGGTCCTGTGCTACACTGTCGGGCGTACTGAACCCCTCTGTTTTGACTTTTTTTTCTCACTGGCCAAGTGGGTACACTGGGCTGCTTGTGAGGAAAGGGGGCGGAAGCAGGAAGTGGCTGTGTAAGGTGATCTTGCAGCACTGCACAGAGACTCTTTTCAACAGCAGTCTCTCACTCCATTGCAGCGACACATCAGGCAGTCCTCAGGCCACATAAACAGCAGCTCACACCAGGGACATCCCAGCATGCACCAGCACCCCACTGCCAGCCTCAAAGACTCAACATGTGAGAGAGAGCCATTCAGCAGTTGAGCTGGCAAACTCAGTCACCGAAGCATACAGCTTAGCTACCACTTTTTTTGAGAAATGACATTCTGTTACAAGCTGAATGTCTGTCTTTTACTTAGACTGGACGTATAGGTTTGAAAGTCTCATAACTGTGTTTCTTCGTTGCCTGTTTGTATTTATACAGCATCTGTGCAGCTATGAATGTATAAAAATGGTCACCAGCTCAACACTGCTAGATTTCATAGTGTAATGCAAAGCGCACAATTTCTAGTCATTTCCTCTGAACTTGACTACTACTTTGTCTTCGTCAGAATATAAGCTCAATAAAAGGATATAGATTTTAAAGACTGGTGTACAAAATGGGAGTAGAGATGACCTTTGTAGGTGCAGTATGACTGAGCTATTTAAAGCATGTTATCTTTTCTAGTAGCGGCTAACAATATTTGTTTGAGGTACTTTGTGGTTCAGTCTTCTATCGATTACATGAGTTTTTGTGTATATTCACATATTACATTATTGTCTTGCCCACATTGAGATTTGCTATTCAATTCAGCAGCTCTCAAAGTTCAAAGACCATCAAAGCTTTCACCATTATAAGACACTGCTCATACAGAAAAGCACTCATAAACTTTCCAGCGATCCCTCGTTCCAAAATTAACTGGAATAAATTGTATTAGGTGGCTGCATAGCACTTTTTGTCATCTCCTTCCAATAAAGCATCACACACTGACTGGTATACTTAGAAAAGGCTGAGTTGTAATTAGGTCATTTGGACATTTCCTTGGACTATTTAAAGGAGGCATGCTTTAGGAAAATGTGGGTACAAACTGACTCACCCGTTCATTGCCTGGAATTCCCTTCAACTGCTGGCTAGCCGACTACTGTTTTTTGGCCTACAGGAACAATTTAAATAGAATGTGACAAAAAAATTGAATAATGACAAGTGGTTGAATGAGGCTCTCGTCACACTGACGCCCATCCTTTATTTTAAGGAGTCAGAGGCTGCTTTAGTGGCAGGCCTGGAATTTTGTACAAAATTAAATCCCTCTCTTTAACAACCCATTTTTTTCAAGCATTCACCTTTTACTTTCAGGCCTCACCCTAAACTTCACTCCCTTCCCCCTTCCATTTAATTTTTAACAGCAACTGAAATTACATTGCCGCATGCCATAGTTTTGATCCTGATTTGTACTTAAACTGTCCTGTGTGGAAATAATGAACTTGACCTGCCTAAAGGCACAAACAACCCCCTCCCCCACTCAAGACCACCTTACTGAGCTAATTCTCACAGAATGGAAAGAATCCCTTTTGTAACATCTAGTGAGTCTGGGAAAATTTTACATGAAATCAAAAGGTCCTGAAAGGTGCAATTCTTAATTTAAAAGTAAACACAAAATTAGCCAATCCACATAGAACTAACATTCTTTTATACATTTTCACAAAGCTAGATCAGTATTTCACAACCTTTTTGCATCCCCACGGCCCGATCAGTAGGGCTCAAAACCCTACATCTACACAAACTACAAATGTTTCTACAAACTTAAAATATATTTAATATTGATTATCATTATCATTAATAAAGTCGCTTATATTTTATTTTAGATAAAACATTCCACATGCAACCGTCATCCATGCAAATTTATAAAATGTATTTTGTTTTCTTGACTTAAAAAAAGCTTTAAAAAGAAAGATTTAAATTTTTTTTTTTTTTTTTTTTTTATCTGTTATTGTTATTAACCAAGCAAAATCTAAATCTTTCCATGTATCCCCTTCTGGGACCTGCATACTACCCCCTGGGGTAGAAATCACTTGTTTTTAGATGGAAAAATTATGACCGTTTAATAGAAACGCACTGCTGAGCTAATTAAAATGTCTTTACACATTTGTTGTTGTAAATGGTGCTTTAAAATATCAGCCACTATTGTGATGAGAGATCAGCAAAGAGATTTTCAGCAAAGTTATACAGTAATTAGGTATTACTCTTTTAGTTTGTCAACAGTGGACATAAAGGATTGTAGTTTTCAGCAGAAGGCATAATATGGAAATACTATGGACTATATATACATATACTATATGTATTTACTAGGGATGCACCGATACCATTTTTTCAGAACCAATCCGATCCGAAAAATTTGGAGTACTGGTCAATACCGATACCAATCCGATACCAGTGCAGTTTTGTTTAAAAATTGAATGTAGAATTTCTATACCCAGTGTGTTGAACTGATAATCACTCTTTTGTGTGTTAAACACAATCTACTAAATACAGACAACTTCATTATAAAGAAAAACAACAAATTAAAAAATATATATAAATCACAATCTATGACAAAAATACTACCATTAACTAGATTAGTGGATAATTCAGCAGCAAAAGTTACTCTAGAAAAATCATGAGTGCACAATAATTGTATAAAATCTAAACATTTAGTGGGAAAAAAAAAACATTTAGTGGGGAGCAAATAACAGTGAATAAGTGTAGCACTAAATCTAGTAAAATGTTACACATTGTAAAATACATTCAGGAAAAACACGTAAATATATTTATAGAAATAGGGCCTATATACTAAGACATTAAAAGACATTTATTTTAAATGTATAGTGCAGCTTTTTAATGAGGCAGCAACATATTTTTGATAGGGCAGAACAAGAAAGGCTATTAATAATATTTCATTGCGCAAAAGTATTATAATACAAAAGGCTCCAATACAGAGCGTCACAAAGCGTGTATGCACATCCCGTGTGCAGAATGATGCGCTTGAAGCAACATGGAGTCACAACATGGAGTCACAGCGCGCAGCGCTCCTGCCGCTCCGCATTGAAAAGTTCAAAACACAAAGGGAAGATATATCGATGCGTAGTGTATCTATCTATGCAATATTTTATTGAGCCTTTTCTTTTAACAGTTTAGAATTTCAGTTTCCGTGCGTGTGAAGAACAATACAATCTCTAGTCCAGTGTTGTGATCTAACAGACACCCGGTAGAAAGTAACACGATTTAGAAACCGCAATAAACTCCAGCCAGATAAAGTCATCTACAGATCAGGCATAATAACAGGAACGCTGAATCATCTTGGAGAGAGTTTCATCGTGTTGACTGTCGTAACCGAACGCGATACGCAGTTTGAAAGCTGAATGGAGAATGACTGGCAGCCGCAGCGGAGGGAAGCATTTACGTGAACTTGAATTTAATGACTTAAATATTCATCTGTACCTCACATTAAACTATGGAATGGCTTCAGAACACTTAATATAGTGCACGAAGCATTGATGATGCTTTTGTGGGGCACTGGGGCTTAACAATAACACAAAATATTATACACACAGTATCGGATTTGGATCAGTCCTGTCTGACCGATACCCGGTCCGGCAAATAATGGCGGGATCGGAGCCCATACCGATACTGAGTATCGGATCGGCGCATCCCTAGTATTTACTAGGGAAATACTATGTATTATTGAGAGAGACTTTTTTTCACTACCTGTCCCCTCCTCCCATGTCATTAATCAGAGTTGATGGTGCTGACTTGATAGGAAATGTCTGATTTCCTGTTCATTAATCCTGTCAAATACTACAGGAAAGGCATAGAATCTGAATGCATTACGCATTGAGTTTACATGCATGTGTAGTGTATGTGTGTTGAGCAGAGCTGTGTTATGTGCGTTGTGATATGTTGATCATGTTGAGTAGTGTTGTTTAATTTCAGACTTCATTAAATAACAATTATGAAGAAATAAGCAATATATTCATCATAATATTTTAGCCAATACTGTAAACATGCATCTATTAAAACTCAGTAGACAAAGACCTCATGCTCACACTTTTTCCAACAAAAATGTATGCATTGATGCGCTTGATATTGAGAAGATGGTGAAAATCAAAGGCACATACAGACTACAGATAGTCAGACACTGAAAATTGAAAAAATGAAAATTTTGTGATCATTTACTCACCCTCATGTCATTCTAAAACCCATAAGACTTAGGTTCATCTTCGGAACACAAATGACATTTTTTTTATGAAATCTGACAGATTTCTGTCCCTCTATTGACAGTCTACGCAACTACCACTTTGACACATTTAAAAAAGTTCATAGAGATCGTAAAACTAATCCATATGAATTGAGTGGTTTAATCCCAATTTTCTGAAGAGACAATCGCTTTTATATGATGAACAGATTTAATTTAGTCTTTTATTTTACATATAAACATTCATCTACTCACACATGAGTTATGGTAAACGGAAGCTCAAGTATGCTTGCTTGATGTGCGAGAACCAATAAGGTTCATTCCCGTGTTTCACAGCACGTTTGATCTTCCGCAAGAACCAATGAGGGTCATTCTCATGTTACGCAGCGTGCTTGTTTGTTCTCAAACAAGTACGGTTGAACGTTCTGAAGTGACAAAATGGTAGTTGCCTGTCAATGGACTGTCAATTGAGGGACAGAATCTCCCAGATTTCATTTAAAAAAGATTTCTTCATTTGTGATTTGAAGATGAACGACAGTCTTATGGGTTTGGAACAGTGAAATTTCTACATTCTTGATCCATTTCTACATCCACTACATACTGGAGTCCTTTATCTTGTATCTCTATACAATACATTTGGGATTGCACACGTTTGCACATAACGCTACAATATTTAAACAGAGACATTTTTCCTTTTTTTTCCCTTTCATCAGCCACCGCAAATATCTTAGCTAGTTCATAACAATGTTAAAACCCACTAAGCAACAACCCATAAAACCCAGTTGTAAATTTTGACAATGATATTTTGCTCTCATGATAGTAAGGCTGAATCTGTGCTAAAAAATATTAAAGCCATAGTGTAGCATTTAACATGTTCTCTTGTGTTGACCTGTGGTGTCCATGTGGGAAATACAGGTTTATATCTGGCCTTTGACATATTTCAACCCCCTTCCTCCACTCTTGTCTAATGGTACCTGTCCAATAAAGAGAGAAAAGCCCAAATAAAAAGTCTGATTTTTAAAAAAACATCCTTTACAGTGATGTAATGTGACTGCTTATAATTGTGGTTTTATTTGGAGAAAGGTAATTCCCCGTTTAGGCGCTGAGTGATTTGCCCTGCCACTCTCCCTCTGTTTGGCCCTAACTGAACCTCAACGTCAGTTGAACATACAGCGTTTTAGTTGATACAGGCACTGAGCCGAAGAATAAGGGAGTTAAACTCATGTGGCGCTGGGCTGTCCTATGTCTTTGAGAGCTGCTGAGAGGATATGAAAGAAAAGTGGAAGTAAATGGCAACCGTTGCCAAACTTCTAGAACTCACTTATCTTTGGCTTTAGCGAAGCTTCTAGAGTCATGTCCACTGGCCAGTGTTTTACCTCAATTTCTCTCTCTCTGTCTCTCTAAGCAAGATCTTAGGCTGAAAGCCAATCATCACAATGGATAAGTCTGATTTTAGCTTTATTTGAAGAGCGTTTCGGTGTAATAAATGATCAACTATTAAGAGAATTTCCTCTGAAAACAAAGGTCTATTAAGAAGTAGAGTTGAAGAGGTGGAGAATATACACATTATATATTAATGAAATATCTGAAACATATTAATGAGTACATATAATCTCATGCAAGGTGCAAATGGATGCCTTTATACCTTTGTGACTGAACTAAGTGAAGTTATTGTATCCAGTTCAGAGCATTTGGGAACATTTTGGTCATTTTGGCGGCGATCATGTATCACTTTCTCCCTTTGTCCTTGATAAAGTTCATTTTACGGTTAATAAAATAAAGACGATTCTGAACAGTGACAAAATCCTCCAGCTTGGAAGAGGAAAGAGCAGTGGAGGTTGATATTTTAAAGGCCTTGATTAGTACTAATAATGTTCAAGGTTAACAGGTTCATAACAGAACAGGAGCCTGACCCCCTTCTCAACTTATTAATGTCCCATTAGTTTAACCATCTATTGTTCACGCAAGACATTTTCTCACTAGCTCGCTGCGCGACTCATGAGTAATGTTCCATATCCTTGTAGGCCTACGGGAAATTGCGTCAAAAATGAGGAAAATCTCTTTTTAAACTGCCTGCAACAAAGATTCCATCATGTTTATGGAATGCTGTGGTTAGCAATATGGAAACCAAGTAAAAATGGTCTGGTCTGGGGTGGAAAGGGAAAGTTTGGAGGGGGGCAAAAGGGGAGCTTCTGGTATTATGCTCTGGTCTACCCCCCCAACACAGAAATGCACAAATTCTTCCTATCTAAAATTCTTATCCACACTGCTCAGCACATTTCTGGAAAGGACTGTTATGAGGTAACTGTCTAGCACAACTGTCAGCAATCTTGTCTAGCATCCAAAAATATAACCTTTAAAAAACCTCCATGATTGAGAGAGGAACAAAATCTGAAATACTTCCTTCTGGTACCCGTTAGCTATCGTGCATGGCAATAGCTAAAAATATAATGGGTTTGCGAGCTACTGCAGCTGTGTTTACTTTCCAAGCTACTATTAAAGTTCTTTAATATCTGCGTATCAAACACATCAATTTGACCAAATGAGGGTTACTTTTAAGTGTCAAGAGAAATTATACTGGTTAATTCACATCAGAACACATGCAGTATACTGAAAAGTGCCGCCTCTCATTGTTGACTTTAGCCTATGTCTAAAAACCCAAATTGTTTAAATCATGGATATTTTCAAAAAATAATATAAAAAGCGCTGATTCTTTTGATGGTTAGTTTGTCTAATAGTCCCCTTCTCTGGCAGAACACCAGGTGTGTGGGTGTAAAAGCTGGCATTCCTTTAGCCAGTTGCTGTGTTTTTGGCGTGAGCAGCGCAGACTTAAAGTGATTTAACTGCTACCTGTGAGAAGAGAGGCAGTCCCATCATCCCATGAGGGCCTGTCATAATCCTCCAGGCCCTTCAGATTCTTTTTCTGTTGTCTTTGTCTCTCCCCTTCTCTTCTCTTTGAGAAGATCTTTTGCCACAGTAAGCATCTGGAAAAAGCCAACCATGTCAGGGAGGCCACCCAACACTCCTTATTGGCTTACAGGGAGATACAAGGAGCCTTTGTGTTTAAAGGTGCAGGGATCTAGAGGATGTGCCGTCTTGAGCAGAGCTGTCCCAGATGGACCCTTCTTTGTTTTTGGAGCTTTGTCTGGAAGCTTGCTCACCATTCCTACAAATGCCAGTTGAACCCATGCAGAGCACCCTGTAAACGGCAAAGACATACTTAGAGCGCATGGCTCTGAACCAAAACCAAATAGGGAGCATTTTAAGGCATCATGGGCACACTCCCACTGTGAAAGCGGTTTTAGAAGGTAGGCAGATACAACCACCTGGTCAAATTCACACATGTATCCTGTGCATTGCACAGAGCTCAGTGAAAAAAATGACAAGCTGAATTGTTAAAGCGCTGCATCATTAGCATAGAGCATTTCAAATCAGTCAAATCTATCTATGTAGGCAACACACTAGGTTTTGGAATGGAGCATGTGTGGAGGGGTACTTATGTGTGGAAACAAGTCTACAATGTGCATTGTGTGACAGCCAAAAAGATGGACATTGTTATTACAGGCTTTTTGTTTAACATGTCAGTTTCTTTCTCTTTTGTGTGAGGCTTTGGCTAATGCCAGTGTTTTCCTTCTCAGTGGAAAGGAAATGATAGTTTTGGCTTCCTGTAACTTATTGTTCATAAGTGCTAGCTGGGGTGTCAGGGTGCACTGTATCAGGTGTGAATCATGTGTACATTTATCAGAATTTAGTCTAAGTTACACACACAGGAGTAAAATCAATACCATTAGTAACAAACAAATCATTCCAGGTCCCAGGAGTTTACACCTCAAGGTTATAAAGATGATTTATAATTCATTTACGCCTAAGTAATGGACAGGTAATTGCTTGGGTGCCATATGCCGTAATAAATAGAAGGATCGCCAGGGGAAAAAGACAGAAGAGAACTAATGGAGGTTTAATTGGAGATGATATCTGACAGGATATTTTCTCAGAGGTGTAAATGGAGTTTTATTGTGGCTCAGACCAGTACATCCTGCATGGGGGAAAAAAGATATCTCAGGAAATTAAGGTTTTCTCACAGACATTTAGCCTCTTTAGCTAAGACGCACCAAAACATTAACATTTGAGATTGTGTTCACGTGCCAAGAGATATTTATGCATATAATTGATGCACAAACAAACCCTATGCCCTGAGCTGCGTGTGATTTAACCATATGGAGCTTTTGGTAGTGTGTGGGTAGGCTGATTTGACACCCGGGCTGTGGAACACACAAGCTTGCCTTAATTGACTTATAAAACTGCCTAAAATGCTGTTTTATGGAGCCATTTTCAGACAACTCTCACGGGATTTGATATCAAGTCATAGTTTGTAATGAAATGTGTGATGGGCACTCTTTATTTCCTGGCCAAGTTCTCATAAACTTTAATCTTACATGAGTAAAAAAAGAAAAGAAAAAAAAAAGTTGGCTAACCAAAGAGATAAAGTTTCACTAAATATGCACTTTAAATAGCGTATGGATAAGGGCATTAATTCATGGTCTGCGTGTGGCGAAGACTGGCTACAGGAAGAATAGAGATAGGGTGGGGAAGTCAAACTGACAGTTGTGAGGATATAAATGACCCTGCATTCTTTGTACACTGACAGCTCAGGCTTTGGTGATACTTCTAGTAGGCCCCTGCGATTCCAGCAACTGTAGTCTTTGTTGTCACAGTCAGCTTGTGTTCCCCTCTGTGGCCGTTCCAGGGAGCTGGCCGGCCTGGGCAAACACCAAGGGAGACGTGATGTATGGCTCTCGGCCAGATCAAGCTTAGCCTCTGCAGGGTGCTCCCAGCAGTCGAGTGGAGTTGAGTCATCCTTCAGGCTGCAGGGAAACGAGCAGACACTCTAGCTTTGACTATGACAGGAGCTAAAGGGGGGATGTGACTTTTCACAGCCCTATCCAAACCCAGGCAGGGCTTGGACTCCAGACCAACCTGCTAAATACCAGAGCCAGGTGGATGACAGGATGGAAGAGATAAAGCCTTTGAGAAGCGTGACACTGAATGCAGAGTTCTTGAAGAAAACGTAGCTGTTGAGTTTAACAGCAGCCTTAAAGGAATAGTTCATATGAATAGTTCTGAGATCTGTTCTTTTAACTGTTACGCTTTTTTTTTCTTTTTTTTGGCCAGACATTACCTTGATGCACTGTCACAAGACACATCTGGAACAAGGGCTTGAACTGATTTTTATCATTTTCAGAGTTTAGATCCAATCAGATTTGTAAAAGAAGAATTTAGCTGAATCCTAAAATGCATTCCTTCCAAAATCAACCTTGGGTTCAGCTATGTTACTACTTGAAATATTAAGAAGGACGTTAATCCTTTCTTAAACAAAAAAAATATATAGTTATTAGGGCTGGGTATTGACACAAATTTCACAATTCGATTCAAATTCGATTCACAAGCTTGCAATTCGATTCAATATCGATTATTTTGGATATATATCAGGTACAAGAATTTGTTTCAAATTTCTTGTTGTTTCAAGAATTTGCAAGTGCTTATTTGGGCAGCTTGTGAAGTCTGTCAGAAGGTATGAAGTCTGCCCAGATGAAATAGGAGGCAAGAAGGAAAACCTGAGGCAAATTAATTGGTAGGCCCACGAGTCTTTATAGATGGTTCGCACAAACACACTCTTCACATACATGTAAAAGAGCGAGTATAAAACAGGAAAAGAAAACACTCTAATAAACGCTACATGGGCTTATTATTTATAAAATGTCAGAGACTGATATGCTTAGGCAACCATCTCTAAATGTTAGGCTTGCTGCGATAGTCTGTGTCACATGGTGTTCATCCACAACACCAGTTGCATCACTTGCCCACAGTCGTTTTGATTTTTTATAGTAATAAAAATAATTTAGTTCAGTTAGAGAACAGACACTACAATTAAAAACTGAACATGTCTGCTTAATGTAGCGTGAGCCGAACGAGAGTTGCAGTACAGACCAGCAGCAGGAGTCGGATTTCATCACATTTATTACGAGAGTGAGGAGCTGACTGACAAGATGATGGCAAAAGATTTGGTTTCAAAGCAAAATGTGAAAGCGCATATTTGGGTATCTTGCACACGGCTGCACGGGCATTCGTAAGCTATATATATAATTTTTTTTTAACAGAGAGCCTCAGGGGTTTGTTCTTGGTCCAGGTATGTTGTGCCACACCCTTATCAGTCATACTTTACCACTGAAATATTCACTCTATACTCAACATTATGAATTGCCGTCTGTCAAAATGCTCCATTTGCTTCAAAACAAGTCTAATGCGTAATTCACATTTTAAAACGAGTCATAGCAGAGCTCTCATACCTGGCCATTTTATCGAGAGATGAGCCCATCTCTGTAGCCCATGGCCATGTCAAGGAAACGCAAGTTGATTGCACTGCATATACAGAGCATATTAAATTTGACAGGAAAAACAGTGATTGTGGAAGAACTGTGTGAGAGGCCAAAGGTAAAGTACTGGTATCTAAGATGATGGAAGTAAATAGATGTCAAGATGGATTACACAGTTCCCTAAAGTCTTTTTGTCATATGCAAGTTATCGTACAACCCATCTCTGAATTAAATACAGCAGTGCACTTATTTGTGTGAGGTATGAATGAGATGAAAGGTTAGGGTGAGAATAAGTGAAAGTGAGGGAGGCAAAAATAGTGCAACCAACATTTCCTAGTTTTGTTTTACTTTATGTGATGCAGATGTATTGTTTGTGCTCTTTTGTGCCTGTACTAGGCTTGCTGCAGTAGTCAGTGTATTACATATTTGTAAAGTAATGCAATAATGCAAGTTATAGGCCTATAGACAGAGTATGCATGATTGCAAATTCAGCGATACACCATATACGATATACTATGAAAATGTCCTTTTTTTTATGGGTCAGTTGCTGAAAGTGTGCAGTTGAAAAGCACTGTATGCACAGATTTTCCGAGCAGAGAAATGATACTTAGCTGCCAAACTCTCAGCTGCTTATACTCTGGCCACAACCAAAACACTCTTAGCCAAAGTAAACCTGAATATAAGCAATGTCTGAAGCACCCAAAGAAGGTCATACACAATTAAAAGTCTTTTAACTGAAACTTTTATGTAGTAGTAACTAGTGCAGTACAGTTTGTGTACAGTTTCATGTTTTAAATTGCAATTCTTGTTGATTTATGTGAATGAGGTATAGACCTACTCTGTGTGCCAAAACTGATGCAATTCTGCCCTCTTCAGGTGAGAAGTGGAATTGCTTCTGTCTATATCCCAATGCTACAAAATAAACATTTTACCACCTGAGATTTCTGCTTTCATATGCAATTACAGTTCACATTTACTCATAGATTGAATTGTATAGCATTTTTGTTAATATGACGTTATTTCTCTGTAGCATTATGTGTATTACATATTTGTAAAGTAATGCAATATTACCTAAAGTGAGAATAACATTTTCTTATCCTTTCTCTTCTATTTTCAGATCACAAAAATGACATGAACATTCCATCATCAGGGAAATGAAGAGATAAGAGAGAGGAAATAATCCGGTGCTTCGAGCTTCTGTTACTGCAGGCCCATTGATTCTGACTGGAACACAATGTGTCCATGTCACAGCCTGTGCAGATAAGGACCAGCGTGCTGAACTAGCCATACAGGCATCATGACTGAAGAGACTAAACAGTCCTTGGCTGCCAAAGAGCTGGATAATGAGTCCAAAAAACAGGATAAGAAGGCTGTGGAGCACAAAAGCTTAACACAGTCCCCTGAGCACTTTGAAAATGTGAGTCTGGAGCCACAGGCTGTGAACAATATTGCTAAGTTTGCAGAAAAAGAGAGGGACAACACGCAGCAACGTGAGGCTGTGATTCGCCCACAGCAGGCTGGAAAGATTGATTTTAAGTCACTGCAGAATCATTCGTTCAATAGCAACAGGACATGGCCCAGCGGCAAGGACAGCCCTCAGTCGCCTAGTGGAAAGAGTCGCAATAGAGACAAGAGTAGAAAGTCGGGGAAAGAGCGTGGCAACCCGCAGCAGTTGTACAGATTGAGTATTACAAACCCACGCTCAAATCCCACAATTGGGATAGCCTATCCCCAGCAGAAAGTTTCACCTCCAAAGAAGCTTGAGTCCAACAGAGGTCCTGTCTCAGGCAGCTACCGCTTCCATGTGCCAAGTATTCCAGAGCGAGAGGCCGAACTGCAGCAGGAAGAACTACAGTTCAGATGCTTCCATGAGGGCTTGCCTAACCTTACTTCCCAAAGTTATACCTCACAGGCTGTTGGCGCCACCTCTGGAGGACCTGCTCACCAGAATCCACCATCTACTCCGCAAAAGAAGCCCAGCCCAATCGAGAGCAACAGTACACAACCTGCAAATGAAACTTTATTCCCTGACTTTCAGCTGAGTGAAACAGACACGTGGCAGTCTCCAGATAGGACTTTCAGAAACACTACTTTTGGCCTTACTTCACAAAAGCCAAACAACCTTGTGGACTTGAACAAGACCAACGGCAGTTTTACGCCTATGTCATTTCAGTATGGATACCCGTTGTTAGAGGAGTCAGCCTCTGATTCCTTTCCCAGTGATCGGAATACACAGTCTCAAGATTACAATGATATTTCTCTTACCCCTAACCAGGTTTCCCATAATTCATTCTCCTTTCTGTCCTCTTCAGAGGGCCATGAGGCCATGCAAACTAGTGCACAGTTTGGTAATGACCAGGTAGAGGACAGGCAGTCATACCAGTTACATCCTAAACCACCCCAGTACATGCAGACACCACATGGTATGTCATCTTCTGTTCCCAGCAATGACGAGAGCTCAGCATCAAGCACTCGCCAAACAGAGCAGAGTAAGAGTGTTTCAGATAAATCTGAGTCTTTTAGTCCAACAGACAGCAGGGACACAGGCTTCGCAGTAGTGGGCAAGAGAGGCTGCCATCTTAAAAATGGTACTACCAGCCAGAGAGTTCTTATTCAAGGCAGTGTTCATCATATTAGAAATATTGCACAAGGTTCAAGTTCACAAATACATGTAATTAGCCCCCCACATAATGGTATTCACATCAGCCCAGGGCCTCTTGACAAAAGTGCCAGTAAACACCACGGCAGGGTATCACACCCATGGGAAGGACCAAACAAAAACTTTCCACCACCACTCATAGACCAGACCTCCCCGCCTTACCCCTTTCAGTACCAACCTGCACCAGAACAAAGACAAAACACTGGCATTAATGGCCGTATGCCTTGGCAGCAGATACGCTTCACAACTGCCATGCCAAACCAAAATAGGATTGATCTCTCCAGGCAATTGAGCAATCAGCAGCTTACTTTTTTGATAGGCCCATCAGACTGGCAAGATGACAGTAAGCAACACAAAAATGGCAACCATAAAGATTCTAACAACTTTCTCAACAAAAAGAAAAATGAGGGCTTCTCAAACCAAAAGCAGGACAGTGTCAAGCAAGGCTGCAACACAATTCCACCCTGTCATTTTACAAACAAGGTGGATACAAATCAAGGCCAGGTGGGTGATGCCAAGAATAAGTCATTATACTTTGGTATTAACCACCCAGTGCCAGTGACATCAAGAAACTGTAGCTACCATCCATTACATGTAGCACCCTTAGGGCTGAAGATGGTGTCACCATATGACTCTCCTTCACATTCACCTACTCAAAATCCAGCATCTAGCAGTACGTGTTCATCACTCTCCCCAGCCTCCACAAACTCTGTCAACAGTAACTCTGATGACAGCCAAATTTCAAAGGTTCTGTCCCCTCAGTTTTATCAGCAGCAACAGGATAAAGTATTGATATCATCCAATAACATGAACACTAACCAGCATCTCTATCATTCAGAAGCATCCAGAGGCTTGCACTATAAACAAGAAAGAGCCAAAGAAAACACAGCAAGTTTCATGCCACATAACAGGCATTCAAAGTCCAACATGGACAATGGGAAAGGTTGTTTGGAAACCTACAGAACAGAAAACCATCCCCCACCTCCATACTCTGCCCACCAACTCGCCACATCATTAGTCTCAGCAAACCTTGACCAACTGGATGTGCTTCTGACATGCAAGCAATGTGATCAGAATTTTAATAACCTTGTCTCTTTTCTTGACCATAAGCAATACTGTGGACAGCATACATTTGCACAAAATGACTTAAAAGATGTGCCAAAAGTGGAAGACATAAGGAAGTTTCAGACGGACCACACAAAAGCCATGTCATCTGGATCCAGTTACGCAATTTTGCGGAGTTCTTCAGATTTGCATCTGTCTTTGCTTGGACTGAACAAGAATGGGGAAATAGTGCCAGATAATGAAACCAAAGGAGATATAAAAGACGATTCAATGAAACTGATGCTACCATCTGCACCCCTGCCAGATTTAGAAATGGAAGATCCCAAATTGGATAGCCTTATCACAGAGGCTTTGAATGGACTAGGCTATCAGTCAGACAATGCAGAAATTGACAGCAGCTTTATTGATGCATTTGTTGATGATGACCTGACCACTACTAAATGTACATCAACAAGACAGACTTTGACTACCAAAGACTCCACAATATTTGAAGGTAGAACTAACAATGAATCAACATCCTGTGAGAGATCTCAAGCTCACTGCAAATATACGTTTGACTCAGACTTAGACAGCCTTAGTTCAGACAGCAAACACACAGATATCTCTTACAAAGAAAGCCAACAAGAGTTGATACAAAATGAAGGCCTCAAAGCAGAATCCTCTCCAACAGAGTCCCAGTCACAGGAGTCAAATTGCACACAAATTGAGTGGGAAGCAAGAAAGTCAGAACAAACAGAACACAACAATGATTACAGCTCTAAAATTCTTTTATCAAGCAATTTTTCTGCAAGATGTGGGCTTAAAAGCTTGCAAAGCAGCACAGCATTAGTTAAAACCTGTCCCAAGTCCACCTGTGCCAACAAAAGTCCAACAGCTCAGAAACCAATAGCAACAGAAGGAAAAAGGAAAAGGACAGGTGGAAGCTGGAGTAAAGAGCTTATTCACAAAATTGTTCAACAAAAGAACAAGTTGCATAAACTCCATGTAAAGGGCACCAAAAACATGCAGTTTTCACTTGTGATGGAGAGAGTGACTCCCACAGTGCAGAACCCTACTTTCAGGGAATATGATTACGTTTCTGACTCAGATGACGACTGTGAGCCTGTAAAAATAGCCAGTCAGGGACGTCTCAGCCAGAGCATTCGCTGCAAGTACACATACACTAAAGAGTGCAAGGGGAGGATTCGTGCTGACAAGAGCCGGGAAAGTTCATGGAAACAAAACAAAAATGAGTGCTTTGATCCCAAGAAAGATTTGGATGTCTCTCCATCCTTGATGAAAGACAACCCTGGTCACCAAAGGCTACGAAGACGGAGCAGTAGGTCTTCCACAAGCAGTGAACTCAGCACATCAATAAGTATTTGTAGCGACAGCATTAGTAGCCCAAAAAGTATTGATCATACAGATTCAGACTCTGAGAAAAGAACAGAAGTACAGAGGAAAGATCAAGACTCTCTTGAGCAGAATGTGTATGAGGAATCCCCGCCAAGGATACGAAAAGAGTCTAGCACATCACTTGCTTTGACCTTCACAAAAAATACAAAAAGGTACAGCACTGATAAGATACTACTCACTGAGCACAAGGATCGATTCACTACTTCAAAATGTTCAAGCATTATCTGTAAGACTGAAGAGACTGCATCGGAGCATACATTGACTAAAAGTACTGTCAGCCTCGCAAGATTCAAAACCACTAGAGTGGAAATAGAGGAAAAAGGGGACCACTATGGTTTTGAGGCAGGAATTCTTGCAACCACGGAAGAGCCATTCAAAAAAGATTACCCAAAAAATATCACATCACCAAGAGAGTCTGGTATAACACTGAATCGAATGGAAACAACAAACAATAGAGATTCTAGCCATGTTTTTACACTCAAAAAAGATGCTGTTGCATCAAAGGGTAAATCGCACAAGAGAACAAACAGTTCTGAATTTTCAGCACCCATTTTTGAGAAAGCCAGCAGTAACAACACATCAAGTGAAGAAGCCAACAGAAGCTCAAATTATCTATTCCCTGAACCCCCACCTTATTGCACTTCACTTGTGGACAAAGTCTGCTTATCACCTTCAAAAGTCCATGATGCTGCAGCACAAAAGGATGTGCAATGTCTCATTCCCTATCCTTCGGAACATGATCAAAGTCTTATAAAATCACCCCTTTCTTTTGACACAACGTCAATGTTTGGCGACCTTTCTGTGGGAGGTTTTGAGAACAATCTTTATCCAGATATTCAGCTTGCCAAAGACAGCTTTAGTCCTCTGGAAACCACAACAGATAAGAAGGAACTTTTTGAGTCGTCATTCTCACCATTCTTAGAGCAGAGAGACTGGAATCTGATGGTTAATGTTAGTCCTGTGCTACCAGATGAGATTTCTCAGTACAAAGAGGACTCTGACTCAAATGAGAATAAGAGCAATTTTAACCATGTCCCATTTGCTTTGTCAGAGAAATTAATGGACTACACTCCAAATCTCAACAGCGTGTCAGTTGATGATCTGGAAATAAAAAGAATTGTTACAGAGCTTGAGAGTCAGCTGCAAACAGCCAAGCTCAGCAGCCCTCCACCATTAGACAGTGAGCTGCCAAAACAGCTTACCATGAGCAAATTTTCTCCACTGAGACTTGACCCTGAAAGTGAAGATGAGGGCAGTAGCTTGCAGATAAACTGTTCCTCAGAGAACCTGGAAATTGCCAGACCAGTAGACTCACATTCAGCACTGTTTTCAGAACCTGACTTACCATGGTCTAGTCCACTCCCATTTGGATTGATGTGTGGACAGCAAGGTCTTCATACACCAACACATTCCTCTACTATAAACACACCAACTGATTCAGGACATGAACATTTGGATATAAAGGGCAGCATGGGGCTCACTGATTTGAACACAGAAAACAGTTCACCTCTGCACCTAGATAACAGAACAGAAAATAATGAGTGCTTGGACAAGTCAGAAGAGATGCTTGAACATGAAATTTACACAGAAAATCTGATGAAGAGCTTGGAAGTAATATCAGATTCTTTGTCTTCAGGTTTTACATCACCTCAGTCATCTCCTAATCAAGAGTGTGTGATTCCTGAGGAACATGAAAAAGACAATGAACACTCAGAACACATTGAGTCTGAACATGTAGAATTTAGAAACACAGAAGCAGAGCTCATAAAGTTCTCAGTGGAGGCAAACACATTTTCAGATAAACTAGAAGAGAAAACCAGTGACATTTCAGGGTCAGGAAATGAAACAAAAGCCAGCATAAATGAGACTAGTAATGACACACTTCATAATGAAGAATTAGTAGCTAATGAACAACAGCTTGCTGAGAGCTTTAGGAGTCCACAAACTGCATGCTGTGTGAACTCAAATGAAATTCACTCAGAGAAGTCTTCAGTCTCTAGGTATGAACACAAGCGTGAGTCTTCTGTCAGCCAAACTGAGAATGCTGAGTGTGATACACAGTTTGACGTAAAAGACTCGATGTATATTACGAAAAGTCCAGACATCTCCAAAATATCACACTTTTCAACATCCCCAACCATACCAAAAGACAAAAACACCTTGTGTGTTGAAAAAACACAGAAATGTGATAAAGATTCAGCTCTAATTGCAAAGCCAGAACTCATTTCTGAAGGCAAAAGGCAAGCATCTGACAAAGGTGGAACAACAGACTGTCCCTCTGATACAAACATCCAACCACCCCTTTCAAACATCAATTCTCTTCTTTGTCAAGACAATGTATCAGCCCATTCACAATTAAATAATACACAAAAGGTGGTTTCTCCTAAACATCTTCCTGTAGTTCAAGATGAACATATCTGTACAGAGAATGTGGAGAGAGCCATGCCTGATATGACATTTTCTGTGCAATCAGAATGTGAAGAGAATCAACAGAAGAACATTGAGCAAAGTCCTCAACTTTATACTGTGACTCAGGCACCGCAGTTTTCTCACAACTATATCGAAAGCCCTTGTGAACTGAGAGATAATGGTTCACTACCAGGCACAGTTACCCCTGTACTGAGCAAAAACAGACAAGACCAGCAAGACAAAAACTCAGATCACATAAATATTGGCAGGTCCGTAGATGCTTCTGATTCAGCAACACCAGAACTAGATAATTCATTTGTTCCCCATCAGGACTTAGTAAAAATCACAGAGAATAAAATTTCTAGCTCTGGAACACTGTTGTCTGTGGAGGACAGCATCTCAAAACAAATTTTTGGTGAGACTTCTCAGCAATCTGGGCCATTGGATGGTTCTCAAGATACAGGTGCACTGTATGATTTGAAACTTAGCCCCCTGAATTACAGTGAAACATGCTTCAATGACGACAACTTTACCTCTACATGTTTAAACAAAGGAAATGAACAGTCTGATGTCAAATCAAACTCCACAGACAATTACATTCTCAATGCCTGTGCTTTCTCTCTTGATAAACCATTGTCATCCAGCCTACTGTATAATGCAAATGAACCAGAGCCAAATATCCAGGGCCACCTGATTGGACTTGATATACCTGAAAATTCAATGAATGTAAACATCCAAAATGATATTAAATATTCAAATGTCTCAGCTTCCTGCAGCAATTATGTTGAGGATGTCACTACAATTGACACTGAACAAGTCTCAAAACTTAACCAGAGTGACATGAATGGTACTCTTGTTCCACATGAAACTGTTGATTACATGGATCTGCAACTCACACTTCTGAAGAAAGTAGATTCTGAGAAGATGGACAATCAGATGATCACCAATGAGCATGACGCAATGCAGAGGTCCACCATGTTAGATGTTAAGGAGACATCTAAACCTCTGATACCTTGTGAAAAAGCAGTATCCATGGGTCTTGCATGCACATCTGTCCAAAATGAAGGACAGAATAGTTTAAAGTCAAGTGAGACAAAATCCTCATCTAAAAAGGGTGGTACACAGATTGCAATTCAAGGAAAATTTCAGTGTGAAATATGTGCAATGTTCTTTCGTACACAACCTGGACTTAAAAGACATAAAGCCATGAAGCATGTAGTAAAGACTGAAGGGATTTCACCCATTGAAAATGTAAATATGAGTAGTCAAGTATCCATGCCCATTTATAATATGTCACACCCAACAGAAAAAGCACTGAAAGATAGCATGGATGTAATGGGTCCAGCCGTTCTTTCACATTCAAGTGAAATCTCAGATGGACAAGGGCAGCAAGCGGATGCACATTTGATCTTTGAAGTGATTGCAAGTGATATTGATATGTCAAGGACCTCAGAAAGTTGTCATACTGATCAGACAACTCTTGTTAATGAAAAAGCAAATAACAGTATCAACACCATGGACATCAGCAGTGAAATGTTTGGTCCACAACTGGTAAAGCAAGACAATTTTTCAGATGAAATACTCAGTACTCTTAAAACAGATATCTTGCAGGCTCTCTCTCCAGATTCCCCCTCAATGGTGCAACAAAACTCTCCTAAGTCACCTGAAAAACAGATCCCAGCTAGCAGTCACAGCTATCATGAAGTCAATGTGAGAGAGGAACAGATCAGCACTGAAGAGCAAAAGGAAGAAACAACTTCTTCCACAGAGCCTTCCAATTTGCATAAGAAAGGTGATGCATATGACATTGACGATGTTGTAAAGTATTGTGATATTAACCCAAAATCTGTACAGACAGAAGATATCCACTATCCACTTGGGGATTCTTCTGTGGATATCAAGCGTGAGAACACCTGTTCTCCCACAGAAGACAGTCACATGCTTACTGGTACTTTAGGAATTGGACCTGATCTCAAGGCTTTCTTTGATGATGAAAATACTTTTTCTCAGTTATTCCCAAGAAATGATGACAGGAAAAGAAAGAAATGTGCAAGGGTCTATGGTAAAAGCAACAAAAAGCAAAAACAACTGTCCTGTATAGTTTTAGACTATCCACCCACTGGTGCCTTTATTGATAAGTATGCAGAGTCTAAAGAAAACAAGTTGGGAAACATGTTCACCAACGGCACAAGTGACCCTTGTGAATACGAAACCATATCAATAGACAATGATAACATACATGCAACGACTCCCAAAAGCTTAGTCAATAGTTCTATAGAGAACGCTTGTCACTCAAAAGATAACCTAATAGATCAGCAGGCTGGTTACGAGGAAAATGCAGAAACTGGCATTAAAGAATTCTTATATGAGAATGAGGGCACAATTAGACAAACCTTAGTGCACCAGGATGATTCACATGACTGCACTGTGCCAGAAAACACAGTGTCATCAGTTCCTCAGGAAGATTGTAAACCAGAGGTTCCTACTACAGCTTGCCCTATCCGACTGGTCTGTGTTCAAGAAAATGCATCTTGTTCACCAAGCATTGACATACCAAACCATAACACTACAATTCAGATTTCTGTACCATTTTTTGAGCCTGAGAGAGATATGCCTTTGGTTGCAACCATTGCAAGCACAGAACTGAAAGACCCTGTAAGACCTTGCAAAAAGCCTATCGAGCGGAAGTGTAGGAAACGCATGGAATCTGGACTCAAACCAAAGGATAAGCAGTACAAATGCAAGGTGTGTTTCACATGGTTTCTCACCTTAGGTGAGCTCGACTTCCACAAGCTCTCTCACAATCCATCACCTCCCCCAACTTGCTATATGTGTGTCCAGCGCAAGTTTACCTCCCGGGAACAGCTTAGGGACCATCTCAGGGAGAAACATGCCAAAAACAAAGCAGGTGTTTGGACTTGTGGCATGTGTTTGAAAGAAATTTCAGATGTCTGGATGTACAATGAACACTTGCGTGAGCATGCCACACAGTTTGCACGAAGAGGGCAGTCTCAGAGTTCCCTTTTGGACATGCCTGGGTGTTTCATGCAGGAAAATGCTGTGAAGAACTTCATATCTTCAATAATGCAGCATCGGCACAGCAGACCTTCAAAAAACAATGTTAAACCATCATCTAAGGAAGAGAGAACATCTTTTGATGTTATTGGACAAGAGCCAAAGGTTCCAGAGGAGGCTTCCACAATTCTGACGACTAAAATGAGTATTGGGGGAGGAAGTAAACATTGCGCACTGACAACGCTTGAGGTTCTACCTAAAGCAGAGACTTCTTCCAAAAATGCTGAGATGCATCCTAACTGCAAAGACCCTTCAAGGGACTGTCACCACTGTGGCAAGCAGTTTCCAAAGCCTTTCAAGCTCCAGCGCCATTTAGTGGTTCACAGCTTGCAAAAGATTTTCCTTTGTCACAAATGTCCAGTGTCCTACCAAGAAGCAAAGGAGCTTAAAGACCACCTTAAAAATGAACATGAGGAGACAGATGAGCCAGACTCAAAGCACACCACACTATATACTTGTGAACTCTGTGCTGATGTCATGCATGTAATCAAGAAGTCATTCATCTGCAGTACCTGCAACTACACGTTTTCAAAAAAGGAACAGTTTGATCGTCACATGGAGAAACACCTTGCTGGAGGGAACAAGATTTTCAAGTTCAGGGGAGTTGTGAGACCTCGCAAGCCTTTTAATTCAAAAGATGATCAATCTGACACACCACCAAACAAGAAAAGGAAAGCAACTGAGAGCAGCTTAGACGTCGCAGTGTCACACATGCAAGGTATCAAATCGGTGTTGCCCATCATAGATGACACTGTACAGAACACTACTGAGGAACATTCTACGGAAACAAACAATACCAGTGTAAAAATTGAAGATGAGGCTGAGGACTTCTCTGAAGTTGCCAGGGATATTATCGAGTGTACAGTGCAAACAGATTCTGTGGAACAGAGCCTTCCATCGACAGAGCTGAAGGAAGAAAATGAAAGCTCTTCTCCATCTTATGAAATGCAAGCAGACGAGCCCAGGGAAGTCAGTGCAATTGACAAAGGAGCTCTGACAGAGATTTGTGACGTTAAAATAGAAGATGACTGTTGCACAATTCCAACGACATTGTTAGTTTCCGAGATTGACATTTCAAGCGTTACCAAACTTAATGAAGACAGGGTGGAGACAAACCCTTCAGCAAGCCTTGAAAATGCGAGTGAACAAAAGGAAATAAGGCAATCAAGTCAATGCACCATTCAATTGTGCGGTCAAACAGATATAAGTTTACCAAAACAAGTAATGCAAGGGCTCTCATCTTGCAATGACTTTGAACTCTCATCTGTGAAGCAGTCTTCAAACGAGACAAGCGACTTGAAGCAGGATCAAACAATTGAGGCTTTATTCTCCATCAAGAGAAATGACAATAAACAAGATGTTCACACTCATCACAGTGAACAGCTAACTACTGCTCTGACTAAGCACATAACTATGGTCAAATCTGAGGAAACTATGAAACAAAGTCTTGAAAATAACCTTAGTACCACTGATTCTGCACGTCACACCAACAGCTCTAATACATGTGAAGACAAGGACTCAACCAAGCAACAGAAGAAGAGGAAAGATCTTAAGACACCTCACAGCTCTCAGAGAACGCAATCTCCAACTGCAAGGGAAAATTTGGGGATTGACCCAAGGGCCAAAAAGAAGTTCAGACCTAGCAGGTTTGAAAATATTGATGGACAAAGGAAAAACGAACTTCCCAATGACTATCCAGTGCTTACATCAGTAAAGGATGACACAGTCAGTAACAAAATAATCTCTAAGCATAAATATGGTTCATCTAATCTGGGCCTTCAACTGAAGAAAGGTTCTGTAGATGGTTTCTCACCAAAAAAGGTTGAGATTGTGCGTCACTTCACCGGAGATTGCAAAGGGAAAAAGAACATTCCTAAGAGACCCATCCATTCCCCTTCTTCCAGGATCTCCACCCTGAACAATTCCTTTAACAAATCACGGTCCAAGCCAGGGGTCAGATCCATAGAGACTCACTCATACCGTACTGCAGAGTCACAAAACAACCTCCTCAGCCAGCTGTTTGGCCAAAGACTAACTAGCTTTAAAATTCCTTTAAGGAAGGACACTTCTGAATCAATTAAGGATTAAATGAATGCTATTAACGGGGAGGTAATTAAGTGATCCACTAGGCATGTGATTAAGGCAGTTTATTCATGAGACTAGGATTGTATGGCCCTCCTCTGTGAAATCATTTAACTCCTTGTTTAGTCACTTTATTGCATTCCTCTTGTAAATGTGTATTTACATATATGTGAAGACCAACAACAAAATGTATGAATATAGGATGAATATGTTGGTTACAAATTTATTTTCTCTATTTTATAGTGGAGCATTATCTCTAAGAGACTGTATTTCATCAACAACAAAGAAAGGTTTTTGGAAAAGAATTTACTTGAAAATGAACTGAGAATATTTGTTTTCCAAATAATGCATGACACTTTAACATTACATGTCCTTAGATGTTTTCCTAGCAACAGGACCAAAAGACATCCTAAGTCTGGATCATGTCAATGTGCTTTATTTTATATGCTTCAGAGAATTACTCCTTCATACTCTTTTTCTTTACTGTATTGCGGAGACACTCATTAGTATTAGCTTTTGTATCATCACTAATTGGTGCTATGTTATTTTATAATAATAATTATTATTATTTGTGTAATGTGAACACAATGTCTTATAACTGAAGGGAACATGTAGCAATTACACTCATCAAATCATTGCTGGTACTCAGTTTTAGAGGAAATTACACAAAAATACTGTGTAAGATCAATCAAAAAGAAAGGATTCATTTGTGTCCTAATTTGATCTGTTCAGAGGAGGGCAAGGGAAAAGCCTTTTCCAAAACTGTATTTAGTTTGATTTCATCTATAATATGAACTCAGGTGCTATTATTGCGCATGAAACCCTTAAGAATTCTTCCCATGCACTGATGTTACCATACACAAACCCCACACATGATCATCTATGTCCCCCAGTTCTTTAATAATTACTATTTACTAGAACAAAAGGTGCTTTGTCATGTTTATATGTATCTTATATTGTATAATATTGTAGGTTGATTATTTCCAGTGCAATGCATAATGTCAAAGTTCTATTTTAATAATGTGCAAAAGATGAAGAGAAAAAAAGAAAGCAAAATACATAGCCTACTGAAGGCTTATGAGTGGATCACAAAGTGCATCATATAAACTTGGTTATTAAATTTTTTTGCATCAAGTCTTTTGTTTCTTTGTCATTCTGATGGTTTCCTTATTTTATGCTTGGATCGGTCAAAATGAAACGGTGTGCTTACAAATGTAGACACTTCTCACAATATAAGGTGAAAGAATGAACTGTGTGAAGTGTGCAATAAGAGATGCAGAGTACAGGTTTTTTTAATCAGTCAAGAACTACACTGTATCCTTTGAATTCACATTTAATGATCACTTTAAATTGACATTCACAATGAAAAGGTGAAGATCATAGAGCCATCAAGGGTTGACAACTTGTTTTTAGTAGGGAGAATGACACGACGTCTTCAGAAGCAATATATGGTGGGGTCCAAATCGCAGGCCACTAGTAAAAATGCTTCTATTTTGGATTTGTTTTCCATTTCAAATGATACCATAAGCATAACAATTAGACTGAAAAGTTGAATTGATAGTTTAAAGCAAAAAGACACAAACCAAATACTTAGAAATACCTTTTATGACAGAAAAAACTCAAGCTTATATGAACTGCATAAGTTTGTCGTGTAAAACCTGATGATCATGTTATTCAGCATGATTTGACAATGTTCTAAATAGTATTCGGTACTTCAGTGGAAGTGCTCAAATGTCACAGATTTGCTTATTTGTTTCACTCATTTTTTGTAAAGTATCTCAAAATCCTAAACCTTGATTATTTCCAAGTCTGAATTAGATTTTGAATCCCATTTTTTCAGTGTGGCCTCTGACTTTTGAACCCCACTGTATTTATACAAATTTCAATTCCTAAATGTATTAATTAGTTTTGATTAGTTTCCCTCCAGTAACTCCACACTACAATCTAATGACAATAACTCTAATTCTGAATTACTTTTTACTGAGTAAACAGTAATGAGTTTGCTCAAAAACAATGACACATCATTCCATAATCATGCAAACACAATGGCACAATAATTACCCAAAAAAGAGCTTCTACTGTTTACGCAAATGCACATCACAAACAACAGGAAATAAAGTTTGGCTTTTTGATTAACTTCACTTATCTGTTGTTGACTAACAGACAAGTCATTTCAAGCTGATTTATCACTGTGTGTTTAGTGGCTTGTATCCCTACATGAGCCTTATTCACCTTCACATAGGAATAAAAAGCCATAAGACACAACAGCTGTAATGGGAGCACCGCAGTGAGGAAACTCCCTGGCTTTCAACAAAGACGTAGGGGCCCGTATAGGAGGCACCTGGTAGAAGAAAGAAAGAGGAAGGAAAAGGATTGATAACTTTGAAAAGATGATGACAAAGCTAAGCAGGCAGAAAGATAGATATTATAGTGTGAAATTGAGATTATGATCTCAGCTATCATAGAGGCGTTCATAATGTGTCTCGGTAGGCGTCAAGAGCGAGGCATTTCCAAGACAGCTACATTTCTGTGAGGTCTAATGCTTTAATCAATCATACCATGCAATACACAAAAAAAGCTGCTGTAGCCGTGAATCTTGTAATTGCCACTGATTACTCTTTTGGTTTTAAGCAAATATGCTGCGAAACTCATGATTAAATGTTAATTTAATTATGCAAACAGTGATTAGTTCAATTATTCAGAGCAAATTTTGCCACAATGAAAGGTCCTCATTAAACTACAGTAACCGATTGCTAATGGGGGAATTTATATGCAGGAAAAAAAGGCACAAATGGTCAGGGCGGCTGATTTGAATTGCTGACAATCACTCAAGAAAAAGAAAACAACTTTTCATTGTTTTCATTTTGTCTCAGTGCTGCTTGTTGGTGCCAAGCAATAATTGTACATCTCCTTGTCAGGGCTGTTCTGATCATTTCATCTTTGAGCAAAATCTCCTGGGAGACAGGACAGCTTTGCTCTTTGAAGTGGAGTGACATTATCACTGGCTGGCCCTGAAAATAGCATCAGTTTTGCCATACTGCCACTCACAGAGGTCTGAAGATCAGGGCCAGATAGAAATGGGCGACTGGTCAGCGGTAATGACATGGAGTCTAAAGGGAACAGAGGCCATCTTCAATCTCACCTTTCAATCCCAGCAACCCCCAGTCCCCATTCAGCAGCGTATAGTGCCACTCACAGCTTTTGTCACTGATGGAAAATTACTGGGAATTCCATCACATTGCCCAGATGTCAGAGATGGAGAGCGACAGCGGGAGAAAAAGCGATAAATGTGACTATCTGGTTCGGGGAGAGCTTTCGGCTCCCTATGCCACAACACAATATTTAATCGGGGGGGGAGAAAAAAGTCATTTTGCTGTTAATTTATGGCTCATTTGGGGGATAATACCAGGCTGTCATCCATTTACAAGAGTAACGGGTAAAGATGATTTGATGAGAAGGTTCCCCAGTGCTGGAAAACAGAAAAAGCAACACAGGTAATGCCTTCAAAGGAGGTTATGATTGTGTTTTGTCAGTATCAAGCCATGAATAGAAAGCCCCCAGCACTTCATCATAAAACCAAACAAAGGACAGCCTTAAACATCTAAATCAGACCTACTTCAGCATCTCAGTGGGTTCCATTACTGCTTTATGAATATGAAACAAAAAAGAACTGGATAACACGTTTTATGTTGTTTGTATATATTTAAATAACAATCTATTAGAAAAGTATTCTTAATGCTTTATAATGCCTAATAATGTACTTAATCAGTTGCATGTTCTGGTAAATTAACCCAGTTATATTCCAATGGATGATGCTATTATATAAATATTTATATCTAATAATTTAATGATGGCAAGTAAAACAAAATTTTAATGCAATGCTCACTTTAAAATTCATAACAGACCATTATAATTAGTGCACAAGTTTTACATTACATTATACAGCTGTCATTATCATTAAAAAGTCTTCTTAATGTGTTAATTCAATATACAGTAACATTATAAAAAAGTTTGTCATTTTTGCAACAACAAAAAAAACTGTAAAAATGCCATATTCTCCAGAAGGATTATGAGCTGATGCCCTCGGGCAGGAGATATAGGGTACCAACTTGGAAGTTGAATTGGTACATTTCTCTATTATTGAAATTATTGAAAATAAAGTGATGAATTGTGTGTGGGCGAAGGGTAACGTAATATTAGTGTTGTGCAATATGTGATGTATGTGTTTGTTTTTTTGGTTGAAATGTAATTGAACAGTGGATTGTTGTGTGTTTGACCTGCTCTCTTGATTGCCTAAGACAAATTTCTCCTAAGGGAGATAATAAACAAAATAATAATAATAAAGCTTTTAAACATCAACTATAACTATGGATTTTCCAAGTAAAAAAAAAAAGAATTACCATATAATTCACAATGGGAAAAAAAGGGCGTTTTGTGTTACATTTTTTATTTGGTGAATGTCTATAGATTTTTTTTTTTTTTTTTTTAAAGGGGTTGCACACCGGACGAGAATCGCAACGCTGCACCGCGTCTCGGACAACTCAGGTATCGCACACCGGATGCGCACATTCTACGATTATCAGTTTATATTCAGCAATATTATGTTTAAAGACATTATGAAATTAAGATAATGTCTATACTATGTTATGATTGTACTGTACAATTAAATACAATCGTTGCTAAGTCTGCAGCCTGAACATTTTACCTCAGGGTGTAACTTACATTAACTGAATTCAATGAGAATCTCACCTGAAAATCTGAAAACATCAGCAATCTTCATCCACACAGCTGATTTCTGTATTTTGTCCCTCTGAATCAGTGGGTCGTTGCATATAATTCAAGGTATTTCCCAATTTCATTGAGTTTTCCGTCATTACGCTATACTCTACAGTATCCAGCTGTAGTAGTGTGTTCTTATAGGTCTATGTTTAGGCTTTATTCAAGCAGTTAAACTATAATTGTAAAAATAAAGATATTTTGCAGCACAGGGTGAAGTCAGTATGTACATTAATGACGATCTGAGACAATAATAATGTAAATTTAATATAAAACTAGGTAAATGGCGCGGCTGGATTTTGAACAGCGTCCTAAGTCGTAGCTGGGCACCACGGACAGACGCTGAATGGCGGTGTGTGTACACTCATAGAAAATAGTGTATCCGAATTTTAAAGACGTGGCGTGGCATGGCATGACGTAGCGCGGCGCTGAGCTTCTCATCCGGTGTGCGACCCCCTTTAGTGTTGTTTTAAATAAAATTATAGTAATACCTTAAAACAGTATAATGCTTCAAACCATAAGCCGTCTTCATCGAAACATAGTCTTCATAGAAAGTGTGACAAAAGATTGTTTTCAAAGCTCCATGTCACAGCTCTACCTATCGGATCCTCCATGCTTCGTGAGTTTTAGATTCGCCTGTCAGCATGAGAAAAAACACTTTAAAGACACGAAAAGTATGAGTGTGGTAAAGACAACAAAAGTGACTGTCCCTCAACAGCCTGCGCAGGCAAGCTATTCCTCAATGTTTCCTTAAAGCTTTGAGAAGCTGTGTATGCATCACAGGGTTTTGAAAGTCACATCTGAACTACAATGATGTTCTTTTGAAATCTTGAGTAGTCTCACAGGTCGCATTAGATGCCACCTGCTGTCAGCACTCGCTGCAACAAACCAAAGCAAACCGAGTCCTTGATCTTGAAACAGAGCAAGAGAACTTGAGTGCATGCCATTCATTTCAAAAAATGCAGTTGAAGAGAACATGTAGTGGCACACAGTTCACTCAAGGTCTTGGTTTAATGTTCTACATAGATTTTAAAATGATTGCGGCTGCCCCCAAAACAAACCAGGTGGATATCAGGCCGCATGACCTCTGAGATTGGGGTGACTGCAAAGTAGACAGCGAGCACCGTCTCTGTAATGAGTTGCCGCCCCTGACACCATCATCTAGCATCGGTTGCACATTTAGATTGGCCAAGGTACGAGTTGATGAGCTCTCAAATTGTTCTCATGAAAAGTTCAGTGAAAACAAGTCTTAAGCCTGGGGGTAAAACTCAATTAATTATTAATGTGGTGTGTCATAAAGGACATGACAAGACTCGAAGGGAAATGCTAAACACCTTAAAGCTAAAATAATACCTCCTCTTGGGTTCTCAGTGATTTGGAATACAATTAAAAACTCAATTTGAAAGGTTTGTGAGAGTTATAGCGGCACAAGATTAATTCGCAATTTGAGAAATGGCCGTTTAGGGCCATCAGACAATTTTTGGCTTGTTAGCAGTACGGTTTATTCTCTTCCCAGAGGTAATATGTCATACTTCATTAATTCTTAATAGACATAGCCTGAAACAGTGCAACTATTCATGTTTCACCACTGCTACATCCTCTCCTTAACTGTCATTCCCCTAAGGCGTTTTTCCCCCAGTGTGAAAAGCTGTAGAGCGGTTTGCACTAGCATTGCATGTGTCTGAGCGTGAAAGTGTGTGTGTGTGTGTGTGCATGTGTGAGAGATCGCAATTGACAAGGGTATAGCCCGCTAACAAACAACTTAAAATGTCAGGGAATCCAACTGTCAGGCAGCTCAGAAGTGACACGGGCCGTGGCGGTGGCATATTTGATGGTAAATCCCAGTGCTGGTTGTGACTCACTCAGATTAGAGATGTGATTCAGGGTACACGTCAAACTACCGAAGACAGGCTGACTTTTAATTACATCTATTACAAAATTGAGAGTGTTAGAGTGAATGAGCAGCTATTGATGAACAAACACCGCCGGCTCAGATTAGCAACAAATTCAACATGCTAGATAAATAGTCCATAACTGAAAAAAAAAAAAACATCCATCTGTTTGTGATTCACATCAATCTTTTTACTAGACTTCAAAACATATACATTTATAAATATATTTTATTAAAAAAAAAAAATAAAAAAAAAATATATATATATATATATTAAAATAATTAAATAATTTTAATAACAACACGTATATATAAGCTATATGTTTTAAATCAGTTTTATATGTATTTTATAAATCTTAAAAATATATACATTATATGAACAATTAAAAAATATGAAAAAACATGTATTTATATATTTTTTATGTATGTATAATACTAATAATAATATGTATGTTATACATTAGTTTTAAATGTTTATTATCTTAAAATATATAAATATATAAAAATTATATAAAAATACATATATATATATATATATATATATATATATATATATTTAAAAAATGTATATAACATGTATTCTATATTTTTTTTTTTCAAATGTATGCAGTTTATAAATATTAAACATTTAAAAATATTAACAATGTATATAAAAATGTATAAATATATTTAAAGATTATATATTAAATTATATAATAATTATTATTTATATTATTGTGTGTTATATATAGCCATATTCATATACATGTTCTTAATTTATAAAATATTTAAAAATATATATAGAATATTGAAATGACACCCAGCTTACAGTTACAAATGTATTACATTCATTGTTTGCGTGTTGATCTCTATACTCAGTGAGATAACTGGAGTGCACAATTCTTCAAGACATTGCTGAACATGCCTGGAGACCGGGATATATATATATATATCATTGCATTTACATTACATATGTATTCCGAGAGTTGTATAATAAAAGCTCTTGCCTATTAAAATAAGGCCTACTAATTAACCATTAGTATCAGATGTAGGGTCACTATATTTCCATTAACTATACCAAAAACAGCAACTTACCAAAACCATATTACATCAATGATCGTTTCACACAAACACAAATACAGTACTCACTCAATAGGACAACACACTGAATCTACAGACATTTAGAGTATATTTAGCAATAAAATTAAATAAATAACCCGGTTATGTTTTGAAATTAATATTAAGGACCTCAACCACCGGTTGACATAAATGATTCAGAATAGACAACACTAAAAAAAATCATGAATTACATCTACTCACTGACTTAAATTACAGCATCAACTCCCTGAGAAGTAAAAAAGGGACCTTTGATACACACCTGTGCCATCCACCATCACCACTCGCCTTCCATCTGTGTCTTTCCTCTGTCTTTCATCCCTCTCTCTCTCTCTCCCCCTCACTCTCTCTCTCTCTCTCCATCTGAGAGGAGGAATGAGTTGGTGAGTCTTCGGCTCAGTGAGGTACAGATTGGGGCTCAGCTGCAGAAACTGACATCATCCTTACAAGAGCGCAGGTTTACCCCTCCCGTAGTCTCTCTCTCTCTCTGTCTCCCTCTCTCTCCCCCTCTCTTTCTCTCCATCCCCCCCCCCCCACACGCCCCCACTCGTGTCATCACCGAGCCCTTCCTCATAAACGAAATACATTGGTTACAGAAAATAAGGAGCGAATTCGCCCGCCTTGGCTGTTTGCGTCGCAAATCTGCTTTATATTCAAAGTCTCCTAACACGCCGTGTGCTGTGGGATCAATAGCATTAGCATGTTCCCTGCAGCCACAGGTTTGAGAACTCAAAGTGTGAGGCGGTCACATGCACCGGGGAGCGTGCTGTCCACGCTTCTGCCAGAGGTTATTAGAGACCGGCGACCGGGAGACACTCTTACAGAAAGGATCTCGCTCGAGAGCCACGTTTACCAATGCGCAAGCACATGCGAACACGCACATATCTCTATCACCTCTCCCTCCCGCTGGAATTTTCCTGTCCCAAGTCATTTAGATTTTCATTTATCATTGTAAGGTAAGACTGTGGCAGCTGTTATTAAAATAGATTGCCTCTGCTAAAACGCCGTAATGCGGGTTGCGTTGAGAGCCGCATATACAGCTGCCTGATTTGTATACTGTAAATATGGATACACACGTGCTATAAACATATGGATGCATCAGTATTCCCTGAAAGGAATTAAATGGAGAAAAATATGACAGCCGGTTAGGTGTGTTTTCTCCAGTTGTTTATGTCGCAGACAGCGTCAGAAATGAAGATGACATTGTAAATTACCCTGCCAGTGTGGCAGACACAACTAAGCTTGGCCTGTTTATTTATTTATTTATTTATTTTTTTGGTTGTGTTTTTTATCTCCACTTCAGTTTCTCAGGAGACTTGCATTCAGAATTCCTTCTCTTGTTTCCATAGTGACACTTTTTCCTCCTTTGTATAAGCATGTGCACTATGTGTTGCCGTGGATAGACGTTTCGCAGAGAGGAGCGTTCGCTGGTGTTAATTACCATGTGTACAATTAAACGCTGTTCATTAACAGGCTGTTTTATTTTACATACATCTTGGGGAATAATTTAATCACCCTGTAAAATCTGCATAATTATGAACTGACTGATAAAAGCCACATCAAAAAAAAAAAAAGAAGGAAATGCATACTTTACTTTTTAACTCCATCCACTAAACAACTTAAATTGGATCTGTAGAGCATTACGGCATGAAATACTGTAGTACAAAGGAACATGCACAACGTAGCTTCAACTTCCTCTCTCAGTGGAAACTGCAAACCTATTATCTGCTAACAGACCAGTGGGTGGTAGATGGAAGTGCTCGATCACCTCAGTCAAACAAGAAGGTCTAATGATGAGCTCTTAAATTGTTCACACAAAAAGATCAGCTGAAAAGTGTAAAGCCTGGGGGTAAAACTCAATTCATTATTAATGTGCTGTGCCATGAAGATCTGAGTGGGGAAATGCTAAACTTAAAAGCAGGGCTCCGAACAGGTTCAAGGAACGGAAACAAAATCAAGTTTAATCGTTCTGAACAGAAACACTTATTTGAAATTACCATTAACTGGTTAATAATGTTATTTTATCATTCTGTTTAATATTTTAATTTGGCAGTCAACCAATCTAATATACAGACACGCATCCGGTTTTCTCCCAAATGTTTACGTTCACTTAAGACATAACCGACTGTATTTGGGTTGTTGATGTGACGTGGCATTTTCACTGTCACACAAGATAAAAATTAATATAATTATTATTAATTAGTATAATTAGTATAAAACTGCTTTGTCTTTTTTTACATTTTTGAGCCAAATCTCAAAATTGTCCTATGGTGTGACTCTCAAACATGGTTCAATAAATTACAACTTTTATAAATCAAAAAGAAAAGCATACAAATGTTAATAAATACCTCAGTCTATTTTTGTAAACGACAATCATTTTTTTCATCCATATATTTCTAAAAGCATAGGAACTTGATACATTTTGTCACTGAAAATCATGTCCTCTGGTGTGACACCATATCCTGATTTTAAATCGGGCAATTCCACTGACAAGTTTAATCAGTTGAAGGACCCCATTCAAGGTCATGTTACTTTGAAGCCCATGATGTGCACATGGTAAGATTTTGTCTCTAAATATTTAAAATTTTTGGAACCACTATAAAAGTGTTCTTTGGTGCGACACCCCTATATTTTTAATTCTTTCTGTCACAAAGGACACATTTCAGTAAAAATGTTTAAAAAACAGTGAAAGAATTGACAAAGTAAGTGACCCCTTATATTTTCTCAAACATCCGACTTCAGACTGCATAACAATATGCATTTTTTCTTCAAAAGTGGTGTTTTACAAAAAAAGTTTTTACTGCTTATTTGTCAACTACCCATTTATGTAATCCTTATGTAAACCTTGTGTGTATTTGACAGTTTAAGCACAATAAGACACGAAAGATAACTTAGTTTAGTACTCACATGCAGTTTGACAGGCTTTTAGTGTGCACACACTTCGGGTGTACACACTCAGAAAAACGCATGTTAGAACAACTTGCAAATAAAAATTTTAACCGGCAAGGCTGTAAAACGTATGCAAATAATAAACTTTTGTGATTGTGATTAACTGCAATGTCACGTTAGCGTAACCCTCCTGTACCTCTGCGTTTACGTGATGTGAATGTACATCAAGTTGTACAGTATGTTGGGACGGAGACAGCAGAACTGCAAGTGATGTGCACTGCAGCACGATACTATGATATTTCAGCGGATCATGGAGACATTTTAATCGTTCGTGATTAAAAACTCGAAATTAATCAAAAGTTTATTGTAGCTATGCGAGCACTCAGTTTTTCCTGTCGTTCAATACATTTGGCCAAAATCATGTGTTATAAAAGTGCTATGCACAGGTTGTATTGGCTATGATTAGAGGGCAAATACCAGACTGACACTCTTCTCTGCTCCTCAAATAAATAAAACATTACCCTTTACAAACATCCGTGTTTTTGAATAATGAAAACGCTTATTCAAAGAACCAGTTGTTTATTTACCCTGGGCTGCCAACAAGCAGAGACGGTCTCCAAAATATGTGAAGGACTTCATTCACGATTTAGGCGGGTGGAGCAACTGTATGAAGTTTTGGCGACAGTTTGAAGAAGTTACGAGGTTTAGTCACAAGCTCTAGTATAAAGCTATTTAGTATAAAGATTTATTCAAGTTCTGGTAAAAAGTATAGGCAAAAAAAAGTAACATTATTAACTGGATTCTTTTCTAAATCAACACGTTTTCGGAACTGTAATGTTACAGAAGGAACGCAGAGCAGTTAAAGGTGCAGTGTGTAAATTTTAGCAGCATCTAGCGGTGAGGTTGTGAACTGCAACCGTCCACCACTCACCCCTCCCTTTCGGAGCACATAGAGAAGCTACGGTGGCCGACACAGGACAAAGACGTCGTCGTCTGAGACAGCAGAGAGTAGCTAGCGCTCTGTAGAGAAGTTTGTCCGTTTAGGGCTACTGTAGAAACATGGCGGCACAAAATGGCGACTTCACTGTAAGGGGACCCGCGGTGTATGGAGATAGAAATGGCTCATTCTAAGGTAATACAAACATAACGGTTCATTATGTAAGGTCTTTATACACCACTGAAAACAGTTATGTATATTATATTGCATTTCTGTCAATAAATCCTCTAAATATTACACAGTGAACCTTTAAAATACTGATTCTGCTCGGAGTGAACGGATTGATTTTATTGTCCGTTTTTAAGCCCTGCTTAAAAGTTTAAAAAAGTAAACAAAAAACCTGGGCTCATGTTACACCTGACATCCAATTCAAATGAAATGGTGAAATGGTAGTCTTTGTTGGCTCTTTCTATTTTTCACCTTAAACACTATATCTAGAAAGCAGAAAGGCCGATGGCCAATGTAATGCCAACATACTGTACATAATTCAACAATGTCAAAGGAGAGGTCCACAAAATGGCTAAACATTTGAAAACATAATTCTGTTTAAAGCAGCATACTGTTTTGCACATTTTTCCCTCTTACATGGACATAAACCTTTCCTTTTTCAAATTGGTGAATGAAGTTTGAGGTTGTCAGTCATATCCGACGCTGTATTTTGCATACAGCAAATCTCCCTTTATGAATACGGTCAATTTCGAAGTGTTTATATCCATAAGAAACGATATTGGGAGATTCTCTTCTAACTTCTGTATTTGGCACACTCATTTTTCTTTGTCATGCAATCGCCCATACTCTGATCAGTGGTGTCAGTGGTTCCGAGGCTTTGTTTGTCAGCTGATGTTGCAATGATTTAAAAAATAATAATAATAATTACAGTTGTTATGAAGTCATTGTCGAGTCATGCGGTTCAAGTCTTGATTCATTGATTCTTTTTCTTCATTTATTCAATCAAGTCACAAGTCCTTAAATTTGTAACGAGTCCTCCACCTCTGCAATCAGTGTAGATCTCGGCAGAAACTGCAAACGATTACGAACCCAAAAGTGTCTGCTATCCAGACTAGTAGGTGGTAGATGGAAGTACTCAATCACTGCAAGACAAACACGAAGGTCTAATGATGTCAGGGATAAAAAAGCTGGGGGTTTTGATGGAGACTTTATGAATGGATTTGTTCTTTCATGCCATGCCACTAAATCAGCTCAAATGGGTTTGTGGAATGCCAATTGCACACTAAATCCAGCGAGTGACGTGCCTGCGATGATTATAAATGGCCGCAAGATGAGTAGGCTAAAGTGCATCTTCTGGTGTTATTAAATGATTTATAACAACATCTTTCTGTTATGTATATTTACTTGCGGCTTATTACTTGCTTAATACTGCACAGTACATACTATAGACTAGTACTTTAACCCCTTTACGTACGACGGCCCCAGATTATTGTTGTTCAACATTCACTGCACATTAAAACATCACACTCTTACTTGATCTGGACAAACCGAGTATCATTAGAAAGATTAAAGACTCCAGCTTCGATATTTGACCACTGTTTATGATAAAATTAGGTTGCAGTGACAATTTCTTAATTTATGCCAGGAGTGGAAAATAATCAATTTTCTATATTTTGAATAAAATAATTCAGTTCATTCATATTCTCTCACGTCTGCTCCAGTTTATTTGTGTTCACATAGATGCACTAGACAGTGTCTGTTAGGGCTCTTAGTCAAAACGTGTGCATATTTGGAGAAATATTGATTTATTCTCACGTTTGCAAAATATTTTGTCATACAGAATACAATTTGAAAGAGCATTCAGAGTGTGCTCTGTCTCTCCTGTTCCTGGTTTGTGTCAGTTATGACTCAGAGCGCTACAGCTGTCAATCATCTTATGTGACCATAATTCTGCATGAATTTCCATTTCTGGATGACACTATCCTGTACACTTTCTCGTCCTGAGCACCGTGAAAAACAAACACAAAGAAACATTTCTACATGTGAAACAAGAAGCTAATAAACACACGATTACGATAGTAGGCTATATGGTTTGCAAAAAATTATGTATCATTAAATGGCTCAAAAAAAGTGAAGTATTAAAAGTATTGTAATATAAAATATTGTAAGATGACTTTGTACATTGCTTAATTCAGCAAGTGGGGTCCAGTTTGATCTTAGAAAAAAAAAAGAAAAAGCCTATTTGGTGAAAAAATCTATTAACATTCCAATCAGCAAGTCCAAAAAAAAGTTTGGAGCATTGCATTGTGGGATACAGTATTCTGTGAAGTGCAGAATGTCATCCAACAATTTCACATACCGTGCACAGTATGCATACTATTTACCACAGAAATAAGAGCAGAGTGGGTGATATGACCAAAATCTTATCACGATAAGAGTAATTTTATTTCACGATAACGATATGTATTACAATAGTTATTTTTGCTTTAAAGGTCCAGTGTGTATTATTTATGAGGATCTATTGACAGAAATGCAATATAATATACATAACTATGTTTTCAGTGGTGTATAAATCCCGTACATAATGTACTGTTATGTTTGTATTACCTTAGAATGAGCCATTTCTATCTCCATACACCGCGGGTCCCCTTACAGTGAAATCGCCATTTTGCGCCGTCATGTTTCTACAGTAGCCCTAAACGGACAAACTTCTCTACAGAGCGCTAGTCACTCTCTTCTCTCTCCGACGATGACATTTTTGTCCTGTGTCGGCCCCCGTAGCTTCTCTATGTGCTTCGAAAGGGAGGGGTGAGCGGTGGCTAATTGCAATTCGCAACCTCACCGCTAGATGCCGCTAAAATTCACACACTGCACCTTTAAATAATGTTTTTATGATATCAACATTTTTGATACCATTTCAATATCACAAAAAATACTATCCTAAAAACCATTGTGTTGAAAATAAAAAAACTGCTGGGTCATATATGGACAAAACTAACCATGGGTTATTTTGACCTAGCATGCTGGGTTGTTTATTTAACCCAGCATAATGGGTTGATTTATGCTAGTTACTTTTTTACAGGAATACCATCTTACTTTAACCCTATACTAGAGTTGCACGATTCTGGATGAATTAAGAATCATGTTTTGTTTGTTTAAATAGAGATTAAATAGAAAATTAAATAGAGTAACAATGTAATCAATACAATCATTATGTGACACGTCAAATTACTTTATCGGTGTTTTCATCTGAACTACACTCACCTAAAGGATTATTAGGAACACCATACTAATACTGTGTTTGACCCCCTTTCGCCTTCAGAACTGCCTTAATTCTACGTGGCATTGATTCAACAAGGTGCTGAAAGCATTCTTTAGAAATGTTGGCCCATATTGATAGGATAGCATCTTGCAGTTGATGGAGATTTGTGGGATGCACATCCAGGGCACGAAGCTCCCGTTCCACCACATCCCAAAGATGCTCTATTGGGTTGAGATCTGGTGACTGTGGGGGCCATTTTAGTACAGTGAACTCATTGTCATGTTCAAGAAACCAATTTGAAATGATTCGAGCTTTGTGACATGGTGCATTATCCTGCTGGAAGTAGCCATCAGAGGATGGGTACATGGTGGTCATAAAGGGATGGACATGGTCAGAAACAATGCTCAGGTAGGCCGTGGCATTTAAACGATGCCCAATTGGCACTAAGGGGCCTAAAGTGTGCCAAGAAAACATCCCCCACACCATTACACCACCACCACCAGCCTGCACAGTGGTAACAAGGCATGATGGATCCATGTTCTCATTCTGTTTACGCCAAATTCTGACTCTACCATCTGAATGTCTCAACAGAAATCGAGACTCATCAGACCAGGCAACATTTTTCCAGTCTTCAACTGTCCAATTTTGGTGAGCTCGTGCAAATTGTAGCCTCTTTTTCCTATTTGTAGTGGAGATGAGTGGTACCCGGTGGGGTCTTCTGCTGTTGTAGCCCATCCGCCTCAAGGTTGTGCGTGTTGTGGCTTCACAAATGCTTTGCTGCATACCTCGGTTGTAACGAGTGCTTATTTCAGTCAAAGTTGCTCTTCTATCAGCTTGAATCAGTCGGCCCATTCTCCTCTGACCTCTAGCATCAACAAGGCATTTTCGCCCACAGGACTGCCGCATACTGGATGTTTTTCCCTTTTCACACCATTCTTTGTAAACTCTAGAAATGGTTGTGCGTGAAAATCCCAGTAACTGAGCAGATTGTGAAATACTCAGACCGGCCCGTCTGGCACCAACAACCATGCCACGCTCAAAATTGCTTAAATCACCTTTCTTTCCCATTCTGACATTCAGTTTGGAGTTCAGGAGATTGTCTTGACCAGGACCACACCCCTAAATGCATTGAAGCAACTGCCATGTGATTGGTTGATTAGATAATTGCATTAATGAGAAATTGAACAGGTGTTCCTAATAATCCTTTAGGTGAGTGTATATCTGAAGTTTCATCCAAGTACTTCTGTGTGATGATTTGAATTTTTGTAACAGAAATAATGATACATGTGGTTGAAATTACTGTTTGTGAAGCGGTTTCATACCAACTACTCTCTCAGCAGCAGCACGAACGCAGATTTGATTGTTCACTGTGATCATACTTGTCAAAGTTTTAATAGACACAGCCGGATCGTTTTCATTTAGGACTAAAATTATGGGGGCATTTGAATTGAGATAGCAATCTTTTGATTGAATGATTAATCGTGCAGCTCTATCTCATACATGGGTTAATATTTCCAGATTCATTTAAATCCTGTAAAAATGTATAAAATACACTCCACAACCACAGTTTATATGATACATCCTTTATTTTGGATAAATACAGTTCTAAATACAGCATATTTCACAGTTTTTTATCCATGCACATAATATCACCTATTGTACATTTGTTTAACAAACATTTTAACATTTAAAAGTAAAATTTTAATTCATGTGTGATCAACCATTCTTTTCCACCGAAATGATACTGGTTCTCATGACAGTACCGAAATCTGAGCCAGTGATAGGTTGCTGTTCGGCGGGGAAACTGCGAACCTCAGACCACCGCACCACATTTCTCATAGCCGAAAGATATTGTGACATGCTCCTTATAACCTGCACATAAACAAACAATACAGGGTTGAGAACTTTTTTTTTTAAAATCCAAAGTAATTAGATTCAGTATTATAACAAATAAAATCAGTTTATGCAAGGAAAAGGGCATTTCCTTTATGTAAAACGACCAATGTTGACTGACATCGCTTCCCTGTATTTTGTGTAGCATAAAACAAAATGATTTACAGCGTAGTACTTTAGACTTCATAGATGAAATAAAATGTACACAAACCTTTATTTTGCAGAAGAAATCCATCAACTGAGAAGTGCTGCTCTCTCCAAACGAAGATGCAAAAAGTCCACGTTCTGTTTAAAAATCAATTGTTTTAAAACTGCAAGCCTAAAAAACACATTCAAATGATAAGCTTTCATGACGGAACAGCATGGCCATGTCACGTGAATGTAACTGCGATAGAGCCAAATAATCCAAAATCTCTAATGGTTGACAAATTTCTACCAGTTTATCGTGTCTACCGGTATCGTCCACCCCTAGCTAATTTGTAATGATAAATGTTTCAAACTGCTGTATACTACAATGTTGTTACATAATCTCACTAAATGTAATGTTTAATTCAATGAATAAACAGTCATCTTGGTTTTGCAGATTTTATTTTGTGTAAAAATGTCTTTTAAGATGAAATAAGTAAGCTGACATAAAGGTAAAATTAAGTGCTTTGCATTGTATGCAAAATATACTCTGGTACAAAATGTAGCAGTAGGTGATCCACATAATAATAATCATACTGTACACAATTTGCTTTCAAACATAGTTACACAAGTGCATATTGTCATCTGTAGTGCCTGTGGATTCCTTGCATTAAAGGTTCTGGGCCATAGTAAAGTCCTTCAATTGATCATCATATCAGCTACCATCTAAAATTTAGATATGCCCGAAATTCCCAAACAAATTTGTACTTTTGTAGAGCACTTGATTTTCCTTAGCTGTGTGTGTCCTTGAATCAATGTCGGCATTCCTTTCTTCCCTTTCTATTCTGTCTTCAATCAATCCTTTAGGCGTAACGGTACCTATTTCTCTGTGTATAATTGGACTGGATGACAGCCATATTTGAAGCCAATAGATGAAAGCATCTTTTGACAATGGAGTGTCTAGCCTGTGACATGACTTGAATGAGGAAGAGATTGCTGTGCACGTACACGGGTACAAACACACAAAAACCCTGCACACATGAAATACAATAAATTGGCCATAGAACCTCTGCACACTTGTTGAGGGAAGTCTGTGGGAATACACTTGATAAATGAAATCCATTACCATTTCCTGCATTAATAATGAGGCTGCACTGCATACCAAAAAACATGTGCTGCAATTTTTGAGGTAGATCACAAAATATCATTGGTATGACTAAAAAAAGGGGATACAATCCTGCATTTGTTTTAAGGCATGCAAAATTACAATACAATCCCAAACACTAGGACTGTCAAATTGACAAAAAAAATTAATTGAATTACATCTGCTGAATAATGTATCAGAGTAGTCACAAATAACTTACAGATTAAAGGTTCAGTATGTAATATTGACAGCTAGTGTTTGAAATGGGTACTGCAGTCCAAATTCAAAATATTGGAGAGAGTTGTTTCCCCCGCCCACTCCTCCTCAGACTCGAAGCTCACGCTGGTTGCCAGATTGAGGACACGCATCAGGAGCGAGCGAAATGGACAAAGCAAGGCAACATGCCTTGTACTGTAAGTTGATGAGTTGATTTATCAGCATTTTTAATATGCCTCAGGTTGGGTAGAATCTGCAATCTCTGACCTAGTTTGACCTCTGATCAAATGGCAACCCGGGGTGTCAAAATACTATTGGGTAAATTGAGTAAGTGGGCGGAATCACACATTTCAAAGTAGAATAACTGGCTGTAGCATTGTTTTTCAGAGAAACAAGTATGTGAACATAGCATGTCACCTAAGTATCTTCAAACATATTATGGTATTTTGTTGTGCTTTAGTACAGTAAAAAAAAAAAATGACATACAGCACCTTTAACTTTTTCCCCGCCATTGATGGAAATTTCCGTCATTTGTGAGACAACGCTTCCCCAATATTGATGGAATTTTCTGGCTTTCCGTGTTTTTAGTGTTATACGGTAGGGGGCACTATTACACATATTCTGAAAGAGTACAGAATCTCCTGATCAAAACACATGCGAAGAAGATGCAGAGACAAGCAATATATGTAATCATATGCATATGTAAAATAATGCTAATGTTACTAAATGAAATGTCGACCCAAAACGAGCTATAGGACTGTGCGAACATTAGGGGTGTTGATGGACTCGATCTACACTATGTTGCCAAAAGTATTGGGACACCCCTCCAAATCACTGAATTCAGGTGTTCCAATCACATCCATGGCCACAGGTGTATAAAATCAAGCACCTAGGCATGCAGACTGCTTCTTCAAACATTTGTGAAAGAATGGGTCGCTCTCAGGAGCTCAGTGAATTCAAGCGAGGTACCGTGATAGGTTGCCACCTGTGCAATAAGTCCATTCGTGAAATTTCTTCACTACTAAATATTCCACGGTCAACTGTTAGTGGTATTATAACAAAGTGGAAGCAATTGGGAACAACAGCAACTCAGCCACGAAGTGGTAGGCCACGTAACATCACAGAGCGGGGTCAGCGCATGCTGAGGCGCACAGTGTGCAGAAGTCGCCGACTTTCTGAAGAGTCAATAGCTACAGACCTCCAAACTTCAAAAATCAAAAGACATTGCATAGCATAACAGCACTTTAGTGCCACATTAATAAAAAAATAAGACTGAGAAAGTTATAATTACAAGAATAAAATAAAGTGAATAAAGAAAATCAGAAAGAACCAAACCTAACATTTCTAGTCATAAACACAATTGACTGCCAAAACAATGACGCTTTCCTTTATTCTCAACTTTAGTCTTAATTCTACAACTTCAATCTTGTAATTAATTTATTCTCAAAATATTAATGTTATTCTTTATTTTAAGTGGTACTAAAACACTGCAATATAATGCATATTACAAGTAAATATTCTATGCTAGATCGATGTTTAGCAGTTTTTTCAAGCATTAAGACAGTGTGCCTTTATAAAACAGTCCAACTGTTAAAACCGATCTCGTGTGAACAGCTCCACTCATTATGTGATGTCTGATCTTGATATGGGTGCTTTGGTGAGGCGAACTACCGGTAATAGCGTACAGGTCATGGTTAAATGTGTTAATTTAGCCTGCTTTTTTAATAGAAAATTAATTGCACTAAAATAACATTAAATTGATAGCTCTTCCAAACACAACCTTTTAGACCACAGTTGAGCAATAGTCTATTCGTGTGTTTGCAGTCAGTGTTGTCGCTAAGGTAACCACCAGTACCCACAAATACACTCTCCACTCACTGTCACTTGCATTAAAAGCATCATTTTTCCTCATGAGGGAACATTGGCGGATACACACTCCGGCTTTGCCCCCACTAGCCTTTCAGTTGAGTAAACATGATGCAGCTACTAATTTATACATTCAGTCTAGTGTACTGCTACACAGTGGTCTCCATGGATAGATCCCCTTATGAACAATTAGTGGAAAAACAGTGGCAGAAAAGTGAGATCCATCCATTTATAGGAGCTTATGAATTACAAATTCAGAAGCTGCTGATTGAAACTTTAGGACGCATGATTTGGATCCTCATTTAACCTCTTTAATTTGTGTTTACTTGAGTTAATCAGTTGAGAGCAATAGAAATGAATGAATGGTCTATGTGCATTTTAAGTAGCCTGTTGGCATTTTGCAGGACAGTAAATAAGATGTTTTAAAATGAACCAGAATCAGCTTATTTGCCTATTGTTTTCATGATCTTTAAGATTTTTTTTTCTGAAATGAATGTCTGCAATGAGCTTTACCTGGTGAGATTGGCTCAATGTTTTCATAAATTTTTGTGGATTTATGCAGTAGTTAGTCCACAATTCACACATTAAGATAAATGCTTATATTTCCAATAGCTTTTGTTGAGGCTGAACCTGTTGTAGGAACCCATCATGGCCGTAGCCAGCTATGAGGTCACCGAGGTCCGGACCTCTGCATTTTTCCGAGGTGTAAATAATTAATGTTGTGAAATAATTGTCTAATATAGTATTAACACTACTTTAGTCCTGCAAGGATATTGCACAGCACCAAGATCTTCTCATCTGAGCTGCCTCTGTGATCTGTCACTGCTTGTCAATGTCAAAATATTTGAGATGACCACTCAAATCAAAGTAGGCAGGCTTTATGTTCATAGAAGCTGCTAAGCACGAATTCCAGCGCAACTCGACACTTCAGTTAACGGTCATAACATGCAAGATAATATTTAAGTAGCTAAACTAAACATTTCATATTTATAATCAGCATCAATCAACAAAAAGGGGGGGGGGGGTTCCCTTAGGTGATTCTTATGGGGGATTAATTTGTTAAGTTGGAGGGTGGGGCAGCATTTTTAGACAATTTTTTTAATTACATTTATCTCACTTAAATGTTTGTTCATTGTATTTGTGTTTTTTTTACAATGGGGTAATTTTGTTGCTCAAGAGTTTACACAACACAAGGAAGCTTGATTTCAATCTCTGAATGAAATGGAAAAAAAGTAGCACAAATACATACAAAAGAATATAAAGAATACAAATGAAATAAAGAGAAATAAAGTTCCCTTTCAAGGGAACTCGCACTGCGTTGAAACGCTGTGAGAACGCCTCTGCGTGATTGCGTCGTGAAGCACATGTGGAATCAGTCCAATGAAGAGACGTAACGTTATAGGAAACTATAAAAGCACCCGTGAACACAAACAGTGCTAGCTTCTGTGCCTTCAGTAAGCGGTCTATGTGAATCCTTGTCTGTTAAAAGGTTAGGCAGGAGTTTTCCACCTTTGTAAAAACATAAAATAAAAACTATTATGGAGAGTGAACAGCAATTCACTAAGTGTGTTCATCCCTGCCCTCGTTTTATTACGGGTGGGGATACACACTCTATGTGTGTTGCCTGTTTGGGAGCGCAGCATGCTCAGGCAGCCCTCGAGGGTGCTGGTTGTGAGCACTGTGAGCGTTTGTCGTTGAGAACGCTGGGCTCCCGCCGGGCGCTCTTCAAGGAGGGCGCTTCGGGTCGTGTTCCTCGCAGCTCGTGTCCTGCTTCTGCCAAGGCAGAGCGGCGGCTTCAGTCGTGGGGTTCACAGATGGATCTAATAGAGGGGTTAGAGACGGGCCCTACCCTTTCTCGACCCTCACCTGTTAGATCCAGTGCCTCATCTCGGGGTTTGGAAGCACGCGGTACTGCAGCTATCCAGCTCTGAGGAGTTGGATGTTGTTAGTATCGCGTCGGGGGATGCTGAAGACTCGCCACTTCAGTCCCCTGCGAGTGAGGAGCTGGTAGAGGTGCTGAATAGGGCCGTGCCAAGGTTAAATATTGAGTGACCGGCCGAGAGACAGGAGCTTCGTCAAAAGAGTAAATTAGACGAACGCTTTCTGCCTTCTCATACAGCACAGCCTCTATGTCGGGGCTTAACATTTTTCCCAGACTGAGGTGTCGAGGTCCTGGAAGAAACCGGTTTCCTATCGTGTGTTTAGCCCTTAAACATCAACATATAGTAACATCGTAGGGCTAAAACAGTACAGTTATGGGGCGAAGCCCAGGGTTGAAGAGACGCTTGCGAGCCATCTCTCTCCCACGGCTGCATCGTCCCTAAAGCCCGACATTACCCACCAAACCGCTAAAAGCTACATCAGCGTTGGTGGGTAAAGCGTACTCGGCGGCAGGTCAAGCCGCGGCGTGCCTGCACACAATGTCTATCGTGCAAGCATACCAGGCTGACCTGCTAAGGGACCCGAGTGATAGTGATGAGGTGAGGGCTGACGTAATTCGAGAATTGCGTCAGTCAGCCGATCTGGTGGCCATGGAGAGGCATCTTTGGCTGAACCTCAGCGAAATCAAGGAGGGGGACAAAAGTTTTCTGCTTGACGCCCCAATCTTGCCTGCTGGCCTCTTCAGTGACGCAGTTCACTCTGTCACCGAGAGGCTTCAAGAATCAAAGAAGCAGGCGCCGGCGCTCAAGCAGTTTCTCCCTCTCCGTGTCCAGGTCCCTGGGGCGGCTGTACAGCTGCCCAGGCCGAGTATGAGCTCCTCACATCGGGCGCAGCAGAAGCAAAGCGTCGCTTCCTGTGCTCCCCCTCAGAAAGACTGGGAGGCGAGGCGACGCTCACAGGCGAAGTCCTCTAGGGGTAAGGCTGATCTGAGGACAGTCATTATTTCTAAAAGGACTTCGTTGAAGAAGTCCTGACGCCAGCAGCAGTGTCAGGACTTTGAGGGTAGTCCCCTCCGAAGGAAGGCGGAGTTCACCTCACTATACAGTGCCCGTCTCCCTTCGGTGCCCTCAGAGGGCCATTCTGCCAACCCCGCCACAATGCCGGGGCGTAGAAGGTCCTCACGAGCCACCTGAGGGTGGCCCGCCCCCTCTGCCCCCTCCGCGGAGGGTCTCAGAGCAGTCAAGCCAGCTGTTCCCTGCCGGTTCGCCACTTCAGGGCACTGCGCTTGCTGTTCGCAGTACAGTTTTGAGAGGCTGGTACCCTTAGTAGATTTTCTGGCAGAGTGGAAACGTCTACCAAATATATCTCAGTGGGTCCTGCCGACAGTAGAGAAGGGGTACGCTATCCAATTTATTACGCGTCCACCTCCTTTCAGCGGGGTCCTACCTAGACTAGTGGGCCCCGAGCAGGCTCTGGTTATGACACAGGAAGTAGAGACTCTTCTGCGAAAGGAGGCTATAGAAAGGGTCCCTCCTCCCAGCAGGGAGTCAAGGTTTTACAGCCGTTTCTTCATCGTGCCAAAGGAGGATAGAGGGTTGCGCCCGATATTAGATCTGCGCCATTTGAATCGCTCCGTAGGGAAGCTCAAGTTCAAGTTCAAGACAGATTGTGTCACAGATCAGGTCCGAGGACTGGTTTGTCACCATAAATCTCAAGGACACATACTTCCATGTATCCATTCTTCCACAACACAGGAGGTTCTGCGTGATATGGGATTCGGTGGCGATGCAGGCTCGCCTGTCGCTTGCACGTATAGCATCGATTCTCTCAGCAGTAAAAGAACCAAAGCTAGGCCGGTCGTTCACTGTTAAACAGTTTCAGAAACTGTTAGGTCTTATGGCAGCTGCGTCCAATGTGATACCTTTTGGCCTGCTGAACATGAGACTGTTACAGTGGTGGCTCAGAACCCGAGGGGAAACCCGCTCCGCATGTTCAAAGTCACACGACGATGCCTTCGTGCTTTAGTCATGTGGAAAGATCCTTGGTTTCTGTCCCAAGGGCCTGTGTTGGGGGCTCATGGTCGTCGTGTTACGCTAACAACAGATGCATCCCTCACGGGTTTGGGGGGGGGGGGCAATCATGAGTGGTCGCTCGACTCAAGGTCTGTGGCAGGACCATCAGCTCTCATGGCACATAAATCGCCTAGAAATGATGGCGGTGTTTCAAGCTCTGAAGCACTTCATGCCAGACCTCAGGGGCCACCATGTACTTGTTCGTTTTGACAACACATTGGTGGTCTCGTATATAAATCATCAGGGGGGACTGCGATCACACCCCTTATACAAGTTGGCACACCAGATCCTCCTATGGGCCCAAGAGAAACTGCTATTCATCAGGGAAGTTTACATCCCAGGGTACCTGAACCAGGAAGCGGACATCCTGTCAAGGCAGGGGCCGAGGCCCTGGGAATGGAGACCCCGAGGTGGTGGAGATCCTGTGGAAAAAGTTTGGCAGAGCATAAGGTGACCTGTTTGCGTCACTAGAGAACTCTCACTGCCCTCTGTGGTTTTCTCTGACGCATCCGGCTCCTCTGGGGCTGGATGCCATGGTACAGGAGTGGCCGAGGCTTTTCCCCCGATTGCTCGCTTCTGGGAGCTCTGGAGAGAGTTCGCCGGGACGGGGCCCGTCTGCTGTTAGTAGCCCCGTACTGGCCGGCCCAAATGTGGTTCTCGGACCTAGTGTCTCTTCTGGACGGCTCTCCTCTGGAGATTCCGATCAGGAGGGACCTTCTCTCTCAGGCGAGTGGGTCGATCCTTCACCCCCGCCCAGAGTTCTGGAAACTGTGGGCTTGGCCTCTGAGGGGGCCCAGCTCATAAGTACAGGTCTCTCAGCTGAGGTTGTTGAGACCATCCTTCACTCCAGAGCTCCATCCACAAGGAAACTGTATGCATTGAAGTGGAAATTATTCACCTCATGGTGCGGGAATCGCCAGTTGGACCCAGTTAACTGCCCGGTGGGTGCAGTGCTTGAGTTCCTGCAGGATAGATTTTCCGCAGGGCTATCCCCCTCCACAATAAAGGTGTACGTGGCAGTCTTAGCTGCTTTCCACACTCCTTTGGGTGGTGTTTCATTGCTTCACGACGCAATCACGCAGAGGCGTTCTCACAGCGTTTCGACGCAGCGTCTCGTTCCCTCTTCAGGGAACTAAGGTTACATGCGTAACCGAGACGATTTTTTGGTAGGTCTAACAATTCAGAAATACTAAAGAAACTGAATTAAGTAATCAAATGTAAAACAGTGGATAGTCATTTAGTCCTATATAAATTAAATACATTGGCTATTAATCCCATTAATCCTGATTCCTTACAATTAAAGCTATCTTTTGTTGTTTTATCAACATTAATGACAGACACTATAAGGCTGCTGTCACTTTAAGAGCTAGTGCACGGATCCATTATACTGTTTTCATTATACTGTCACATGCTTTTCTTAAGTGTTTGTTAACCGACATAACCGACTGTGTTTATGAGGATTCTCACCAAGCGCTATAATTTGTTGATCAGGCATTATATATTGTTTAAAGTGCTATAATCCGCATAAAATAACTCAGTTTTGTTACTCGTGATCTGTTTGTGATGCAGCTTTACTGTATGTATGCATGCAGAGAAAACCATCTCTCAGGGAGTGCGCGAGTACTGAACAGTCTAAAATCGCTTGACTGTTTAAATTGGTAAGACTTGATGAATGATAAACTTTAGCGACGATGCAACACTGGCTCGACTGTGCAAGTGACAATTCCGTGAATCTCCCGGATCTGGAATCGCCGCCTGCAGCGCCCTTGACACTTGTCTTGTGCAGACGCAATGTGGCGATGTTTAACGCATTTTGAGAGAGAGAGAGAGAGAGAGAGAGAGAGAGAGAGAGAGAGAGAGAGAGAGAGAGAGAGAGAAAAGACGCAGCACCGCTGAATCACTCACGCTGCTTGTGAAATTGCATCTTACAGAAATACTTAAAATGACTGATTTGATCTTAACCTGTGTGAATTAATATACTCATACAACCTACATTATAAAGTGAATGAAATGTTTGCAGAAATTTCCTGCATAAGCATGAGACCTGCGGGAATGATTAAAATTATGCACAATACCCACAATAAACTTATTTAATAAACTTATTTACCTAGCGTTCGTAGCCTTCAGTAAATTAACTTGTCTAAGAAAATGACTGATAAAACATATAGGCTAAATATCAGTTGACCCTGTTAACTTTCTTCACTGACAGACGAAAATGAAAAGACTATCAGTCAGAGCTCGGCTTTCGGAGGGGAAGAAACAGGGCAAGATAAGGAAATAAAGAGTGAGGGTGATGAGGAGAGAGCAGATATTGACAATCTACTGCCCACTGACATGGTTTTAAAGCTATTTCTTATCCATTTTTTTGGCCTTCAAATGTCTTGAAATGCACATATGTAGATCAGAGAAATCTAAATTTTCCCAGGGGGAGCCCCCCAACCCCCCTAACTATCTCAAATTTGGGACCTATGCGATTATAAAACCCTGCCTACGGCCCTGGAACTCATTACCATATCCTACATTGAGAAAAATTTTGCATTGCAAAAGCATAACATTGTGGCTATGCAATTTATAATGATGTGCATATTGTTTTGAGAAAACCAGAACTCCTTAAAACTGGCCTGGAGGAAAAAAAAAAAAAAAAACAGCCATAAGCCAGAGCAGTATGTGGGATTCTCTAACGCAGAACAGATTTTATAGAAACAATATTTGCATTATTATTCCAGTCACTTAGCTCAGGTCACAAGAATGTCACAGGATGATGGAAATGTTTGTAAAGAACTAATTTGTCCTCAAGGATTTGGTGTCCTTCAGGTATTTACCTCAGTGACTGCAGCTGATTCATCGTATTAGCTCTTGTCTTACCAAATGCATAATTAGTTGCATCAGTGGTTTCAGAAACTGGCTGATGAAAATATATCTGAAATCATGAATTATAGGATTTGTTAGAGCTAGAAGTGAAAGCATGAGCGTTAGCATTAGCAAACCCAGCTCACAAGACGATAGAATTATTCCAGTGTGGACTGGTGACAAATCAGGTCCTCCCTCAAAATCAGTGCTGCGTCCCAATTCGCCTACTTATACTACGCCCTGAAAGTATGTACTCTTTTTGTGTAGAAAAAGTACATACTTTTGAGTGTGTAGCAAAAGAGTTGTTAAGTTTTGGGACATACTACTTCGTCATCCTGTCACCGTTTAATCGTCCCTGTCAATTATCTTGTCACAGATCAAGTCCTCCAAATGCAATTTAATTTAATTTCCTACGATATCGGAGACAAATGTATTAGCACGTTGATCTGCCAGTCCTTTGATATTTCATGCGGAGGCTCTCCTCATGTGTTTGCATAATGATGCATTTAAAAGTTCACAATGCCGTTGCAGATGAAAAATAATGTGGATAACATTGAATAATAATCTTTTCGTCATGTTAGATACTGATAATTGATCACTCAAACCCCTTTATCTAAATCTCTCTACTTAACCGTTGGATGCGCACATCCGCCATGTTTTTTTTTAACTTTTTATCTGTGTTTGTAGTTCTAATCGAATCCTCATCCAACACGCAATGGGTTGTGGGCAATATCAGCCGAGTGTGAACAGAATCTGCACTTCACTTAATAGGCTATTATTAATTAATTAACGGTTTATCGAGTGAAAGAAATTACGTTCAATTTGTTTTATTATGCACTATATAGTAAGCTATATATATTTTCAGTTAATATTGATTGTTTCAGTTTTCTTAAATGTAATGTTAGATCATAAAAAAGTCTTCAATACCTTAAATGGTATAACAAGCATTTTAAATGATTATTTTAAGGCATCTTATATTTTGGGAATGGAAAAACATAAATCGATATACTGCCTAATGTGATTATTAAACTTCAAAAGGCTATGATTTCATTAAATAAATGTGAGCGCTTCACATTTCAAAGCCTGAAGGTGGCGCTGTTGTGAGTTCTACAGGCTCACGCAATCAATGAATAGCGCACATTTATGCCAGCGATTGGGTATGAACTAATGCTGATCAATTATGACACTGTTTACTTTATAGTGTTTATACTGTAATATGTTGTATACGGTTATAAGAATGCATATTTTATCTCCCTCATCTGAATTTGAATAAGCATCCTGCAATAATAAAGTATAGACATTTCAAAATAAGAGTATTTCGGTGTTGTTTATTAAATAAAAGTCACAAAGTATGTCCAATTTCCACCCCGGTTATTATTTGGGTACACAAACTGTATGTAATTTAATTTAATTTAATTTCCATTTAATTTAAAGTAAACTATTGTTGCTTCTGTCTGGGATGCCCCGTCACAGGAAGGAAAGGCTAAGAACATTATTTGACACATATTATTATATACGTATATAGCTCTGGAAAAAAATTAAGATTGATTTCTCAATGTTAAGTGGTCTCTTAATTTTTTCCAGAGCTATATATGCAGAAATAGTTAGTTGCGCCCCTAAAGTTTCTAAATGCGCTCCTACATTTTTTAACTTAGGAGCACAGGCGCTCCTTGGGAAAAAAGTCAGTGTCAAGCCCTGGATTTATCAATCCCGTCGCGGTGTACAGAGCTGAAGTGTGGACTCATTTTGGCTTCCACTATAAAACAAAAACTAAGGAGATCGACAAGAGTAATGTTGTTTGCAAATAGGCCATGCTAAAATCCAATACTCTGGAAACGCATTGAATCTGAGAGCTCACTTAACATCTCAACGCCATCTGCGCTGCTAAGAGTGGCAGTTCGATAGAATATGTAAATATGTGCTGCATTCCTCTCAATAACAAAAACACAACAAAAATGACAGCGGTGAGAAAAGAAGAAAGCATCTGATGATAGCGTTGTGGATATTTCTGCACAAGCTCTGCAATTCAGCACTGGCACGTTTATTTATATAGCACCTTACACACTAGATTGCTTTAAAGCAAGTATTGAATATTAAAAAAAAAAACACTGTCATGCAGTTATGGAGTGGACTATGCAGTTTCTGTTTAAAAAATGCTATATGTATATGTGAATCTCCTGTCTGTGTGACACACACACACACTCATGCGCACAGAAAGCCGCTTCAGACAGCGCTTGAATGGACAAAACACACAAAATTATGCCAAAATGACCGTTTTGTTGAGTATCCTTGCAAGCACAGTCTTAAATGAATGTGAAGAGTTGTGAGATCCGCGTCATGTGCGTCAGGTCTTAAAGTGACAGCCTAATAAACCTGCAGTTGTGATGTCTGTCATTAATGTAAATCTAAGAACAAAAGACAAAGAGAAAACCACTCACTGCTCTTGACTGAATAACTTTTGTAGCTTTAATAAGGATTAATCTATATTTCATTTAAAATTTATGCAGTGAAGACTGAAGTGTTTGATAACTACTTCTTTCTATTCAATTTCTGTATATCTGTATACCTATATATCCTGCCTGTTACTGTTAAGGTCCTTGCACACTGAGTCCGAAATTCTCGCACGTTAAAAAATAAATACAACCTCACGTTGTCTCAATCACGTTTACACACTGCCTCCAAAACTTTCGTCCGTCATAAAAAAATCGGGTTCGATTTTCTGCATTTTTCGCATCCGTAGCAAGCATTTTAAGAGATGTTTTGACAATTCAGAGCGATCGTACAAGCAAACGCCAAAATCCAGAATGGCGTCTGACAAGTTGATCCACTTATTATTATTAATATACAATAATATGTGGCTCCAGTATCGCTAGCAAAGCATCAAACTGAGCCACTGACATCCTGAAGTAAATTTTGAATCATCTGGGATAATCCGTCCTCTCCACGCAATCTCTCTTTCTTTTTCTCTTTTTAAGAAGAGTGAGGACAACACAATCCTCCTCACTGCTTGAAGACTTTTTAATTGTTTTGTGAGTTTTTTCGCAATGGATTAATTAATACGCATCGGACTCAGTGTGCAAGGTTTCTGTGCGTGACAAATTTTTAGGATGACGAATATGAAAAAACGCATACGAAAATTTCGGACTCTGTGTGCAAAGACCTTAAGACCTACCTGAAAATCTTAAAGCACTGTTTACAAGGGTCAGCAATGAAACTTGCAATAACAATAACTTTTTGTGCATTTTGACAGGGCAATTGTAAAATAAAAATTCTGACTGATACAATAAGCCTTATACTATTTTGTATAGATTAGAAATTAAAAAAATAGATTAAAATAAAAAAATAAAAAGTCAAGCCAATCATTTTAATACAAGTAGGGTTGTCAAACGTAGCGGTACTATCGGTACCAGTCAGTACTTAAAAAAAAAAAGGTTTTAGTACTGACTGGTACCAGCATTTCTGCAGTACCGAGTACCGGGTATATTCGGTAATAGATAGAAGCTGCTTTCAAATTCTCTCGTTCGTGTTAGTTTGAGCGGCTTGGTGGAGAGAGGTGTGTCTTTACTTTCCTTTCGCCTGTCAGATGATAAAACAGACAAAAAGATCCCACAGACCATAGGTGGGAGTTATATAGACCTTTTGGTGGACTCTTTTGACTTGGGTCAGTAAGCAACTACCTAGCAAGTACCCAGAATACGTACCACCTATAGCAGTGGTTGGGAACTCCGTAGCAGCTCCGTAGCTTGATTGTGGTAATGATGGTGAAAAGAAAGATAATTAGAACAGCAGCGAAAATTTAAAAGTAGTTATATAAAAAAGTGATAGGACTGAAACATCCTTTTATTGAAACGATGCTCTGCTGTGCCAAGAGACATTTCAAAGATTTCACCGGGTACATTCGCTTTTGCCGCAGAGACCTTTTATGTCCTATAAATCTGTCGTATTTATGTCTGTATGATAATCCGTGCAGCTTTCAGTGGGCAGGACTGTTTGAAGTTATTAATAAAGAGAGATGGATGAATGAGAAAGTAAAGAGTGGGATGTGCTTGATATTAAAAACTGTATTAAAGACGCAATAGCCTTAGCCGCGAAAGAGAACTGAATCAGCCACTGACAAGCGTTCTGCTCCAAACAGAACACCGACAAGCACAGTAGACTTTGTTATCAATTGCGCGCCTAAACAGTCAAATCCACACACAGAAATGTCAAAATACCAACCTTTGTAAGTATTCAAATATACACATCGACTTAAGCACTGTGCGTTGTTCTTCAAACAAAACACGCTCGCACAAGAAGAGGACTTACAGTGGGGAGAACAAGTATTTGATACACTGCCGATTTTGCAGGTTTGCCCACTTGCAAAGCATGTAGAAGTCTGTAATTTTTATCATAGGTACACTTCAACTGTGAGTGACGGAATCTAAAATCAAAAATCCAGAAAATCACATTGTATGATTTTTAAGTAATTAATTTGTATTTTATTGCATGACACAAGTATTTGATACATCAGAAAAGCAGAACTTAATATTTGGTACAGAAACCTTTGTTTGCAATTACAGAGATCATGCGTTTCCTGTAGTTCTTGACCAGGTTTGCACACACTGCAGCAGGGATTTTGGCCCACTCCTCCATACAGACCTTCTCCAGATCCTTCAGGTTTCGGGGCTGTCGCTGGGCAATACGGACTTTCAGCTCCCTCCAAAGATTTTCTATTGGGTTCAGGTCTGGAGACTGGCTAGACCACTCCAGGCCTTGAGATGCTTCTTACGGAGCCACTCCTTAGTTGCCCTGGCTGTGTGTTTCGGGTCGCTGTCATGCTGGAAGACCCACCCACGACCCATCTTCAATGCTCTTACTACGGGAAGGAGGTTGTTGGCCAAGATCTTGCGATACATGGCCCCATCCATCCTCCCCTCAATACGGTGCAGTCGTCCTGTCCCCATTGCAGAAAAGCATCCCCAAAGAATGATGTTTCCACCTCCATGCTTCACGGTTGGGATGGTGTTCTTGGGGTTGTACTCATCCTTCTTCTTCCTCCAAACACGGCGAGTGGAGTTTAGACCAAAAAGCTCTATTTTTGTCTCATCAGACCACATGACCTTCTTCCATTCCTCCTCTGGATCATCCAGATGGTCACTGGCAAACTTCAGACAGGCCTGGACATGCGCTGGCTTAAGCAGGGGGACCTTGCGTGCGCTGCAGGATTTTAATCCATGACAGCGTAGTGTGTTACTAATGGTTTTGGTTCTTGAACTATACGCATGCGTCAAGGGTTCAAGGGTTACTCTTTCACCGTAAATCGATGCGTATGGCAATCCACCAGAAGTTAGTTATTTTAGTCTATAAAGTTTTAAATATGGATATTTTTCTTACACAAACGCGCCACTTTGCTTCAGAAGGACTTTATTAACACCCCGGAGCCGTGTGGAGCAGTTATATGATGGATAGATGCACTTTTATGGACTTCATAAACGAGGCAACAATTCACTGCCATTATAATGCTTGGATTAGCCAGGACTTTTTTAATATAACTCCGATTTTATTCGTCTGAAAGAAGAATGTCATATACACCTAGGATGACTTGAGGGTGAGTAAATCATGGGCTAATTTTCATTTTTGGGTGAACTAACCCTTTAAGACATAACCTACTGTTTGCAAGGATTACTTACCAAGACGGGCATGTTGACATTTTTTGTGTGAATTTGTCCGTTCAAATGCAAGACTTGAAAGAGAACTCAATATTTGCGTGCTATCTGCGCGGTTTGATCGATTGCTCCTGTCTGCCTCCTGTCTGCCTCCTGTTTGTCCTGCTGCTGTGCTCGCGTGTGCTTTGCTTGCTTTTAAATCTCTATTTAAATATCATTCCCTGTTGTTTAAACTGCTAAATATAACGTACCCATCACCATATATTGTCTAATATTGCCTACCACTTTAAATCTAACAATCACTAGCTTTTAATCTAAATCACTATCACGTATTAGCATTTTGCTAGCCTGTTAGCTTGCCATCTCTGCATCCGGGTCTCCTGCCTCCTGTTTTCTGAATTCATTAAACAACAGTGGTGAGTTGGCTTAATCAACAAACACGGTAAGCCATGTCATCTTCTCCTGTTATTGTCACTTGCACTGCCTGTTCCATGTTTAGCATATCCTTCTCTGTCTGCGAACAGGGCTTCACATGTGATAAATGCAGGAAAATAGTCAGGCTGACAGAGAAGATTTCAGAATTAGAGACACGCATCCAGACTTTATCTGAGAGTAGTGAGAATGTAACAGCTTTAGACACTGATTTGGATGCGAATAGCTTAGTGAACTCTGTACATTGTTCGGTTCCGGCTGTAGAGCCCATGCAGCAGGGCAACTGGGTGACGGTGAGACGGCATAGTCGCGGATCAAAAAACCACTCTTCCGTTCCGATTAGAACATCAAACAGGTTCTCCCCACTCAGTGATGCACCCACTGAGAATCCTGTTGAAAGTGCCCTAGTTATTGGCGATTCTATTACACGGAACGTGAAAATAGAGACACCAGCCACCACAGTCACATGTTTACCGGAAGCCAGAGCGCCTGACATCAAAGCAAATTTAAAAGTGCTGGCTAATGCTAATCATAAATTCTCTAAGATTATTATTCACGTCGGCACTAATGATGTTCGACTTCGCCAGTCGGAGATCACTAAAATTAACATTAAAGAGGTGTGTAAAGTCGCAAGTACGATGGCAGATGACAATTTTTGCTCTGGTCCCCTCCCTGTTCGTCGGAGTGATGAGATACTTAGCAGACTATCATCACTCAATGGCTGGTTGTCTAAGTGGTGTCTGCAAAATAACATAGGGTTCATAGACAATTGGAAAAGCTTTTGGGGCAGAACTGACCTGTTGATAAAAGATGGCATCCATCCTTTCTGGGATGGTGCCGCTCTTCTCTCTAGTAATTTGGCACATAGTCTAGAGAGACTAACTGGGGCCCAGGTCAGGAAGCAGACGGACTGGCTTACCCGACCGCCTGCTAGCTGTCTCACGTCACAGAAGTCAGATAAATCCCAGCACACAGAGACTCTTTCACCTAGATATTATCACATAGAGACTGTGTCTGTTCCCCGATTTAGTAAATACAAAAAACCATTAAAACCATTCAACGGTAAAAATCTAATTGATGTCCAAAAAATGAATAACAGATATAATACAGATGAACAAACGATAAAGCTCGGGCTGCTGAATATTCGATCCCTTTCCTCAAAAGCGCTTATTGTTAATGATATGATTGTGCTATGTTTGACAGAAACCTGGCTAAAACCTGACGACTACATTACTTTAAATGAGTCCACCCTCCAAGATTATTGTTATAAACATGAGCCGCGTCTGAAAGGTAAAGGGGGAGGTGTTGCTGTAATTTATAATAATATCTTCGGTATTACTCAGAAGTCTAGTTTCAAATATAATTCCTTTGAATTTTTGGTGCTTTATGTAACGTTATGTAGTGTAATTGATAAATCCTGTTTGACATTTGTGCTGGCTACTGTATACAGGCCGCCAGGGCACCATACAGACTTTACCAAAGAATTTGCTGATTTTCTATCAGAGTTAGTACTGGCTGCAGATAAAGTCCTAATTGTTGGTGATTTTAATATCCATGTAGACAATGAAAAAGACGCATCGGGATTGGCATTTAGAGACATTCTAAACTCTATTGGAGTAAGGCAACACGTGTCAGGACCCACTCATCACCGTAATCATACTTTAGACCTAATATTGTCACATGGAATAAATGTTGATACCGTTGAAATTCTGCAGCAGAGCGATGACATCTCAGATCATTATCTAGTATCATGTATACTTAATTTAGCTAAGGCTGCAAAGCCGTCCCCTCGCTTCAAATATGGCAGGACTATCACTGCTGCCACTAAAGATTGCTTTGTAAATAATCTTCCTCATCAGTTTCATCTCCTCAGCATCCCAGATAGCCTAGAGGAACTCGATGTTGCAACAGAAACTATTGACTCTCTCTTTTCTAGCACTTTAGACACAGTTGCTCCTCTGCGCTTAAAGAAGATTAAAGAAAATAGTCCAACGCCATGGTACAACAAGCACACTCGGGCCCTTAAAACAGCAGCCAGAAAAATGGAGCGCAGCTGGAAGAAATCTTTGTGGAAAGAGAGCATGATTGCATACAGAAAGGCCGTAAAAACTGCTAGATCTGCTTATTTCTCGACTCTCTTAGAAGAAAACAAACATAACCCTAGGTATTTATTCGATACAGTGGCTAAATTAACCAAAAATAAAGCTTCAACTTCTGATGTTTGTAAACAGCACAGCAGTAATGACTTCTTTAATGAACTTCTTTACGTGTAAGATTGATAATATTAGGAAAAAAATCATAACCATGCAGCCGTCTACTACAGTATCACATCAGACAGTGCATTGTAGTGTCACTGAGGAAAAATTACACTCATTCACTGCTATATCACACTCATTCACTTAATATCATTAATTCATCCTTGTCATTAGGATATGTACCGAAAACTTTTAAGTTGGCTATTATTAAACCACTTATTAAAAAAACGCAACTTGATCCTACAGAATTAGTCAATTACAGGCCAATCTCAAATCTACCCTTTCTGTCAAAAATACTAGAAAAGGCAGTGTCTTCACAACTGCGCTCCTTTTTAGAAAGAAATGGTATCTGTGAGGATTTCCAGTCAGGATTTAGACCGTATCATAGTACTGAGACTGCTCTCATTAGAGTTACAAATGATTTACTCTTGTATCTCTCTATTAGTGTTACTCGATCTTAGCGCTGCATTCAATACTGTTGACCGCAACATTCTTTTGAATAGACTCAAAAATTATGTTGGCATTAGTGGAATTGCATTGGCATGGTTTAAATCATGCTTATCTGACCGTTATCAGTTTGTAGCAGTAAATGAAGAGATGTCACACCGATCACAAGTTCAGTATGGAGTACCGCAGGGCTCAGTGCTAGGACCGTTGCTTTTCACCCTGTACATGCTACCCTTGGGAGATATCATTAGGAAGTATGGCGTTAGTTTTCATTGTTATGCTGACGATACTCAGCTCTATATTTCTTCACGCCCTGACGAAACTTACCAATTCACAAGATTAATGGAATGCATAGCTGATATAAAAAATTGGATGACTAGTAATTTCCTGCAACTTAATTCAGAAAAAACTGAATTTTTAATTATTGGACAAAAAACCTCTACAAGTAGTAACCTAGAATACTGTCTAACACTTGATGGCTGCTCTGTCAAGTCAGTTAGGAACCTGGGTGTGCTCTTTGATACCAATCTTTAATTTGAAAGCCACGTTTCTAGCATCTGTAAAACTGCATTCTACCATCTTAAAAATATATCTAAATTACGGCACATGCTTTCAATGCAAAATGCTGAACAGTTAGTTCATTGAGAACTGCACGAGAACCGTTCCACCCCAATAGCAACATGCTACTATAGGGGTGCCACTAGGGGTGGGCGATATACCAGTAGACACACTTAACCAGTAGAAATTTGTCAACTGGTACAGATTTTGGACTATCGTCTCTATCGCGGTTACGCTCGTGTGACGTTGCTGTGCTGCGTCGTCACAAAAGCTTATCGTTTGCATGCGTTTTAAGCACTGCAGGTGATTTTAAACCGTTGAAGCGCAATTAGCAGCGAAATACAAATAATTTTGCTATATGCACGTGTTGTCAGAGACTTTCTCAGTGCTGTCTGAGAGACGCTGCTCACAGGGACAATGAAAACGAGAGAGCAAGAAACAGGCAGCATCTTCACACTCAAATCTCGAGGGACCTCATCCCTGACAGTCTTCAGACTGACTGGCCGCTGCCTCCATGTTTGTGTGCATCTAAGGCAGCATAAATTTCCCATTCATCGCAGAAAGAGGCGACGAGGGACTCAGGACGAACAGCCACTGGTCAGAGTTGCCGGTCTTTGGATTGATGAACTGATGGTGACGGATGAGGGTAATAAAGAGCTGGATGTCCCTCCTGTTACCAGCCAGGAACCAGTATGAATCACCCATCTGAGGCTATACGGAGCAAGAAAAAGATGCAGAGGCCAGCCCTGCCCCCCTCGGGCACACATATACAATGAAGCGCACACACAAACTCATCCCCAACAGTCAAGACTTCCACAAAGGAGCAGAGCAGAACTGTCATACAAAACAACGCGCTTTAAAAGAGAAGACACCAACAAAGAGACAATCATCATTCTGGTCTGAGTGAAATGGAAGATGGGACTTATAAAGCTATGTTGGTGCTGTTTTGAAGTGTTTTGACTTTAGTCATGATTGACTACTCTAAACAAACATGGGGAAATATTTTTAAGGCAATATCTGTAGGGGAAACTGGAATTGGCTGGCACAATTTACATTCTTCTCTGGTGGAACAAACATTACAGAAACCCAACACAGTGCAAATGAACGCCTAAAGAAATGGTTCACCCAGAATGAAAATTCTGTCATTGTTTATTCACCCTCATGTTTTTCCAAGCAAGTGTGATTTTCTTCTGTGGAACATAAAAGGAAATGTATGGTAACTGTGCACTTTTCCATACAATGAAAGTGAATGGTGACTAGAACTAATTCCAAAAAAAATAAAAATAAATAAAAAACAATAAATATATTCACACTTTGTGTGAACAACACGACTAAAATTTAATTTCACTGGAACTCTCAAATCTGATTTGCAGGATTTAAATACACTTCAAATTTCAAGCGGTTACAAGCAGGGGCGAGGCCAGAAATGTTCAAGTGGGTGGGCCTTTATAAAACAGGGTGGGCAAAGCGTAGAGTATGAAAAGTGAATGCCAAAATATAATTACGGGAGTGAATCCGCTACAACGGACGAGACAAAACATTTGTTAAAATAGACCTGTGCATTAAGTGCTGTAGTGTAAATGCAGACTAATAGACCTGCAGCAACATTGACAAGAATGAGAAAACAAGTCTGTGTTGGCTGGGTACTTTTAACAGCTTTAAAGGGATAGTTCACCCAAAAATGAAAATTACCCCATAATTTACTCACCCTCAAGCCATCCTAGGTGTATATGACATTCTTCTTTCAGACGAATACAATCGGAGTTATATTAAAAAAAATGTCCTACTTAATCCAAGCTTTATAATGGGAGTGAATGGCAGCCCAAAATATGGAGCCCAAAAAAGTGCATCCATCCATTAGAAAAGTGCTCCACACAGCTCCGGGGGGTTAATAAAGGCCTTCTGAAGTGAATCGTTGTCTTTGTGTAAGAAACATATACATATTTAAAACTTTATAAAGTAAAATATCTAGCTTCTGGCGGACCGCCTTTCCGTATTCAACTTATGAAGAAAGTGTAATGCCTCGCGAAGTTCAAAACGCTACGTCCGACGTCATCATCGCGGCAGTTATGCTTTTTCCATAAGTTGAATACGGAAGGCGGTCCGCCGGAAGCTAGATATTTTACTTTAAAATTTGTTTTATTTAAAATTTTATACAGTAAAACTAATCCATATGAATCGAGCGGTTTAGTCCAAATTTTCAAAAGAGACACGATGGCTTTATATGATGAACAGATTGAATTTAGGCTTTTATTCACATGTAAACATTGATCAGCTAACTTAAATTGAAGCTCAACCGAACTTGCTTGAAACGCGAAAACAAACTTCACTGGTTCTTGCGGAAGCTCAAACGTGCTGCGTAACATAAGAACGAACCTCATTGGTTCTTGCGGAGGCTCAAACGTGCTGCGTAACACACGAGAAATGAACCTCATTGGTTCTTGCAGAGGCTCAAACGTGCTGCGTAACACACGAGAATGAACCTCATTGGTTCTTGCGGAGGCTCAAACGTGCTGCGTAACACATGAGAATGAACCTCATTGGTTCTTGCGGAGGCTCAAACGTGCTGCGTAACACACGAGAAATGAACCTCATTGGTTCTTGCAGAGGCTCAAACGTGCTGCGTAACACACGAGAATGAACCTCATTGGATCTTGCGGAGGCTTAAACGTGCTACGCAACACACGAGAATGAACCTCATTGGTTCTTCAGGAAGCTCAAACGTGCTGCGTAACACATGAGAATGAACCTCATTGGTTCTTGCGGAGGCTCAAACGTGCTGCGTAACACACGAGAAATGAACCTCATTGGTTCTTGCAGAGGCTCAAACGTGCTGCGTAACACACGAGAATGAACCTCATTGGTTCTTGCGGAGGCTCAAACGTGCTGCGTAACACATGAGAATGAACCTCATTGGTTCTTGCGGAGGCTCAAACGTGCTGCGTAACACACGAGAAATGAACCTCATTGGTTCTTGCAGAGGCTCAAACGTGCTGCGTAACACACGAGAATGAACCTCATTGGATCTTGCGGAGGCTTAAACGTGCTACGCAACACACGAGAATGAACCTCATTGGTTCTTCAGGAAGCTCAAACGTGCTGCGTAACACATGAGAATGAACCTCATTGGTTCTTGCGGAGGCTTAAACATGCTGCGTAACACACGAGAATGAACCTCATTGGATCTTGCGGAGGCTCAAACGTGCTACGCAACACACGAGAATGAACCTCATTGGTTCTTGAGGAAGCTCAAACGTGCTGCGTAACACACGAGAATGAACCTCATTGGATTATGCGGAGGCTCAAACGTGCTACGCAACACACGAGAATGAACCTCATTGGTTCTTGAGGAAGCTCAAACGTGCTGCGTAACACACGAGAATGAACCTCATTGGTTCTTGAGGAAGCTCAAACGTGCTGCATAACACATGAGAATGAACCTCATTGGTTCTTGAGGAAGCTCAAACGTGCTGCGTAACACATGAGAATGAACCTCATTGGTTCTTGAGGAAGCTCAAACGTGCTGCATAACACATGAGAATGAACCTCATTGGTTCTTGCGGAGGCTTAAACGTGCTGCGTAACACATGAGAATGAACCTCATTGGATCTTGCAGAGGCTCAAACATGCTACGCAACACATGAGAATGAACCTCATTGGTTCTTAAGGAAGCTCAAACGTGCTGCGTAACACACGAGAATGAACCTCATTGGATCTTGCGGAGGCTCAAACGTGCTACGCAACACACGAGAATGAACCTCATTGGTTCTTGAGGAAGCTCAAACGTGCTGCGTAACACACGAGAATGAACCTCATTGGTTCTTGCGGAGGCTCAAACGTGCTACGCAACACACGAGAATGAACCTCATTGGTTCTCTCTATTTCTTACTACATCATCCACATTATGGACCAAAAATAAAATAAAAAAAATGTAAATGTGGTGCTAATATGAATAGTCTTATATTAGACATAATTCATAAATGATGTCAGATACACACTTATCACTGGTTCCTATCTCGAACAAACACTGGCATATTTTAAAAATCACACATAATCTAAGATTTTTAGCCGAGGGGGGCTCATTTTTGTTTTGACATAGCAAATTTGAAAAGTTGTCTTGAGCTCGACAGGTTTTAATTTTCTAATGTCGTGATAGAATCAGTAAGTGTGGATCAACAGGGCAAAAATTCATATTTTTATGACAGCATCCAATTATGATCATGAAATTAACCCTGTTCCAAACCAACTCCAGTCTCCCCTACTTTTATTATATTCAATCCACACATGCACTGATGAAGGAAATTTAATATGTACATATTAAATATGTGCGTTCAGTTTTTGGCTAGACAGTCGCCCCTTTCAGCTTTTGCCCAATATGTCAATTTTATCAGATTTGCTTGACCAGTGTCTGGTTTCTTTGCTATAGGCCACTGCATGGCTCTTTGAAGTTCATTTAACTTTTGTAGCAATTAGAAAAGAACATGACAAAGTGATATTGTGATATCACCTGCAGTTACACAAATTAATCAACATATTTGTGTGAATCAGTCAGACTCTTCAATGCCACAGTATTTGCAATATTGACAATTCAGCAAATAAGTGAAAGGACTTTGAAAAGCTGAAAAGAATTAATATAGTCAGCAAAACCATACTCAAAATACAATACTCAAACAATGCTCCAAAGAAAAACCATCAACTACAGGTCATCTCTCTGCCCTCTCTCAAGGCTAAAGACTTGCTGTAAATGTTGCATTGTGTGAGGATGATACAGTCCTACCTCACCACAGGTCTTGAGATCCAGGTCTGTTATTCCAGAGCGATGAATCTTCTTTTCTCTATGTGAAGCATCTTCAGGCTTAGTTGGGTGGCTCGACATCAATAAAACATCCGTGAACTGAATAACTCTTCTTCTCAAAATGGATGGGGTTGCCATAAAACCTGACCTGCATTTATAAGACAGGGGCTGCTCAGTTCAAGATCTAACCAGGCAATAACATTAACAGAAATACTGATTATATCACACTCACAGCACCATTTTTTCTTACAGCAATGTCATTTTATTTCTACTACATGCACAAATACTCGTACTCTTCTTCAGAATGAAAGGCAACAACAACTTAGCTAATAGACTAACTCTTTTATCCACAACAAAATGTATTAGAAACATTAACATCTATAAAGAATGAAAAATATGAGGTATAATGTGCAGCACATTTATCCTATCAAAAGACCAAAACAGTTAGTATTGGTATTAACGTTAGCGAATAACACCTTAGTTTGCGTTTATGTTAGTCAACTTACCAAGATTTTTTTTCTGTCAAACTACTCTTCACGAACTCATTCGTAGTTTTATACATTATTCATAGTAAATTAAACCTGTGAAAATGAACACAAAGTCACTAACGTCAGTGCTTGTACGTGCATAATTTTCTCTCGCGGCAGCCTCGTGCGTCGTGTGAATGATGATTGGCGGACGCGGGCGTGTCATTGCAGAATCATGACGGAAACATTTTTAAGTTAAAATTGTATGACGGTAGTATGTATTTGTTCAGGATACTGTTGATAAAGAATAACGATAAAGCTTGCCACAACGCACTACTCATTTAGCTGTTTTATGAGTAGATGGTGCGCCACCAAACTACATTTCCCATCATCCCCTCTAATTCTCCAAAATATAAAAAAAACACAGAAATTGCATTAATTACATTAGTACATAATACTTTGTCTCAGTTATGATACATTAGTGCTAAAAACAAAAAGGAAGTGAAAAAGAAAAACATTTGGGAAAAAAATCCGTTGAACACACACAAAAAAAGGAATTTGCTTATAATTAAGTTTTTTGTGTTTTTTGAGTTGTTCATATTTAATTTTTGACAGGAATGAAAACGAAGCTGTGAGGGATACATACGTTCAATGAATTGTACTGCGGTTTAACAACATATCAGCTGACAAAATATTGTTCTAAAAACTTTCAGCAGAAAGCTTCTACATAAAACAGTTTTAAAGAGGTCCTTTTATGCCCTTTTATGGAGTCTTGATTTTGTTTTTGGGGTGTACTAGAAAATGCTTTCATGCTTAATTGTTCAAAAAACAAATTATTTTTCACATATTTTACATTATTACAGCATCTCTCTCCCCAGTCGGGGTCGAACGTGTCGTTTTCGATGAAGCCCCTCCCTTCCGAAATATGAAATGTGCTGTGATTGGTTAGCTGGCCCAGTGTGTTGTGATTGGCACCGCTTAGCACGTGTTCGGGAAATGTCATGCGCCTTTCCATAACCGCAAGCTCTACTCAGATGTAAATATTAAGGATGGCTTCGATCTTTTTTATGCTCAAACAGCAACATTACAGACTAACTAAAGTTGAAAAAGTGGAAAAGCATAATAAGACCCTTTTAACCCTTAAACGCATACCGTGGGTCTTTAGTGACCCGGGACATCATTCAATATAATAAGAAAAAAATAATAAAGTTATAAAAGAATGCCTGTTTTCCCATTCACTTAAAAATTTTTTTAAAAAAATTGTATAGGGTCGCTAACGACCCAAGGTGTCTAACAGTGTAAGTATATTTTTTTCTGCGCAACAATAATTGAATCTTTGATGACTGAATAAATGCAATTCACCTTTATTCCACAATGTCTGATACACAATGATGAAGTGACGTTTCACTCATAGTTACCGCAGGCAGAAAACAAAAGAATAGGAAGAATTCTCAGCAAAACTTGAAATGGCTCAGCGATTTACTACAGAGCAACTGAACGCAATCAGATATTAGTGTCACTGTCACTTGATGGTGGAATATGTGTGAGATGGCGAATATAAGCCAGATGCTGAATGTACTGGGAAATGAGCTCTGACGAGGACAGTGGTGATGGTATAAAACATCTGCTCAAACTGAACCCTTCCAAGCTCCAAAAGGTAACAAAATATTCTTTGTTTAATTCTTCTGTAATTGTTACTCTAATATCAGGAGAGTTTTATATTACAGGTAGACATACATCCATGTTAGAAATAGATCTGGGTCGCTAAAGACTATATGTAATAATGATTGCCGAAACATTCATGCATTTAAGGGTTAAAAGTTGTGAGTTTTGATACAATCTAGGACCTTTAAGGCCAATTCACACTGCACAGACAGATGCCGACCAACACAGACAATCACCAGATTACACTATATGTCACTTCTCAGACACTCCACAACCCAACAAATGCAGATTCAACATGTTCACTCAGCGAAAACAAGCGCTGATCAACGGCAACATGGGTAATACACAGATTCAACAAAACCTGATAAAGTGTCTGTTGCCATTGGTCAGCGTCTGTTGGTGCAGTGACCTTTATACAGCGCATGCCATTATAAAGACTGTAAGTCTGTCCCTCTCAGCCTCATTTTCATCCATGTAAAAATCAATATGGCATCTACCCTGACAAAGGTTTATGGTTTCTAAATAAGTAGGAACTTCCCAGGAGAACCACACCACGTTAGCTGGAAAGCCCCCTTGCGGGAGTTCCACAGGGCTCCGTGCTGGGACAATTACTCTTTTCTGTCTACACTCAGACATTTATAGAATCTGAATTGTCATTTAATTGCATGGCTTCTCTTATCACTGGTGTGCTCATGACGCTCAGCTGTGCGTGTCCCCTTCTGTCTCCATATCTGCAATCTCTGTATGCCTGACTGACATATCAAACATACTCATCACCTCAATCTTAATCTTGACAAGACTTAGCTCTTCTTTCTCTCAGCCGTGACCCTCAGCAAATCTTTCTTTATCGCTGTCACACAGTTGTTGCATCTAGATGTTTAAAAATTCATGGTGTTTGTGTTGGTGGTTTCTGTTCTGATGACTGCCCTGTCCAGCTGCTTTATGCTCAACAATAAAAGGAAAATAAATTCCTCTCTTATCCACAACTCTGCTCTTCTACTCTTCTAGTTGTTTAATAGCTGAACTACTACTAAGTATATTCTTGTCCTACCTTCCATACGTCCCCTCGAGAACACCCAAAACACCCCCTTTTCCAGTACTTTTTTGCCTGGAAATATTGTCACAATATATATCAGCTCAGGGATCATTACAGCCTTCAAGAATGGTGGGAACTGAATTAAAGTCACTGATGCAGAAGGACTGGCTTTTCAGTGATTGACTATATATACTCTATGCTCACTAATGATTTTTTTTGATGCCCCTCTTGATGGAAATAAATGTTGTGTTGTTATTTCCAACACAAGATGCATCAATTTTTGGTCAAGATCTTGTATTGACAATGCAAGAGTCCAGCACTCTGTAAAGTCTCCTCCAGCACATCCCAAAGACTTTCAATGGATTTAAGGTCTGGACTCAGAGGTGCCAATTCATGTGTGAAAACGATTCTTCATGCTCCCTGAATCTTGACATTGTCATCCTGGAATATGGCCATAATGTGTCTTCTTACATGGTTGTTTAAAACTGCAGTCCATAACTTTTTTTGGTTCAAAATGATCCAAAATCAATTTTTAAGCAAGTACATTACCAGCCAGTGTTCAAAACTATCTCCTTACCTTAGCCCGATTCATGTGTTATAATTTGAGTGGTACTGGTAGCTTTCCGCGGGAAATTCAAACATGGCGCCGTTGGTCTTTGAGTCATTACGTCACATCTGTATACATAAAGAAGGAGTCTGTCTAGTAGGCTATATCGCATGTGAGGATGCTGCAGGTGACGGATCATTTATAGTCTTTTCTCACAGCAGCTGGAATAATTAAATTTATCATTTTTATGGCGGACTGCAATCCAGAAAGTTCCAAACGACAATCATCAGTGACAACTGGAAATTCACCTGTAGTCAAAAGCCAAAGATTAGGCTGTACAGAAATTGAAATATACACTTCTACAGGTAACGCTAATACACACTAAATACACATAGTCACGCAATGCTGATGCTGTTAACATTAACAATTTGAGAACAAAGTACAACAATAATAATAATTTGCACGGTTTGATGTGATGTGAGCTAAGCGATCGTTAGATTTAATCACCGTTGGTAGCGCGATTTATTGTAATGCTTTTTCTTTCTCAGTTGATCAGAACAAAAGTGGCAGACATGTTACTTACTTGTTCAGATGACATTTTCTGGTGAAAATTCTTATTTTGGTTGTACTTCCAAGACGTAGAATCTGTGATTCTGAAGTACAGTATCCACACCGGTGCTGGGAATGAATGACAGCCACACATACTCCTCAAAACTTTAGATTAATCCGCGCTGAGGAGCCGTGCCGATGCACAACCCACATAAAGATGATAATTCAGCAAATAACTGCAATTGCGGGTTTCAAACAGAGATGGCGACAGAGGCAAACTTACGGAATGTAGCTTTAAGAAATGCTACACACTCCATCAATTAGGGCTAGAAGAACTGTTGCCAAACATATAACATGATATAATATTCACTGCAATAATGATCCAGTTATTGACTCTTAAGCATTTGCCTATTTAAATCCAAACAGAGACTTTTTTATGAGTGTGTATATACAGTTGTGCTCAAAATTATTCATACCCTTGGTAAATATGACCAAAGAAGGCTGTGAAAATAAATCTGCGTTGTTAATCCTTTTGCTCTTTTATTTTTAAAATCTAAAAAAAATAAATGTTGTTTATTTAAAAAACAAAAATCTAATCTTTCATAGGAGAATAACATTTTTAAATGGGGGGAAAATCTCATTATGAAATAAATGTTTTTCTCTAATACACATTGCTCACAATTAATCATACCCTTTTATTCAATACTTTTTGCAACCTCCTTTTGCCAAGATAACAGCTCTGAGTCTTCTTCTATAATGGGTACTTTAATGGGTACACACGGGGTACTTTTTTATCCCTGTATGCACCAAACTCATCTTGAGTGTTTGCTGACAAAAAGCTCTTTTTTTTGATCTGACCATAGAACTTTTGAAAAGTAACTGACACTACTGTAACTTCAGACGGGACCTGGTTATTTGGTCAGATGAAATTAGGACTTAAATTGAGGTCCCCATGAGGAAACAAGCTTATAAAACATACAGAATGAATTTTTTTGAAAATGTAAAAATGCAGAAAGTTTTGTGTGGTGGGTAGGTTTAGGGGTAGGGTTAGTGTAAGGGGAGAGAATATACAGTTTGTACAGTATAAAAACCATTAAGTCTATGGAGAGTCCCGACGAAGATAGAGTGTGTGTGTGTATATTTGATTTTGCATTATTTTTGGTCCTTAACATTCTTACTATCTCCTTACTGGCCTCATTACTGTCTACTCAACAATGCAAGAAGGTAATACCTTTTGAAGAAACCGTTCCAAATTCACTTTGTATCCAGGAACATTTTGCAGCGTTAACAAATATCTTTGTCCCAGTTTGGGGGTGGGGTGGGGGGTTACAGATATGTTTGAGAGAGTTGTGAGTCTGTCAACTTTTGAACTTCCACCATTTCACCGTTCTCTCTGCCCACCGGAGGTACTGAGAATGAGCATCGCTCAGTTTCAGCAGTTTTATCAGACATGCAGGCTCCTCATTGCTGCCCAGAGATTACAGCTGTGGAGGAGGTTTGACTGACAGAGACTGGCCTAAGGTGCACCCAGGAGAATCAAGAGAGGATTTACAGTGACTGTTTCAGCGTGTATTTTCCTCTCCATTCTCTCCTGTCAGGCTCAGGTCTATGATACAGTATATAGAAATAGCCTGTTTCTGCATAATTTAGTGGAGTCTCCTGTTTTCTCTCACTATTTGTGCTCTTTGCTAGAGTGGCGGTGCCACCGTTGTTCCTACATTGAAGGTTAACAAGATGTATTCTTTCCTTAAACATAAATTGGGTTTCGGAGAGAGTTTGGAGCTGAATGAAAACGTCTCTAATCTAGACCATCTGAGAACCAGAAGACAGTGACTGAGTATTAAGGTCACCTGCTTGTCCACTACAAGACAAGGATGTAAAATGAACAACTGTGGTCACAGACACATTTTTCAAGAGTTAGGACACAATTAGTTCAGAGTTGAAGGGGAGGAACAATCAACATTTAGCTGTAGACTGAATCATATACTTGGGCTCTGCCATTTTGGCCCCAAAACATTTTGAATACATTTGGACAAGAAATAATACACCATCCCTGTGCGCCTTTAGTTTTACCAAATACAAAGCCACCACAATTTGTAGCGCTTCTCACTAAAAGTTTTGCTCTTTGTGAATAACATTGGAAGACATTTCTATAGTGAAAAAAAGATTTCATCGGCTGTGAGTGCTTGTGTTGTCAGTCAGCAGGATGACATCATTCCATCCATCAACACTAAAAAAGAAGTTGCAGCATGGAATTTTTAAGTACAATCAACTTGGATGTTTAAGTCATTTCAACTTAAATTACGTTAAACTGACTTTAAAAAATCAGTTGTATCTTGTATAACTTGTATAATAATTGCCTAACTTATTTTGATGAGTTAAAACAGTGTAAAAACATGTTGTGATAACTTATTGATCATATAATTGTTTACAGTAAAGGGCCTTTTTTGGGACCTTTGTTCACAAACATTTGAAAGCCACATAAGAAAAATTAGGCTTTATTAAATCATAATTATAACATAAAAAGTCAAAATTGAGATAACAGTCATAATTATGACATGATTATGAGATAATCATACTTCTTGGTAATCATACTTATGAGATAAATAGTCAAAATTATGACAAAAGCAAAAATATGATACTAAGTAATAATTATAAGATAAAACTATTAATTCAGAACTATAAGATATTTCACATGACAATGACATAAAAAGTGTAATTGTCATAATTATGACTTATCAATTTATCTCAATTTCAACGTCATCATTTCAACTTTATCTCAATGACTTTTTATCTCATAATTATGACTTAGTATCCCGTAATTTTGACTTTTTATGTCATAATTATGATTTACAGGGGCGGTTCTAAACCATTTTTAGGGGGGCTTTAGCCCCCTTATCTGTCTTCTCAGCCCCGCCAAAAATATAATCACCTATCTGAAAGATCGGGCCAGTATTGTCCCTTAACTGTCATCATCCCGCTAGCGGGACGTTTGGAGCTTTTTTTATTTATCGCCTTTTTCATATCACATATTTTAGTAATCATCATAAATCAGGTATCATTCGAAACCTCTAGTAGCCAGTGTCAGGTTTCATATTACAAAATTAATTTTAACTACTTTATAATCAAAACCTTTTCTAATCTTGACAAAACACATATCGTCGGAAAGGTCTGAGTCTCAAGGTTCCATATTTTTTTATAGAAGTGATATTTGGACAGAAATTTATTAATTTGTTACAGGAGAATGCATAAAAAAAATTCAATGGAATGTGGGTGACCCCTGATGGCTATTTTTGGTACAGCGCCTAAACAAAATCTCATAGGAACTTAAATTTTTGTGATATCAACTTCAAATTTGGAACACAACTTGGTTAGACACGTGGCTTTGATTTTATAGTAATTTCAGAGTAAAAATTATTTTGTAAAATATATATTTTATATAAAATATTTAGTACAGTACATTTGATTTACAGTAAATTTAAACTTTCATAATTTTTTCATACTTTCATTTTTTGAAGTGCTGTCACTTCAGTAATAATCTGCTGAGTGTCTGTAAAGACCAAATTTAGGGTTATATTCCAAAGCATTCTTGAATTACAACCATTTAAGTTTGGATAGTGCATTTTCACATCAATTCTCAAAAAGTTAAGGGTTTGAAGAAAGTTTATAATTTTCATGTGTTTTGGAGTCTTATCGGTTTAAACATTCAAGCGATTTTAAGCAATTCAAGCGCAAGATGCTGTGAAAGTAACTTCACTCGGTACTCGCGCGCACAGAAAGTCGCCTCTCAGACAGCACATGAGTGCACACAAAATTATGTAAATTGCTGTCAATTGTGTCAATATGACGGATCAGTGCATTAGGTTTCAAAATGAAAGCAGCCCATATTCTGTTTCCTATGTTAATCATGTTAATCAAACAACAAAAGAAAAAAGAGAGAATCACTCACTGCGCTTAACTAAATAACTTCCGTTGCCATACCGTTATATACCGTTTTTACAAACACTGTAAAGTATATTTGTATCTTTGTTCTCTTGTATTTATTTGTGCTATTGCTTGTTATTTGTTTATTTGTAATCATTTCCTTTTTGTTTTTCATGTTTTAACTTTATATTAGTTAGGCTAGTATTAGTTTTTGCTGTGAGCCCTGAGTTCATATTTTAGATTTTTAACAGTAATACTTGTTGATAATAATGATATGATTACAATTTTCTGTTAGTCAGACAGTAGCCTAAACGTGTACCGATTTGAACTGTACTGCAGAAATACTGGTATCATTATATAATTTATAAAGTTTTTGTATTGGCTTGGTACCAATTTACAGTGCCTCCGGAAAGTATTCACAGCGCTTCACTTTTTCCACATTTTGTCATGTTACAGCCTTATTCCATAATTAAATTGATTATTTTCCTCAAAATTCTACAAACAATACCTTATAATGGCAACGTGAAACAAGTTTTTTTTTATGTGTGTGTTAATGTGTGTGTGAGAGAGTGAGTATTCACAGCCTTTTCCATGACATTCAAAATTGAGCTCAGGTACATCCTGTTTCCAGTGATCATCCTTGAGATGTTTCTACAACTTGATTGGAGTCCACCTGTGGTAAATTCAGTTGATTGGACATGATTTGGAAAGGCACACACCTGTCTATATAAGGTCCCACAGTTAACAGTGCATATCAGAGCACAAACCAAGCCATGAAGTCCAAGGAATTGTCTGTAGACCTCCGAGACAGGTCTTGCAAAGAATAATGGGAGAAACTGCCCAAAAATAGGTGTGCCAAACTTGTAGCATCATCTTCAAAAAGACTTGAGGCTGTAATTGGTGCCAAAGGTGCTTCAGCAAAGTATTGAGCAAAGGCTGTGACTACTTATGTACACGTGATTTTTATTTTATTTCTTTTTTTTTTTTAAATAAACTTCTTTGACGTTGTCATTATGGGGTATTGTTTGTAGAATTGAGGAAAAAAATAATAAATTTAATCCATTTTGGAATAAGGCTGTAACATAACAAAATGTGGAAAAAGTGAAGCGCTGTGAATACTTTCCGGATGCATTTTAAGTACTGGTAGGGTTTTGACTTTATATAGTAATATCGTGGTGCCAATGCACTTAGGCAATGGTCTCTTGCTACACCTAGAACCACCCCTGGATTTACTAAAGCATGGATTTTTTTCCCCCTTATGTGGCAGAAATGGGATTCCATACTAATAGGTAAAATCATTTAAATATATGAATTCAAAATAATAGTACCTGATATGCAACTGCAAAAATGTATTATCACTTTACGATATGGTCTCATTTGTTAACTTTAGTTAATGCATTAGCTAACACATGAACTGACAATGAGCCATATATATTTTTAAAACATTTAATCTTTGTTAACATTAGAATGTAATTGTTCATGTTAAAAAGTAAAACCATTGACTTAAGATTAGTAAATGATTTAAAAGTATAGAACACTTTTTTTCAGTTATTGTAAACCTTATTGTAAAGTGTTGGCAAAAATCCTTATCTATTAATCATGAACGATGAAAAGGTCATAGAAAAATTTAATTGGTCAGGATTAACATGGATAAAAACAAAATTTTAAGAAACAAAATTAATGTTGGGTTCAGCTGTGCATAGTTTTATTAAGATTTCCAAGATTTTCCTTGTAAAACTGTATCCAAGACACCAGAGATGACATCCGAGCACTGCAATCACATTTAAACATTGCATTATTAATGGCAAATGGCTTATCCTATGAAACGTGTCCTTTTCGCCTGCAGCTAAACTAATATGGAACAACCTATTCATCTTAGCACCACAGACAAAGGTAGGTTTCAAATCCACAGCAAGCTCGATATTTAATTTCACGTGGAGAATGTAATTACACCGAAGAAATGATATCGTGCCCTGGATTAAATCAGGGAGTTATTGAGAGTGCCTGTAATTTTAATTCTGTTAGGATGACATTACAGAAGACCTTCTGAGAAACTATTATATCGTGGCATGAGAGAATAGTGCCACTTTGTGGCACAGAAGAGACTTGCACACAGAAGAGTGAACCTCATTAAGAATATATATATATACACACTACTGTTCAAATGTTTAGCATCAGTAAGATTTTTGAAAGAAATGAATACTTTTACTCATCAAGGATGCAATAAATTGGTCAAAGGTGACAGTAAAGACATTTTCAATGTTAGAAAAGGTTTCTGATTCATATAAATGCTTTCTATTTATCAAAGAATCCTGGGGAATTTATCAGTTTCCACTGAGCATATGAAACAGCATAACTGTTTTCAACATTGATAATAATAATCATAAATGTTTCTTGAGCAGCAAATCATATTAGAATGATTTCTGAAGGATCATGTGACACTGAAGACGAGTAATGATGCTGAAAATACAGCTTTGCACCACAGGAATGAATAATATTTTAAAATATATTTAACTAGAAAAGTTATTTTAAACTGTAATAATATTTCACAATATTACAGTTTTTACTCTGTTGTTGAACAAATAAATGCTGCTTTGGAGAGCAAAAGACACTTCTTTAAAAAAGAAGGTAATGAGAATTTGGGTGGACAAAAATAAATATTTTTTTTTTGTCCATTGTAACATTTTCTTGACAATATACATCGATCAGGCATAACATTATGACTAATACTGTGTTGGTCCCCCTTTTGCTGCCAAAACAGCCCTGCCCCGTCGAGGCATGGACTGCACTAGACCCCTGAAGGTGTGCTGTGGTATCTGGCACCAAGATGTTAGCAGCAGATCCTTTAAGTCCTATAAGTTGCTAGGTGGGGCCTCCATGGATCGGACTTGTTTGTTCAGCACATCCCACAGATGCTCGATTGGATTGAGATCTAGTGAATTTGGAGGCCAAGTCAACACCTCAAACTCGTTGTTGTGCTCCTCAAACCATTCCTGAACCATTTTTGCTTTGTGGCAGGGCACATTATCCTGCTGAAAGAGGCCACAGCCACCAGGGAATACCGTTTTCCTGAAAGGGTTAACATGGTCTGCAACAATGCTTAGGTAGGTGGTACGTGTCAAAGTAACATCCACATGGATGGCAGGACCTAAGGTTTCCCAGCAGAACATTGCCCAAAGCATCACACTGCCTCCGCCGGCTTGCCTTCTTCCCATAGTGCATCCTGGTGCCATGTGTTCCCCAGGTAAGCAACCCGGCCATCCACGTGATGTAAAAGAAAACGTGATTCATCAGACCAGGCCACCTTCTTCCATTGTTCCGTGGTCCAGTTCTGATGCTCATGTGCCCACTGTCAGCAGCTATGCAGCCCCATACGCAACAAACTGCGATGCACTGTGTATTCTGACACCTTTCTATCAGAACCAACATTAACTTCTTGAGCAATTTGAGCTACAGTAGCTTGTCTGTTTGATCGGACCACACGGGCCAGCCTTCGCTCCCCACGTGCATCAATGAGCCTTGGCCGCCCATGACCCTGTCGCCGGTTCACCACTGTTCCTTCCTTGGACCACTTTTGATAGATACTGACCATTGCAGTATCCCCACAAGAGCTGCAGTTTTGGAGATGCTCTGACCCAGTCGTCTAGCCATCACAATTTGGCCCTTGTCAAACTCACTCAAATCCTTACACTTGGCCATTTTTCCTGCTTCTAACACATCAACTTTGAGGACAAAATGTTCATTTGCTGCCTAATATATCCCACCCACTAACAGGTGCCGTGATGAAGAGATAATCAGTGTTATTCACTTCACCTGTCAGTGGTCATAATGTTATATCTGACTGGTGTATATAAGTGTGTGAAATATGATTTGGATGTGTTCTAATGAGTTATGAGATTCACCCATGAAAAGAAAAAGTTAGCAAAATTAACTTTTAAATCCATTTCACAACATTAACAACAGTATTCTTTATCATTTTACAAAGCATTCATTATTAAGCTACAAACAAACACAAGAGACTCTCCTGTGGGTTTTATGTACTTTTAATTGCACATTAAATAAGACTGGTAAGATTAATGGGGAAAAACAGGATTGGGTTGTATTTATAAAACAGTGCTGATCTGAGAACAGCTTTTTCCATCCTAATAGTCACATTCACCAAAACATGACAGACAGAAGATGACCTCAGATCGGCACTTTCTCAGACGTTAACACGTGACCCTTAATTACAATTAAGCGTCGTTCAATTCATTAAACCAAAAAATAAGCACAATTTACAAAATATTCATCTTTATCACAACCGTACAAAGGCTGTTAAAACAAGGTCCATACAGTTTATACATGAACCATTTTATCAACATTTGCAATTGGCACAGACAGACAGAGAACATTTCAGAAATTATTCAAAAAAAAAAAAAAAAAAATATCTAATGACTTTGCTACTTGCGTTACAGACTGCTATTAAATAAATGATTTTAAAAGGGAACAGAAATCACTTAAAATCCTTTTAACTTTGCATAAGAGTGTACATCCTGATTTATTGAGCGTTTAGATTTCTTGGTATTAGTCATACAGTCAAATGATCAGAAAAGCAAAACTAGTAACAGTTAAGGACGCATGGTAAAACAGCTCACCGAAGGTTTTAAAGCAACATTCTGCTTGTATATTGTAAATCTCCTATAAATGACATCATCTCATGACATCACAAGTATTGCCACACAACATGAATCTTTATATCACTCTCTTTGGTTTGAGTGATGGCTGAAAATTTGCCCTCCTAACTATAACCACAACCACATTTTACCATAGTACTGGATCACGAGTGCCTCTTTGAAATTTAAGAGCTCAAAAGGAAAGCTTTGAATTGATTATAACTTATAAGCTTCTAGAACCAACAGAGCAATGATGGCAGCAGAAACGAACAAGGCATTTCTTTTATTCCTTTTTCCACATACATTTGCACCACAATTAACTAGTAGTACGTTATATTCGTCAGTCTCAATTTAGGGTACGTTTACACTACAACGATGTACTACAAACGGAAATTTTTCCTTTGCACTTTTCGCATATAGACGACAATGTTGTTAAAACGATCCCTGTTCACAAGGAAAGTAGGTGGCAGTGTCACTTTGTAAAGAAACACTACGCACCAATAGACTGAACACGTCATGCGCATGCGTATTACATCACCGATTTCACAAATTAGCATTTTTGTAGTTTACACAGAGACAATAGCAGTGTCGTTTTCAAAAATGTGCACATTGAAACCCGTTTTCAAAAGTGTGTGTTATCAGTAGAGGTCGACCGATAGTGGATTTTACCGATAACGATAACTAGGTTGGACCACGCTGGCCGATAACCGATTAATCAACTGATGGTTTTTAAAATAGATACTGAATGGAGAAGAAGAAAAAAAAAGAAAAAAAAAAAAACCAAACAAACACCCATTTGGGTCAGATTTGCATGCTTTTAACACACTGTTTTGACCGTTTGAGGTACTAATAATGTTACCCCTTATTTATACTGCACAACAAGGTTTTGATCCGTTCTCCACGCGGTGTCAACTCAATTCGCAAGACCACGAGATTTGCCTGTCCGACGTTGTTTTTCTTGATTTTTCGTATTTTTACTTGATTTTGGGGGATTCTATAATGGGCTAAATGGTTATGTTTTGCCCAGTTTAATTGTTTATTGTTGTGTTTATTGCTATGTACTTTGTTGTGCTATAGCGTACAGACAAAGTTAAAGTTCAGTTATGAACGACAAGGATAAAAGATTTGTAGCTGTGGTTTTAGTCGTTTAAAATAGATAATTATCTTTTGTATTTGAACTGTGCGGCTTGGATGCGGTGTCCATCAGAAATAGACTAGGCGCCCATCTTTAGCGAAGCAGAGAGTCGCTTCTGAAACGTGCCACGAGCATTGACTAAAATGGCCGCTATCAGGTCCAGTGGCCGTGTCGGAGCCATAATGCGTAATGCAGATGTGTGGCGTAAATAAGGGGCTAGCGTCCCCTCAGCCTTGACGGCAAACATACTGCTGTTCTCCACTAATGCAGCATCTAGTCAACAAATTAATTACTTTATAATGATATGAAAACATGTACGGTAGTGTACTATATACATACCGTTTAATTGTTTTAAATCCGCTTCTGAAGTGTACCACCATCAAAACAACTCCACGAGGCGTCAGTGGCAGTTTTTATTTCGCCTCTAGAGGTCGCTCTTGTAGTGTGTAATGCCAGCGGACCTTTCTCAGCCGATTTGGCAACAGACGCAACCCAGAAAAACTATCGGTATGGATTTTTGCAGATAACCAAATGCTCCAGCGATTGGTTATCGGTGCCGATTAATCGGCATAACCGATCAATCGGTCGACCTCTAGTTTTCAGGCCTCCAAAACACCGCTGTCGTCGTCCAAAACCCATAAAAAGTGTTCTGATTTTAGTTGAAAACGTTGTCGTGTAAACGCCCCCCTTCGCAAAAAACATTTCAATGTAATTATTCAGACTTCTAAGGCGCAGTTTGGCTGGGCACAAGAGGGTAAATATTCATGAATATTTGTAATAAAAATCCTCCTCTGAATGCAGTAGTGAGGCTTTCACTAGTGTAGATCCTTACAGAAAAGAAAGTTTCGAATCATTGTTACACACTCTCTGGAATACTTGATTCTGATTGGTCAACTGCAGCTTTATTTTTATATAGTAATTGATAAAAAGTATAATTGACCATTTCATAATGTATTTCTGCATTACCTAATCACATTTTTTGTTATTGTACATTATCCCTTAAAACAATTTGAAAAGAGAAATTATTGTAGATTTTAAATGGAGTTGCCATCACTAAAAGGTCTGAAAACCAACTGAGGTAAAAACTAAAATTTAACTGAAAATCTGAAATTAATAATGGCCAGTTTGGACCAGCTGAGAAAATCCTCTCTACACAACAGTGGCTATTATACAGTATTCAACGCATTACCGTTCCCTGGAAGTTTAACAGAACACAGCATGCAAACAGGGAAATAAGGTTAACGTGGTTAAGATTTTACCATATATACATTACCATGGCTTTAGAGAGAGGGCGCGTTAATCCGACTACAATGGAAGTTCACATGCAGGTGGTTTTTGGAAGTCTGGGACATCCAAAGGCAGGGTCATACACAGTGATAATGTATCAAAACACCCCCCAGGAAGTGTTGGTCCTCAAAAATAATTCCTCAAAGTTTCAGTTCCTGTAAAAATCGAGCAAATCACATGCAAATTTCCCATCAGCTACACGGCTAGTTCTCATAGCACACCAAAAGAATGCTTTTAAATCCACACCTTTATAAAACTACTCTAGATAAACCAACTGCAAAATAAAAACCAATTCTGACAGCCCACCCGATAAAATAAGCCATACAAGGCGTCAAGGGACCAACACTTTGGGGCAACTGGCACCGAACAAGAAGTAAAGCTTATTTCTTTTAAGAAAGCAAGTAGAATAGGGATCCATTCTGTATTCTGAAGAGGCTAATAATTTAGTGTAATGTACAAAATGCAGTTGTGGAACTTTTTTTTTTTTTTTTTCTTTTTGAGTCTATAATGACAGGAAAGGCTTGTTCACATTAATACACATTTTGTTTTGGATTTCTTCTTTTTCTTCTTGCCCTCTTTGCTCATCTTCTCCTTGTGTTTCCGGATTTCTCTGACTAAAGTATAAAACGCGTCGTCCACGCCCTTCAAAACAAAAGGGAAAACAAGAAGTTGATGTGATTATGTCAAGCATTAAAGCATCAAAGATTTGTCACAGCTCTATGCCTAACTTTTGCAGCCATATTCCACACATTAGCCACAACAACAACAACAACATTAAAACTGGTCTCATATCAGGGTTAAAGAGACCATGTTCACCGAACCCTTCCTGAAAGAATAGTGAAAAAAAGTACAGGAAATGAACAAGTGATGGTTTTAAATAAGAGTGTGAATCTCACAAAGAAACGGTCATGTTTCATCCCAAAAACCAAGCAATAATGATACATTATATTTTGATATAAAACATGTTTAGAGGAAAACTTTTTTTTTTTTTTGCTGCATTGTGACATTTACATGACAGTCAGTCAAGCACACTTTCCCCTCAAATGAATTTATATCATAATATAATATAATATATAATATAATATAGGGCTGTCAAACGATTAAATCACATCCAAAATATAAGTTTGTCTACATAAAACATGCATGTGTGTATTCAAATATACATAATTATACTCCATAGTACACGTATATTATGTAAACAAACTTATTTTGGATGCGATTAATCATTTGACAGCACATAATATAATACTGGAAAAAGTTTTTTTTTTTTAATTAGCATAAATTAAATTCAGTCCAACAAATCACAATAATTTAAATTCCTGTCTGAATTACATATTAAATTCAGTACAACAAGTCCTATATTCATTTTAATAAGTAAATAAATAAATACACAATTCAGATAAATATTATTTATTTATCTAAGTTAATAAGCATTCAATAAATTCAGCAAGTAAAAAAATAAATAATTAATTTCTGGAAAATTATTTAATTGAAAATGTGCATAAATTCAGTGCAACAATTACAGTCAATCGATAAATCAATAAGTGTGAATATATGATAAACAGATTGAATTTAGGCTTTTAAAGCGATCATGTCTCTTCAGAACATTTGGACTAAACAGCTCAATTCATATGGATTAGTTTTACGATCTCTATGAACTTTTTCAAGCGTCAAAGTGGTAGTTGCGTAACTGTCAATGGAGGGACAGAAATTGCTCAGATTTTATTAAAAATATTGTCATTTGTGCTGATTGACAGGTTTGGAATGACATGAAGGTTAGCAGATGACAGAATTTTCATTTTTTGGGTGAACTAACGCTTTAACGGTCCTAAAAAAAAAAAAAAGGGGCTTTATGAAATAGTATAATTTTGGGGTGAAATATGACCTGGATATTTCTTTGACAGTTTTCATGAGACTGACCCAAGAACAAGTGAAAAGTGTAGAGCAGATGTCGTACCCAACACCTGGACTGCAGATGGGCAGCGCTTCAAACTTACCCCTCTCACATCAAAACACATTTTTTAAGCTTGATGCACTGTGTCGTCTTTTCTTCTTTACTGAGTTTTCTTAGCCGGTATTGCCTGATCTCCCGTACCAGAGTATAAAAGGCATCTTCCACTCTCTGCAGTGCAAAACACAACTCCCTTCAGTGTTAAGGAACGCACAGCCGTTATTACTGAGAAGGGAAAACAGTCGCAAATGGATTTCAGGAATCCACTGAAACTATAAAGTTTACCCACATAGTGCTGGGATAATTAATAGTGGTGTGTCCCCCCCCCCTCCTCGTTTCTGGGAATTTAAAGGGAAACTGGGCAAAATAAAGTTTTTTTTTTTTTTTTTTTAGATCAACTTTCCACAAAAAAAAAAAAAAGCCAGGTTTTTTCCATGGAATACTGCATCTTTGCACTATTGTAGAAGAGTTTCACAATTAGGGGTCGTTTACACAACAGTTTAAAAAAAAAAAAAAAAAAAAAAAAAAAAAAAGGGAAGCCCTTTTATTAGTTTTTGCCGTTCATTTATGAAAATAGCATTTTGGGGGACGGAAAAAGCAATCTTTTGAAAACTCGGTCTCAAAAATGTGAATGTGAAACCGGTCATGCACGTGTGTATTAAGTGTTCAGTCTATAAGCACGTAATGTTTCTTTACAAAGTGACATCGCCATCTACTGGCCTGGCATGCATAATACAGCGTTTCGAATCTTTTCGCGGATACGTGTGAACAATGTTGTCGTCTGTACGTGAAACTTTTCATAAATGCAAAAGGTAGAACTTTTTAGGGCCCTATTTTAATTAGAGCACATGGTCTGAAGCGTATGGCGCACCGGGCGCATGGTCTTAAAGGGTTGTACCCATTCTCTTAAGTCATGGGTGTGTTTTGGGCATAACGTGCAATAAACCAATCAGAGTCTCATCTCCCATTCCCTTTAAAAACAAGTTGCACTTGCACCATGGCGGATTTGCTATTCACATGGCGAAATTTGCGAGTGGAAAGACTGAACGCTTCTCCAGAGAGGAATCCTTTTATTTTTTATATTTAAAAATATTTGTTGGATGTGATGTGAAAAAGATAACTGCGTTGGGCTGAAACTAGCAAAAAAACACTTGCGTCGCTTTGCGCTGGGTGTATGATAGGGCCCTCTGTAGGTTTTAAGTACATCACTGTCATGTAAACGTACCCTTAATTGTGTCCCTGAACACCACTGGATTTAAAATAATTAAAGTGAATCTGAAATGAAACCAATACAGACAGAACTTTCAGCTTGCAGCCAGAGAGGGAATTGTGGGTGTTGAAAACAGCACTATGGTGTCAGCGGGTAGCATGTGTGGCTCGAAACAGAGAGAAAAGAAATTAAATTCAGAAGCCTTTATTATTCCCCAGCACCATAAGGAGTTGTGATTTGAGCACTGCAGAGCGTCTGCCCTGATTTATAAACATGACAGATAGAGCAGTTCAATATCCCCAGCTGATTTAAAGTGATTGAACCCTTGATCAATCAATCCAAATTGCAATCTGTGTCATTAAAGGATTCATTTATCTTAAGGTGAAATCAAACACAGACAAATGATACCAAATGCACAAGAGAGACCAGGCACAAACTCAGAGCCAGATGAGTTGTGTTCTGTGATGTGCACCTGATTGATTATTCATAAAGCTCGTCACAATGAACTCATGCATGAAGCCAGTGTAAAACAACAGCACACACTGGCCAACTTTCCTACAGTTCTACACACTTGAACTGCCTTAATCTGGTATGTGAATGTAACAAAACCTAGTCCAGGTCACAGTTACCTCAAAAAAAGCAGTACAAGAAATACTACAATGATGTATACATACTTCTAAATTTATTTGAATTTAAATGCATGTGCTAAACGGTCATGAAAACAACTGTAAGCCTAATGTATACTTAAAATATAAATTTCTAATTTCTTTCCTTTGATTTTGGGGTGAAATGTGACCCTGACATATTCTTGAAAGGCTTTAAAGGGATAATTCACCCAAAAATGAAATGTGTCATTAATTACTTGCCCTCATGTCGTTCCAAACCCGTAAGACCTTCGTTCATCTTCAGAACACAAATTAGGATATTTTTTTTAATGAAATCCGAGAGCTCTCCATAGACAGCAATTTAATTAACACTTTCAAGGTCCAGAAAGGTAGTAAAAACAGTTAAAATAGTCCATGTGACTCCAGTGGTTCAACCTTAATTTTATGATGCGACAAGAATACTTTTTGTTTGTTTTTTTGCGTACAAAAGTAGTGTTTTGCAGTGTTTACTATGTCAAGAAACTGACACAGAAGAGAAGAAATTCTTCAATAAAGTCATTTTTGTTTGTTTTTTGCACACAAAAAGTATTCTTGTCGCTTCATAACATTAAGGTTGAACCACTGGAGTCACATGGACTATTTTAACAATGTCTTTACTACCTTTCTGGGCCTTGAAAGTGGTAGTTAAATTGCTGTCTACGGAGGGGTCAGAGAGCTCTCGGATTTCATAAAATATCTTCATTTGTGTTCCGAAGATGAACGAAGGTCTTACGGGTTTGGAACGACATGAGGATGAGGAATTTTAATTGGTGAACGAACCCTTTAAGAGACTCATTCTATATATGGTATAATGTATTCTATAAGGACTACATAATTATAGTCGATTATAGATTTCAAATCACATTGAACACCACAATACATTAACATGGTATTAAAGACAACATGAAATGGCTTTCACAACTCATTTATCTTCCATAATGATGCATTTCTGAGCAAAATAATATTGTGAAAAAGAAAAAGTAGGGTTGGGTAATTTTATCCATCAGAATACAACGTTGTACAGTCAAATTATAGGATAATTTTAATTGTGGCCTCAGTTGCATCAGCATAAAAGTTGTTTTAGAGGTGGAGAAAAGATTAGGAAATTGATTATTATTGAAACATATACATATATACATATATATATATATAAAAAATTATGAATGGTGCACAATACAACCAAGGACATTCATTAAGAAAAATAGAGTTGATTTTGATTTCATGTTGTCTTTAAAACAGCTTTAAATCAGTCAAAATAAAAGTCTTGCAATGGCCTGGTTTACATGCACCCTCATAATGTGATTATAATGGGATTTAAGCAATATTGCAATTAAACTTTTCCTTGTGTAAACAATAATTCAATCAATCTAGAGCTGCGCGATTAATCGTTAAAAGATTGCGATCTCCTAAATGACAATGACTATCCTGTGTCTATTAAACTGTGTCATGCAGTTATGTATAGGTATGAAACAGCTTCAAACATAGTGGTAAAGAAAGCATCACATTTTTGGGGTGCTGAAAAAACGGAGTACATTTTGACAACGTTGTGCGATGTGAATAGAATGCAGTATACTGATCGTCGAAAACATTGAAATGAAGACTTTTTTGCATTTGATTCAAGTAGATTAAAACAATGCACCTACTGTATGCAAGTTCATAATTTGTGCTGTGCGAATAATGAATAACGAAAAACACATGCAAATGGGGAGTGAAGAGGTTTGCTGCGAATAAATCCTTACTCTGATTATTTGAAATAAATCACATTATTGGTGCGCATGTAAACGTAGTCACTGTCAAAACTTAGGTTTTATCTTCATTGATTTGTCCAGCACACGTCCATCCCGGTTTTCCATACCTGTCTTGTCTTTGCTGAGGTCTCTATGAATGGAATGCCGTAGCTACGTGCTAAATCCTGAGCCTGCTTTGTGTCCACACTGCGGGATGGAAGATCACACTTGTTCCCCACCAGGACCATCGGGACGTCCTCAGAGTCCTTTACTCGTTTTATCTGCTCTCTGCAAAAGCGCACAGAGGATATTACACATCTACAATTCATTTGACTTTGTGAGGTGTTTTAGCGCTTTACAGACCTGATTCTGCACCATATTCAGTTTTAAGCTAACCCTCACCTGTAGTGGTGAATGTCCTCGAAGGACTTGGTGTTATTGATGGCAAAGACACAAAGGAATCCCTCCCCTGTCCTCATGTACTGGTCCCTCATGGCGCTGTACTCCTCCTGACCTGCAGTGTCCAAGATGTCCAGCAGACACGTCTCCCCGTCAATCACCACCTGCTTCCTGTAGGAGTCCTGCACAAGCGAAATGATATTTTGAGCATGTTGAGCAGTAGTATCACAATCCCAAAATCTAATAGTCCTGTAAAGTCAATTGATCACAGTATGACAATACTCTAGTAAGTCTCACCCATGGACCGTGAGCTGAACGTAAATGGCACATAAAATTGGAAATGACTCAGGAGTTGTCATGTGATTGTTTGAATTCTACAGGTTTTCCGGGAGAAGTGGGTGTTGCGTTTTTTAACGGTCGTAAACACGATGGAAACAAAACCGCTGTGGCGCCAAACCTCCTCACAGAAGAACGCCATCGTGTTTACAACTGTGACAATGAGCACTTATCAGGATCAACTAAACACTGGATTTTCAAAAGTATGTGAACTTCACAGCATAGATGTCCAAGAGTTATTGTCAAGACATCGTTACACTTTCACGCCCCTAAACATGATGCGGAACAAAACGAACTGTGATTGGTTGCTTTACATGTCAGTCAGATCCTTAGCCAATGAAAGGTGCTATAGAGCCCAGTCCTGCTGTCAGTCTGAACCATAGACTGTGAAAAAAAGATGGACGACGCACCTTCACTATCTTCCATTGACGTAAGTGAAGCCGCCAGTGTTCAAATATGGCACTGACATCTTGGAGCCCGAGTCTGCGTAGTAGTGAGCGCAAAATGGAGCCGCGATATTAAGGTCCTGCCCACACTCCCGCCTAATTCACTTTTTGTGAAATAGTTACGATCGAGACGCGTTGGCTTCACTTTTCAGGACTCGTGTGGCACACTTGGTCTGAACTAACATACTAACAATACTCAAGCCTGAAATATCCCAAAAAATTTGTGAAACCTGACATCCGTAACAATAACAAATTAAAATAAAAAAAAGAATAAAAAAAAAAACACTAAAAACAATTGTATGTAAGTTTTAGGGCACGTTTACATGACAACGATGTACTAAGAATGGTTATCACTTTGTAGGCCAAAATGCGGACGCGAGTTAGCATTTTAGCACTTCTGGTTCCATCGTCCCGAAGTCAATGGATTTTGTTTAAATAAGGTCTGTGGTGAACAAGCTTAAGATACTTTCACGTTTTATTCTACGACATAAAATACGTCAGTGATTTTTTGAAGCTGTTACGTTGCTAAAAAGTTGTTAACAAGTGGCTAAATGGGACTACAGAGGCTGTCGAGGAGATTAAACGTCATCACGTTGAAAATGTAAGCTCGGTCCACTTTTACAGCCTCATAATTGTGCTCTTATTAACTACTCTAATGTTCTGGGAAAAAGATTTTAGATAAAAACTGAAAGAGTTGTTGGAAGCTTAGTGATGGTGACATTGAAGTTGTGGGACCATGGTGTAGTCCGTTTATAGCCTACCTTTAGCTTTTTACTTCTGGCTTTAAAATAATAAAAGTTGTGTTCATCTGTGAAAATGATCTTGATGGACAAAACCTGCATGTATCATAAATTTTGTTGATCACAGAGTCTGTTTTTTGCAATAATCCAAAAGCCTTAGAAAATCCTACTGGGTTTTTGTCAAGGGAAACATGCTAACTGCTGGTTGGCCTACAAAGTGACGTCATACCCGCACCACTCTATACACATGCGCATGAGCGTTTTTGTAGTTTACGAGACAATAACAGTATTGTTTTCAAAAACTTGCACTTTGAACCCCGTTATCAAAAGTTTGCATTTTCAGGCCCCCAAAACGCCGTTGTCGTGTAAATGAACGTCCTGTATAGGGCTGGTCCGAATACCATATTTTGAGCTTTGAAGCTTCGGTAGTAAATCAACACTGAAGCTTCGGAGGGAGAGGGTTGAATGTATTCCTCTGAGGACGCAGGAATCTGAAGAAGCAGCGCGCCTCATGCGGGCAGGGCTTATATGCTCCGAGAACAGACACTGCACTAGTGATACAAAACACACAGGTTTGTTATGTCCCAGTAACAAGCTCCTATATTTCGCAGGAGATTCATTTAGATTGATAATAACGGGTAATAGGCTTGCTGCGATAGTCGGTGTTCAGACATAACACCGGTTACGTCACTTGCCCACCGCGGCACCGCCCCCACTGTCGTTTTGATATTTTATAGTAGTAAAAATAATTTAGTTCAGTTAGAAAATAGATTACAGTTAAAAACGTGCAGCCTGAGCTGAACGAGAGTCGCAGCACAGACCAGCAGCAGGAGTCAGATTTCAATCATCACGAGAGTGAGAAGCCGAATGACAAGTTCGCAGAAGATTTGGTTTCAAAGAGAAATGTAAAAGCGCCCATTTAAGCGAGTTTGTCATTGTACTGTTTTGTTGTTGCGTTTTTCATTAATAATAATAGGCTAATGAACCCAACATTCAAGCAACCCGCCCCCAAATTGGCGCTAATTCTAAACCGAAAGTAAAACGTGCACGGCAGCACTGTCATTCATTCATTCACGGCCGCACAGTGCACTGTAATGCGATGGCTCAGGCAAGCTCAGGCATGCGCTTCTTCCACATAAGCTCATGCAGTTATGCGCTCTAGACAGAGAATACTCAGTTGCAGGGAACACTTAGGCTAAGAAGAAGCAAATATATTTATTAAGTATAACGAGGATGGGTTCCTATTCAATTGTCCATCCTATTAAAAAACAAAACAAAACAATGAATATTCGAATCCCAAAATTGAAAATCGAATATTCTGGTCCAGCCCTAGTTGTGTAAACTAATGTTGTGTAAACGGCCCCTTAAAGTCTTCATTTAAGTGTTGATTAATTCTAGCAAAATGGGTGTACAAAATGGGGGTGAACATGAAAAATAATGAAAAGATTTATTTTCAGCATTTTCAATACATGCTCCTGGTCTTATCTTGACCAATTCATCCATTATTCCAAAGAATATTTGTCTCTACAAAACAAACACATCCAAAAAATAAAAAATTAAAAAAAAAAATATTAAAAAAAATAAAAAAAACCTACACTTTGACCAGAGGTTTAAAATTGACGCTATGCCAGAAAAGTGAAAGGAAAAAAACACAAAAGGCATTCCACCTGGTAACCACCTTGTTTTAAACCAGAATAACCGGATTGCACTGTTGAATCTTTAACAGTACATGTTTTGCAAATTTACATAAGGATGAGTTTCACATCTTTGTGTGGCAGTAGAAAGTGAGCGTCCTGACAGCGCTAGAGACAGCGTGCCTCACCTCTATGGTTGGGTCGTATTCATCCACAAAGTGGTTCTGGATGAGTTGGATGGTGAGAGCGCTCTTGCCCACGCCTCCAGCACCCACCACCACAAGCTTATATTCTGTCATTCTTCACCTGCAGCAGAAAAAACAAGAAAATCAATGAGCAGTTCAAAATGTTGCTTTAAATCCACTTTAGATACATTTTTTTTTTTTAAATCTAAACACACTGTAAACCCGAATAAGTTGGCAAAAAAAAAAAAAAAAGGGAGGCAATTGGTTACATCTAGGGCTGGATATCGTTCAAAAATTTTCGATACCGGTTCCTGAAAGATACTTTTTTCGATACCAAATTACATTACCTCAAAAAAACCCTTTGGTTTTATTTTTTCAGTTTGTTGACTTTTTTTACAGACTCAAAGACTATAGGGTACTGGGGGGGCGGAATATGTGCCTCGCGCTCAAGCGCACATAAAGCTTGCCGCAAAGCACTGGCAAAAGTAGCCTAATGTTTATAAGTGTAAAAATAGCAAGGAGACATTAATTTTAATTGTTTATTAATAAACTAGTGTTTTCTGAGTCCGTGTTGGCTGCAAAGATGAAGTTGACTCGTCATCTCGCGCCTATAGAGGGAAATGCACCTTTCATTTGGATTACGTAAAGTATTTGTTTTCGATTGGAATTGGTTTGTTTAAATGTAGATATTTCATTGAGTAAGCTAATTCATACATTTAAATTAAAATTATCAACTTAAATATTTTTTGTAGTGGAAACTTGGCTAGCTTTAACTAGCTAACTCAAACACTACCTTGCTAATTGGTAACACAATGCTATAGCATTAGCATAGCAATTACTGAATAAATACAGCAATGAACATTTAACATACTGTATATCTGTTCTCAAACTAAGCTCATGCTCCACTCGTCACCATGATGGTAACCTCCCAAAAAACTTTTTGCATTTACTCTCCCTTTTAAGTGTCATAGCAAAGCATGTTGGGAAATAGAAATCCCAGCCCAGTTGTGGTTAAATTTAAGTTAGTCTAAATTCAAAGAAATAAGTTCATAAAACTCACAACGAAACAATTCAGATTACTTAAAATGTGTCAGTTTTTTGAACTCAAAAGAAAAATAAATACTCATAAAAGTTAATTTGATTGAACTAATTTGTTTAATTTGAGTTGGATCTACTCAAACCAATTAATTATTTTGAGCATTAGGGTTTACAGTGCATGATATCACCAGTTTATTTTGTCAAAATGTCTTTCTTGGTATAACGTGCAGATGGGGCTCCAGTTAATATACTTATCGGATTTCAGATAACTGAATTACTAAGTTACAAATCTGTCAATTAACGGATGCTATTATCCGAAGTGACAGTTCACTATTTCAGTCCGCGGGAATAACCCAGTGCTAGTTTAACCATTAAGATACAATATCCTACAATTAGGCAGGACTAAAGGTTTACATCTCATTTACACTAAAAATGCCAGGTCTACTGACCCAAAATAACCGAATTTAAACACTACTATTAAAGCACTATACACTCCTCTTTCGCCTTTACCATATCTTCTTACTAAAACTTGTAATAACTATAGCTGAACTATTTACTATGGAAGCTTGTTTCCGCCACGGAATTAAACAAATAAAAAGATAATTGCGACTTTCATTTCACAATTCTGACTTTTTTCCCCTCACAATGATATAAACAATAAAAAAAAAAAAAATAATAATTGCGAGTTTATATCATGCAAATCTGACTTTATAACTCGCAATTATGACGCAATTTAGAGAAAAAAAAAAAAAAAATGCAAATTGTGAGTCAGAATTGCATATTAAGTCACAATTGCAAGAAAAAAAAAAAAAAAGAACTGCAACTTTATATCACACAATTCTGAAAGAAAAAATAAATAATAATAATAATAATAATAATTCAGAATTGCAAGATATAAACTCCAAGCGGCAACCTCCCCCAGTTTCTCTTGAAGCCAACATGGAAGTGACTTAAACTGCAATTCATCGATTGGCCGCTAGAGACAGGCTCCAGAAGGGAGCAAAATCTCATTGAGTCCCATATTAAAATGCCCAACTTCACAGCAGAGGAGGGAAGGAAAAAAACAAAAAAAAACAAAACAAAAAAAAACACGTTTACAGCCTGGTACAAAAAGTGGTTTTTGTCTATACAGCTAATTTTGCCCTTCGTGACAACTGTGAGGGGGGTGAATTTTTTTTATAACTCATTCGTTTAAATTATATTAAGCCTATATTAAGTTCTGCAGAATTAAGGGCATGGCCACTTGAGTGACAGGTGGATTGCCGTTTGTCTGCTGTCTGTTAGCCATCATGTCACCTCAGCTCCACCCACGACCAGCCTCTTTGCCCTTTGTCAGCTATCCGGGAGTGACGTGCGGTGACGCGCTGCAAAGATGGCAACGGCCGACTTTGAGGCTTCAAAAACTCTCTTCAGAAACCTACGGGTGACGTCACTGACACTACGTCCATATTTTTTACAGTCTATGATAAACTCCCAATTGTGAGGGGGAAAAAAAGTCAGAATTTGACCAATTCATCCATTATTCCAAAGAATATTTGGCTCTACAAAACTAACATACCAAAAAAACTATTTTTTAGAGGTTAAATGTTTGAAAATTATTAACAGTTGAAAAAAAAAAAACGTTAGAAATTTAGAAAAGTAATCCAAAAAGTAATCAGTTACATTAATAAAGTAATTGAAATAGTTACACTACGCTAATAGTTACATTTTAAATAGGGTAACTTGTAATCTGTAATGCATTTCCAAAGTAACCTTCCCAACATATATTTAACAACATACAGTCAACAAAAAACATAAAACTTAACGAAATAGTTACAAAATCGTGTTTAATTTAAGTTGAGTCGATTCAACAGCAGGCTACCACAAATTTGAATCCTTTAACGCAACATTTCATGTTAAATGATTTACTTACGCTATCATAAAGTGATTTAGATTTTAAATCTAGTTAAGACAAGTTGATAAGTATAGTTAATAAGCGCCATTATATCGCAGGGCCCGAATTTCACTTGGGCGTGTTATGATAATAACACACTGGAATAAATATTATACACAAAGCTCACATTAAACCAATTCTGTCATGTACTTTTATATAATTATTCGCCACGGTAAACATAGATGTTTTTACAGCTTTTCTAGTATTTTACCTCTAGGTTTGCTGTAAGTTCCGCGTCTGAAAAGCCTCTATTGACTAAAGCGTTTATCATGACCTTGCCATAATGTTATTATCCATTTAAACAACGCGTATAAAGCCTCATATGTCTATTGGCAATCCCGACAAAGTGTCTAAAGGGTTGAAACCCAACAATATCACACGGAATTGATCAATTCTGCTCTTTCTAGGCGACATGGCCTGCGCTCGGAGGCTGTGCTTTTACATAAATATGGGCGGACACACTGTTGCGTCCTGCTAAATGATCACTTACCGCGAAATATCAACGATTTTCAGCTGTTTACGATTATTTTCAGTAGGTGGAGGCGATTAAAAGGACAAGTAATGAGCAGTCGAGCAGCCTTTTCCGAGCACCAGCATACATCTTGCATTATAGTAGACGAAACATCTGTAGAAACAAATAATCCAGATCGGTGTCCTTTCAGTGAGATGTGTAGGGCGGAGGAGGGCTTGATCAATAAACTAACCGATAATCAACACTGGTACTTCCAGGATAAATATGGTTAAACGACGGGTAATAAATGCACTTTAATTTCAGTATAGTAGCACACGAGAATGTGCTACAACATATTCGATACTGGACAATGACCGGCTTTTGACAAGCTCTAGGGCAGTATTGCTATGGACTGGCTTGGTGCTTAAATAGGCCCTAAATATAACCGGAACGTGTACGTGCGTACGTCAGCGCGTATCTGGATTCTTATTGGATGTATCACCTGTCAGTCACAATTAGGCTATTTGCATACGGTGTGCAAGAGCCAATCGTCTACGATTATCGAGTAATACAAATTACCCCGGCCTATTTATTGTTTGACTCGACGCTTCCTTCATTCTAAACAGTTTTTCTTTTTCAGTAACTTTAATGTAAATGTAGTTCAACGATACACATAATTGGAAAACAAAACTCATATGTGGGGTAGAAAATCCAAAAACAAAACCCATATTGTATTTATATAATGCTTAATTTCTTTCATAATAAAAAATGTGAAGAGCAAAATATTGGTATATTTGGAGTTTACAAAGATGTTTTAGTTTACAGCAATGCGATTTAATAACATCATTGAAATTTTTATTTTTTATAGTAACCAAAAATATACACATTAAAAGTTCAGTAAAACATTATGAACACTGAAGATATTAATATCTTTCAAAATATTTAAATAAACAACTTCAAAAATTTGGAATAAAGCAAGAATTTATATCTTAGGTGAAAGAAACAATTAAAAACACAAAAGACACAAGGGGTCAGTATATGCCTATGGGTTTGTAGATAAAGCTGTATTAAACATTAGATTTTACAAACATTTGTTTGTTTGATTTTTTTTAATGGTTATTACAATTGATCAGCATCATCATTATTCTGCTGTAAATTATTATTATTAATATTATTTATTTATTTAAATGGCAGTCACATTACAAACAATGAAAAATATTGAACAAATATAGACTACAACAAGTAGAAAAAGAGAATATACATAAATAATACAAGTAAAATAAAGAAAACGAAAAAAGAACGAACCCCCCCCCCCAAATAAAACAATAACAACAGTAAAAGAAAAGCTGTATTATTCAAACCGCTTCTGAAACTCGTTGACGTCATTGTCATGTGATGCGAATGACTTTTCTCCGCGCTGACAGGATGGCCAATCACCGCTTGATATTAAGGAATTATTTTAAATAGAGGTTCCAGGGGTTGATTTCCATTTATATTTCAGTTTGAAATCCTTGGCATTTAAATGATTTAAATGACTAAACTTCTTAGTATGCTAAACAAATACAATTAAAAAACAAAAAAAGTTTAAATCAGATCTTCGTACGACGTCAGGCGCCCTCTTGAGAAAGAGATGCCGCCCACCCGTATTCACACAAGTCCCACCTCCTGAGACAGGATGAGCCAATAGGAGCCTCTCAAAAGCGGCCTCTGATTGGACAGTTAAGGGGCCACTCTCAAGCCATACCAATCATAGCAAGCAATGATCAAATTGAGGGCGGGACTTGAGAGAATACGGCGAGTGAGATCAGATGGTCGTGTTTTCCACATACTAGCACGGATGGACCGACTGCAGCACATCGTGAAAACTTTTTCCTGTGGGGAGGCGATCCCTACGGATGAAATCCGCTAATTTCCTCAGACTTTCGCGCTGTAAAAAAGACAAAATATAAGAGCATTTAATTTATATTTAGCCAACGGCGCTTTATAGCAAGACTTAACACAGTAAAAAAAAAAAACCCTGGATATTATAGTGTCCTTTTTGAATTATTGCACAAACTTTGGTCAGTGTAACATCGGCTCGGACAAAAAGTGGATAAATGTTTTTCTACATTTAGGCATAAAGGTAAGACGATTTTGCATGCGGAACAATTTAATACTAAAATAAATGTAAATAAATATAGCCGTTATAGTTTGAGGTTTGTTCATCATGCGCATGCATCATCACAATCTTAAATATTTACAGCTAAAGTCTTAAATTTGGATCTAAAGTTTTATCAGAATAACATTATCAGCGGATTATGGCGTGTATTGTAAATACGTTGTTATTTAACCAAAAACAGTATTAAAACCGCATGTCTTTAGTATTCTGTATATAAAAGCATCATATCAATTAACATCAAAACAAAACGCGAGTTTACATTATGAGATAAGATTTACTGCAAGACATTGTAATATCAGTGAATAATTGTGCATTTTCCTTAATACAATGGTTTGTTAACCAGTATAGGTGGTAGATTAAGGTTAGATTGTTTGTAAAGTCTGTCAACTTTTGTTGTTTTGAGCTTTTTGCCAGGTAATTATGATTAATTATTAATATTTGAAGAATCAGTCCGCTTCAGAACATCAAAATTTGTTGGACTAGTTTATTTGACACAATATTATTTCTGGACCCAATTATAATCTAGCTAATTAAACATGGAATGCCCCTTAAATTTGTATAATTGCTTAGTATCTTGTCATGCAATGCAAATTGAAAGTTTAATGGTTTATTCATCATTTGGTTATTTGTCTTTTATATGTACTGCAAAATACTCAAAGAAAGTGCAAATTTTATATTGCCTCAAAAGTATGCAAATGCTTTACAGTGTGTAACTACTTTATTGAAAGTGGTAAGATTAAAGATTATTAATAAACCACTTAGTCACGTCGACACTTCATCTTGTACCCCCGTAACTCAGTTTTTGGCTGGTCCTTCAAAGCTTGCCTGCTGATCACAACCATGGCAAAAGAACAAAGGCAGTATTATATCCAGCTAAACGTGCCATCCAGATGTTAGTGATTCTGCCAGTCTCAACGTTGGGTTTTGGGGGGTCGATGGATATACTCAAGTTTATTAAAACACCTCAGCTGAGACTCAACAAACTCTTGCTGGTTTGTAGTTAAATACCGCAGTGGGTAGACTGTTCTTGCCATCTCACGTCCTTAGAGAAGGACTTTGTTTAAAACCTGGCACGGTTTATTCCCTCCGAAAGCTTTGTTTTCTTGTTACCTTCCATGAAAGCTCCTCATTGTTTTTACTCTTACAGGCTAAATGTGCCAAACTATGCGAAAGACTCAAGTATAGCAAAGCACATTTTAGGACACCCAAGGGATTTTAGGAGCAAGATTTGGAGATTTCACTGTGAATTCACTCACTTTCTTCCAAAACCTCAGATTATTGTTTTACTGGGGAAAGAAGGTTTGTTTTCCTTCTTCCGTCGTCCCAGATGGGAAATTCGGTGAGGACACAGTTCTCCTCTGTGTTTGGCAGATGGGAGGTCTTTCTTGGTTCAGTTTGATTGTGTTGTTTGTGTACTTGGCATTTGTTTTGCACCTTCATTTTCCCTCAGCAAGCAACAAGATTCAAAACACGAGTTTTAAATATATATCCACACTCTGTAGCTCATATAAGAGAATACCAGCACAAAACTATACCTTTTGTAAAACATTAGCCATATAACTTATGTAAGATGAACGTAACTTCATGTCTTTGATTCGAGAAAGCGAGAGGGAACTAGAAACGTCTTATCTCCTTTGGTGGCCAGCTGTGTGGAATGTGTAACCTCACTCTTATCAGTTTCTATGGTGTCAAATCAAGGCCCAAGTCTTTGGATAACCACCTGCATGCCTTCAAGCCTCGACAATGGCTTAGTCACCAGCTAATCTTTTTAGTAACTTCAGTATACAGTATTCAGATGCTTAAAAGGGTTAGTTTACCCAAATGACTTTCATTCATTTAATTTAATTTTGAAGAATGTTTCAGCTGCGTATGTCCATATTATGAAAGTCAGTGGGACCCAAAACCTCCAAGGACAAAAGGGCAGCATGAAGGTGATCGAAAGGACTCGACTGATATATTCTAAGTATTTTGAAGCAACATGATCACTTTCTATGAAGAACAGATCAAAATGTAAGGCTTAAATCAATCACAAATCTAATCAAAACATTGATCAAGCCTCAATCTCTTATTTGGTCACGTACAGTGAGGTTTGACAGTACATTTTTGATCTGTTCATCATATAAAGTGATTGTGTAACTTCAGAACAATTACCCCCGGTTTTACAGACAAGGCTTAAGCTAATCTCATTCCATCCATCCATCCATCCATCCATCATCCATCCATCTATTCCTTTCTCATTTCATCATTCCATCCATCCATCCATCCATCCATCCATCCATCCATCCATCCATCCATCATCCATCCATCTATTCCTTTCTCATTTCATCATTCCATCCATCCATCCCTTTCTCATGCCATCCATCCATCCCTTTCTAATACCATCCATCATTCCATCCAGCTAGCCATCCCTTTCTCATGCCATCTATCCCTTTCTCATACCATCCACCATTCTATCCATCCAGCCATCCCTTTCTCATGCCATCCATCCATCCATCCATCCATCCATCCATCCATCCATCCATCCATCCATCCATCCATCCATCCATCCATCCATCCATCCATCCATCCATCCATCCATCCATCCATCCATCCATCCATCCATCCATCCATCCATCCATCCATCCATCCATCCATCCATCCATCCATCCATCCCTTTCTAATACCATCCATCATTCCATCCAGCCAGCCATCCCTTTCTCATGCCATCTATCCCTTTCTCATACCGTCCACCATTCTATCCATCCAGCCATCCCTTTCTCATCCCATCCTTCCTTCTCTTTCTCCATCCATCCATCCATTTCTCCATCTATCCCTCTCTCATACCATCAGTCCTTCTCTTTCTCCATCCATCCATCCATCCAGATATTTCTTGTAGTGTTTTCACTCTTGGAACAGTTTCAGCTTAGGCCTGCAACTAATTATGGGAGAGTGCATAAATTGCTAGTAATTACATGTAGCATGGCAGCTAGTGCAAGTACAAGCAGAATAAAAGGTTAATCCAATGAGTTTAGCAATAGTAGCAACACAACATCATTCCTCGAGAATTTAGCTAATTCTCTCTGGTTTTGGATAGACACTAAAGCTGGAGCTCGAATCTTGTATCATTTGTTTTTGATTTGATCATTTCCTCAGACTTTCCTCAGGGTTTAGCTCAGTTGATTCTTAACAAACAAAGGTAAAGGTTTCATAACACATATGTAAAGTTAACTTCCCATATGAAGGAATATTTGGAGGGTATGTTTCTATATTTGCCTTTATGCAGTTGAAGAAGAAAATGTGAGTACAAAATCCAAACGTGTAATTTAGGATGAGCAGTTTGTTCAGATCACTAACACTAAGTATGAGCTGTAATAAGTTCTGTTTGTCTTAACAAGCAACACAAATTATTCTCTAAATCATGGACAAAGCAGAAAGGAGAAATGCTTGCCAAATTCTTTTATTAAGCAGGTTGAAATGAAGTGTGTTGTTTATATTTGTGTTGTTTTATAAATTGGACAAGGATTACAGTTAAACTGGCAGGAAACATTGGGTATCTTACTTCAGTGATTCCAGAGGGAAAATGTGAATGCCTGAATCAGAAGTATGAGTAATGATAAGAGGATATTACTCAGTTGAATTAATTTGAGATGTGCAGTTCATAGTTAGCCTTAGACAAAATCACTGCCAGTAGAATTTATACCTCTTTTCTGTAGGCAAACATCAGCCTCAGTCATATTTTATGGCGCAAGAGTGTTTCTTTACTCTGTACTGATGGTCTGAATGGATAAAAGATAGACATAAGTAGTATATTGATGTGATATCCTGAGTAGAGATGTTCACAATTGTATGTATCAGTCACACTCCCTTTAATCTTCATGTGGGATGATATCATCACGATGAAGTCAGAGTTGGATCCAACAGTGCAGTCACCAAATGGATAGTCGTTTTCCCAAGTGCTTCATTATGACATTCACAAATGGTGCTTGATTGACTTCTGCAGGGCTCGTTTTAGACCGACTAAGTGATCACTTGTGCACAGCATGATGTGCAGATGATTGAATAGAGTGCTCATGGTGGGGCGGCAATCAAATACAACACAGTCTCTTCCTGATTAAGATCGGTGACCTGAACAAAACAGTTAAAAATGGCCATTGTAGCTCCAGTACTTCTCAATTTCCACACTTGACATGGTCATGTGATGTTCGCTTTTGTTTTCATGACGTCCCCTAGACTGTAGGGCAGATGTTGTGTTATAAATAATCATAATTTGTCACTTTTGGCAGACAAACTTAACAGTTTTATTCTTATGTCAGTTAAAGGTGCGGTATGTAGGATTGACAGCTAGTGGTCGAAATAGGTACTGCAGTCCAAATTCAAAATATTGGAGAGCGTTGTTTTCCACGCCCCCTCCTCCTCAGACTTGACGCTCACGCGGGTTGCCAGCTTGAGGACACACAACAGGAGCGAGCGCAATTGACAATGAAAGCCACACTGTAAGTTGATGAGTTGATTTATCTGTTTTAATATGCTCTCGTTTATAGAGATTTTTAGATGTATGCTGAGGCTTTTTAGGTCGGTAGAATCTGCGATCTCTGATCCAGTTTGTTTGCTGGCTTCCATAGCTGCTGCAATACGCTGTGTTTTCCGCCAACTGGCAACCTGTGGTGTCACTATTGGGTAAACTGGCGGCGTGTGGTTTCGCAGACCAAAACAAAAACAGACATTCTGACATGGAACATTTCAAAGTAGAATAACTGGCTGTAGCATTGTTTTTCAGAGAAACGAGTATGTGAATTTAGCATGTTTCCTAAATATCTGCAAGCATATTATTGTATTTTTATGCTTTAGTAAAGTGAAAAACTTACATACAGCACCTTTAAAAGACGCAGAATATTTTACTGTGTCATTGAACGTCTGTGGCTCTTTTAGCCTTACCAAGCTCTGTGTTTCAGGTTCTTGGCTTTTTCTATTTGTTCTGCTCTTGGATTGTGAAAAAGACCACACACTATGGTCTTGTGATCTGATTCATTGTTACTCAGGTGTCATTGTTATAGAGGTCAATATTTAAATGACGCACTTTTTGATATTACATCTTGTACTATGACAACCTCTGTTCCCTTGTGATTTTGGCTAATATAGTCAAACATATATGCAGCACACGGGAAGTCATCCGTTAACTGGGCTTCCTTGCTTCAGTGATCGCTCCTGGAAAAATGTCAGAATACAGCAGGCTGCAGGCCACTTTTGCGTTAGAAGGAAAAGAACACAAAATGGCCCCACAATGCATCTGACTATTGGCTGCAGGACTCCATCTGTTGTCGTAGGCGCTAAAGGGTAGTAAAAGTGAAGGACAAAACGCTTATCTGCTCACAGAAGAGCAAAATGGAAGGAAAAGGATATGCAACATGCAACAAATGTCGCATCTTTGACATTTATTGAGTATCTCACTCCTAAATAGTGAAGAAGAAACATGAATGTTAAAGGACAATTCCAAGTGGGAAATTTTTGTATAGATTTATGGCCCAATTTAAAATGATTTCAATGTCTTCGGATTGGCAGCCTGGATTCTGAGCTATTTCAAACCCTCTATAAATCAAAAATTAGAAATTTGGCAAGAACCCCATGGCTCCAGTTGTAATAAACCATCTTTTTTTTCTTCCATTTTGGCTCAGACAGAAGAGCTCTTATAGGGGTCCCACCGCACCATATGTCTCCGCACTAAACCAGAGACATTCAATGTACTGCCTCTTACGGGGTTGAAAAGGCACTTTTCTGTTGGGTAGTGCATGTATTTGTGCAGTTCTTGGAAATAATGGCTTGATTATTTAATGCAAATTAAAGTTACCCTCACCCCACAACAAATCATTTAAATTTAATGGTATTCAGAACAGAACAAATTAAAAATAAGTAGCTTATTTAATTAAATTGTAAAATAAAACCAATATTTGGCTATAGTGGCGTTTATTATAAACAACATACAAACGTCAAGCCAAAATTAATTTATTTAAAGAGAAACTGAAACGGCATTGGGCTCACCTCTCTCATTCGGCACAAATCCAAATGTTTCCATGTTCGCAAAACTATATTTATTGTGTAAACAAGGCTTTGTACTTCATTCCAATATCCATGTGAACAGGATCCTTCACATGCGCAAAAATGTGTTTGGTTGGGCGCTGGGCACGATGGTTTTACAGCGGACCTTTTAACAGAGCAGTGTAACTTTTATGCTTGGTTGGTTGCTTGCTTGCTAGCTTGCTAAATCTGAATGGATTTCAATCGGATATACACAAAAAACTAATTTGGACTGACAGCCTGAATGAGGCTTAACATACTCTTGACAGTCGTAAATTGTTATTTTTCAATCACGAATAATCTTTAACTGAAGACTTCAGTTGGAAAAACCTGGAAAGCTATGAGTTTTAACAACTTGGTTTTCAGTCCTGAACAGATTTGTCCTTTGAGGACTGCACATTGTTTTTTTTATGCATAATTTTGTGTGCTTGCAGATTTTATTAGTGCAGGACGGGTGTAGTATTTCATTCAGAGAGGAGATCTATCATGAAGCTGTGGTCTTTGGCTACTGCAGTGCTTTTCTTTTCCAGCGCAGTACCCCGTACAGTCAGTAAATCGTCCCTGTCCCTCCCCTGGAGCCAAACTCAAAGCCCTATAAACATAATGAACAGATGAAAAGAATGTATTTGTATTGATATTAGAACTTCTTCAAAGAAATAGAGAGCGAAAGAATATTTTTTAATATTAATAAGGTGAGTTAAAAACATAAAGCAGCAGCTGTCAAACAAAAAGACTAAATCAAATGACACAGGTGGTGAATATTATTAGATTTTTCCTATTCAAATATATAAAACTGGTGCTGTCAATTTAACATTCATTTGAGGTGAATAAAAATTTATACGAAAATAATAAACAATTATTAACACAAGTTACTGTTTCTGTAAGTGACCTTGGGTTATAGCAAGGTGCTAAATAAATAAACCTTATATAAATCTGAATTTAAACCAAAATTTGAAGTCCATTTCTATCTGAGTAAAAATGAAAAGGTAATTGTTAGATAAAGTTTAAAAAAGAAAAAAGAAATCACACATTGTGATTTATAAAGTTGCTACTGTGAGATCTAGTCACACTGCGAGATAAAATCGGACTTAGTCAGAATTACTGTTTTGTTTGCTTTTTACTTTGGCGGAAAAGGCTTTCATATCCCTGTCCTTGTGAGTGGACATTAGATTGAGGGTATAACGGTTATTTTGTAGACTCTTATGTTGTTTTTCCTTTGGTTCCCATGTTTCCTTTCGATGTTTAGTTCCTGTTCCTGTTGCTAGTTAGTTTCTATGGTTACTCATCAGTTAATTGATTATGTTCACCTGAGTCTTGTTTGCTGCTTCATTTAGCCATGTATTTAAGCCCTCAGTTTGGTTTTTCTGTTTGTCCTGTATTGTAGTGGTGGTGAGATGAAGCTGTATGGAGTTCTTTAAACTGGATAAAAGAGAATGATTAAAGGGTACATAACACACACAGTTTCTGCCAATCTCATGTTAATCTTGAGTACCTCTAGAGTAGTATTGCATCCTTCATATCTCCGAAGAGTCTTTAGTTTGATCATATTTATAAAAGACAGATACGCTGTACCAGTTCTTTCTGAAAACAGCCGAACTCGTGCAGGCGTGCAGTGGGCGGAGCTAAAGAGTCATGAGCACACACACACACACACACGCAAACACAATACATCATAGCATTATCCCTGGATAACTTTCGAATTACTATACGTTCGTGTTGTTGACATTATATGCACTTACGTGCCGATCGCCAACAAAACAGACATTTGATGCAGTTTCACTCACCGCCTGCGGTTTCAACTCATGACCGGGAACAAACAAACACACTTGCAGAACTCCGTTGCTGCTCCGGAAAAACAAACTGCATCCACTGTTCCCTAAACGCTGGGTTATTTGGGAAGCTGAACAAGGTTATCTTGCCCTCACAACCAAAAACACACTTCTTTAGTGACACTGTTGATTTTTGTGGTCTAAAAACAAAATGACAGCGCTGCCGACGGCTCCATAACCCGAACGAAGCTCGTTGATGGACGTGCTCTTGCTCTCGATCTGGTTGACGTGCGTACGCGCTCATCCGGGAGAAGTGCCATACTCGAAAATAAACTTTACGAAACTTGTTCGAATCCTGAAGGAGTGTATTTGTCACAGAAATACTCCTTCATATGTCCAACTCGTTTTTTTTTAAATTTTGGCCATGTTTAGCGTGAGAATCCAACTCTTAAACAGTGTAAATAAGTCAGAATGCATGAAATAGCATTAGACCCCCCCTTTAAGGTGAACTGGGCAGAGGGCAGTAGAAGTGTTTGTGTAACATGAGAGGGTTTCACTCTTATCGGACTGAGTCGATTCGTCTTTTTTGATGTAATCTCCCCAGTAATAACACCATAATTAGACTAATGACATGACAAAAATCAACCTACAAACACATACCTTAGAGATCAATTAAAAAAACTCCCAAACGGGTGAATACCTTGTCTTTCTAGTTGGCTCCATGTCTACTATTGTAGTGTAATTAGCAAACTATAAATAGCAAACCGAACACTCCAACTCACCGTCTCCAACTACTGACAACCCTCAAATTCGAGAGGGGGGTTGACCCATCTTATAGTCGAAGTGTCCCGCTAGAAGTTAACCCTTTCTCGAAGCACTGTACCCAAACAAGGCTTCGGACCTCACTGGTAACGTCACTTCACTAAAACTATACAAGCCTGGGTATGGAGCTCTAACGCAAAGTACCCGAATTTCTCTACTACTATATTTTCTTTGCTTAAATGAAGCTGTTATGTTAATTCTTGCATTCGTGACTGCCTTTTTTGGTTTTGTAAATATTATGCAATTTAGATCCTCTGCTCCTTTTTCCTTGCCTTCACTGTGATTGTGGGTCTTAATTTATTTTTCATTTGGAGACAAAATTTGGCTAATACAAATGGCTAACATGCATGTGGAGAGCGCTATATATTCTACTTATTGCACTATTGGTGTGTTCTCTCAATTTCCTAATTTAATTTAAAATCAATTTAAACTCGTCATGTCTTTCTGATTTGTGAAGCTTGATTTATGTTGAACGATTTTGGTAGTGTTGTAGTGCATGAGACAGGTCTTGAGATCATTTTTTGAAGGTCTTGGTCTTGTCTCAGTTTCACGCATTTGTACCTGGTCTTGTCTTAGAGGACTCAGGATTTTATTTCAAGACCGGTCAAGACCACAACTGCTGGGATATCACTAAATTGCCAGTGCATTGTCTGATTTATTTGGTAACATCATTATTGTGATTGCAATCAATAACTTCTTTCTAATGTTGTTTGTTACTGTTCTACCAGGTCAGAATGTCACCAAAATGAATGCAAATGCCCCCCAAAAATTTGAGATATGATTGCAAAAAAAAAGTACTTTAAAAAAAGAAGTAGATTTTGTTTTTTATTCTGGTCTTGGTCTTGATTCGGTCTCGCCCTGCCTCAATATTGGCCTTAACCTCTCAAAGGCTTAGTCTCATCTTGGTCTCAACACACTCTGGTTTTGGTCTCGGTTTAGGTGGTCTTGACTACAACACTACACTTTGTATATCCCGCTAACCGTTTGCTTTGTCTTATTAACAGCACTGCTTCAATAAATCTGTAAATAGATCTTACGTCAGTCCCAGACTGTTTTACGTCACAATATGTGTAACGTTTTCTTTGCTGAGAAAATAAACTGTGAATTTTCTCTGCAAAGCTGAAGATCTGCTCAGGCGTGCATGTTTGGCAATCCATCGTCCTAAAATTGTACCTGTTCGCAGAAGTGGGAGGAACATAATGTCAGGTCCAGCTGGTCTCACTGTATCCAGCGGGACGTCCACACTGCGGCCAACGGGTTTTTTTTCCTTCTTCATTTTATCCTCCTCCTCTTCACACCCTCGGCGCACCTCCACAAAAAGCACAGATTCATGGCCAAATCATTTCTTGGAAAATATGCTATTTTAGGAGGATGTAAGTTGTTGTTTCAAAGAGACTGAATCATTTTGTAGACAACACTCTCTTGTTTTTTTTGAAAGAAGAGCTGATTGTTCAACTAGTCCGAGATCTGAGGAAGGAAATGTGTCCATCTGGAAGCACAGAGGTCTCCTGCTAACAGCACAGTCATTTCCTTTTACAAAGCTTTCCTGATTAGGAAAGGCTCTCATTATAACACTTGTCTTTGTTCCTAGACAGAAGCTTTTCAGATTTGTAAAGTTAATGGATATTTGTTTTAGAAAACAAAAAAGGTAAGAAAGTTCTATATGAAAGTTCTTTTAATAGCTTTTTAACCATAAATGCCACTTTGATACTTCATTAAAAGTAAACATTCAGTTGAGAACAGAGTTCTAAACACTTGTGGGAATAAATCGTTTGCATTTAAAAAAGAAAATAAAGCAGCAAAAGAATAGTGTTAAAGGAATAGTTCACCCAAAAATGAACATTTTGTCATTTACTTTACAACATGGTGTCTTTGACTTGAAGAGACCATATTGTGCCCTTTTTCAAGGTCTTGATTTTGTGTTTGGGGTCTACTAGAATAGGTTTTCACGCTTTAATGTTCAAAAAACACATTATTTTTCACATATTTGTCATTGTTGCAGCACCTCTTTTCCCAGTGTCAGTAACGCTCTGTTTAGTTCCTGTCTCCATGAAGCCCCTCCTTCTGAAAAGTGCAGTGCACTCTGATTGGTCGGCTTGATCAGTGTGTTGTGATTGGTCAAGTGCTTTAAGTGTGTTTGGGAAATGTCCTGCCCCTGACCATAGCTACAAATTTCAACACACTGCTAATGCAACTCAACCAGGCCTCACCTCTTTTTTTTCGCGTATGCCTTGGGCGGGAATTATTTAACTGAGGAATATTGTGACATGTTTGTTCCCAGAAGAAAACTCAAGACTACAATTGAGGCGTTTCAGGGAGTTCAGAAACAGTGTGCACTGATATATAGATAATTTGTGCTTTGTAACTTTGCAGATGTTTTTCATGCTCAAACAGCAACATTACACACTGAAGAAAGTTGAAAATGTAAAAAAAGCATAATAGGACCTATTTAAAAATGTACAAAAACACAAGATCAAACTACACGCCTACACTTGGCATCTGCATAAGGCAGTGAGATGTGTAGATATCATTCCCAGGTGTTTCCTAACCCGTGTTGTACATCTGCAGAGTTGCCGTGAGGGGGTGACAGCTGTAGCGATGGACCCCTGGAGCAGAACGGAATGACGTCACAGACCAGCAGCCCCAGACCCTGCAGATTTTGACCCGGGATGGAGCTGAAGGTGTGGGTCGATGGAGTTCAGCGCGTGGTCTGTGGGGTCACAGAGGCCACAACCTGCCAGGACGTGGTCATTGCTCTGGCTCAAGCCATTGGTAAGGAGTCTCAATTGCTCCTTTAATAAAATCTTTCATGTGTTAAGAAGTTATATGGAACATTCAAATCATGACCTTTATTAATATAGCACTTTTTACTATACAGATTGTTTCAAAGCAGCTTTACAGTGATAAACAGGAAAATAATGATCAATGATGCAAACAAAATTCAAATCTGCTGTAAAGCATCTTTAAAGGTGCTGTATGTAAGTTTTTTACTTTGCTAAAACATAAAAATACCATAATATGCTTGCAGATATGTAGGAAACATGCTAAATTCACATACTTTCTCAGAAAAACAATGCTACAGCCAGTTATTCTACTTTGAAATGTGCGTTCCGTGTTGGAATGTCTGTTTTTGTTTTGGTCTGCGATACCGCGCGTTGCCAGTTTACCCAATAGTATTTCGACACCACGGGTTGCCAGTTGGCGGATAACACATCGTACTGCATCCATAGAAGCCAGCGAACAAACTGGGTCAGAGATCGCAGATTCTACCCGACCTAAAAAGCCTCAGCATCCATCTAAAAATCTCTATGAACGAGAGCATATTAAAACGTGGATAAATCAACTCATCAACTTACAGTGTGGCTTTCATTGTCGATTGCGCTCGCTCCTGTTGCGTGTCCTCAAGCTGGCAACCCGCGTGAGCGTCGAGTCTGAGGAGGAGGGGGCGGAGAAAACAACGCTCTCCAATATTTTGAATTTGAAATTGTCAAACTTGAACACTTAAAATTACTTGAAACAAATAATAAAACTGATTTATCCTAATTGATATTTATGATGGGAAACACAGTTATGAGTAGCAGTATTTAACTAAATATTTATTTCGCAAAAAATAAGTACACTTAAAACTCTGCACGGAGACTTTTGGGAATACACTTTATGCCCCGTCCCAAAAAGACACTTCATGTACACTTGTAGTCTTGCACACTTACAATGGCCGCCATGTACTCGTCTTCATGTATGTAAGGTGTCCCTTTTGTCATTTTAAGTTTGGCTCACGAGCACTTCTTTGTGACCGCTATGCACCCTAAATGCACAATTCTGCTAAGCAGACTTCTGCCTAAAGTGTGGACTAAAGTGAGGGGTTAGCGTGCCAATTGGGACAAGCCTTCAAACGAGTAGTTCAATAAAATGAATCGTCTGTACAAACTGCTTCATCAAAATGAATAAACACACACACACACAAGAGGTGGCACAACATGACATAAAAACAATGATAAAGAATTCTGTCATGCTACTGCTATCTGTTAAAAAATAGCTCTTTACTGGAAAAGAGCATTTACTACCAAAAAATTACTCCCCAACAGTGGAATGGAAGACTTAAATCATGGAAGCTATATTGCTAACACAGATGCCAAAAATTCTGAGTGACGCTGAAACCATCTGGCATCCAGGTTGATTTGAGTAATCATCATCCATTTTATAATTGAAAAGAAGATAGTATAGGAGAGTTTGTATTGGCTTTCCAACAGATTGAGATTAGTTGAACAGCTTGCCTAAAGACTTCAGGCATATTTTAAGGAGTTTAAGGAGATGCACAAATGGACTACAAAGCTGATTTCATTTAATTACATCACCAGTGGGACCCAAAGCAATTTGTTTTTGATTCAAACCTGTCTTGTCGACGTCACCGTTTGATTCTATTTTCAGCTGCACTCAGACTGGTATAATCTAAGGGCCCCTCTTATATTAGTGTGAAACGCGCTGGCGCAACCAAAGTGCCCGCTGACATGGAAAATCTGACTCATTCTACTGAAAGAAAAAACTCTTAAGAACACCTCCATCCTCTTTCACAGTTTTGGGAGTAATCCGTACGTTTTTTTAACTGAGGGTTAATAGTATATACATATATCTTCAAATAAAGTGCTCTAAACATTATAAGAAGAATTATTTGGTTGTTTTGCCAAGTAGCAAATTATATGGTAGTGGAGCGGGGACGTGCAGAGAGTGCAGGGGCTCAAATGTAAAAAAAGTGGAATCTATCACTATAATTATACACTGCCCGGCCAAAAAACAAAAAAGTTGCAGTTTGGATTTAAATAAGCAAATGCTTAAGAGTCAATGATTGTATCATTATTGCAGTGATTATTATGTTTCTAGCATGTTATATGTTTGGCAACAGTTCTTCTAACCCTAATTGATGGAGTGTGTAGCTTTTCATTTCTTAAACAACCATGTAGGAAGACACATCAGGCTCAAATTGTGAAAGAGTGGTTGGGAGGGAGCATGAAGAATCACTTTCACACATGAATTGGCACCTCTGAGTCCCGACCTTAAATTAATTGAAAGTCTTTGGGATGTGCTGGAGGAGACTTTACAGAGTGCTGGACTCTTGCATTGTCAATACAAGTTCTTGACCAAAAATTGTCAAGCACTCTGTAAAGTCTTCTCCAGCACATCCCAATCTCAATGAATTTAGGGTCTGGACTCAGAGGTGCCAATTCAAGTGTAAAAATTACCCAACCATTCTTTCACAATATGAGCCTGATGAATCTTGACATTGTCATCCTAATGATCCAATGATCGATTCTTAAGCATTTGCCTATTTAAATTCAAACAGCGTTTTTTGACCTAACAGCCTACGTTTCACATAATAGGCCTCTAGATGGCACTTGGACTTAATTTAACCAAACCAAATCAATATGCAGTACATAAATAAGAGTAAATTGAACACTAGTTACCATTAATGCGACTTCTTCTAGTGCTGCAATGTTTTGCAAAGTGCTTTGTAGTCAATTCACATCTGATTTTTGATGCAATTTAATTGTAAAATGAGACAAACCGCAGATCCAGATCGCTCCACAAATGCAAATTCTTCCTTTCGTTCGGACTATAAAGAACGATACTCAACTTTTCCTTTTAGCTATTTCACGTTTGTTTAAAGAAACTGAAAAAAGACAGTGTCTAGTTTTCAACCGATTTATGAATAAGAACGGGAAATTACTCCACTTTACATTGTCCAATGAAATTTGAGCTTGTTGTGCCACATCATGATTGGTTGGTGACATGACAAATAGGCATCAATGAATTGTGTAATATTTTTAAATATGTAATATGTGGATTTTTAATTGAATCGCTCGATCGACTGTGTGGTTACAGTTATGAATATGCAACTACTGGCATAAACTCCTTGTAGCCTCACTTTCACAGTGAGCAGAATGTTTACAACAACAAAAAAGAGTGAATAGTGGTTAGCAAGCAAGCAGTGTCAGAATGCCCATCTGTCAGTCAAGCCTGAAGCAAGACGCAAACCTGTAGCAACGACGTCTCAGACTGTCTGACGGCAGATACATAAAAATAAAGAGGAATTTTCTGACTTTAGAGCAATATGGCTGTTTTGTATACATTGCTGCTTTAGCATGATTCTGCACTGACACCACTAGATAATAAAATTAGTCGGCGCAACATAAACAGAAAATTACCGAGTGCAACTTTAATATCTATGGTTACAATCTTATTCAGCAATGCAAACTTTATTCTTTTTTTATAGGTCGCACAGGACGCTACACACTGATTGAAAAATGGAGGGACACCGAGCGACATCTTGTTCCTCACGAGAGTCCGGTGGCCTCTCTGAACACGTGGGGGCAGTATGCCGGTGACGTGCAGTTTATCCTACACCGCACGGGCCCCTCTCTCAACGAGTACCCCCCAACTGAAGGTCTGACTCCTCGGGGCCCAGAGCGTGGCTTGCATCGGCAGAGCCTTCCACTGATGGCCAAGCTCCGAGCTCCTGATCGCTCCCTCCGTCGGCGCGAGCCACGGCGCAAGTCTCTGACCTTCACCGGTGTGCCCCGCAGTCTGAGGGACATCCTGAGTGGAGGCCGGCTAGGCGACAGTAGCGCCAAACAACGAGAGGTTTTAGTGAGAAGTGCCCACAATTCGCCGTCAATGTCCCCTCGGTTAACAGGCAACCGTGTGGAGGATCTTACCCAACTGGTGAGGCTGCAAAGGGAGACTCTTTCAGTTCTAGACAGCAGGATGGGGGCGTATGAGGCAGAGCTTCGGATGTTGACTGAGAAAAGAGTTGGACTACAGGATGATGAACTGTATGTGAAGATGACAGAGGAGGTTTCAAGGTTGGAAAAGCAGGTGCGAAGGAACAAGGTGGAGATCGAGGAAGAGGAATTCTGGGCAACTGAGCTCCAGATCGAGCGGGAGAGCGAGAGGCAGCTGCAGGAACGAATCCAGGAGTTGAGCAGTCGGCTGCACAGTTGTGAGGCGGATATGGATCAGCGGCTGATGTCACTGCAGGGTGTAGAGGCAGGCATAGAGGCTCAAAGGCAGCATAAGGAGATTAGAGAGACCCAGCAGGCCAGTGAAGGGGAAGTGAAGGCTAGACTTCAGAGAGTGAAAGCAGAACTCAAGGCTCAGGCTCAACACACGGCCCAGCTTGAAAACAGCTCAAGAGCAGTGGACCGCTCACTGGCTGAGTCGTGCAAGAGAATGCAGGTACGTCAAGGTGAACGAACAAAAAAATTGAGTAATCCATATGAAGTTTTAAATATAACATTGAAGAGTGCAATGGTCTTGTGCTTCTGATTTCTGCTATAAAGACAAGCACTGCTTTTCATTAGTGTATGTTGTATTCTGACTGCAAGGAAGTCTACAATACCCGGATTAATCCATTTTTGATTTTCAGCCATCTTTGCTCATGGGCACAAAAGCTGCATACACTACACAACTTTTGCCCAGAATTTTTCCTCAATTTGCAGTCTGGGTGAGTCGACGCTAGCTGCAATATGTCTGATTTTGCAGATTTTTTTAACTTCTGACTATGAATCCATCCAATCGGAGGATATCAAACATGTTTTGAGCCAATTTTACAATTTTTTTCATTTATCATGCGTCTCCTAGCATTGTGTTCAGAATGACCCGGAAGTCTGGTAGTGTGTGGATCTCAGTCGTTTATTGTATCATGCCCAGTTTTTCTCTGTAACCATTTGCAAAGTCGGAAAGTGTATGATGCCTAGTATTTTAACATCTCAGTTTTAAAAGTCTTGTGATGTATTGCAGCCTAAAGGGTTAGTTCACCCAGAAATCTAAAATCTGTCATTATTTACTCACCGTCATGTCGTTCCAAACCCATAAGACTTTTGTTCATCTTCGGAACACAAATGAGGATATTTTTAATGAAATATGAGATTTCTGTCCCTCCATTGACAGTCTACACAAATACCACTTTGACGCTTCAAAAAGTTCATAGAGATCGTAAAACTAATCCATATGAATTGAGCTGTTTAGTCCAAATTTTCTGAAGAGACTTGATCGCTTTATATGATGAACAGATTTAATTGAGCTTTTATTCACATGTAAACATTCATCAACTCACACCAGTTGTGGTAAATGCATGCTCAAGCATGTTCGCTTGATGTTTGAGAACCAATGAGGTTCATTCTCGTGTGTTACGTAGCATGAGCTTCCGCAAGAACCAATGCGGTTTGGTTGAGCTTCTGTTTATGCTCGCTGATCAATGTTGGGTTGTTTAATAGCGTTATCTGAAGGCTCCACAAGAATGTGCAAAGTCTTTCATTAGCGACTAGCCTGAGCTGTGATGTCAAAGGCAGCAGGGAGCATTTCTACTTAACACTTTTAAGAGCCATCCAAAAATATCTGCATCTACCAGCAGGGAATAACTGGACCAGGCTAACCAGCCAAAACTTGACTCATTGGTCTCCCCCATTAGGCTTCTTAAGTAATTAAACCAGCAAAATGTTCATGCCGGTTGACTAGCTTCAATAAATGGTGAACTAGACCAGTGGTTCCAAACCTCGGGGGGCGCCAGGAGCGCAGGAGCTTAAATGCTTTGAGGTCAAATATGGATATGAAAAACCTTTTCATAGGTATAGTTTCTAGGAATGCTCCAAATAATCGGCCACTGATCGGAACCAGTTGATAATTACTTCCTTTGATTCAATACATGGTCTCTCAGCTTGACGATCACATAAACCGATCACATTTTTACAACGCAAAACACGCAAGTTTGCTCACACCAGCCGTGAGAGGTGCGGCAAATATGAAAAGATCAGCAGCGGCTGCATCTCCATTGGACTAGAGCACAATAATAACGCAGTGAAAAGGTGTGTATAATTCAAACTACTTTATTTTTTAAAAAATCCCAATAATCGGCATTAACTGTAGCTCCTGTACATCTGCATACATGTCCTGCTCTTCTTCCACTCTCTTCTGAACTCCTTCCCTCACACGAGAGCGTGTTCTCCTCATTACAGCTTCAGGTGAAGGGTTGCCCGTAGTAGAGATGCACCGGTCGACCGACCATCAACCACCGTTTTTTTTTTTTTTTTTTCCCTTCTTTTTCGGCCAATCTTTGTTCTGGACTTGCACACAAAATGCATGGCAATCATTTCCGTAGAAACGACAAACAAGCGCTACTCTATACTGCTCAAAACTCGCATTTGAATATTCGGTAGCAAATTCTTAAAAAATGAAAACATACTTACAGGCTGTGTCTGTGAGTCAGAAGCGCCAGACTGTACTTGGAAAGACGGAATTACCCCACTTTGTAGAATCAGCCTTTGTGCACAGTCGGCCTTGTACTCTCCCAGGTTCTGGAAACAGTCCTCCAAAAAATGCGCAGCACACAGTCGAATATTTGGGTTGTACTGTTCTGGAACAGTGTTGTAAATAAAGCTTAACCACTGTTTTCTAATTGGGTCCTCTTTTGGAAGGCCAAAAACACAACGGAAAAAATTAAAAACGTTTAGAAAAAACGAAAAACACAGCATCTCCAAGACATGGCGGCGCCGGCGGCAACAATACTACAGCGAGAATAAAAGTTACGCCGCCTTTCTTTGCGAATACATTTGGGCTGTGTTATGAAACTCTGCCCCCACAGACTGACGTGGATTTATGGGGGTGTGTTTGAATGAAGCGTTATAGGAAGGCGTGGCTGAGCCTTAACTTTTACAAAGAATATCGGACCCACTTTATATTAGGTGGCCTTAACTACTATGTACTAATATTTAAATTAATCATTTGATACAATGCTCTTATTGTGTACATACATGTTTTTACATTGTACTTACATTTTAAAAATTACCTGCATGTAATTACATCTGTAATTAATTTCTGTAGTTACATTTATAATTACACTGTTGACACTTCCCTTACACCTAACCCTACCCTTAAACTTACCCATACCACCACACCTGTCCCTAACTTTACCCGTATCCCACCTCAATATCAGCAAAAGTGTTTTGCAACACAATATGAACACAATAAGTACATTGTACTTATTTTTTGATATAAGGCCACCTAAAATAAAGTGGGACCAGAATATCTCTTTGGGTTTGAGACTTTGAGCTTTGTAACTCTGCAGATCTTATACATGCACAAACAGCTACATAACACACTAAAGAAAAAGGAAAACAAGAAATCATATCATATGACCCCTTTAAACATTGAATACAATGTTTACATTGGAACTGAATACAAAAGTTTCTATGACGTTTTCTTTTCATCTTACCTCCGTATGATGCCTATTAAAGTAGTGTTTATAAGTGCAGCACTGCTCTGTTTACCAAGGAAACTCTATATTGCTGCTGTTTCATAAGTGCCACCTTCTTGCAGGGAGGGGGCTCAGGTTTTCTTATGTAAGGAGGGGAGGCTTCATGGACAAAAGGTTGGGAACCACTGAACTAGACTACCAACTAGACTAGCACCAAACTGGCACTAACTAGAAATTCATGCTGGTCTTAGCTGCTCTTTTCAGCATGGTTCTGTCTAAAACATTCTCACTTGTGATTGCTGTAAATACACAACTGACGCATATGTTTGGATTCTTGAGCTAATTTTGTGGAAGTACATTGGAGAATTGCTACTAGCCAGTTGTTATTGCATTGCTGCAGGCTGAATGCCAGTTGCAACACTACACAAACATTTCATTAGTACCCTCTCCTCCCTCTTTTCACCAGGAGAGTCAGTACGAGCTGGAGCAGCTGACTAAAGAGTTGAGGCAGGTAAACCTACAGCAGTTTATTCAACAAACAGGCACCAAAGTCACGGTTCTGCCCGTGGAGCCTGGCGACGAGGACTCTAGCAACACAACAGATGATAAAGGTATCTTTTTTACTGACAAACATATCCAAAGCCCCATATCAGAACCAAATAGTCTGTTGTTCAGAATTGCTCCATACAGTATGGATACTGTTAGCACTCAGCATGAATGACGACAAGACCTCAACCATAATGAGTAATGAGTGCGTTTTACAAGTGTCATTAATGGCAAGACCACATCTGGTTTCAATTTAGTGCAGTGCCAAATCCGCAGGCCCTTGTAGTATTTGCGTTTCAAAAAGCAAAAAAAAAAAAAAGGTTTTTTGTGGGCAGGACAGTTTGTTAGTCCCCTAACAATTTTGGTAATGTTTTTTCCTGTAAACTATATAAGGCTGAGGGTGATTCAGAAGCACTGCTGAGAGTTGAGTGCCGTGACAGATTATAGCTGCAATGATTGACTCAACAGCCCTACCTCTGTCATTTACTCTGTCTAGTACGAAAAAATCTGTTATTTCTTTTTAACTTTATTGACGTCAATCCTGGACGGGAAAAGAATTACAGTTGCAAGCCTTCTGTTTGTAGATGTCACTAAATTCAAAGTGATTCCTTTTTTTTGCTTTGTTTATATTACTAATCCAAAGTGCCACCTTGTGGTTGTAGTTGGTATTGTAAGTGTTATTCCTGCAGTCTTGGCCAAACAGTTTACACCAGGGGTGTCCAATCCTGTTCCTGTAGAGCTACGCTTCTACAAAGTTCAGCTCCAAGCCTGATCAAACACAACTGTTCAAGATAATTAAGATCTTCAGGAGCACTTGATAATCACAGTTGGATTATGTCAAGCCGTTTTAACCTTTATTTAGTCACAGGACATGAATTCTTGAAATCAACAATTCAGTTTTCACTAGTTAAAATCAGGAATTAGATTTTTTACCAGTAACAATAGCAATTTTTGATATAAAGAATTACATTTCCACTAGTAAAATGCTAATTCTTGATATAAACAATGATGTCATCACTCGCACAAATACAAATTCTTGATATCAAGAATTACATTTCAACTAGTAAAACTAAAAACTATAATTCTTGACATCTGTAATTGTATTTTCACTAGTTAAATGTCACCATAGGCTGCCATTCAAATTCTTTTGTTGAAATCAAGAATTGATTTCTTACTAGTTGAAAAAAATCCAAGTACACATATCAGCTTTGTATTTCTTATTTATAGAAAAATAATTTGATATCAATAATTACTTTGTTACTAGTAAAAATATAAATTCCCGATTCAAGAACCCAATTTTCACTAGTTAAATGTCAAGCCGTTTCGACTTTTAATCATTCACAGGATATGAATCCTTGATTTTCAACAATTCAATTTTCACTAGTTAAGATGCTTATTTTTGACATCAGGAATTAAATATCTACCAGTGACAATGACAAATTTTGATATCAGGAATTAGATTTCCACTAGTAAAATGTTAATTCTTGATGTCAACAATGATGTCATCACTCGCAAATACAAATTCTTGGTATCAAGAATTACATTTCAACTAGTAAAACTAAAAACTATAATTCTTGACATCTGTAATTGTATTTTCACTAGTTAAATGTCACCATAGGCTGCCATTCAAATTCAATTGTTGATATCAGGAATTAATTTCTTACTAGTTGAAAATCAATTGTTGATATTAAGAATTCATATCCTGGGAATGATTAAAAGTCAAAACGGCTTGCCATAGTTGGATCTGAACTCTGCAGGTAGGTAGATCTCCAGGAACAGGACTGTACACCCTTTGGTTTACACTAGCCAAAGACTTGACTACATATAGGAATGAAATATTAACCTGCATACTTTTTGCTAACTAATGAGTCATTTGTCACACTGGAGTGCATTGTGGGGTACTGTATTTCACTCAGTGTGCCCTGTTGTATTCACATATTCAGAAAAGTGGCATACCATGTATTGTATACATACTGTACACTGCAGAAATATTAGTATGATATTCCAAACAAGCAACGGTTATTGGAATAAAGAAAAGATGTATGCAAATATCTGCTCAAGACTGCACTCGTTTTGTTTGCATTCTGAGTCCATTCTTCAAATTTCCCCTTTGACCTTGATTATACTTTATATTCTTAAGATCCCCATTAGTGCAATGAGATATAAGACAAAGTTATTTAATAAGATGTAATTTAATTGTTTTCTTTTATTTCCCAGACTTTGCTGCATTAACTGGCTCGTTGAAACGTCCAGGTTTATCTTATCCAGTGGTTGGCAGCATCCGTGGACTCCATAGTCCAATCTCCTCAGGTTTGAATCCTGAAGGCATCTACGTTTGAGGACCATAAACCACTTCAGATTTTTAAAAACCTCTCCATATATGTTTTTGGCTGAATTATTTGTATTTTTAGCTACAGCAGATATTCTCAGCATAAAGGAGAACCAGTGGCAAAACCTTTCATGCAGTTTTTCAATACTTGATCTTGATCACAAAGAACTGCATAGTGCATACCATTTCAAATACAAACAAATGTATTCTGATTTTCATATGTATAGTATCATTGCAGTGTCTACTGTTTGAAAGTGGTACAGATGAAGGATGAATTACTTTGGAAGCTTAAATATATTTTTGTATTCTCATTTTAGCCTCTAAAGATGTTTGTATGAATGTGCAACTTTAATAGGTTTTTTTTTAATAGAGATCAATCCGAGATTTCAACCCTGTGATATATACGTTTTATTGTTTTGTTTTTCACATTTCATCATAATGTGGTTGATTTTTATGTTTCTCAATCTGTATGAGTGTTTTACTATGTTGAGCCAAAGACGATCACCTATTTTAGCTGCAATATGTTACTGCATGAAATATCATACTCCTTGCTTTACTTTCGCCAATGTCATTATTGTTGATATATGCATAAAATGTTACTGATATTGACAAATACACAAGTATTATTGCTTGAAATGTACTTTTACTCTTAAAGGGATAGTTCGCTCAAAATGAAAATGCTCACCCTTGTGTCGTTCCAAACTTGTATGACTTACTTATGTGGAACAAAAGGAGACATTTAAAAAAAAAAAAACAGTGTTTTGAGAGACTTTTCATTTTGAGTCAACCATTAATATTATTACATATGTTTTACATAATTTGTTTCAGCCAATAAATGAAATCACAGCTATTTAGCTGACAGTAGTGCCTTACTGAAATTCAACTTTAATGATGGTGCAAGCATGTTAACTCTGTGAATTAGATTTTGGTATTTTCATTGTATATATAAAATATATTATGTTTTATGCTCAGAATTTGCTTCCATGTCTTGTACTTATGGCTGCATTTGATTTCAGTAGATATTGGGGGTATTAAACTTGTTTCCTACAGTATGTGGAGTTTGCCAATTGTCAACCATATACTATATATTATTTTGTAAACAGTTCATATAAACCCCTATACATCTATATATAGAGATGTGAATCATTATTAAAGCCAAAACACCTCGTATGAATGCTCCTTATTGTACAACATAACCCTTTTGAGTAATAAATGCAAAGTCAAGTGAGAGAACAGAATTGGCACCTGATTAAAAGGAAAGCCACACTTGTGTGTCCAGCCTAGTGCTAGAAATGGGCGGACAAGTCCCTCATGTTGTGAAGGCCACCGTCCCACAGTATGTGGGGTTTAACTACAGCCAATATGGGGCTGCAAGGAGCTCCAGCCAGACAAAACACCTCGTCCACATCAAGACCCCATTCCCGAAGAGTTTTTAGGGCAGTGGCACAGATGTTTCGAGAGCCCCACGTGGTTAAGACATAGGTGCAGAGAGGGCTGTTCTCATGCCCGAACCTCCTCCTCATCTGACCAATCAAAACGGCAAACTCCTTCATGCAGATCTGATAACATAAGAATAGGTTAATAAGACTAATAAACCTTAAAAAACATAGTATTAGAGCAAAACAGATGATGTGTTATTAGTTGTAGAAAAACAAATATTTCATGATTTACCTTCGCTGCTTTGCAGGTCTCTATTTGGGTTCCACTGAATCCAAAATCTGAAAGACTATCAAGTGAATCCTCAGAGAAACCGATAACGTCACCTGAGAAAATGACCTTCAGCTGATTGAGGATGTGATGATCGGCCTGATCGTACAGCAAAGCAGCTGGAATTCCTAAACTCAACAAAATGTGCAAACATTAACTAATGCGTTCCAATAACTTTGAAATAACTTGTTAAACGTTAATGCATCATGAGGTGATCTACCAGTATGCAGAGCTTTATAGACATCATCCCTGTCAGTAGAGAGGAACAACTTGACTTTGTTTGATTGAAGAGTATTTAGGAGTTCTTCCTTTTTGCAAAAGTAAAATTTGCCTATTTCTAGACCTGGTGATAGAAAAAAACGCAAAGCAATATAAGCATATGGCATCAAAAATAAGCACATATAATAAGCACAATAAGCCAATAGGTGTAGAAAAATATTTTATTCAAATATTAACAGCACAAATCCCATGTTTTATCATTATTATTATGAGAAACCTTAGATATTTAAATAAATTATATAACATAAAAGTAGCATGAAAATGCATTTTAAACGCATTAAATGTCTATCACTTGCCGTAAAATGGTGATTCTGGCCCGTAAAAAAATCTTTTATATGTTAAAAAAAAACAAAAAAACATCTATATTTTTTCAGTATCAGTATCTATAAAATAACATTGAATAAAAAGTCAAAACTGCATTTAAAAAAATAAATACATCTGTAACAGGATTATAAATAGCAGAAGTGATTAATAGTAAATATAATACGCATTTTAAGAGCACCTAAAATGACCACTTGATGAAACAGAAAAAATGGTTTAATTGTATATGTCTGTAAGTTCCATATTAAAATTATCTTACCAAAGTGAACGTACCATAATGCTTTACACTCTCAACTATCTTCATTTTGATTTCTTCTGAACACTCCTTTGCAATGAGAATCACTTCAAAAAGCAAAGATTCAGTCTTGTTCTGGTCCACAAGTCTCTCATTCACAGTTTGCATAGCCTATATTCACAGCAAGCATTTCAAAATCATAAATCTGAATATGGCCATGTATATCACACCCAATAACGTATTCCTACCTTAATAAAGGTGAATGCTCTGCCTTTGGCTAGTGCATCTGTGTTTGTGGACGTTGAGCTCAAGTCAAATAGGTCATTATATTGCAGCGCAATCATAAGAGGACCTGTGCAAATCTGTAGAAACAGATGAGATACAGCCATGAATGAGTGTAAATCAAGCGCATTATTAAGTTTGGTGTAGTAACTTCTGACTTTACCTTGTTATCCTCCATTCCCTTGAAAATATCCGTCCTTTACCTACATTAACAGATGCGGAAGTGAAGAAAATGTTGCGACCGTGACTTCAACAAAAACAAAACAAACCTGCGAGTAACTTAGCATTATATGGACGCTCCTAAAAGACATAAATGACGTAATTAAAAAGTAAAATGTGTCCTATATATGCTTCACGCTGTATTGTAAAGTATCATATAGTGCTACTGTCAACATTCACTTTACTGTCATCCGCCGCCTCGCGCTGTGGAGCGGCATAACATCAGACTGATCAGCGTTTGCTGGGGTAGTTTGTTTAAAGTATTATCCACTATTAAAAAATTGCATCTTTCCACCCTGTTATGTAAACAACCAGTCAGTAATGATACCGATTTGGGTTTTATGAATCGTGCAGAAACTTGCTTCACTTCTAAAGTATAACTGGTCTTTCAGTCAGTGAGTCAGATGTTGATTCAGTAACCACACCTATGGATGCAGTCTGTATGGACTATGGAAGCTTGTTTCCGCGACGGAATAAACACGATTAAAAGATAAATGCGACTTTTTATATAACACGCAACTGCGAATTTATATCACGCAATTCTGGAAAACAAAACAAACAAACAGAATAGGCTACCTAGTGTTGTAGTAGGCTACTTGAGACCGGTCTTAAAGGGATAGTTCACCCCAAAATGAAAATGACCCCATGATTTACTCACCCTCAAGCCATCCTAGGTGTATATGACATTATTCTTTCAGGCGAATACAATCGGAGTTATTAAAAAATGTCCTGGCTAATCCAAGCATTATAATGGCAGTGAATGGCAGCCCAAAATTATAAGCACAAAAAAGTGCATCCATCCATTATAAACATACTCCACACGGCTCCGGGGGGTTAATAAAGGCCTTCTGAAGTGAATCGATGGGTTTGTGTAAGAAAAATATCCATATTTAAAACTTTATAAAGTAAAATATCTAGCTTCCGCCAGACCGCCTTCCGTATTCAACTTACGAAGAAAGTGTAACGCCTCTCGCAGTTTAAAACGCTTACGCTACGTCCAATGTCATTGCCACGACAGTTACGCTTTTTCCGTAAGACTCTGGATTTTGTGTCAAGACCACAACTGCTGGGATATTACTAAATTGCCAGTGCAATGTCTGATTTATTTAGTAACATCATTAATGTGATTATAATTAAAAATTACTGCTTCAGATGCAATCAATAACTTATTTCTAATTTGATTTATTAATTGTGCCAGTTCAGAAATTAATGAGGGATTGTGTCAAAAATGTCACCAAAATTAATACAAATGCTCACAAAATTCAAGATATTGTTGCAAAAAAGTATGAGATGAGATCTGGATTTTTATATTATAACGTGATATAATTAAGGAATATCATAAGAGCAAGAGAGCCATTTTCACAAATTTGAGCATGGCTGCAAACATAATATTGCTTTTATACAAACATTCAATAAAAATTTTAAACATTTTTTCAGCATTATTTATGCATTTGTAATTTACCAATTCAGATGCATCTTCTGTACCACCTCTGCAGTGCAAAGATGAATTTTGTTGAATTTCATTTGATTGGTATAATAGCTCGATATAGTGTCTTATTCTAATTATATTTATTGATTAAAAATAAGTAATTTATCAGGCGGTAATGTGGATCTTTATGAATTTAAGGGGTGCTGGCGCCCTGCCTTGGTCTTGGTCTTGGTCTTGTCTTGGCCTCAACCCCTCAAAGTCTTGATCTTGTCTTGGTCTCAACACACATTGGTCTTGGTCTCGACTTGGTCTCGGATTAGGTGGTTTTGACTACAACACTACCGCCACTGAATAAAAAATAAATAAGGTAATCGCAATTTTTTTTTAAATCTTACAATTCTGACTTTTTCTCACAATTGCGCATTTACATCTCGCATTTACTTTTAGTTGGGTTTAGTTTATTTGCACAAATATAAAATATATAGGCTTACAATAAAAACAAGAACATACAATCCAAATACTGTGCAGGGAGAGACAAAAATCCCAAAGGGACTTATTTAAAGCCTCCACCTAAACAACAAAGAAAAAAAAAGAAACTATGAAATTAAAGAAAGAGCTAAATTACAATAACAAATATATAAATGTATATTAGTTAATTATAAGTTAATTACAACATATATCAAAAACCATAAAGTAATGTACACCAGAAACAAACCCTATAGGGTACATAAAAAAGAAAAAAAAAGAAAACAGTTACAAGGCAGCAATAAAATGATCCTTTATACATATTTTATAACATATTAAAGAAAAAGCTGACTAAAGTCAGAATTGCGATATATAAACGCAATTGCAAGAAAAAAAAGTCAGAATTGTGGGATATAAACTCCCAATTTTGACTATTTTTCTCACAATTCTGACTTTATAATTCGACTTTATCACGCAATTATAAAGTCAGCAAGTTATAAAGTCAGAATAGTGAGATATAAACTCACAATTCTGAGAATTGCCTCAGAATGTGACTTTATAACTCACAATTGCCAGTTTATATCGCACAATTCTGAGAAAAGAAGTCAGAATTGCGAGATATAAACTCGCAATTCCGAGAAAAAAGTCAGAATTGTAAAATTCTCTTTTAAATTTTTTTATTCCATGGTGTAAACAAGCTTCCATAATGCAGCGAGTTTAAAAGAACCGTTTTAGAAGAGTCGGTTATTCGAGAATCGAACTACACTTTGCTATGTAGTGTTTTGATTCACTAAAAAAAACTGCTCATAAGAGTCATTTGAATAGTCTGGTCTCGCTTTTGTTTGTTCTGTAGCTCGCAGGGAATAGCAGTACAAATGTCTTGCTACAACTATATATGAGTATATGTATATGACTTTCTTCAGATAAACAAAGATTTTTAGAAAAATAACCTCAACGTAAGTTTAGGATTTATCATTTGAACTATATTTAACACTGTTAGTTAACCAGTGAATTAAATGTATTCTTTTAGTTCAGGTAGGCCTGTAGTTGGAATATCAAATGTTATTACCAAACAAAGATATAAACAAATAAATGAAGTTTAAAATGATAAATAAATACACTTTCCAAAGTGTCAGATTACCATGATATTTAAACAGTAGTGTGGAAGGACTGGTTTCTGTTGTAATTTCCAGTCATATCTGTACGTTTTCTAGCTGCACGTCACAGAGTGTATTTCCATAGCAAGAAGGAAGCTGTTCAGCACTTAAACAACTATGATATTTAACTCTTCCTTAAGATTGTATTTGAATATTTTACATTTGACTTTGTGTTTCTTCCTCCTCTGGTTGATCTTCACATGAGGTGTGCACCTAGTTCTGTAAGGGCATATGCAGAAACAGTTTTGTGTATTATTTAGGTGTGGCAGGTGTCTAACATTTCTCTCCATACTGAAGGAACACTTTGAGGAGAGCTGTCTGAGTGGCCTGGCCTTTGTTTCCAACTGTTTTTGCATTCCAGCACAAGACAATGACTTAATTGTTTAATACCGAAGAACTGGAACTGAGAGTCGAGGGTGAGAAAGGCAAGTTCACTTATTGTGTATTTCATCATCTTTTCTAGTTTCAGCTGTCCAACAAGTTCAGGTTAAATGTTGAGTATAGGCCTGTATATATCAATATGTTTTAGCTGTCACGTAAGTCTGAACTCATAATGTAAATAAAAGAACAAATATTGGGAGTAGTTCTTATACTGGACAACACTGGATGACATTTAGCAAAATTAGGTGTCACTATAATGCAGCGTTTTTATAATGACGTTCACTTATTTTATGTTGTAAATTTTCTTAATGCTCACTTTGTAGCTATTGTGTGCCACTTTCAAGTATTACCCCAATACCTGTAGATTGGTTTGGTTTATGTCATTTTCAGACATAGTAGTGAATTTTGGGTAACACTTTAGAATAATGTTCCATCATTAACGAATAACTACACAGGAACAAATGGGTAACGCATTATTATGCATTATTAACACTCTAACTACTAACTATGAAGAAACTCTGATTAACGGATTAGTAGTAATAGTGCTCAGTTGAATGTGGTAGTTCACTAATCAGTAACTACTATTTATTCATACCTCTCAGAAGACTACTAAGAACTACTATATACAGGTTCATAATTAATGCAAATAATGCATAATGTATAATTAATTCTAAAGTGAAAAACATGATAACTGTCTAATGACTGAAGTCATTGTAAACTTTTGAGGTTTTTGTACGTTTTTGTAATGTTTTGGATGGTAATTCCTTCCGATGGATTTGGTAACACTTGAGTCATTACTAGTGGGTTAGTCTCGCGTAGCCAGACCTTCAGACTGACGGCAGAAGGTCTGGACTCTATCGCAGCTTTCATTGGTCAGGGACCGCCTAGTCTCAGCCTTAGATGTCACGCCTACGGACTGTTGGCTGAACGTCTGATGCATATGACACACTTATCTGGAAACACTTCAGGAGTTTCGAAATCGTCATCTGATTGGTTGAATTCTACAGGATGTCCGCAAGACGAGTGTGTTGCGTTTTTAAACGGTCCGCCTGGAAACAAATGCTGTGACGCCTAACTCCCTCGTGGAAGAAGAACGGCGTTGTGTTTACAACTGTTACAATGAGCTCTTACCAGGATCAACTAAATGCTGGATTTTTAAAAGTATGTGAAGTTCGCGGCTCCATTGCTGCAGTAAAACTTGCACAATGTTCTTGAATGAATAATTTATAGATGCACACCGGTCTGTTATTGTAGGGACATCGACTTTACATTTTCACGCCCATAAACATGACGCGGAACAAAACGAACTGTGATTGGTTGCATCACATGTCAGTCAAACGTCCTCTTGGGCGGTCCTTCACCAATGAAAGCCGTCTGCCGTCAGTCTGAAGGTCTGGCTATGCGAGACTAAAGAGTACGTTTGACTGACATGTAACGCAACCAATCACAGTTTGTTTTGTTCTGCATACTTTTGAAAATCCAGCGTTTAGTTGATCCTAGTAAGCGCTCATTGTTACAATTGTAAACACGATTGGTTCTTCTTCCACGAGGGAGTTAGGCGTCATGGCATTTGTTTCCAGGTGGAACGTTAAACAACGCAACACACAACCAATCAGATGAAGACTTTGAAACTCCTGAAGTGTTTCCAGATAAGTGTGCCATATGCATCAGACGTTCAGCCAACAGTCCGTGGGCGTGACATCTGAGGCTGAGACTACTAGTGGGTTACAATGATCTGCACTTTAGAATACTGATCCAAATAATTAATAATTCCTCCTGAAGAATGTAGTAACTCTTGTGTCATTACTATCCAAAACCTTACAAAAACCTCAAAAGCGTACAATGACTTCAGTCATTACAGCCTGACGTCGTCATACTCAGATTCTAGTCAGAATATGAGTCTGATACTGCTCCATTGGGCTGTGATTATGGGGCGTGTTTCAACCGAACCAGGAAAGAAAATGCCTCTGCATTCAATTGGAAGGACCTACAACCAATCAGAGCAACGGAGTAAGTGACGTATGTTGACTTGAGCGACGCATAGTTGTCAACAGAACTCAACTGCAATCACGCTGGAAGAAGTAGAAGAAGAAGATGAGTGTAAACGATCTTTGCCGGTGTTGTGAAAAGAATTTCAGGATACACAGAGTACTTACCAACACGATCATCATTTTTGAGAGAAATAGTAAAGGTGAATGCATATACGAACAAGTTCTCCGTTTCGGATTAGAACAAATTCAACCCAAACGCTCTTTGTTGACGTGGATGATTACGTTACTGTTTATCATCTGTCCATCATCGTATAAAGCCCGCCCTGACATTTTGATTGGTCCGAACAGCTCTGGTTCGAGCATAGTTGCTCCACAACAGATCAAGTCCAGACCGAACTTCCCGACCTCAAATGTTGTGGGCGGGGCTAAGTTCGGCTGGCATCCAGGCTACAGTCATTATCATGTTTTTCACTTTAGAATACTGATCCAAATAATTAGTAATTTCTTCTGAAGGATGTAGTAACACTTGAGTCATTACTAGTGGGATACCATGACCTTCACTTTAGAATTAATTATACATTATGCATTATTCACAATAATTATGAACCTGTATATAGTAGTTCTTAATAGTCTTCTGGGAGGTATGAAAAAATAGTAGTAATTGATTAGCTAATAATGAACTACCATATTCAACTGAGTGCTATTACTTACTAATCTGTTAATAAGAGTTCTTGTTAGTTAATAGTAGTTACTAGAATTTAAAAAAATGTGTTACCTATTTGTTCCTGTAGTTATTCATTAATGACGGAACGGTATTCTAAAGTGTTACCGAATTTTGTTATTGTTCTGCACTATTTATCCCTGTACATGGGACAAGCGGTTTGGGAAAAACGGTGGATGGATGATACAATATAATACAGATGCACTTCTTTCCCTTTGTCTTTTTGTGAAATTTAATTTTGTGTCTTTACCTCTATTTTCTCTCTCTTCATCTTTCTCCCTCCTTATGTTGTTTCTCTCTCATTCATATTTTCATCACTGTCATAAAAAGATTTAAAATGTCATAAAAAGTCATTAAATATGTAGGCAGCTCTTTAAAGACAAAAGGCTAGATATTGAAAATACTGAACTGTATGAATAGCAGAAGACTGAACTGAGATAAACAACAGACCATATGATTAAAGCCTCAATAGTTGTTTCTTTTGATCAGTAAATGGCACATTATAATGGCTCTTTCCTGAGCTGATCCAGCTCCAGCAGTGGGCAGTGACTTCCTTCCCCTCTCCGTGGCTAGCATAGAGTGGACCGCTCATTCACCCAGTTTAGGAATGTGTTCATACCATTCAGAATATTAATCTTTATGTTTTATACGACAACCGAGGAGTCAAGATCCAAACTGAACTCATTCTACAACAGTGAGTGTCACTGTAAGGCTCTTTTTTATATTCTTTTTCTTTATGCTCAGTTTGAAGCTATTGTGCTGCTATAATTATACCTGTAGATTAGTTTTGTTTAGGTAATTTTCAGATATAGTGTATTTTGTTGTTGTTCTGCACTATTTACTCTTATTTCTTTTAAGGTATGATAAGAATTTCTCTCGAAACTGGGACTTGTGCTACTTTATTACTTTGCTGTGGTATTGCAACAGTCTTGATTGTGAAAATGTTGAAATAGGACAGCAAATGTTTTGATTGTATTCTTAAGGCAGTGTTCCATTTTTATTACTGTTTCACTGAAAAAGAATGTTATTTGTACACTTTACGCACACCCAGTTTTAAGGGACTGCAGGCGGCTGTCAACACTAGGTTGTTTAACTTTGGTGGTGACGAAATGCTCTTTTTGTCAGACAATCGAGAGTTGAATGAGTTACTATATATATATATACACAGGACACCCCTTTGAATTCTATGGTTTTATGTATCAGGACATAAAAAACCATCTGGTCCTTGGCAGGTCTTAAAATTAGGTAAATACAACCTCAGATGAACAACAACTCATGACATATTATACCGTGTCAAGGTTTATCTAACAAAAATAATGGAGAATCCATGTGTGAAAAACTAAGTACACCCTTACTGCTTCCATAGGAATTAAGAGGGTAAGTAGCAGCAGGCACTGCTAATCAAATGTTTTTGATTAATTGATCATCAGCAAGTGTGATCACGTCTATAAAAGCAGAAGTTTTGGCAGTTTGCTGGTCTGGAGCATTCAGGTGTGTGTTAACACAATGCCAAGGAGGAAAGACATCAGCAATGATCTTACAGAAGCAATTGTTGCTGCCATCAATCTGGGAAGGGTTACAATGCTATTTCCAAACAATTTGAAGTCCATCGTTCTACAGTGAGGAAGATTATTCACAAGTGGAAAACATTCAAGACAGTTGTCAATCTTCCCAGGAATGGACATCCCAGCAAATTCACCCCAAGGTCAGACCATGCAATGCTCAGAGAAATCGCAAAACCCAGAACTACACCCCAGACTCTACAGGCCTCAGTTAACATGTTAAATGTTAAAGTTCATGGCAGTACAATTGGAAAAAGATGGGTCAAGTATGGCATGTTTGGAAGGGTTGCCAGGAGAAAGCTTCTTCTCTCTAAAAAGAACATGACAGCATCTTAGGTTGCATCTGAACAAAGCACTGGCCCAGTCAAAGTCCAGACCATCAACCCGACTGAAATACTGTGGCGGGACCTTAAGGGATAAACAAATGCCCACAAACCTCAATGAAGTGAAGCAACGCTGTAAAGAAGAGCGGGCCAAAATTCCTCCACAACGATGTGAAAGACTGAGACTGTCCTACAGAAAATGATTACTTCAAGATACTGCTGCTAAGGTGGCTCTAAAGCAATTGAATCATAGGGTGTACTTAGACTAACACCCATGGCTTTTCCATTTTACCTTTAATAATGACACCGTGTATGCCATGTGTTGTTGTTCATCTGAGGTTGTATTTACCTAATTTTAAGACCTGCTAAAGACCAGATGATTTTTTTATTATGTCCTGATCTGTAAAACCATAGAATTCAAATGGGTGCACTTTCTTTTTCACATGTGATATAGTATACTTACCCCGGGTTCACAGACAAGGCTAAGCTATTCTTAGACTAAAATGCAAGTTTGAGCTGTTTCTTAAAATATGTCTGTTTATATGTTTATAAAAGCTGCTTAAATGCCCTAATTGAACTAAGGCAAAGACTTTATATATAGGAAGACGGTGCACTCCGATTACTTATGAATGGGAGAAAGTGCAACGCCCAATATGGTGAATAAACCCCGCCTTCTAAATGAAAGAGCCAATCGTTGATTAGTAAAGTCATCGAGTCACTGCAGCTGCCGAAGCTCCGGTTTCTTTAGAAACAGGCAGTGTTATGAGACGCATTTAGGACTGCGCATGTGCGTTAGCTTTGACCAGGCTGAAAAATGCAGATTTTTTGTCATGATTCAAGCGTTTAGAAACAAAATTTATGAGTTTCAAAGATTTTCAAAGATGGCCACAGAGTGAAATGACTTGTCTTAAAGGGACTTTGACTAAGGCTTAATCCTGGCTAAGCCCTGTCTGTGAAACCGGGCCTTAGTATACTAAAACCTTATGTTGAAACTGGATTTTTTTCCCTCTTGTTTCAAGTTGTCACTACATGTCATTTTATTAAACGAATAGTTCACTCCAAACATAAAATTCTGCCATTATTTACTTTTTCAAACCTTTATGAGTTTCTCACGGAACACAATAGGAGAATAGGAGCAGCATGTTGACAGCTTGGCTTCAGAAGACAGGGCCTCTTTTATGGTCCTTTTTGGAGCTTGACAGCCAGTCTCTAAATTCTTTCACTTTAATTTATGATTATGCCTAATTTTATATTTCCTATGGGTTTGGAATGATATACTGACAAAACTTCAATTTTTGGGTGAACTATTCCTTTCATTTTTGAGTCAACTATTCTTTTCAGGCTGACTAAAATGTTGCAATACCATTCTAACCAGTAGGGGGCGTCACAAAACAAGGTTACTAACTCAAACCATAACTTTTCAAAACTCTTGCCAGCCACCCACTTACTTTAGTATGTGTATTTCCAGTGACCCATGATTTCACCATGACACCAAGACCGTCTTTAAAACCAACTAAAACACATCACACCAACACCACAACAGCTGCTCCGGGGTTCCTGCCCTCTCTCCTGGACAGGATTCCTTGTGAGTATATCATATGAATCCTCGCTTCAGCACCTGCTCCACGGGCCCCTATCTAATTCCACGCCTTGCGCACATTTCTTGCTTCTCTGTTTTCACTTGCTACAAGTTTAACTTGCCTTGAGTCTCCTGGCTGTGGTCTCGCTTCATCCTTCAGATGTGTTTCATGGTGCTATACTGGACCACTGCTTTGCTGCTGTGATGTAAGATGGGATATTGTTGTTTTTGTCACAACAGTGCCAAGATGGGCCATCTATGCTATATTTGCTGCCATCATCCTGCTCATTCTTATCTGCGTGATATGCTGCTGTGTGAAATGCTGCTGCAAAGGGAAAAAGAAGAGGAAGAAGAAGCTGGACCAGAAGATCAGTATGAAAGGGATCTCAGGAACTACAACCGCAGCACTGGTGAGAGATGGATCGTCCATGCTTACATTTTTCTTCTAGTCAGTAATGAGTTTAAATGGAGACTGAGCAAAAGACCCTAGTAATCTCACTTGTCTCCACATGAGTTTCAGAAGAGATCTCAACATGTCACAAGCTCTACCCAGTTTTTCCAAGAAACCAAAGTCGTTTAAAGCCAAAGATAGTAACCTCAAATACTTCCATGCTTTTAACTACTTTTATTGCTCTATAATCTTACACTATATCAATGTATCACTTGTGTCTGTTTTTATTTCTCCTAAGAGATGTTAAAGGTAATTTCTGTGGCAAAAACAGGTTTCCTCAAACACTCCAGTCATTTGCTATTGGTTGAAAACCATAGTCCCGCCTCCAAACTCGCGCTGCCACTGCTGCTATGTGAGGTTAATCAAAAGGTCTATAATAACACAGCATAATACCTGGAAAACACTGTCTGTTAGCATTCCCATTCATGCCAAATAGGATTACATCACCTTTACATGGAAAATCTGAGACAAAGTTGATACTTAACTCTTTTCCCACCAGTTTTTTGAAAGTTGCCAGCCACCGCCAGCATTTTTGATCATTTTCAGAAAACTTTCATGGCCCACAGAATATTTGTATGAATATCTGAACATGTATGAATGTATGAATATCTGAACATGTATGAATGTATGAATATCTGAACATGCAATATATCAAAAAACAAGAAAGAAAAAGAGCCTCTGCTTTTAAAACCCAAACTTTTTTTTTCTACCTGCGTGCATTATTATTATTTTTTTTTTTTATCAACACTTGAATGTGGGTAAGTTTCATTAAAAGCAACATTCTGAACAAAAAGCTGGTGTTTTTGTCAAAGGCTATGTCTGGAAATAGATGGAGTAGATCAGTGGTTCTCAACCAGGGGCAAACTTCCAAAGGGGCCTCAAGATTATTAAAATGATAAGACAAAACATGCAATGTGGCAAAACAACTAAATATTTCTTATTTTAATTCACCTCCTAAACTGTTTTGTTTGTCTGATTTCTTTGAATAACCAGGATTCCCACTGTTTTAAAAATTAGGAGGCCTAATTTTAAGTGTGATTTCTAGATCTGGAAAAGTAGGTCTAATGTAAACTAATCAAATCCTATAACTCATTTTTATAACAAATACATTTTTCTAGTTATGCCAAGCTCTAAAATATTTTATTGGGTAGAAATTGTGATAAAAATACAAACCCGATTCCAAAAAAGTTGGGACACTGTACAAATTGTGAATAAAAACAGAATGCAATGATGTGGAAGTTTCAAATTTCAATATTTTATTCAGAATACAACATAGATGACATATCAAATGTTTAAACTAAGAAAAAAAAAATCTTTTTAAGGGAAAAATAAGTTGATTTTAAATTTCATGGCATCAACACATCTCAAAAAAGTTGGGACAAGGCCATGTTTACCACTGTGTGGCATCCCCTCTTCTTTTTATAACAGTCTACAAACGTCTGGGGACTGAGGAGACAAGTTGCTCAAGTTTAGGAATAGGAATGTTGTCCCATTCTTGCCTAATACAGGCTTCTAGTTGCTCAACTGTCTTAGGTCTTCTTTGTCGCATCTTCCTCTTTATGATGCGCCAAAAGTTTTCTATGGGTGAAAGATCTGGACTGCAGGCTGGCCATTTCAGTACCCGGATCCTTCTTCTACGCAGCCATGATGTTGTAATTGATGCAGTATGTGGTCTGGCATTGTCATGTTGGAAAATGCAAGGTCTTCCCTAAAAGAGATGACGTCTGGATGGGAGCATATGTTGTTCTAGAACTTGGATATACCTTTCAGCATTGATGGTGCCTTTCCAGATGTGTAAGCTGCCCATGCCACACGCACTCATGCAACCCCATACCATCAGAGATGCAGGCTTCTGAACTGAGCGCTGATGACAACTTGGGTTGTCCTTGTCCTCTTTAGTCCGGATGACATGGCGTCCCAGTTTTCCAAAAAGAACTTCAAATTTTGATTCGTCTGACCACAGAACAGTTTTCCACTTTGCCACAGTCCATTTTAAATGAGCCTTGGCCCAGAGAAAACGCCTGCGCTTCTGGATCATGTTTAGATATGGCTTCTTTTTTGACCTATAGAGTTTTAGCCGGCAACGGCGAATGGCACGGTGGATTGTGTTCACCGACAATGTTTTCTGGAAGCACTCCTGAGCCCATGTTGTGATTTCCATTACAGTAGCATTCCTGTATGTGATGCAGTGCCGTCTAAGGGCCCGAAGATCACGGGCATCCAGTATGGTTTTCCGGCCTTGACCCTTACGCACAGAGATTGTTCCAGATTCTCTCAATCTTTGGATGATATTATGCATTGTAGATGATGATAACTTCAAACTCTTTGCAATTTTTCTCTGAGAAACTCCTTTCTGATATTGCTCCACTATTTTTCACCGCAGCATTGGGGGAATTGGTGATCCTCTGCCCATCTTGACTTCTGAGAGACACTGCCACTCTGAGAGGCTCTTTTTATACCCAATCATGTTGCCAATTGACCTAATAAGTTGCAAATTGGTCCTCCAGCTGTTCCTTATATGTACATTTAACTTTTCCGGCCTCTTATTGCTACCTGTCCCAACTTTTTTGGAATGTGTAGCTCTCATGAAATCCAAAATGAGCCAATATATCAAAATGTCTCACTTTCAACATTTGATATGTTATCTATATTCTATTGTGAATAAAATATAAGTTTATGAGATTTGTAAATTATTGCATTCCTTTTTTATTCACAATTTGTACAGTGTCCCAACTTTTTTGGAATCGGGTTTGTACGTTTAAAAAATCTGTATCCTTAATCCGTATCCAGTATGTCATGAAACCTGGAAAAGTCATGGAGCCTTCGAATATTGTTGTGGACAAAATGGGGGCCATGGAGTCAAAAAGGTTGAGAACCACTAGAGTAGATCGAACACCCCCAAAGCTTTCACAGTCCTATAGCTTGTCCAGGGTCGACATTTAATTCGGTAACATTAGGCAGTTTTGAACATATATGCTGTTTAATGATTGTGTTATTTTACATGTGCATAAGCAATGGTTCTATTGCTTGTTTCTGCTTTTTTTTTCCCACCTGTGTTTTGATCCAGAGATTCTGTACTCTTTCAAAAGATGCGCAATAGTGCCCCCTGGCGTATAACAGTCAAAACATCGATTGCTTGTCAATTGCGGGAAAGTGTTGTGTCATAAATGACTGAAAATACCCTCAATGGCGGGGAAGGAGTTAATTGAAACATATCTGAGAGCTCCTTTTTAAATTTGTGAAAATCAACCTCTGAGCAATAAAATATTCCTCTGGGTGGCATTCACTAAGGTGATACCTGATGTACTGACAGGTCCAGCTTGAGACAGATGATGTGGAGTATGGATCAGCGGACCAGCAGAGGGGAAAACTGCAGTATTCACTGGAGTTCAACGCATCCAGGTCAGAGGTAAATGCATCACTTTTACTGATTTTTATGGACTTCATACTTCCTGCCTTAACTAATTAACTTTCATTCACCTAGTTCAGGGGTGTCCAAACCTGTTCCTGGAGGGCCACTGTCCTGCAGAGTTTAGCTCCAAGTACCTCAACACACTTGCCTGGAAGTTTCTAGTATGCCTAGTAAGACCTTGATTGGCTGGTTCAGGTGTGTTTCTTTGGGATTGGAGCTAAACTCTGCAGGACAGTGGCCCTCCAGGAACAAGGGTTGGAAACCCCTAGTTTATACATCTGATCATTCCAAAATGCAAATATCTTTTGAGGAAATAATCAGAAGTATACACAGAAATCGCTATGCCTTGAATATTATGAAGCATTGATATTCTGTCATAATAACCCGATCGACACTTAAATCTTCACTGAATCTATGAAAGTGAATTATAGCAATTATGTAGTGAGCAAAGGTATTAAACAAATCAACCTTATATTTTATTTTCTTACCAAAGTAGCCATTATTTGTCTTAATTTTTCTTGCTCTGCTTGCTCAAGACACTCCATCAATGAACTCAATGAGGAGCATATTGTGATACTTTTCCAGTCCATCTAATTTAAAACTTTTTAGCAAAGAAAACCATACATAGACAGTTTATAGAGTATTAGTAGGCCTATTAGTTGAATTTACTATAAAGTCTGCGTGAACCGGAAATTGCGATCAACTTTATTTCAGTATTGTGACGTATTTCTGAGTGAAACGGAATATTGAATGAAGAAAAATAAAGGGCAGGGATACACCATCCCAGAGGGGAAGAAATTCAGATTTTGACAAGATTACAAAGACTATGGATTCTATGGATTATTTGCATGGATATATTGTTCACCAGAAGACTATAATGAACACTAACAAAGTAAATAAGGTTTTAAATTCACTTTAGATAAAACCTTTAAGATCATAAACATACATGTACTGTACCATTTCTTATCAGCTGGCTGTAGGAATAAAAGAAGCTGCCGCTTTGAAAGCAATGGATTCAGGAGGGACATCTGACCCTTATGTGAAAGTCCACATCCTTCCCAACAAGTCCAAAACATTTGAGACCAAAGTCTTCAGGAAAACCCTTAACCCTGTGTTCAATGAAAATTTCAAATATCAGGTAAACCATGAAGCATATAAAATCGTTTACTATCGTATGGACATACATTCATGTGAAGGGGAAAACCACATGAATATTCTGTTGTCAGCTCGAACAATGACCTGATTCTTGTTCAAGCTCATTAAAGTGGAGTTGTTAAATTTACAGCCTCTTTTGTACCACTTTCGTAGATCCCACAGAAGGAACTGACTGAGTCGACACTGGTGATGCAAGTCTATGACTTTAACAGATTCTCCAAACATGACATCATCGGTGAGATCAGACTGAATCTGTCCACAGTGGACTGGAATCATGTGATTGAGGAGTGGAGAGATCTGAGCGAAGCTTCCAAACATGAGGTTCGGTTCAGTACTCCAATCCACATATGCTGTCAAGTTCAATGCCATGTGGCTAGTTCACATAAATTATTTTCATATGCATTGCAAAGTGTCACCCTCTACTAAAGGGAAATTAGTTGGGGGTCCCAGAAAGTTGTTTTGCCCCTTCTCTTTTTTTTGCTGTGGTATGGCTAATACACTGAATGTTTGTTTCCATCACATCACCATAGAACATAGTCCCACTGGAGCAACCTTATGTTAAGTGTCCTACTCAATGGCACAATGGTGATATGCATCAACCCTTGTTCAGAGCAGTTGATTGGTTGGGACAGGACACCCTAAGTCTACGATTTGGCACTCAGTTCTTGACATGACCCCACGCACATCAACAGGCTCAGAGCTAAGATCACCCTCTATGTTTCTGCTAGTTTAACTCCATCTTTTATCTTGTGTCCATATTGCAGCAAGAGCATCTGGGAGAGATCTGCTTTTCTCTTCGTTATGTCCCAACTAGTAGTAAACTCACTGTGATCATACTGGAAGCCAAGAACCTGAAGAAGATGGACCAGGGAGGCTCTTCAGGTGAAATACTCACATACTAAAATGTCCAACATCCCTAAAAGTAAATCCCTATTCAGTAACTTGCTCAGTAGCTCACCTTGTACAGCATTACATTTGCAAGTCACAATAAAAGAGCTCAAAGTCTTGTAGAAGTGAGCTAAAATGTCACGGTTGCTTCAGCAAATGTTTGTATTTTTTTCAACTTTGCTTTTGTTAACACTATCGGTTAGGGTTTAGTGGTTTAGTGAACATCTTTGAGCACTTCTCACTGGACATTTCATTTCCGAACTGCTGCAATACGTACAACAACTGATGTAATAAAACATTGCCAGAATCATGCTCATTTGTTTCTGATAAACCTGAACACTGTTTTACCGCCACTTACTAGACAATTTGCTTTGAAGGTGCCATGAAACATTTTTCCAAAGATTGGGTTGAAAAATAGTCATTCTTTGTTTTTACAGCTATAGAGTAGGTTTAACATAGAAACTGATCCCCTGTAGTCATCTTTGATCACCAAAATGACATATTTAAACGCTTTTTCCTGTGAAAAAAAATTATTCATGCCTTAAAATAGCTTGAATGTAACTCTACACCCTTGCTTCATTTAGTATACATGGATCTATGAATATGAAAATGAGCCCCACCTCCACTCACTCATACAGGCTCGTCTACAAGTCGATGTATCAGAATGGTAATGCGTTTTATGTATCGCTCTCTACAACGTCAGACACATAATGGTAATTAATATTATTAGCCTTTTGCTTGACTACGTTATCAAACAGCTAATAACGTGTTGCTAATGTTACACAAACCATGTTCCCGTTCACCATCTCAGAGTCAGACAGTGGCCTTATAAAAATCAGTATCCTTAGAAACGTCAGTGGAAAGGGTTTATCATACCATCGTAATATACATCATATACATAATTCACCCGCTATATTGCTAAATGTATGGTTTTTTCATGTAAACAGAAAAATATACCGGGATAATCTGGCTTCTCTTGAGACTCCCCTGCTTCACAGCAGTCATTGGCTGTGTCCGAAATCACCCCTATACCCTTAAATAGGGCACTAGGACAGCCATTTGTAGTGGTGTCTGAAATCATAGTGGACGTTATCAAGTGCACTCATTCAATCCCACAAACAAACACACAGGATTTCAAACCACGTCTTTGTTCACTGGAATTTTAAGGAGAAAATACTCAGCAATGGTGTTGACATGAATTTGCACATGATTTGTCTTAAAGCATATTAAAAACACCACATAAACATATAAACAACATTAAAAACTTGATTTTCACCACAGGGGTCTTTAATAGTTCTGTTTTTTGTTCTATAGACCCTTATGTGAAAGTTCAATTGGTTCTGGATAAGAAGAAGTGGAAGAAGAGGAAAACATCAGTGAAGAAACGAACATTGAATCCATACTTCAATGAATCTTTCACTTTTGAAGTGTCGTTTGAACAGATTCAGGTGAGTGATACAGACTGGTTGCTTAGATGAATCAAGGGTTCAAAATCTGGACCCATTGTACAGACCCCTAAAGGGACATGGTGATGGGTAAGAAAACAGATGGAAGGAAAATTTAATTTCAATGCGTTTGTATTCGTTGGCAAACTTTTGAGTTCCTCAGAGAAACTTTACGCTTGCTTGCAAAACTTCATTCTTTGCAAGCAAATGCAAAGTTTCCTGGGCACAAAAGTTTTGAGTGAAAAGTGAACGCAAAAGCATAAAAATATTTCCCCTATCTCATATATTTTCCATTTCCATGTCCTTTTAGGAGCTCTGTACCATATAATTTTGGTAAGTTTTCTATTGAGGTGGAAAAAACGGTATTTGATTTGTTTCTGTGAGAAAAAAACAACTAGGGTTGTAATATCAGAATTTCATTCTTACATTGTGATTTCAACCACGTCAAACAACTTCACATCGGCACTTCGTGGGTGTTCATTTTAGACCTTGGATGGAGTGATGGATGAATTTTTCAATCTGTTTTCCCTTTGCTCTGTGTATAGTTGTTTGTTTGACTCATTATTCCTCATACAGAAAGTCCAGCTGGTCATCTCAGTGTGGGATCATGACAAAATGAGCAGAAATGATGCGATTGGCAAGATCTATCTGGGCTGTGATGCTACAGGAAACCAGCTGCGTCACTGGGCGGATATGCTGTCCAACCCACGCAAACCTGTGGCTCAGTGGCACACGTTACTCTCTGCTGAACAGGTGGACGCAACGCTGGCCGTGAAGCACACGCTAAAGATCCCATTTACAAACAAAAACTTCTGAGAAATATCTACTAACATGACAAATTGTTCACAACCATATATTCCTTTATGTTTTCTATGCCAGGACTATATGAACTAATAAGAAAACATCTTGTTTCTTGCCATTCCTTTACATTTATTTATATTGTATTCATGTTTTTTAAGTCAGGGGTGTCCAAAGTCCGGCCCGCGGATGAATTTCAAGCGGCCCGCAGCTTGTCTATTAAAATATATTATATGTGGCCCGCCACGCATAATTTACAAATCGTGCAGTTTCACAATGTCAACACAAGGTGGCAGTAATAGATTTTAGGCCCGGGAAACATTAACACGCCAAAAGCGGAACGAAACAGAGCCACTTGTGCGCGTGACTCACAAGCTCACAAATGTGTTTACTTGCTGAATGTCTCGGTCACACGACCACTAAACAGCCAGTGAGAAGTGTTCAAGTTCGGCGTTGAGGTCTCCGGTACAAGCTGCAAATCTCTCGGTGATTTAATTTAGTTTAAAGCCAGTTGAAACAACGCTGACTTAATCAACAACACTAACGTGCAAATCAGCAGAAACACTGAGCCGATTTAGTTAGAATACTTTTCAACCAACAATTCACCATCATGGATTTACTGTGGTAACACTAACTGTAACCGTGGTATTTTGTCAGAAATGTAGGATAATATCTCATTTTATTTAATTTTTAATGTAAAATTAGTAATTTCAGACTATTTTTGGTCATACATTTGCAGTTTTGTGCATTTGTATTTATATTAAATGTGTTTATAGACTAAATACCATAAAGCCATTCTAGATATAGAAACAATATTTTAATTGAAGAGCGCGCGCTACGAACACACCATAAAACGCAGCTCACCGTCACTAAACGTGTAACGTTATGTGTTCACAAATGCGGCGGCGCGCGCTGTAGCCTATATCATTTCATATTAAAGCACACAAGAAACCCCGAGCATGCAATGTCATTTATGTCGTCAGTTAAGTCATAAAGTTACCAAAAAGATGATTAAAGCTGCCTCAAAACTGCATGTATGTATTTGTTATGCGTCACATTTAAGAACAAAAGAAAAAGAGGAAAACAATGTTTTTGTACTTTTAAGGATTAATCTACATTTAATTTAGAATTTAGTGTTTGATAACTTTATTCAATTTCTGTATATTTCCAAGGTCACAGGTTTATGACATTTATTATAATGGGTTTTTGTGAAGATTGCTTTAAGCTTACTTAAATTTAAGTTTATTTTTTACTTAGTTGTTATTTTTTAAAGTCTAATAAATATTAAAATTGATAGCTCTCAATTATACTGTAATGTTGAATGGCTATAATTCATGGTTACATCTGAGAGAGAAAAAAACTGTTTCATAGAGACAGACATCAGTAGTAGTATTGGTATCAGAGATACTGGCCTTCAGTCATAAAAAGATGCCATAAATATTAAAAATATACATTATGTTGTTTATACATTAATTTGGAGATTGAATGTAAAGTTATTGGAATATAAATGAATATTTAAAAACTTTAATTTTCAGAAAACATTAGTTGTTTTTATTTTTATCGATTGACAGCAATAATATATAATAGAAAAGGAACCGGCCCCCATGTGTGTCCACAACATTGAATCTGGCCACTTTTAAAAAAGTTTGGACACCCCTGGTTTAAGTGGAACATTCAGTTTCCTTCATTTTCAGTATTTTGGAAGTACCAGAATAGCATGCTAAAAGTAGCATTCAAGAGCGCAAGTTTGATTTTGACATTGGTGATTTTCATGTCCTTATCAATTTCATGTATTCTAAAGCCTTTATTTGTAGCTATAGTAGCCAACCCACTCATAAATCATAACATCATTTTGATTATCTAAACCAACACAACAACATTAATTTAGCTTTCTGTACTTTATGATAGAATACCTAAACAAGCATACATCCATAAAGGCCCTGATATACTCACTGTGATGTTCTTTTTTGTTCTTCGCTTAGGGGTAAAACAAAGTTCAAAATACAGAGGCAGTGATATACTGTTAGCAAACCTGAACATCCCGACGCCACCCACACTGCTAAAAGCGCTGTTTAGATGAATATGTCAATATGTGCTACCCGCTTTCCTCTCAATAACAAAATAAACACAAAATTGAGAAAGCACTTTTTCTAATAAAGCATAACAAAAGCATCTGATCAGAGCAACGTGGATATGTTTGCACGAGCTCTGCGATTTGGCACTCTAGTAAAGTCACGTCACATTAATTTATAGCACTTTATACAATAGATTGCTTAAAATCAAGCAGCTTTACCTTATTAAACATGAAAAACAGTGTCAGTGTCGTCTCATCAGAAGTACAACTTCATTTTCTACTATAAAGCAGCTCTCCAGTGTGTTCATGTTTTTAGTCATCTGACCTCGACGGACTCAACGTGAGAAATGAAGTGGAAAAGATTTCAAGATATCCACACCTACCTATTATGTAATCCACACGGACCAATGATAGTACAAAGGATTGTAACAGCCGTAGCGAACTTTTCCGGAAAATTCCCTTCGGCAAGCTGTTTCGAACTCCCAAAACGAACTCCAAACGAAGTTCGTTTTGACCTGATTTTGTTTGAAATGATGTCACATCAGTTCATCCTTCGATTTCGCTTGAAGTATATCGGGGCCTTAACTGGGAGACGAACGTTATTCAGGGATTGATATTAAAGTTTTTAGTTTGACTTCAATCAATCAATTCTGTAATGTTATAAGTGTGTATGTAGAGGCAGGGTGTGAATTACACAGTGTTTTCCGGAGGTCAGAGCCATGCAAGTCGGCATGAAACGGAAGTTACGATAGTCTTTTCTTTCTTTTTGTGACGTATATCTGAGTGAAACGGCTTCTTGAACAAGACAAAATGTAGGACGGGACTTGATTTTGTCCATTGGGAATTGATTGGCTGGTTAAATGGTTGTGGTTTGCTATTGGTGGATCTCATGTGATTGACAGGTTGCCCCGCCCTCGCGCCAGTAAACACATCATCAGAGAAGAGAAGGGATGAGCTGAAAGAGGGAGGGGAAGTTATTTTGATTAAAGATTATGAGGCACATTATTAAAAAAATGATGTGCACAGTTAAATCATTTTTATTAAACACTGCAATATTCCATAAAAATAGCATTGATTTCATGGTGACTTTAATGATGCTATGCATAACTTTATTTTAATATGAAAAAATAATGACCAATGATGACTCTGAAAGAAAATGTGACTGGGAGTGTAGGCTACTGTTGCTATACGAACACAAAATTCACATGCATCTGATTAACAGATAAACTGCACTCTCTTATTTCAGCGTTGTTTCATTCAGTTTAACATTAAGTTAAAGTTAAAGAGGGTGAACTTTATAATTCAACTGAACTGTACATGTATGTTTTAAACACTTACCTTATGTTCTTACTCAGTTCAAGCATTAAATGTACATCCTTGAAAAAGAACAGTTTTCTAACATACACTATATTGCCAAAAGTTTTGGGACGTCTGTCTTTACATGCACATGAATTTTAATGACATCCCATTCTTAATCCGTAGGGTTTAATATGGAGTTGGCCCATCCTTTGCAGCTGTAACAGCTTCAACTCTTCTGGGAAGGCTTTCCACAAGGTTTAGGCGTGTGTTTATGGGAATTTTTGACCATTCTTCTAGAAGCGCATTTGTGAGGTCAGGCACTGATGTTGGACAAGAAGGCCTGGCTCGCAGTCTCCGCTCGAATTCATCCCAAAGGTGTTCTATCAGGTTGAGGTGCAGGCCAGTCAAGTTCCTCCACACCAAACTCGCTCATCCATGTCTTTATGGACCTTGCTTTGTGCACTGGTGCACAGTAATGTTGGAACAGGAAGGGGTCATCCCCAAACTGTTCCCACAAAGTTGGGGGCATGAAATTGTCCAAAATGTCTTGGTATGCTGACGCATTAAGAGTTCCTTTCACTGGAACTAAGGGGCCAAGCCCAACCCCTGAAAAACAACTTTGCACACTATGCGCCTCAGCATGCGCTGACCCCGCTCTGTGATTTTACGTGGCCTATCACTTCGTGGCTGAGTTGACGTTGTTCCCAATTGTTTCCACTTTGTTATAATACCCTTTAACAGTTGAATCGTAGAATATTTAGTAGGGAGGAAATTTCACGAATGGACTTAATGCACAGGTGGCAACCTATCACGGTACCACACTTGAATTCACTGAGCTGCTGAAAGTGACCCATTCTTTCACAAATGTTTGAAGAAGCAGTCTGCATGCCTAGTGCTTGATTTTATACACCTGTGGCCATGGAAGTGATTGGAACACCTGAATTCAATGATTTGGAGGGGTGTCCCAATACTTTTGGCAATATAGTGTATTTACTTTGACTTCTCAGGTAATGTCAATGACCCACAACAGTGGTTACATATAAATATATTTGAATTGTTTGATCAAACTTACTGCTAGGGACAATTCAGTAGTCGCTGGATATTATAGGGAAAGTCCCTAGCGTCCCTACTAAATTCTACACCCTTAAAGTGCTGAGGTTTAGAAAATGCAGACGCGAGACAATTGTATCAGGTTTGGCGTGTTCACACACACATACACGCATGTTGATTTCTCTTGTGACTACAGTAAGCACAAGATAAGGGTGTGTGTATTAAGCTGTCAGCACACTTGTGGGCCAATTACAGCATTTTAATGAGGTTTCTTCCTTTGAGCAAGTTTACAGAATGCTAAAGGCTGGAGAACTCATTAGTTGCTTTTGCACACTCACGTTTTAAACACTCAGGTACACTTTGAAATGCATAATTCAGAATTCAGAATCTCATCAACAAGGACACTGGAAAATGGTATAGGGGAGATTTTGTACCTTCTTCAACGTGTCCTTTAAAATGTGTTGTGTTTAAAATCTGTATCTGAATGAAACTGAAACATTTATAAAAAATTCCAATATTACATGAATAAAAATGTTTGTTTTTGTATTTAAAAAAACTCATTATGTGGTGTTGTTCAGTTGCTACGTTGTTCTGAATTGTGGTGTTGAGGTGATTTTTACTGGCCCAGGTCAAAAAAAAGTAATAATATTCTGGTCCCTGTGTATTATATATATAAAATTATCTGTGTATTTAAAATTTATTTGAAAATTAACAAAAACTTTTTATACTACACTGTAAAAATGATATGAAATTATACAAGATTCAACTCGTTATTTTAAAGTCAGTTTAATGTAATTTAAGTTTAAATGACTTGTACAAGTTGATTGTACTTAATTTATGGCAGCAACTTTTTTATTTAATTTTTATTTTTTTACAGTGTACCGTTCAACTGTTTGGGGCCAGTAAAATGCATTTTTTTTTTAAAGAAATAATACTTTTATTCAGGAAGTATGCGTCAAAAGCGACAGTAAAGGCATTTATAATGTTACAAAGGATTTCTGTTTCAAATAATCACCGTGCTTTTGAATTTTCTATTAATCAAAATAGAAGCCACAAAAATATGAAGCAGCACAACTGTTTTCAACTTTGATAATAAATGTTTCTTGTGCAGCAAATCAGCATATTGAATGATTTCTGATCATGTGACACTGAAGACTGGAGTAATGATGCTGAAAATTCAGCTTTGATCACAGGAATAAATTACATTTGAAAATATATTCAAATAGAAAACAGCTATCTTAAACTGTAATATTTTACATTATTATTGTTTTTACTGTACTTTTGATCAAATAAATGCAGCCTTGGTGAACATAAGAGATCTTACCAACCCCTAAACTTTTGAACAGTTGTGTTCATTATAACCCTTATCATTTTACTGATTCTATTTTAAAGCATCTAAGTTGATTGTAAAAAATGTATTTTCTTTCACAGCCTGAGCCACTCGAATCGCCCTCGAAAGGAACATATAAACCACACTTACATCTGATTTAGGAACAGTTTCCATTATCCATTTCCCTTAACCACCGTAAAGGAAACCACACAGCAGGTTTATGATCAGCAAAGATGGTAAACACTGTTGACATGACCTTTGGAGTCTTTACTACTAGAGATCATAGTGCAGCTTTGATCTCCGATCAAAGGAATATTCCTACTAGTTTACCATGCTGTGCAGAAAATATATTGCCATAGGATTACAGAAATGGGGATAATGTGAGAAATGTAATCAAGTAATGAGTAAAGTAACGTATTACTTTTAAATTTACAACAAAATATCTGAGTAACTTTTTTCAAATAAGTAGCGCCTCTCCTATAGATGAAATTAACTAATTTAATAATTGATGATCTTTACAACAGAACTGAATCAACACTGAACTGACCTCAGCTGAACAACAGCCAAAATGCATTTTCCTGTTATCACTGTAAAGCTGCTTTGAAACAATCTGTTTTGTATAAAGCGCTATATAAATAAAGGTGACTTGACTTGTTGAGAGAAATTGTAAGTGCAGAGGCGTTGTGTGTGAATATGATGGATATTGTAGTTCCCTTTCAAGGGATCTCGCGCTGCGTCAAGCGCTGCGGGAACGCCTCTGCGTGATTGCGTCATGAAGCACTTGTGAAATCAGTCCAATGGCGTGCCGGGACGTCATAGGTGGGTGACGTCATTGACCAGGAAACTATAAAGCACCCCTGAACCAAACAGTGTCAGCTTCTGTGTCTTCACAAGCGCTCTGTGTTGAAATCGTTTGTCAAAAAGTGTGTGTGTGTCTCTCTCAAAAAAAAGAAAAGAAATATAATGGCGAATAAGCAGTTCAGACAGTGTGTGCCTCCTTGCCCTTGTTATCTTACGGGTGGTGACACGCATTTGCTCTGTGTTGTTTGTTTGGGACTGGAGCATGCTCAAGCAGCCCTTGAGGGGGCTGATTGTGAGCATTGTGAGAAGTTAGCAATGAAAACGCTCCAGTCTTACCGAGCGCTCTTTGAGGAGGGCGCTTCGGCACGCGTTCCTCAGGGCTTGGGTCCCGCTGCTGCCGAGGCACAGCGAAGGCTCGCGTCCTGGGGTTCGCATATGGATCTAGTAGCGGGGTTAGAGACGGGCGATGCCCTTTCTCTGCCCTTACCTCCTAGATCCAGCGTTTCAGATCGCGAGTCAGAAGCACGCTCTGCGGTTTCTTCTGCTCGCGCTGAGGCGCAGGTGCAGCAGCATTTCAGTTCCGAGGAACTGGATGTTGTGAGCCTAGATAATGTTGATGAGGATTCGCCACCTCATACACACGCTCACAAGGAGCTTATGGAGGTTGTGACTCGTGCTGTAGCCAGATTAAAAATAGATTGGCCAGCCGAAAAGCAGGAGGTTCGTCAAATAAGTAAATTAGACGAACACTTTCTTCCATCTAGATCACAACCTCCAAAGCGGGGCTTGCCGTTTTTTCCTGATCTCCACACCGAGGTGGTGAGATCATGGAAAAGACCAGCGTCATATAGAGTGTTCAGTCCCACAACAACATCATATTCAAATATAATGGGACTGAAACAGCACGGTTATGCGGCGGTGCCTCAGGTAGAAGAGACGCTTGCGAGCTATCTCTCTCCCGAGTCTGCATCGCCGCTGAAAGCCCCGCAGCTACCCATTAAACCAGTAAGGGCAACATCAGCTTTAGTGGGTAGGGCATACTCGGCAGCAGGTCAGGCAGCCGCTTGTTTACACACTATGGTGGTGCTGCAAGCTTATCAGGCTGACCTGCTGAAAGACATTGATGATGAGTGTGAGGAAGTGGGACGTGAAACGATCGCGGAGATTAGGAGAGCCGCTGATTTGTCTCTTCGGGCTACCAAGGAGATGGCCAAATCCATCGGCCGTTCTATGGCAGCCCTGGTGGCCACGGAGAGGCATCTGTGGCTAAATCTATCAGAGATAAAAGAAAGAGATAAAAAATTTCTGTTGGATGCTCCTATCTCCCCTGCTGGCCTCTTCAATACAGTCAATACAGTCGTCGAGAGGTTCCAGGAAGCTAAAAAACAAGCAGCAGCGTTTCAAAAGCAAATCTCATGTCTCTGGGGCTGCTGGGCGGGAGCAGCCCCAGCCGAGTGCGTCCTCCTCGTATAGAGCGCAGCAAAAAGAGAGCGTTGCCGCCCAAGCATCCCCCACAGAGAGACTGGGGATCGGGGCAGTGCTCGCAGCCGAAGTCTTCCCGAGGTGAAACAGATCTGAGGACTGACCAAAGGTGTCAGGCTTCTGATGGCAGTCCCCTTGAGGGGAGTCGGTGCTCACTTCATCACACAGTGCCCGTCTCCTCTCGGTGCCATCAGGGGGCCATTCTGCCAAACCTGCCACTTCGTGTGCTTCAGGGCGCTAGACAAACACCAGAGGCCAGCCTCAAGAAGCTGGTTCCCTTAGTAGATTTTCTGGCAGCGTGGAAACTTCTGCCAAATATCTCCGATTGGGTCCTGCAGACAGTAGAAAACGGGTACAGAATTCAGTTCGGGTCACACCCGCCCAAAGTCAACGGGGTGGTACCCACAGTGGTCAACCCCAAGCAGGCTCTGGTTATGGAACAAGAAGTACAGACTCTCTTGCGAAAAGAGGCTATAGAGAGGGTCCCTCCCCACAGCAGAGAGTCAGGGTTTCACAGCCGGTACTTTATAGTTCCGAAGAAGGATGCGTCCCATTCTAGATCTGCGTCAGTTAAATCGCGCTGTCAAGAAACTAAAGTTCAAGATGCTCACTCTGAAACAGATCGTGTGTCAGATCAGGTCCGAGGACTGGTGTGTCACAATAGATTTAAAAGACGCATATTTCCATGTCTCCATCCTTCCTCAACACAGGAAGTTCCTCAGGTTTGCTTTCGGGGGCGAAGCATACCAATATCAGGTTCTTCCGTTCGGCCTAGCATTATCTCCCCGCACATTCACGAAGGGCATGGATGCAGCTCTAGCTCCTCTGAGACTCCAGGGCATCCGCGTTCTGAACTATATAGACGATTGGCTAATTTTGGCACAGTCGAAACAACTGGCAGTTCAGCAGTGTTGGGGCTAAGGCTAAATGCAAAGAAAAGTGTGTTATCTCCACTTCAGAGTACCACCTTTCTAGGCGTAGTGTGGGATTCAAAGACCATGAGGGCTCATCTAGCGCCCGCTCGGGTAAAATCGATCCTCGAAGACTACTGGGTTTGATGGCAGCAGCGTCCAACGTGATACCTTTTGGCCTGCTGTACATGAGACCCTTGCAGTGGTGGCTCAAAACCAAGGGGTTCTCCCCGAGGGGAAATCCGTTTCACATGATCAAGGTCACGCGGCGATGCCTTCATGCCTTGGTTATGTGGAAGGATCCTTGGTTCCTGTCCCAGGGACCGGTGCTGGGTGCTCCTTGTTGTCGCTTGATGTTAACGACGGATGCATCCCTCACCGGCTGAGCGGCCATCAGCTTTCCTGGCACATAAACCAGCTGGAGTTGATGGCCGTGTTCCTGGCACTCAGGCACTTCCTCCCAGACCTGAGGGGCCACCATGTGTTGGTCCGCACGGACAACACAACGGTGGTCTCCTACATAAATCGCCAAGGGGGTCTACGCTTGCGCCGATTATGGAAGTTGGCACATCGAGTCCTGATATGGGCCCTAGGAAAGTTGCTGTCAGTCGGAGCAATCTACATTCCAGGGCGTCTGAACAAGGGGGCAGACTTCCTGTCGAGGCAGGGAGTGGTGCCCAGGGAATGGAGACTCCACCCCGAGGTGGTGGAGCTCCTCTGGAATTGCTTCGGGCGAGCTCAGGTGGATCTGTTTGTGTCTCAAGAAACGACTCACTATCCGCTGTTTTATTCCCTCACACATCCGGCCCCTCTGGGGTTGGATGCCATGGTACAGACGTGGCCAAGGCTATGTCTGTACGCCTTTCCCCCTGTGGCGCTGCTACCAGGAGTTCTGGAGGGAGTACGCCGGGACGAGGTCCGCCTGCTGTTAATAGCCCCGTTCTGGCCGAGGCCGAGTGTGGCTGTCAGACATAGTGTCTCTCCTCGAGGGCCCTCCATGGGAAATTCTGGTCAGGAGGGACCTCCTCTCATAAGCGATGGGGTCAATTCTTCACCCACGCCCAGAGCTGTGGAAACTGTGGGCTTGGCCTCTGAGGGGGCCCAACTCATAGATTCAGGTCTTTCTACTGAGGTAGTAGAGACCATACTGCACTCCAGAGCTCCTTCTACGAGGAGGCTTTATGCCCTTAAATGGAGAGTTTTCGTCTCATGGTGTACAAGCCGCTTGTTGAATCCAGTTAACTGCCCGGTTGGCTCAGTACTAGAGTTTCTTCAGGATAAATTCTCTTCAGGGTTATCCCCTTCTACCTTGAAGGTATATGTGGTGGCTATCTCTGCTTACCACATTCCTTTAGAAGGCGCACCTGTGGGGAGACACCCGTGGGTAACTTGCTTCCTCCGTGGTACTCTGAGTCTAAGGCTTGCGGCATGCTCGAGGGTGCCGACCTGGGATCTGGCCGTAGTCTTAGAAGGCCTAGCTCTGGCTCCCTTTGAGCCTATTGAAGAGGTGCCAGAGAAATTTCTCACTCTAAAAACGTTGTTTCTTCTGGCTATCTCGTCTCTCAAGAGAGTCGGGGATTTGCAAGCACTGTCGGTTTCACCCTCTTGTCTTGAGTTTGCACCTGGTATGGTGAAAGCATTTCTATTTCCTAAGGAAGGATACGTGCCTAAAGTCCCCACTAATGTGGCGGGTCCCATAATGCTGCAGGCCTTTTCTCCGGCTCCTTTTTAAAACCAAGACCAGGAGAAATTAAATCTGCTCTGCCCAGTGAGGGCACTAGATGGATTATGGATATTTTTCTTACACAACGGCAGCTGCAGTGATGCGATGACCGATTGCCGATTGGCTCTTTTATTTAGAAGGTGGGACTTATTCCGCCATATTGCATGTTGCACTTTCTTCCATTAATAGTAATATGAGTGCACTGAAAGTCTTTAATTGAACTTTCTTTTCCTGCATCCTATTCTTTTGCGATCCAGAACGGCAGCACAGCTGAAAGGTTTGTTTGAGCTGCGCTCTCTACTGTACAGGCGTGAATTTGCATTTCCTTCAGTAATGTAACGCGTTACTTTCCAAAAAAAGTTATGTAATTTGCTACTTTTTAGGGAGTAATGAAATAATGTACTGCATTAGTTTTAAAAGTAACTTTCCCCAACACTAATATATATTTACTATATTATAGTAATATTGTGAAATATTATATCATTTTCAGCATCATTACTCAAATCTTCAGATGATCCTTCAGAAAACATTTTAATATGCTGATTTGGTGCTCAAAAACATTTCTTATAATTATCAATAATGTTGTGCTGCTTAATATTTTTGTGGAAACAGTAATTTTTTTTTAATAGAAATCTTCTGCAACATTATCCATATCTATACATATGCTGTCACTTTTGAAAAAAAAAAAAAAAAAACAACTGAGATAAATCCAGATTCTTTTAAAGTTGAAATTGCAAAATCAATTTGTATAGGTTTTTTTAATTAAATAGTAATTAAATAATTAAATCGTTCTTAACAAAGCTTTTATTTTCAATCTGTATGTCTTGAAATTTAACTAAATTTAATAATTTGCTCAGAATTGTGTGTGCTTTTGATTGTAACCAGATTGGATTATGCAACAACTGATAACTGACATTGCATATACTGTCCACTTTAGCTACAGCGCAGCCATACATGGTAATACAAACGTCTGGACTACAGATATGAATGATTCAGTCCTAAGTACCGTTATAAAACACATCTTCTCATTTGCATGTCTCACGTCTCTAATTGAAATCTTGTCTTTGGTGCTCAGGAGACCACACCTCTGAAACAGGTGGGAGTAATAGAGCGAGTGTTTGTGCAAGACTGGACTTGAGCAGATGAGAGAACCAGGTCATAAGTAATTCAGATCTTGTATGCAATTGAATGGCGGAGGAACACAGACCGACCCTTTGTTATGCAAATAAAGTGTTATACCGCATTTGATCCTGCATTTATGAGGGTCCGTTACCAAGCTGTCTCATTGCTCCGTTTGTTAAAGATTGATCATCCATTTAGGCAGCATTGTCAATGCACTTTTTTTATTGACATCTATCTCTCAAATTACAGAAGATCATATACTAGATAATTTCTGTTTTAAGCGATAATTCGTAGATGGAATGGGCTGAACCTTGAAGGAGGTGTGTGTGACATCACGCTTTGGAGGGGTTTCCTGGATACTTGCAGCAACCTGAAGCTGTTCAGTTAAACTGTGAGGCAGAAGAAAGCGTCTCACAAGTGATTGCACTCTCTGATTATCCTGAACACAGATAACAAGCTGTTTCAGTCTTCTCACGCGAGCATCTGCTATAGCAGCAAAACGAGGTGAGACATTTGATTTTATGTATATTTGAATTAGATTCAAGAGGTTTTGCTTTGGAAATGTAATTGGACAATGAGTCAATGACAAAAAAGCATCTTGGTACTGTGGTTATACTATTGCAGTGTTTCCCAACCCTGTTTCCTAACTTTACATATTTTCAAACTCTTCCTAATAAAACACACTTGATTCAACTCATCAGCTCAGAGACTCCAAAGCCATGTTCAGACTGCCAGCAAAATTTAGATTTTTTTTTTTTTTTGCATATCCAGATGGGTATTTGAAAGTCTGGACAGCAAAAAAACAACACATGAAATCTGTTTTCTTTCTTTTTTTTATATATATAAGCCTCGTTCAAACTGTCAGTCCAAATCCGATTTTTGTTCATATCCAATTGGAATCCAGTCAGATTTATCAAGTGTGAACGGCAAAAAATAACATGACATTTTTTTTACGCATCCGTTTCGAGCTACATATAAATGTGGTTTGAAATCCTATTCAAATCGCATTTCTGGAAAACCGTCTAAGGCTACGTTCACACTGTCAGTCCAAATCAGATTATTTGTGTATCCGATCTGATCTAAAATTGACGTCCACACTGTGTATCGCAACTGTTCAGATCCGATTTGTGTGTCCATGCCGCTCTTTAGTATCTGCATTGGTTTCTATGGCAATGTCGTTGAGTTGGTAGGCATGTTGCGTTGTTGTTTTTGCCGTATGAGTGGTTCTATAATTAGAGATACATTTTGCATTTCAAAAAGTCAAAGAAAAAAACGCATGGCACTAATAAATGATTAGAAGACTTTTAAACAACCCACTGTGTGATCAGTGATAAATTCTATATAAGTCTATATATAATGTAATTCAAATATCGATGTTGTTATGTGGTATTTGTACAAAGAATGATTTTATTTAGATTTTTTTTTTTTTCCTGTACATTTTTGGACAAAGATCATTTTGTATTCTTTTTGTTATCTGTATAAAGCATTTTGATCAACTTTGCCTGCTGATTTTCCAGGAATGTTTTTGGTATACCTATTTTTTGGTGTAAGATTGAAAGAAAACATGTTGAATTGTTACACGTCGTCCTTTTGATATTGTGGTAACAGTTTTGACGTTTTGCAAAATAACTCGGTGTAAGAACGTTTTAGATTAAAATATTTTCTCAGAGAGAGCACACATACCTTTCATCGCTTCAGATCTTATTAGTGAGGGAAAGTGACATAATTTCCTGTAACTTACATAGTTGTGGGAGATAATTCTACCAATTTAAAGGAAAAGTATGGTACGGTAACAGAATTGATGCACGATTTATGTACACACATTTTTTTTTAAGATAAAAGTAATTTTTAAACAATTTAATGTTGTAGAATTAGGAAAATGGCTATTTAGGGCTTTTATAAATAAAATAAATTAAATATTACCAAAGGAAAAGTAAAATAAAATATTTTGATTACACAATGATACAAGATGGAAAAAATGCACTGACTAATTCGGACAACAAAAATAATCACGATTTTCAGCTATATAAGATACTTTTTACATAAAATATTGTTATGACCTGTAACATCTTGTGATCCATGACAATGAGTAACAAATTATTAAAATAATTGAAAATATAACCATTTGAAAAAATAATCACCTGTATGATGATTTATTAACAAAGTTCGGGAGGAGCACATTCAAATGATCTACCCAATTCAGAGGAGGCTTATATATATATAGCAGACTTGCCTCGGTTCCACAACAGTTTTTCCAGAAATATTCTGGGTTTGGGCCAAATTCCGTGCATGGAGCCCTCTCCTCGGACAGCATGCCAGATATGCATATTCTTTACCATAGAAACCAATGCAGATATTCTGGAAAAAGAAAGAGCACCACATGACACACAAATCGGATCTGATTAATCAGATACACAAATAATCCGGATTTGGACTGACAGTGTGAACATAGGCTACTGTACATTGTGTATCGCAGAAGCATAGGAGGCTGGTATGCATGGCTTTATTCCGTGCTGTCGTCTCCGCTGGTTTCATAACGTGCCACTAGAAAGTCACATAAACCATGCGAAATCCGTCCTGCGGTCAGACTGAAACACATTTCCAGAAATGCGATTTGAATAGGATTTCAAGCAACATGTGAATGTAGCTTGAAATGGACTGATTGAAATAGATTGAAAATCTAATTTCATATGATTTTTTTTTTTGGTTGGTTTTGGTTTATTAAACCTTCCTGTGCTTATGCTGCCCTCATGTGCTATCGGAAATGTCCTACTTCCCAATTCTGAAGTTGTAATTATGAGTTTGTTGCAGTCAAGGGCTTTGTTGTTGGAAAGAATTAGGAATCATTGAGGACTTTCTTGGGGAAATGTTATTTTAACATCAAAACCAATATGTCAGACAAACAGAAAAAAGAAAAATGCAAATGGTATGAATGCTGATAAGTGGAATGCTGCACTGCGAGAATTTATTTATTTGTATATATCAAAGCCAAAATATATACCAAACTAGCTGAACTTGCTGAAGATTCTGGAATTTCAAATAGGCCTACATGCTATTTTTGCTGTAATAAAAAATACAATATGCGTCAAATGGTTATTCACATATGTTAATATGCACTACTTTAACCAGTGGGATAATCTCTGCTTCGTAACTGGCAGCCCTTTAGAGTGGCACCCGAAGCACACAAAGAGCTGCTTTGATAGCCGAAACTGGCTAGAGCGCTCCACATACGTTCTAAGGGCCCAGACCGTGCAAAGTAAGTTAGCGCCCTGCTTTTCATCCGAGGTGGGGAGAGCTAACAGAATAATGATTTACTCTAAAACGGGGTAGAGAGCACCTTAGGCACATATCCATGTCTGGGTTTAAGGACGACCTTACAGTCGTTAGGCCCAACCCAGTGGTGTAAAGTATTTGAGTAAATGTAATTAGTTACTGTACTTAAGTATCTTTTTGGCTACTTTGTAGTTGTACTGAGTATCAAAGATATTAGCAACTTTTACTCTCTACTTGACTACATTTACTACTTGTACATTTTTTGACTACAAGTAAATGTACTTTTTACTCCAATACATTTGTGATGAGTAATGCAATTTCACATTACATTTTGCATGGCACCTAACTTTTTCTGCAGCAGTTTGTTTCTGCTATAAAGAAGCGAAATCGCCATCTAAGGGCATTGAAGGTACTTTATCTTGTGCATTTTGCCTTTACTCACCCAAACATGTCAACAAGGCTACTTTACGTGAATGTGAGTGCATTAGCAGGGAGTTTATGAATCACAGGTGTTTGATTTATGAGATGAGTTCATGACTGCAGCCGCTGATGAAACCAGCACATCCAGTGCAAGAAGGCTTTGACTATTTAATTTTACTTAAAGCTGCAGTCCGTAACTTTTTTGGGTTAAAAATTATCCAAAATACATTTTTGAGCAAGTACATAACCAGCCAGTGTTCAAAACTATCTGCTTACCGTAACTTGATTTACAATGGTAAGCTTGTAATAATGTTTTTAATTCCAGTGGTACTGGTTGATTTCTGTGGGAAATTCAAGCATATCTTTGCGTCATTACGTCACATCTGTACACATAAAGAAGGTGTCCTGGCTAGTAGGCTATATTGCGTGTGAGGATGTTGGAGGGGGAGATTTATAGCCTTTTCTCACAGCACTTGATATAATTAAATTTATCAATTTGATGGCGGATCCAGAAAGGTTCAAACGACAGTCACCAGTGACAACTGGACATTCACCCGTTGTAAAATGCAAAAGACTTCGGACTTCGGAGTGGCTACAGAAAAAAAGAGACTCCAGCCGGGCCCATGCGAAAACAAGGATAAAAGGGCTTTTGAAAGGTGGCGTGAACTCTGTGTTTTGAAGGGGTTCAAAATGGACGCAGAGGTGGCTTTTTTTTCTGCTGGACAGGTAAAACATTTCAATGGTTAAATTATGTAACAGTAGCACACTTGTTTGCTTAATTCATACAGTTATGGAGTTTTCTTTGTTGTGCCTTTCTCGTTTTGCTATGTGCATTATGGTAAATATCAATTATTTTGTGCTAGCTATGAGAGGGAGCAATTCACCTCTACTCCACATTAATTTGTTGGTATATGACGATTAGAAATTAGACTGCACAGAAATGGAAACTGAACTACAGGTAGCCCTAATACACATTAAATGTACTCACGCAATGCGGATGTTGTTAACATTAACAATTTGAGAACAAAGTATAATTTGCACGGTTTGAGGTGATATGATAAGCGATCGTTAGATTTAATCAGCGAGATTTATTGCAATGCTTTTTTTCCCTTAGTTGGTCAGAACAAAAATGGATGTTAGCTACTTACTTGTTCAGATGAAAATTCTTATGTTGGTCATACTTTCAAAAAGTCGAATCTGTGATTCTGAATGACAGTATCCACAGCAGCGTGGTGACTGACAGCCGCACATTTTCCTCAAAACATTGGATTCAACCACGCTGTGCCGTGCCGAGGCACAATTCACGTAAAGATAATAATTCAGCGAATAACTGCAATTGCAGATTTCGAACAGAGATGGCGACAAAGAGGAAAAACTACGGACTGCAGCTTTACTTAACATTATTTTATTTATCCACTATATTGACGAGACCTTTTTGAAGGATTTTGGTTTACTTATGGCCTTTTTGTGCACTTGAGCTTAACTGAGACTTGAGAGTTTGTAGACATTTAAAAGGCTGTTGTGTCAACCTTAATTTATTGCAATAATGAGGTGTTCAGTTTTATTTTGATTTTAGAAAATAAACATGATTTCTCATCTTACAAATCAATTCTTTCTTATTTTCACTGGTATGTCTCTCAGGTGTCGAGGGCTAGTGCTTTGTTGAGCCTATATTTAGTATGAGTAAAATACTTAAGTACTGTTAAAATCAGATACTTTAAGACTTTTACTCAAGTTGTATTGGAATTGGTGACTTGTAACTTGTAATGGAGTCATGTACAAAGTATGGTTTTCAGGTACTCTTTACACTCTTGGCCCAAACTCAAAACAGGAAGCGTTCACAGAGAGTGCCTGCATGTTGCCCACACACTTGACCGACGTTAAAGCTAGCAGCAGGGCAGTGTTCAGCGACAGGCTGCTTGGAGCGGCTCAAACGGAGGGCCTGGGAGGACCGTGGACAGGTCCCAGATCTGAACAGTATGAGGGCAAGATGGGTTAAGTCTCCCCTCAAGATTTTGACGACCAAGTCATTCCTTCCTACAGACTGGCCAGCCACGAGTGCGTGATTCGCCGTGATGGTCGCATTGTATACCTTGAGCGTGGAATCCAGCAGCTTATCTAGCAGCTTATCCAGCAGCTCCTGTAAGAAGGACAGAATGACACATCGCAAATGGATGGGTCTTCGTTCCAGACTGCACACAAGTCGGAGAAGACAGACCATTTAACTGTATAGAGCCATGTAGTAGATGGAGCTCTGGACTCTGCTATCATGCTGGTGACCCCCACATGGAGCTGCGAAGGCTCCTGTCGAGGGACCACAGATGTAGTCTCCACAACTCGGGTTGGGGTTGCCAAAGGGACCCTCTCGCCTGAGAGAGAAGGTCTTTCCTCAGCGAAATCGGTCACGGAGCTGTCGATGACGACTTGTTTTGCCAGAGTGGAGGCACCAAGAGAACTGAGCATTTGGTTTCCCTGATTCGCCTGACGACCTAAGGGAGCAGAGCGATCAGGAGAAAGGCATACAGGTGAGCTTTGGGCCAATCCTGGGCCAGGTGTCCTGTTCCCTTAAGAAAAACATTGGGCAATGAGAGTTGTCTTCTGAGGCGAAGAGGTCTACCTCTGCCCTCCCGAAGATCTCCCAGATCAACTGAACCGATTGGTGGTGGAGCCTCCATTCCCCTGGAGACACCCGCCCTGGGACAGCATGTCCGCCCCTTGGTTCAACCTGCCCGGCATGTACACCACCCTCAAGGAGCCCAGGCTGCACTGTGCCCTTAGGAGGAGGCGTCTTGCTATTTTGCAGAGAAACCACGACCTAGCCCTGGCGATTTATGAAGGCTACCACTGTCAACAGACCAGGACGTGGTGCCCCTGTAGGGCTGTCAGGAAGGTTTTGAGAGCCAGAAAAACCGCCATCATTTTGAGGCCGTTGATATGCAGGCATTGCTCCAGGCTGGACCACGAGCCGAACACCGATCTGTCGTGACAACCTTCCATCTGGAGATCAGTCCCAATCGGACACCTGTCCGGTATAGGTGGGAGTCCTTCCAAGGGGTCACAGCTGTGACACAGCGGTGGTCCACCCTGAGGAGCAATCGTCACTGATGCCAGGCGTGGGAAGGGACTTGGGCTTCCAGCCAATACTGCAGGTCAATACTGCAATGGAGCAGGCCCAATGGTACTACAGAGGAGGCGGCTGCCATCAGGCCAAGCAACCTTTGGAAAGCTTTGAGGGGAACTTTGAATGACACTTTGAATGACACCACTAAACGTTGAATACTCAGCGAGCGTTCGGGTGAGAGCATCGAGTCGAGAACTGCCCTCAGGAAGGCGATTCGCCTGCTGCGAGACAGGACACTCTTGGGTGAATGGATTATGAGCCCAAAATGCTCCAGGTGAATGAGGAGCAGCGACCTGTGAGCACAGAGCTCGCGCTCTGACCGAGCCAACACTAGCCAGTTGTCGAGGTAGTTCATGCCGCGGATTCCCGCCTGCTTCAGAGGGGAGAAAGCCGTGTCCATGCACTTGGTAAAAGTGAATCTTTAGAATGGTCGGTGATAAGGGGCTATTTGGATATGAACGTAAGCATCTTTCAGATCCACCGATAAGAACCAGTCCTCTGGGCAGACTTGCACAAGTAAAGTCAATTCACCTTCCTTTATATAGTCCGGCCTCTGCGGGACTTAACCCTCTCCTCTTCTCTCCTGACGGTTCAGGACGACTTCCGTGGCTAAGGGTCCAGTGTTATCTTGGGACGGGGGCCCTGGCGTTTAGGAAAAGTGTAGCGCTTGGTAGGCGGAGAGTACTGTCGGAGCTCTGGCTTGGACTGAGGCTGAGTGGGCGACGGGGCAGGCTTTGTGGATTGTTGAGTCGGCGGGGCCTTCTGGCGACTTGAGCTGCTGGGTGCTTGGGCAGGAAGTGGCGCATGGTTTGCGATGACTTCTGAGCTGCGGTGAAGCGCATTTGGACCGCATTTGGACTGGACTCATCTTGTATCAAACACCGTCCAATTTGCTCAATTAGGTGTGAAATTTGGCATTTTGCGCCGACTTAAGCTGTGTTTCCACCGAAATGATGCGGAACAATTTGTCCCAGGAGCTTTTTTCCCAAAATCTTTTTTTCCCAAAGACTTGTTGCTGTCTGCGTTTCCATCATGGTCTAAAGTACCAGGAAGATTAGGCAAATTAGTCTGGTGATGTAGGACTGCGCACGACTGTGTCCATCAGTCATATTTTTTAAACTCCATTGTTGATTCGAATAGCAAACAACTCTTACTGCACACACCGCAACAGACTTTTAAAAATGGTGGTTGAAATAAAATGCTGTGTGGAGTCAACCAATCAAAATGCTGTGTGAACTCAACCAATCAGCATGTTCAGTGCCCAAGTCCCACCCCTGAAAGTTCCTGAACTTTGAAAAAGTACTACTTCTCGAGCAGGGACTTTCTGAGGGGACTTCATTAGACCCTGGTCCCTGCAGTCGAAACACACCGAGTACCACCCCACAGTCCCTAGTACCTGGGGAAAGTTCCTGCGGTGGAAATGCGGCGTATAAAGGCAGTCGGCTCCACCAGTTGCACTAACGTTAACAAATCAGGCTTCAGTATTTGGAGAAAACCGAGTTTCCCCAAAGCATGTTTCACGCAATGTGAGAGACCATTTCGAAAGGGAACTAATAAAGCATAGGGCCTACCAGTCACAGCAGCAATCCTTCGGAATGTGTGGGATTTCCAAGTCGGAAACTCAGGTATCAAAATTATCTTCACGTTTCCCAGTAGTAGTAAATACGATTTTAATAGGTGTTCATGTCGAATTTCCTACTAGGAAACTCATATTTACGACAATTCCACGTCTCTGCCTGCCTTCTTATCCTACCTGGTACAAATATTTATACTTAAGAATTCACACTGTCACACTTTTTTATATTTGTTAATTTAAAGGCTGCAAAAACCTTTTCATTGTTACTGTCCAGACAGTTAATTTTACACAAGCTGAGCTTTTGTGACATCATTCCCCATTAGTGGGGCATGTTGTCACAATGGAAACAGCCTATTTCTAGGCCACATTTAAACAGTAAAAAAAACAATGGAGACAAAAATGTTGTTACCCTAACCCTTCCATCATTATATAGTTGACTTTTTTTGTAAACTTTTTTTTTGCAGTTTTTTATGAGTTCATATTCATTTGTAGTGATGAAAATTCAGACTGTCATACTGCATGACTATTTAAACAAACTAGCGATGGTGAAAAAAATATAATCAGCACCGTATACAATTTTAAGCTAAATTGAATTTCAAATAAACTCTCTTCAAGCCTGTCTGCCCACTACCCACTTTGGCCAACCACATAACAACTACATTTCCCATGATGCGTAGCATGTCGCTTCTGTGACGTCACTGCCCACGTGAGCTTCATTCAGCTGAGCGCTGCAAAGATGAATGGCTGGGGTTTGTTTTAAAACAATCTTATGTTTAATATATTTTCTGGTTACAAACGTTATAAATGTCTTTTATGTCTGTCTTATGTTTGTTACTGTCTGCTGTTTTGAGTCGCGTGCATGCACTGATACAGCACATCCATTCGGATGGAGCTGTACACACACAACTGATGAGACATAAACGCTCATTTAACGCAGTGATGGTTTTACCCGAGCCATTCACTGTGCGTTTATATAATAATGCCTGTGTTCCGCAGCATTTGATCGTGGAATCACAGCGTATATTTCTGTAACAGACTGTCCTGGAATGCTTGAGTGCGGGGGTGTCTGTCTGTCCCCTTCTTCTTCACTGCAGTCGCACATCTGACCAGCATATGCATGCTTCACACTGCAAATATCACTTATCATGAGAAATAAACGTGATTGCTCATGTTGTTTACAGGGGGTGGAAGATGGAAACGTTGGAAAAATGGAGCAGAGACATCATGGCACCTCATCAGCTGGATAAGAAAAAGCATTCCAAACAAAATGGTGAGATTTGCTTCAAGCCTGCCTTTTTGAATTGTCTTCCTAAACATTCTTTACTTTGAATAAATATGGCTACATTTACGTTAAAATCCATATATTTATGTAGAAGCAGCTGCTGTGGCCACTAATTCAATGTAGACTAATATATAATCAATATGGCCTTGATGAATTAATGTTCATTATTAATGCTGTTTCCATAAACCTTTCCACAAATACAAAACACTATCAGGGTAACATGCGTAATACTAAAATATTGGCAAACATTAATTGAACAACATATGTAACACACAATAAGAACAAATGTAATTATTTAAGCGAAGAAATGTGGTGCATCACACATGGAATTCTGGGAACTTCTTTTTACAGTTTTGAATTATTAGTGACTCAAATGTTTTATTTAATAAAACAACAACACAATTTTAACAGTATTTTACTGTAATGTATTGTCTTGATTAGTTTTTTTCCCCACTGTAAATTATTGATAATTCCTTTTACTTCCAAAAACATTTACAGTGCAAATACAATCAAAAACGTTTTGTTTTTGCACTGTGCACATTTTTGGTATGCACTTTTGTCCTTATGGTCTCTGAATAAAGACTTTTGTGTTTTTTTTTGTTTTTTTTAAACTATGATTTTAACTTTATGGGCCTACACACTAGGGGAAATGTGAGTGCATACATCTCAGTGTTTGGTTCGGTTGTTGATATTGCTTTTTACTTCCGAAAAATTTAAAATTTTGTTCGATTAAATCTACTATAATTTTTTACTGCATATGGTGAGGTACCTTAAAATGAGCAGGTTTTACTGTAGCATCTTACATACATTTATTTTCTATTAATTTTTTTTTACTGTGTAAGTGTGTATCTTTATCTTTATTGACAATTCAAGATGTTATGAAAAGGGTTTCTTGTGGCCATGAAAAACCTGAAATAACAGGGAATGGAAGAGGCCTGGAAAAATATCATAAAATATAAATATATAAAAATGTGTAATTAATAACTTAATAATTAATACAAAAATTTCAGATTTAAGTATTTAAATGACAAGTACTGTCTACAATATTCAATGAAGATATTTATTGGTCAGAAGGTGTACCTGTACAGCATATTTCTATGTTCTTTTTACTTTTTAAGCTTCCCAATATTTTACATTTTAAGCTTCTGAATTATGTTTCTAAACATCTAATTTTGCACCCCTCAAAGCTACATTTTTGTTTGTGATTCGCTGGTCGATGCCACTAGACCCTGACATCATTTCGTCCCTGTTTAAAACATACAAACAAATAAATAATAGACTTTAATTTACTCCACAGCCATGAACCATGATTTGTTATTTTCTAAAGACCATTTGATTAAATGAAAGTTTTTATACACCCCCCGAGCGCAGACATGGACTAAAACCACACAACTCCAATTTTGATTTTATAGGATCTTTGTTTTTCTTTACCCTGCTGGTGATTTGTTTCTGGTTCAGACAGTCTTAGTATTTCACTGTTATTTATTCTGCTTTGTTATTTTGTTCTATTTTATCCAGGCATGATTGCAAAAAATCTACTTAACTCTCTCAAGATTCGCAATCATTTGCAGCTCCAGCCCATTTCTCGTTCAGCATGTGCCACTGGTAAGTACTGCAGTTTGTGTTTATGTATGTGTTTGGATTATTCAGGACATCACATGTTGTTTTCTGTATTGTGCTGACATTCATATACTGTATGTCACTGTCTAGCAAATATTTATTTCTGTTAAATATCTTATTGGTATGTTCTCCATAGGTATTCGGTCCATATGGCAATAAAATCTTAAACCTGATTTAATAAAATGAGAGCAAATTGAAATAAATGTTATTGCAAATAAATAAAAGAAAGCTTAAGAAATAACAATGAATTTCATTTTGAGAATCTGGGGTACAAATTGTGTATGCTTGTAAATGCCTAATTTCTTTATTTAAAACAAGAACCCATTATATGGAACTGTTTATTTTTTTTTTTAATTGGCAATACGGCATGAGTCTGAATGTCTTTCAGCACTGTTCACTGGTTTTTCACCAGCTAATGTGCAGATACTTAAAATTTAGTTGCAGCTGGCTAAATTTTAAAAGCTAAAATTAAAAGCTAAACTGCTTTTTAGCATTGTGTCGTGTAAACAAACACACACAGTCAATTGGCAGAACAATGAAACGATGGAATGGCTGTCTGAAGTGAGATATGTGGGAGTATTAATGCCTGAGTCGTGTTGTCCTGGATCAAACTCTCATCTCCATTAATGAGTGTCCTCATTGAATCACACGCTCACTGACAGACAGGTGCCGTATAGGGAGAAACTTAAAGGGTTATTTCACCCAGAAATGAAAATTCTGTCATTAATTACTCACCCTTGTGTCATTCCAAACCTGTAAGACTTTCGTTCATCTTCGGAACACAAATGAATTTGTGATCTCCATTGGCAGCTACGTAACTACCACTTTGACGCTTCAAAAAGTTCCTAAAGAGATCGTAACTAATAAAACTAATAAATATGAGTTGTTTAGTCCAAATTTTCTTAAGAGACTTGATCGCTTTATATGATGAACAGATTGAACCGAACCTACTTGACTCATGAGAACAAACCTCAATGGTTCTTGAGGAAGCTCAACTAAGGCCTAATCCTGGCTTAATCTAAGCCTTGTCTGTGAAACCTGGCCAAGGAGTTTTTAGAATGCCCACAATCACCATGTTGATAGAACATCTTAAACTTTGTGGCCTCAGTCGGCAAAAGTATTAGAAAACAAACACAGACTTAAATTGGAATTGTTTGAATTCAAAACATTTACCCATCACAACATCTGGAAGTATCTAGATCAGCATTGTTGAAGAGGTTTCTCCTGTCTTTGCATAATGAATTGACTGGTCTTTTCTTTCTTGCATCTATTTGACCATCTGTAGGCATCTAAAACCATCTTGTTTACTCAGAACTAGATTTGTAGGTGCATATTTTAATGCATCCATAAGGACCCCTTCACACTGAACATGAAAGTTTGCAAGGTTATTGCAGCAAGTGAACTCCGTATTTTTTTTGTTAAAGAAGTTAAAAAAAATCGAGTTGCTGTTCATTGATCTCAATCGCTCTGTGTATCGAAGGCTCCTGTCCAGATCTGATGAATAGGAACGAGCAGCCTGACTCCCGGCCGCTAGCCATGGCCCTGACGCCCCAGCTACCCCCCAGGACCCATCGGCCTCTGTGTCTCTCAGTGTCCTCCGACAGCAATGGACGCTTTAAAGCTCTGGAGACCCAGGAATGGAAGAACAACCTCAAAGCTCAGGTAGGTGGAAGTACTTTCAAGTCAGCTGCTTGTAACTCATTGCAAAAAAGGATGTCCAGTTTGAACCCCTTTCTTAATGATGTGACTTTCTTTGTCAGATGGAGCAGGCCCATAGTGCCGGAGCAGCCAGCAGCACAGGTTCCCTGGAAAGAGCGTCTCTCTTTTGCGCTTCTGGCTCCACCACCACCTCCAGCTCCGGCCTCTCCAGTCCGGTGGAGCACCTCACCAAGAGCAAGTCCTCTAGTCGCTTTTCACTCTTCTCCCCTCCTTGGAACAGCAGCTCTGAGTCTGACTCCAACCCACCTTCCCGCTCCGGATCCAAGAAAATGCGCAACTACAGTCGCAGGGCAGTTCCCGGCAGTGCCAAGACGGGCCCAGAGACTCCAGAACCCAAGCAGAGCGTCTCTGAACACTTCCAGTACTCTGATCCGGTCATATCCAAGGTTACAGACTACATTTACGTGGGCAACCTGAACGCGGCTTATAGCGGACGTACGTTGTGCCGAAATAACATCGATAGCATCATCGACATGAGCAGCCTACCTGGGGAGACTTGTTTGAGAGTCATTCCTTGCACTTGTTCAAGGGGTGTCAAGCATAGTTGGTCTCGGCTCAAAGTGGACATGAGTGACCTTCCGGACACCGTCCAAGAAGGCCTCGCCCTCAAGCACCGCTGCTTCGAGGACATCAATGAGTGCATCGATGCCTCCACGGAGAAGAGGAAGCGAGTGTTGGTTCATTGTCGTGATGGTTTTTCCCTCGCCCCCACTTGCATTATTCAGTACCTCATGGTCAAACAAAATATGAGGCTTATTGCCGCCTACGAGATGCTCAGAGCCAAACACCCCATCAACATTCGCGAGTCCCATCAGAACGTTCTGGTAAGTCTCGAAAGAGCTCTGCGACCGGGCGGGAACACGGACCCAGAGTGCTTTAAACAGGCCATCTCCCGCAAAGTGGCTTGGACCTAATAGAGAACCTTGGGGAACCTCAGTTTTTTTTGAACTTATTGTAGTTTGTGGTTTTATTTTGTACATTATTTCCTCTGTTAACAGTGAAAGGCAGCTTTTTTTTGTATTTTAACTGAGCTGGATGTCATGGTGTGAGTACTAACTGTGAAAATTACTTAAGTTGTTCAGTGGCCATTTTAGAGAGAAAAATCCTGAGAATTTGAGTCATTCGTTTTGCTTCTAGCTAAATTAAACCAGAACAAACACGCTTTATGCAGCTGCTAAACAATGGGATTTGTTTGGGAATATATCTCTTGTTTATTCTTCTTCACATGGGTACATAGCCATGCTGTGCAGGTTTATGCTGAGGAAGAAATTTAGTGGGAGCTCTCAGGAGATGAAACGATGTCACATATGACTGCAAACGCCACTACTGAGGTTGAAACGTCAAACTGGAGTACTATCAACTAAACATCTCAAACTCTTTCTTAACAGATTGAGGACTAAATGTGATTAGTCATTGTTTCTGGCAGTACAAAGCACAACCTTTGTTGGCCTCCTTATTCATTTGAAAATTGGTTGATATGTCTCTGCGTTTATCCAGGGTTGAAAGATACACAGTAAGAGTAGTCCTCTATGAGGAGTCATTTCATTTACTAAGCGTCTTTTATTAAATGTGTAATAATATTCAACATGTTTGATCAAATACTAATTTCAGTGCTTGGAATAAATGTGAATTTTGTGATTATGTAAAGCATTGAAACTGGCCCACTTTATACCTTTTATGGAGTGTTGGTATTTGGGAAATGAATGAGTTGTGGAGCAATGCTCAGTTGCAAAAGCTTGATATTGCACTAACCACAAGGAAATGCACAAGTTTGCTGACACATGGCTTAGTTTGATTTAATATTGCGCAGTGAATATAGATCAAAATATTTTTACGACAATGTTTATGCTTCTCTGTAATGATTGTTGTTCATGGTTTCTATTGAATTTTTATTTTGCCATTTAGAAAAATGCAACAACGCTGGTAGCACATGTATGTCACCAAGATATCTTGGATGCGTTTTTATTTAGAGAATCAATTTTTTTTTTTTTTTTTGAGCGTTTGCAATTTGTTAAGATGTTCCCAGTGAACATCCCAGTGCAACAAACCTTGATATCTCTATTTATAATCAGTGAAGCTAACTATGCTAGCAGTTTTATTGCTTTGTAACACGCCGCTTGCTTCCAGTGTAGACTGGAATGTTTTTGCAACATTTATTGTTTCAAATGTAAGTGAATGTGCTGGGTATTTTAAAAATGTTTTTGTGATATCTGTACACACATGTCTTGGTGACATACATCTGCTTCCTGGGAAAACAGCTCTCAAATATTTGACATGGCTTATGCATGTCAGCAGTGATTATTATATTTTGATATTTAGTGCGCAGTTTGGTGAAGAAAGACCCTCCTGAGTTTTGGTGCCTTTTGTTTGAACTTGTCCAGTGTGATTATTGTGACATTCACACGCGCACACTGTATGCACTCATCAGGTATAGACAAACATGTCGTCTTTATGCTTTGAAATGTTCAGGAAATGCTCCATGTCGGTGTAATTTTGTGATGTATGGCAGAGATCAGTTCCATCTGAATTAGCTGTTGTAAAGTTTTCATAGGAGTGCTCACAGTGAATAGTGTACTTCAATCAGTGTGGTGGTGACGTCAATCAGTGTGATCATTACCTTCTTCTATGGGCCAGCAGTTGGCTTCTAACATTAGCAAAGCTGTATTTAGATTCAAATGGAACATTTGCTGTTGCTTTATTCTTATTCATTAGCCTATTTAAATATATTTTTTTGGATGGCTGATCTCACCCTGTATAAAGGTCTAACAACATGAACTCTCAGGTTAAATTTATTGGCCTAGAAGACATTCTCAATGTGTTAGAAACCAGAATAATATGAGGCAATGTATTTTCTGTATCACGTTTTTGAAGAAAATGCATTTGTACTTGTTAATATTAAAGAGAATCTAATGCACTGACTTTCTTGTCATATGTGATTTGTTCGAGTAGAATCCTGGAATTTTTTTTTTTTTTTAATGTGATCATGTTATTTTGAGTATTTACAAATTTTATACAGAGTGTTGCTAATGTTACACAACATACAAGCTATGGAGAAGACCTGAATGCAAACAAGCTGAAGACCTAATGCAAACAAGATATAATTTAAGATTTAAATGTTTGTAGATTACAGATTTGTTTATGAAATATTAGTGCCTAAATACCCATAGTCAGCCGGAGCATTTCTGTTGGTTATGTGGCATTATTAGCAATTTATTAGCAAATTTTTTTTAGCAACTTTACTGAAGACCATCAACCTTGGGGAGAATAGATTCAACATAACTAATATTTGTAACTTTTCATGGGTGTTTCTACTGTGGGCAATTTTATTTCCAAGGGGTTCATTTTAGTAAAACTGATTTAAACTTTTATTAAAACCTTTTTGTTACTGTCTTTTAAACCTTTTAACATACAAGGTTTACATTCAACATTTATTTTGAATACTTTGCAAATGTCTTTTATAACTTACCTTTGTTCTAGACCCAGACTTTTGATCTCCAATTATGAAAATACATCAAAATTATACATGTATTACACAAATATATTACATTATTAAAACTATGATTTAAAGACAGAGTGAAATAATCATAAACCATTTCAATATGTATTGTGAAAATTATTTCAGATTTAAAAAATTAGGATTTATTTTACTTGTATATACCAAAATCACATGTACCCTTTCCCACCACACCCTTTCCCACCACATGAAATTGTCCAAAATGTCTTGGTATGCTGAAGCATTAAGAGTTCCTTTCACTTGAACTAAGGGGCTAAGCCCAACCCCAGAAAAAAACAACCCCACACCATAATCCCCCCTCCACCAAACTTTACACTTGGCACAGTGCAGTCAGGCAAGTACCGTTCTCCTGGCAACGGCCAAACCCAGACTCGTCCATCGGATTGCCAGATAACACGTCTCCACTGCTCTAGAGTCAGTGGCGGCGTGCTTTACACCACTACATCCGACGCTTTGCATTGCACTTGGTGATGTAAGGCTTGGATGCAGCTGCTCGGCCATGGAAACCCATTCCATGAAGCTCTCTACGCACTGTTCTTGAGCTAATCTGAAGGCCACACGAAGTTTGGAGGTCTGTAGCTATTGACTCTGCAGAAAGTCGGCGACTTCTGCGCACTGTGTGTCTCAGCATGCGCTGACCCCGCTCTGTGATTTTACGTGGCCTACCACTTCATGGCTGAGTTTCTGTTGTTCCCAATTGTTTCCACTATGTTACCACTAACAGTTGAACCGTAGAATATTTAGTAGTGAGGAAATTTCACGAATGGACTTATTGCACAGGTGGCAACCTATCAAGGTACCACGCTTGAATTGAGACTCCTGAGAGCGACTCATTCTTTCACAAATGTTTGTAGAAGCAGTCTGCATGCCTAGGTGCTTGATTTTATACACCTGTGGCCATGGAAGTGATTGGAACACCTGAATTCAATGATTTGGAGGGGTGTCTCAATACTTTTGGCAATATAGTGTATCTCCAATAACACAAATATACCAATAAATAACATATACCCAATATCACAATTTTCTCACATATACTCAAATACCCAAATATTGTATATGCAGTGCCACAAATATACCTATTACCACCACATATTTCCACATATACCCCAAAACCCCACATATACAGTGGGGAGAACAAGTATTTGATACACTGCCGATTTTGCAGGTTTGCCCACTTACAAAGCATGTAGAAGTCTGTAATTTTTATCATAGGTACTCTTCAACTGTGAGTGACGGAATCTAAAACAAAAATCTAGAAAATCACATTGTATGATTTTTAAGTAATTAATTTGCATTTTATTGCATGACATAAGTATTTGATACATCAGAAAAGCAGAACTTAATATTTGGTACAGAAACCTTTGTTTGCAATTACAGAGATCATACGTTTCCTGTAGTTCTTCACCAGGTTTGCACACACTGCAGCAGGGATTTTGGCCCACTCCTCCATACAGACCTTCTCCAGATCATTCAGGTTTCGGGCTGTCGCTGGGCAATACGGACTTTCAGCTCCCTCCAAAGATTTTCTATTGGGTTCAGGTCTGGAGACTGGCTAGGCCACTCCAGGACCTTGAGATGCTTCTTACGGAGCCACTCCTTAGTTGCCCTGTCTGTGTGTTTCGGCTCGTTGTCATGCTGGAAGACCCAGCCACGACCCATCTTCAATGCTCTTACTGAGGGAAGGAGGTTGTTGGCCAAGATCTCGCGATACATGGCCCCATCCATCTTCCCCTCAATACGGTGCAGTCGTCCTGTCCCCTTTGCGGAAAAGCATCCCCAAAGAATGATGTTTCCACCTCCATGCTTCACAGTTGGGATGGTGTTCTTGGGGTTGTACTCATCCCTCTTCTTCCTCCAAACACGGCGAGTGGAGTTTAGACCAAAAAGCTCTATTTTTGTCTCATCAGACCACATGACCTTCTCCCATTCCTCCTCTGGATCATCCAGATGGTCATTGGCAAACTTCAGATGGGCCTGGATATGCACTGGCTTGAGCAGGGGGACCTTGCGTGTGCTGCAGGATTTTAATCCATGACGGCGTAGTGTGTTACTAATGGTTTTCTTTGAGACTGTGGTCCCAGCTCTGTTCAGGTCATTGACCAGGTCCTGCCGTGTAGTTCTGGGCTGATCCTTCACCTTCCTCATGATCATTGATGCCCCACGAGGTGAGATCTTGCATGGTGCCCCAGACCGAGGGAGATTGACCGTCATCTTGAACTTCTTCCATTTTCTAATAATTGCGCCAACAGTTGTTGCCTTCTCATCAAGCTGCTTGCCTATTGTCCTGTAGCCCATCCCAGCCTTGTGCAGGTCTACAATTTTACCCCTGATGTCCTTACACAGCTCTCTGGTCTTGGCCATTGTGGAGAGGTTGGAGTCTGTTTGATTGAGTGTGTGGACAGGTGTCTTTTATATAGGTAACGAGTTCAAACAGGTGCAGTTAATACAGGTAATGAGTGGAGAACAGGAGGGCTTCTTAAAGAAAAAACTAACAGGTCTGTGAGAGCCGGAATTCTTACTGGTTGGTAGGTGATCAAATACTTATGTCATGCAATAAAATGCAAATTAATTATTTAAAAATCATACAATGTGATTTTCTGGATTTTTGTTTTAGATTCCGTCTCTCACAGTTTGAAGTGTACCTATGATAAAAATTAAAGACCTCTACATGCTTTGTAAGTGGGCAAACCTGCAAAATCGGCAGTGTATCAAATACTTGTTCTCCCCACTGTACCCAATACCATCACACACAGTGGGCTCCACAAATATTGGCACCCTTGGTAAATATGAGCAAAGCTGAGTGTGGAAATTAGCGTTTGCCATTTCTCCTCTTAGTCTTTCATTTAAAATATTTACAAAAATCTAACCTTTAATTGAAATTAATTTACACAAAATATAAATGTGGAATAAATGTAATAAATATGGTTTTCTCCAAAATATGTGTGCCAAAATTATTGGCACAGATTCTAATGAGTAAAAATCTAACTTAACTATATTCCCATCATATGATTTTAAGTTCACCTTATTGATCAAGTGATAAGCCCTGCCTTCCTTTTTCACTGGGCTCTAAATATGGTGGCACACAGGCAAAATTCCTATAGTCTTCCATCACTATGGTAAAATACCTGAGAATACAGAAATGATGTGTGACAAAAGGCACAAATCACGAAAGATAAGTTTAATTGTTGGAATACCCATTTCACCTAGGCAATAATTAAGAAGTTTAAATCATATGTAGATGGTAACAATCAATTTGGAAGAGGATGTATGTCTATATTGGCTCCACATGCACTAAGGAGGATGGTTTGAATTGCCAAACAAACTGTAAGGATCAAGGTTTGAGAATTGCAGAATGCAGGTGCTTGTTGGGTCTTGGGGTCAATATCACCTCACATACCAAATACCCAATATTTATATATACCCAATACGTTTATACCCAATATTCCGAGCTCGAAGCCTTCTCCTCAGACAGCACGGAAAATATGCATACTCTTTTACTCTATCTGATTATTTGTAAGTGTGAACTTGTGAATGGGGGTCAACAGTTCCAGCAGGTCCGTAAACCAGGGCTGCATGGGCCACTTTGGGGCAACCAGCAGCACTGACCAGCACAACCAGACAGCACTATTTTGCACAGCACATGATGCAATATTTTCACTGGCGGGAACGCATATTTCATGCTCTCGGTCAGCGGTGAGCTAGCGCATCCACTCCCAATGTGGATTGTTCCACTAGTCAGAAAAAAACAGCGGGCAGTGAGAGTTATCTGCTGTTGCAAAGAGGTCCACCTTCACTTGCCCGAATATGTTTCATATCACATCACTGTTTGAGGATGTAGTTTCCATTCCTCTGGGACTACCCCCTGTCTCGACAGCATGTCCGCCCCGCAGTTCAAGATACCAGAAGACAGACTGCCATTGCAAAGAGCTCCCCAACCCGTACTCGATGTGTCTGTCATGACAATTTTGCGTCTGTGCACCTGCCCATCATCACGTCCCGCTCGTACAGAGCTGTGCTCGTCCAGGGGGCTATTTCCTCTAGGCATTCACAGCCCGCAGGTCACTATAACACGTATTGAGCCCGAGTGCCAGGCATTAAAGGGAATGCGGGCTTTCAGCCAACACTTAAGTGGCTGCATATGGAGAAGGCGCAGGTGACACCGACGAGGCAGCTGCCATCAACCCAAGTGCTTTTTGAAAACTCTTTAAAGGAAGGGCTTTTCCTTCTTTGAACATCTCGAGCGAAGTCATGATAGCTCACGAGCACACCAGGATGAGGTGGGCTTGCATAGCAAGGGAGTTGAGATTCATGCCCTGAAAATCGATGCTTTGAGTGGGTTGGAGTCTGCTCTTTTGGAAATTGATGAGCATGTGTTTGTGGCTGCACGCTCTCTGAGTAAGCCATGAGCAGCCAATCACAGCGCAGTCATCGACGTGACTGATGGACCAGTCCACCAAATAGGATGCCACCATGGATGTAGCTTCATCCTGTTCCTCACCTGGTGCTCCAAATGAAATGAGGTCCTCTGCACCTGAAGCGTACGGCACTAGAGGTGAGGAAGGGTCCGAGAAGTGAGAGGCATGTGGGCTCACCACTAAACTCGTCATGCTCCACATCGGGATGCCGCTGCTTCTTCCTCAGTGGCTCGGAGGGAGCGCCTGAGGGGGGGTGCGACAGGTTGGAGACGAGTTGGAGGCGAGTTGCTCATTGCGCGTGAGGGCTATCTGAACCCGGAGACTCTCAACGCTCATGGACTTGCAATGAGGGCAATTAAAGCCCTTAACAGCGGCTTCTGCGTGTTTGCGGCTCAGGCAAGTTCAATAGGTCCCACTCAGAGACAGAACAAGGCTTCAAGGACTTGTTCACTGGAATGCATAAGGGGATCTCATAGAGTTAAATCTACTTTTCGGCAATGACTCGACGGCGAAATGATGACACGTCACAGTCTTGCATGAAGGAGAAAGATTCTGAGGAAATGGCGCCCAGCATGCGTTATATACGGCACATTCCCGCCCTTAATTCGCACGCTTGAACGGCATGGGACATTGCGATTCAATGTTGTTATGCCAATCAGGCTTCAGTATTCTAGAAGAAAGGTGTTTCCCCATAGCGTCATCGATGACTCAACGTAGAGAGACTGATATTGAAAGGGAACCTGTTGATTGTTTCAACGGGGGCAAGTTCTGAAATACAGTATTTGGTGTCTCAGATATTCTGTGGCACTGGGTGGAGCATATACGACTATTCATGGGTTTCATGTTTCATATGGATCACAGAACTGTTTTCAAAAAGATATTTACGTGTCAGCGTCGGAAGAAGTTAAGCTTAGAATATAATTGTTCAAACATTTATAGATTGTGTTGTGATTGATATAATGATTTACAGCCATTTATTTGCCAGAGGTATCGTTGATAGGCTTCAGGTAAATGAGGCAAAATAGTTTTTATTATATGCTTTGTTTTACCTTAAGATTCTTTTGATACTTACCTTAAATGTGTCATTTGATAACTTTGCCATAATGAACAGAATATAAGAGTGTTCAGCTGTCCATTTACTTGTAGATACCTGTGGTAAATCAATGGCTGAAATCATTTATAAACATAACACATGGCACAATCTATCCAATTTTTGCATAGATGAACAATTATGTTCTAAGCATAGTAATATTGTGAAATATTATTACAATTTAAAAGAACAGTTTATATCCATATTAAGTAAGAGATATAGTTTAACATTGAAGTGCTATAAAGCTTAAACTGTTATTAAATTAGGATTAATTTATTGAATTATACTAAATTAATTGTATTGATCATTCAGGTAATAGTAGAGGTATAGTTATTAAAGAGTTATTTGTGAAATTATATCAATTGTAATGCTATGTTATCAAATGAGAATGCATTCTTTACTAATTTAGATAAGTCACTATAAGACACGTTACTAATTTAACAATTTCTTTAAAGAACGGATTATAAAAACGTTTTTCTATGTCAGATTCATTCCAGGCCCCATAGGAATAATAAAAATGTACCGAAAATCATTATTATTTCTTAATTTGCACATTCAGATTCTCATCTTGCTCTTTGCTTGACAGCTGTGCCAATTACATTACTTTATTTGAGTGCCTGTGGTGGGACAGTCCCAGGTAGCCATCAGCAGCAGAACAGCTGTTTGGAAACATAAATAGAAAAGATATAAATCTGCTCCTCATGTAGTCACAGACTCATCTACTGAATAAAAAAGAGTGTTTCTCTGTCTCTCTAAACATGCCTGGCATTCTCCATTTTTACAAAAACAAAACAAAAAAAAAAACAAGAGAGAGAGATTTTTTTTTTCTGCAAATGCATTTTTTTTATTAACTTAAAGTGTTCATGAACACTGCCTCATGTGTGGGCTTCCGTTTTGTTAGATTAAAAAATAAAATGCACAATCTAAAGAGGAGTTATTTATATGGAGGGGGTTCGGGTGGAGATGAGGGATCTGATATTGTGTTTCAGGTGTTTGTGAGCCTATTGGTTCTCTGAATGGATCTACTACCATAAAAAGAGAGATGGGATTTCCTTGGTCATAGGGGAATACAATATATACTTATGATGCCTGCTTCCCGCAGAGACCCAATTCTTCCTCCATTCTTCTGGCTGTGTGTGCCTCAGCTCATAGGTGAGATGCTGTTTTTTTCCTGCTTTTTCCTTTGATTATCCTATTGTTAATGGGTTTATCCTGTTTGAATAGCATCTGGGTGAATCTTGACCAACTGCACTGTAGTTTGAAAATCAATTTGTGGTGATTATGAAAGAGTTTAACCAAATATTGCTATTTGTGATGCATTTGAAAGGTGTTTTTTGCTGCTTATTTATTTTCTATTAAATTTTTTGTAAGCTTAATTTGAGATAAGTAGTTTGTGCATTATATAATTTTTCAGAACCTTTAAGAAAAGTTTGTTCAGACTTGGACTGATTTGTTGGGAAATGAATTATCTGGTTTTATTATGTTTTATTTGTCATGGGACAGTAACTGTATTCTTGTTGGGAATATAGAAAACTGCTACTGAAAAATCACTGGTAGATGAATGATAATGTGTTCATTTGAGATTTTGAAACTTGATCCGTTTCGGCCCTTAGGACTAGAGGGTGATAGGCCAATGTTTATCTTACTGTCAAGACGCAATCTTAAAATAAATAAATAATGCTTCAGCTGGTGTGTCTAAAATGACGCATAGGGATCTCTTTGGTGCTTTAGACAATGATGCTATGGCTTAAATCTGGGGTGTTAGCATTGTTCAAATGTAAAGGACTTTGCTACATTTTTACTCACATTATCACAATGGTACTCATTGTCAAACTTTAGACCTGGCATTGCAATTTGCATTCTGAAAGTAATCCTGAGAAGTAGATTAGAGAGTTGATAATTGTTCAGTTTTGAACTAATTATTATTTTTTGATCCCATTAGGGAAATTTATTTTGTAAATATATATAATTACATTTTTTTTATGTTATTTGACACATTTATTTAAACATATAATATAATATAATATAATATAATATAGAATTAGTTAATTACAGATTTTTTTTTTTTCATTGGGTGAACTACTTCTTTAAAATTTACATGGGTCAGATCAGCTAGAAATACCTCCTATTTTTTATTTTGTTCTTCAAAAATATGTGGCAAAGCTATTTTTGAAAAATACTGTCCTTGCTTGATTGTGCCTTACTGTACCCCTAATTGGAAATACATTTTTTTACAATTTGGTCATACATTGAAGTTAGGCTCAGCCTTTAAATAAATAGAAATTAAAACTGTGAGAAAGGGGTTTACATGGAAAAAGTTCATGTCATGATTTGAGTCATTATGTTAGATCAGTTGCAGATGATTGGGAGGGAAGGAATAGAGGTGGGGTCAAGATTTTGATTATCACCCAGAAACAGGCTTAGCACAGATGATCTCAGGAGATGGAAAACTTATACCTTCTGCCCAAAAATAGCAGATGATTCACTTTGGACCAGAAGACTCCATCACTGCCTTATTTGAACATAATGGTGACAATCATTTAGCAGTTGCTTTTCGACCAATCGACCAATTGTAGAGGCAAACAGTAAAACAATGTTGTTAAAACATTATCCAATGCACAAAAAGTAGTTTATAAAGGCATTTACTTTAGAATAAGTGACATTACATTATAAATGTCAGGGTTATGTTTAAATCTGTTTAGTTTCATTGTGTTTTCCCTGTTCTCCTTTTGTCTGTGTTCCTGGTCATTATTAGTTTCCATAGTTACTCATTAGTTCCCCACCTGTTCTTAGTTCTGTTGATTACCCTGTCTGTGTATTTAAACTCTTAGGCTGAATCCGAAATCGCCCCTATACCCTCAAATAGAGCATTGTCTGAGGGGACAACCATTTGTAGTGGTATACGAAATCATAGTGGACGTTATCGAGTGCACTCATTCAATCCCACAATGCACCGCAATAACGAGTGTACAACCGATGTATGCTCAACGGCTGTCCGAATTCGCTCACTCGTTTTCATTCACTCCTTCAAGTGAACTGTATTAGTAGACTAAGGTAGGGAATAGTGATTGAGGGTTTAGGGGGCGATTTCGGATTCAGCCTTAGTTTCCTCTGTTCATTTTTCCGTGTCGTTCGTGTTGAGGTAGTTGTGTCCTATGAATTTTATTCCTGTATTCTTCTGTGTGTTTTCCAAGTAAAGACTTTTTTAATTGCATTTCCTGCGTCATGCGATTATTACAGCCACCCAAATTGTTACAGAACAAAGATCCGATTTTTTTACAGCTTTTCTATAAATGGACTTACGAGCAGTCTGCCTGCTCTGCTTAGAGCATTTTCTATTATACCAGACTCAGAGAGCGATCCAAGGCACCCGTTTATGATACTAGAATTTCACTGCGTTTGTGGAGTGGGTGCTGGTCTGACCAGGTGCGTGAGCTGGCAACATCATCCATCCCAGTGGGTGTGCTAGTGGAGTTTGAGGGAATGGAATGAAGCCCTGCCTCTGAGGGTGAGTTGGCCTCTGTAGGATATTATGAGTCCTGCCCAGCTCCAAGTCTCCTGTGTCTCTGACCACCCAGCCTCCTTCTTCTGCCTCCTCTACCCAAGACAGCCAGTCCTTCGGCCTCTGTTGACTCCACTCTGCTGTGTGGATCTCCACATTGTCTTCGGTCTCTAGATCCGCCTTAGCAAGCGGAACCCCTTGCTTCGCCTCCAGCTGCCGAGTCCATCATTCCACCTCGGCTCGTCGACCAGTCCGCTCCACCTTGGCTCCTCCCTCCCTCGGCTCCACCTGGGGCCGTCATCCCTCTGGCTCTCGTCGCTCTGCCTGCGCCATGGCCTTCAGCTACACTTTGTAGCACAGCTGGAATCGTAGTTTCCCTAAATGGGACAATAAAGCTGAGTCTGAGTCCCTCCACCCCTTCGGGTCCATTGGACTCCACCTTCCCTCTGGCTCTGCCTTGGTCCTCAGTCCCACTTGCCCTGTCCCAAAAGGCACCCTAAACACTTGCGGTCTTCCTACGAGGCTGCACTTTCGTGACGTAACAGCGCTTTGACTGTCGGGAAGAAGTCTGCTGTCGAGCTCTCATCAGTGCGGGCTCAGCAAAAGTGCGCATCGAGGGCACATATCGACCGCAAAGGGGGCGCTCGCAAGCCCCCTTCTGAATCCGAAAATGACAAATGGGGCACCCTACGGTCTCATGGACTTAACGGACACGCGCACACGGCAGCCATTATAAGTCCACAAGACCGAAAGTGTATATGTAGTGTGCCATTTGGGACAGGGCCACTGGTTCTGCCTTCAGTCCTCTGGCACCCTGGCTCCGCCTCGGCCTCCAGATCCATCAGTGTTGTTTGGTCTCATCGACAATTTGGCTCCGCCTGGGTCTCCACCTCCATTGGCTCTATCTCTGTTACTAGTTACTAGTATCTGATTTCGCAAATAGTTTGTTTCTGAATATAAAAGGGGCAGTCATGGCCTAATCATTAGAGAGTCAGACTAGTAACCTGAAGGTTGCGGGTTTGATTCTCAATACCGGCAGGTAGCAAGGCACCTAACCCCCAATTGCTCTCCAGGCGCCACAGCAAAAATGGCTGCCCACTGCTCCATGTGTGTGTCCACGGTTTGCAGTGTGTGTGTGTGTCACTACTCACTACTCCTAATGTGTGTGCACTAACTTGGATGTGTTAAATGCAGAGGACAAATTCCTTTCACTTTCATAAAAGTGTCGACACAATGTAATGTACTTGCTCTGGCACTAGTTTTGGATGAAGATATGTGCTTGTTGTCGTCTGTTGGCGTTGTACAAGCAGAATGTGACGGTTGGTCTGTGTGGTATTTGTCCTGCCCTTCCCCCACTGTGATTGGATGGCTGGGTAAAAAGTGACAGTGATGAGCGCTGCATTTTACCCAAAGTTGAACATTCTTCAACTCTTGCTGAGTGTAAAATAGCTTAGGGCCTCGTCACGCTGCTGTCGTTTTAAAAAACAGATTGCTCCCATTGAAAACAATTGGAAAAACGCTTTGGTTGACACATGGCCTTGTTTCTGTTGATTACTCTGTCTGTGTATTTAAACTCTTAGTTTCCTCTGTTTATTGTTATGTGTCATTTTTGTTGAAGTGGTTGTGTCCTATGAGTTTTATTTCTATATTCTCATGCGTGTTTGCCCAACAAATACTTTTGTTATTGCATTTCCTTCGCCGTGCAATTATTACAGCCACCCAAATCGTTACTATATTATATTATATTATATTATATTATATTATATTTGCATTTGGAATGACAATCTAATTAAACATATTAAAACGAATGAATCAACATATTTTTTTATTAAACCACATTAAACACAAACAAAGCCAATTTTACATAGTCCTTTTTTTTTTTTTTATAAAAATGTATTAATTATTACTCTAATTGCATACAGTAATTTTACCAGTGCTTTGCATTAATTGTAAATTGTGTATTATTTCACAGGGGGCAAAAGAAAAATTCAGCCAAGATGTCAGAGTGAGTAAATAATATCATTTTCCTCAACTAACAGAAATTAGTTGCTGTGGTGTATATTTTTATTTGTGTATGTTGAATATAAAATAATAATGTGAAAAAGTGCTTGTGGTTATTAGTTACTGTTTTTCACAATGTATTTGATTGATCTCAACATTTCAAAACACCTCAGGAAAAAGATGTCCTCGAGTCGCAAGCATCATCTAAAGGTACAGTATGACTCGAAATAAAACCTATTTTTCATTGCCCATTAATGATTAATAATGACACCTGCCTCTCTGTGTCCCAGAGCTTGATGCTTGCCATCGCTAAAGGTTTACTGGAACAGGAAGGAAAGGACATAGAGGTGGAGAGGCAGAGATACATGTCAGAAACCTGCCAGCCTCTGTCTCTACCTGGATCCATGCAGGCATTACAGGTATCAGATATCAAATTACCATAAATAATAAAAAAATATGTGCATGACACCTTAGAGGATATGTAATGTAAGTGGATAAAACAAATACTCTTTGTCCTCATTGTTTATAGGAATTGTGCAGGGAGCTTCACCACAAAATTGATGTCACTGACGAGGAAAGATATGATCTGGAAATGAAAGTCAATAAGTGTGCAAAGGAGGTAAGATGTCATTACTTATATTCCAATCCAATTTGTGTTTTATCTTGTAGTTTCTATATTGATGGCCCTCATTGACTGATTGTAGATCGAGGACCTGAATATCAAAGTTATTGATCTGAAGGGCAAGTTCAAGAAACCTGTGTTGAGGAAAGTACGCATGTCTGCCGATCAGATGCTTCAGGCTCTGCTGGGCTCCAAGCACAAGGTGTCTCTGGATCTGAGAGCCAACCTGAAACAAGTCAAGAAGGAGGTCAAAGAGGAGGTGAGCGTTTAAACAGCATTCTTCTCCTTTCCCCGCAGTTCATGTATTACTTTGTCTGAAAGATGCTGATCTTAAATCCTAAAAGATACTGATCTCACTGACTAAATCTTATTTTTATTTACTCTTCCTAGGATAAGGAACTGCGTGATGTTGGAGACTGGCGTAAGAATATCGAAGACAAGTCTGGCATGGATGGCAGGAAGAAGATGTTTGAAACTGAGGCTTAAAATTAGTTTCAGTTTTTTGAAGTTCAATATGCTGCTCAAATATAATTGGCCTTGTCTTATGTGCGAGAAACTGTGTACTATAAACACATTCATTTACATTTGCTATTATGGGAAAGTAAATGTGATCACTTAGTTTTCTGTTCAATATTGGAACTCAAATGTGCATTCTCAGCCCATGTATCAATGTCTTACACAATCAATAAAACGTTTAAGCAGGAATGATGTTCTGTGTTCATTTTGATGCATGAACCACTTTGTGACCAGCTTTTTAAATACTATTTCTTCACGGATCTGTGGAACAAGTAAGTATTTATTGTCAGTTTGTATTATTGGTTTATATTATGAGTGAAAAAAAGCTGATAACATATTTTAATATGATTAAATATAACAGGTAACAGTGACGTCTTCCTGACACCTGTGAAAAGCAGCTGTCCAGAAACACAGACGATGCTGAACACACAAACATAAGGTAACTGAAATTGTGATATTTATTGTTTATTTATGGATGGACGGATGGATAGATAGATAGATAGATAGATAGATAGATAGATAGAGACAATGAATGGATAGATGGATGGATATATAGTTGATTGTAAAGCAAAGATGTCTTAGTGAGAAAGTCATTCTTAGAATAAAAGAATAACTATCTTGAAGGACAGGATATTTATACTGAAGGCGCAGCGAAGGAGGGATAGTGCTGTATTTCATGACCTTGTCAGCTCATTGGTTTGGTGGGTAATCCACTTCCATATAGAGAAACCATGGATTTGCAGAGAGATCAGAGAATGCAATATATATCTACTTAGCACGCCTGCTGCCTGTGTCTCGGTTTGACAGCCATCTGTCCCTAGAAGACGTTCCTCTGTTCTTCTAGAAAGGTGAGAGCAGTTCCCTTGGTTCATTGTCTTAGTCTTGTAAATACAAGTTTTTGGTAGATATTTGTTGGATGTTGTAAAATGTAGTTTGTGGGATTGATGATGGAGGTGATGGAGAAGGTGTCATGGGGGTTGGTTCTTCTAACGTAAATGGCAGTGTTAAGAAGGCACCGGCTAAGAACATAAATATAATCTATAGATTCTTTGTTGTACTGTTGTTTGGATAGTTTTGTAGCTATTGTGTATTTAGACCAAGTTGATTTGTGAATTATTTGTGAAAATATCTTCAAATAGTCATCACAACATTGTATGATCATTATTGGTGATTATAACTCATTTAAAGTTTCTGGTTTTGGATCTCAACTTAAGTCTTTCTTTCTGGAAACACAATGCTAAAAAGAAGAGAAATCGTTTTGAATGGTGACCTGAAGGAAGAGGTCAGGTTTGATATACTGACTGCTGATGTCATTATACTGCCTTTTGAAAGTGAACACCAACATGTGCATAAATTGATCCTTAACTGATCCTTAAGTCTTACGCCACCTGTCAACACTTTCTTATGGTCCTCCTTAAAATCAACTGACTTACAATGCTGTCTTGATTTGCAATACTTTTTAATCCGAAAGACAATGCTGTCTATTCACAAAGACCTTCTAGTTAATCTTATACATGTTGTGTAATGGTTTGAAATGCCTTAACCACCTGGAACATCTGGAATATGCATGTAGTTATTCCGAGAACTGATTAGGCTTGACTTTTAAAAGTTTCTAAGTTGCTCTTTTACCAAATCCTCACAAGATTACTTGATCTATTCTGCCATATGTTTCTGCGAAACATGTCCTCAATCACCTTCTCTGGCTACTTAGAATAGACCTTCTTCAAATAGACATGTGACCTGACTGTTGTCTTCACAGCTTTCTAAGTATGTCATTGAGGCATTAAGAGTCCATTTAAGTGTCCTAAATTAGTCAATCAGTTTGTCATCGGTTAGCCAGTCAGTCCGGTCTGTCTTTTAGAGAAGGAGTATATTAAGAAAGACATTTGAGACAGTTGTTTAACTGGGAATAAAGGAGAGTTTGTCATATCTTTGACATCCCAGAGATGCTCTTGAGGATGGGGATGTGCCTGCAGCTGATGCACTAGCCTTAAGATCATATTGCAGTGACCTCCTAGAGAAAATCCTTTCGGATGAGTCAAAGAGGCTTGGGGACCATGTGGTGACATTAAGGGTAATGCAAAAAGGTCACATGATCAGAATCACGTCTTTGGCAGGGTTTCTCAAATTCGGCCCTGGAGGACTGCTGCCCCGCAGAGTTTAGCTCAAACCCTGATCAAACTCACCCACTGTACCTGTAACTCTGAAGACCTTGATTAGCTTGTTCAGGTGTCTTTGATTAGGACAGGAAATAAACTCTGCAGTTCAGTGGCCCTCCAGGGCCGTATTTGAGGAACCCTGGTTTATGAATTTGGTGCCATTGGATTGTGTCCACCTGCAGTGGTTACTGAAAGGTTGTAGGTTCAAACTCTGCTAGGAACGAGCCTTGGGCTATACCACCACTTAACCTGAAGTTGTTGGACACATATACTTGGTGGGGGTGGGGGGATACTTTTATGAATCAGTTCTGTCGACAGTTTAACTTTCTCATCACTGCTGCCCCACCATGGCAGTTGAAGACAGTTTGCACTAATACATGTTATTGAGCCCCTTGTGGCAATGTTGAAACTAAATGATGCTTGTGTACCTAGAAGAATTTGTGTTCTCATACTTGCGTAAAGTGTGTTTTTTTGGCCTCTGATGCATTTCTCTTTTTTCTTCCTGTCAAAAAGGTGTAAAGAACACTCTCCAAAATGTCTGAGTAAGTATACCATCCATTCATTATCTCTAAGAAGATACCAGTGCTTGTAAGGCAGGAGTTCTTTGCCAGGAAGTTTCACACATGAATTGGCATCTCCGAGTCCAGACCTTTCGATGGAAATAACTTCATAACATTTATTTCCATTAAGAGGTGCATCAATTTTTGGTCAAGATCTTGTATTGACAATGCAAGAGTCCAAAACTCTAAAGTCTCCTCCAGCACATCCCAAAGACTTTCAATGAATTTAAGGTCTGGACTCAGATGTGCCGATTCATGTGTGATTCTTCATGCTCCCTCCCAACCATTCATTCACAATTTGAGCCTGATGAATCTTGACATTGTCATCCTGGAATATGGCCATGATGTGTCTTCCTACTAGGGATGGGTACTGAAACCCGGTATTAAATGAGCCCCGGTGCTAAATTATGAAAGATCGCAGTATCAATAAGCTCCAACGCTATCGGATCTGCTGTCGGTACTGGAGAAATTAAGAAAATGCACTTACTATTTATTATTGCTATATAGACATTATCTTGAAAATTCTTTCTTTGCCAGCCATTTCTATATGAGATAATATTAAACCATTTGTCTGTGATGCATTTTTGCTATTCGCAATCCAGAAGAGATTTCTCACGTGGAGCTACAACGCGCACAACACGACAGTCCCTGCTTAATGAGTGACGATGGCCAAGAGAACTAAACAAACGTTTCGCCTGGTTTCACTTGTGCAACACCTGTGATATTAATCTAATTTTATTTTCGATTTCGATTTTGCCTTTCAAGGATAATAAAAAGAAGATATGAGGTAAAACTATTATAAACTAACCATGTTCCGTCGAGTGCAACTTCCTTCCCTTCACAGCTGTGCGCTGTCATTTCTCCAAACTTAATGCCAGATTTAGCACATCTGTGATCGTTGTAAAATGCAGTCTACTGTTGCTAAAATGCGGGACGTGTTTGATAGTAAAAATTGATATTAAAAGCACAATAATCCGTGCAAGAGTTAGGGCAGTGTATATAAAAAAGTAAAGACCCCCCAGAGTAAAGATTACTACACAACTTTTGCACAGATTTTTGGCTCAATTTTTTGCAGTCTGGATAAGTCTGCACTAGTTGATGAAAGCTAGCTGATCAAAGTTGACAGATCTCAAAGAAAATGATAGAGACTGATTCGATCTTCAGACTATGATTCTATCCAGTCGGGAGATATTAAACATGTTTGATATTTTGAGCCGACTTTAGAATAGATGGGGTCAGATTTACTGCGCAGATTTAAGCGCAATTCCACAAAAGCGCTGATGGGAGTGGAAAGTTCAGCGTGTGATCTACTGACGACGTGCAAATTAAAGAACACAGATGCAGCCGGATCATTTCCATAATGACCAACACAATCTACCAAGAGCAGTGCAAATTAGCATCTGGTTTAAGAAATGCTTTTTTGGGCGGTAAATAATGGCGCAAACACCAGTAAATTGACTAGCGCAAACCTCAGTAAATCACCTTGCATGATTCATTTAAATGTCACAAGATGCGACCCTAAAAAGGACAGAATACTCAAGAATACCAGTTCCCTTTCGTTCAGTCACTCCGAGTTACGTCAGTGACTGACGAATGGGGGTTTCGCTTAGAAGCCTATCATCTTCGAGATCTTAGAAAATGCCCAATGGCGATGCAATGCCATGGGCCTGCGGAATTTGCATAGCGTAACTCCGCCCCACCTCGTGGGTATATAAGGAGCCAAAAGTATCTCTTCACTCCTCAAGCCTGATACTGAGTTTGGTCAGCTTCTTCGAGACGAACAACTCTCCAGTCGGTGTTGGTGTTACAGCGCGTTCCAGCGATCGCACGCTGCCTGCCTGCTGATCTGTGCAGTGGTCTGCATACAGCTGGTGTGTGTTTCCCTGGGCACTTCAGCACTACTGCGGAGTTTCCTCTCACAAAAGAGCTTGCATGCGGCGCGTCTTTTTAAAGATGTCTCGCCCGTGCACTTCTGGGTGCGGTCGGTCTTTGCCGCCCTCTGATGGGCACAATCACTGCCTGACGTGTTTGGGCTTACAGCACGTTCAGGCAGCGTTTGTGGATGCGTCATGTTCCCACTGCGGGGACATGACCATCTCGGTGCTGCGGTTGAGACTCAATGAACTCGAGAGTCCCCTCTGTCACACCCCAATCTACCGTCTCCACGAGAGGCGGTACTTTGGCTGGTGGCCAGGGTGACCTGAGGGTGACGGTGTGGAACAAAGCCCTGACGCTAGTTCCTCAGGCCACGCCCCCTCTAGCGCACCGCTACCCGCGAGCGCTCGGATTGAAACAGCGGCCCCGGCTCCTGCCGCCCCGCGTGTTTCGTTCGGCGCTCCAGAGGACGACGAGATGTCGATCGCCGCATCTCAAGGTGGGCTCAAGTCCTCTGAGGATGATGATTCGGCTGTGCTGCCGCCTTCGGGTGTGCCAGCATTGTCTGAGTTGGACCCAGAGCTGACAGCCATGCTTTCTCGGGCAGCCGCAAGCCTCGGGCTGGAGTGGAACCCTCCGCGGCTGGATGATTGGTTTTTGGGGGCGCCGCGCCCTGACACCCGTCAGGCCCCGCCTCCAATTCCTTTCTTCCCCGAGGTGCATGAGGAGGTCACACAGTCCTGGAAGTCCCCGTTGTCTTCCTGTGACCGTTCGGTGGCCTCCTCCGCCTTCTCTGCCCTCGATGGGGCCGCAGCTAAAGGGTACACTGGGGTTCCCCCGGTTGAACGCTCTGTTGCGATGCAACTGTGTCCGCAGAGTGCTTCAACATGGCGTGGCGACCCAAAGCACCCCTCCAAAGCCTGTAGATTCACATCAACCTTGGTGTCGAAGACCTACAGAGCTGCGGGGCAGGCCGCCGCCTCTTTGCATGCCATTGCCATCCTCCAGTTCTACCAGGCCAGGATGCTCAGGGACATGCATGAGGGTAGAGCTGACCCAGGGCTCAGAGATGAGCTGTGTGACCGCACGATCCCTGGGCCAGGTGATGTCCACAGCCGTGGTCCAGGAGAGACACCTGTGGCTCAACCTGGCTGATATGCGGGACGCCGAGCGAACTCGTTTCCTCGACGCTCCCTTATCCCAGGATGGGTTCTTCGGCGGCGCGGTTGAAAACTTCGCCCAACAGTTCTCAGCCGCCCAGAAGCAGACTGAGGCCATCAAACACATACTGCCCCGGCGGCCAGCTGCTGCCTCCGGCATAGTTGCCTCAGCCTGCTCGCCGCCGAGGGTGCCCTCCTGCAGCTCCCGCCCCTCCCGCCCCTCCCGCCCGGCCCCAGCAGCAGCCTTCACCTGGGCTGCGCCGTGGAGGACGCCGCAGGAAGGTGCCCCAGTCCGCTCCAGCCCCGCAGCCCGCCAAGCGGTGTGGTGCTCCTGAGTGGTGCTCCTGATGCGGACAGCTCAGGGATGGGCAGTTCTTTCCAGGAGATGGTAGTAGGACCACTCCTTCCCCCGGTGGAGGGCCGGGGGAGAATCCTTTGTTCCGCTGCTGGCCCCCGGGTCAGCAGCACCCTATTGTGGTTAAAGAAAGAACTCATACCCCCATCCCTGAGCACCCAGAGACCGCGGATGGCAGTGTTAGCCGCCCCCGGGCCACGCCACTCTCGTCCCCCTCTGGCGCCAGACTCCTCTCAGAGCAGATCCCAGTGGAACGCACGTCCTTCCCTGGTCTCCTCTGTCAGGACGCGACAGATGACCGTGCCCCCACACCGGGATGCTACGCCTCCCACATCTGGGCCGGTCACGCCGCCTCGCTGCCCCACCCGGGGTACGTCTGTGGTTCGCATGACCTGAAGGACGCGTACTTCCATGTCTCCATCCTTCCTCGACACAGACCGTTCCTACGGTTTGCTTTCGAGGGACGGGCATATCAGTACACGGTTCTCCCATTCGGGCTAGCTCTGTCCCCTCGCGTCTTCACGAAGATTGTCGAGGCAGCCCTTGTGCCACTCAGGCAACACGGGGTTTGCATCCTGAACTATCTCGACTGGCTGATTCTGAGTCACTCTCGAGAGCAGGTGTGCGAACACAGAGATCTGGTGCTCCAACACCTCGCCCGTCTGGGCCTTCCGGTCAACTGGGAAAAGAGCAAACTCTCCCCCGTGCAGAGGATCTCTTTTCTTGGTATGGAAATCGACTCGGTCACCATGTACGCGCAGCTTACGAGCGAGCGCGTGCAGTCACTGCTGACTTGCCTCCGTCAAATCGAGAGCAAGAGTGCGGTTCCACTGAAGTTATTTCAGAGGCTCCTGGGACATATGGCATCTGCAGCCGCGGTCACGACGCTCGGATTGCTTCATATGAGACCGCTTCAGCACTGGCTTCACGACCGAGTCCCGAGATGGGCATGGCAGACAGGCACCCAGTGACTCGGGCCTGCCTACAGACCTTCACCCCGTGGTCGAACCGCTGGAGTTCCCTTAGAACGAGTTTCCAGGCATATTGTTGTATCAACAGATGCCTCTGCCACGGGCTGGGGTGCCATGTGCAATGGACATGCTGCCGTGGGCTCCTGGACAGGACCCCAGCGCTGCCTGCATGTCAATTGCCTCGAGTTGCTGGCAGTACGGTTTGCCCTGCACCGCTTCCGAGCGTTGCTCAAGGGTCAACACGTACTAGTCCGGACAGACAACACGGCCACAGTAGCGTACATCAACCGACAGGGTAGTCTACGCTCCCGCCGTATGTCTCAACTCGCCCGCCATCTCCTCTTATGGAGTCAGAAGCATCTGAGGTCGCTTCGTGCCATTCACGTCCTGGGAGACCTGAACCGTGCAGCCGACGAGCTCTCACGGCTTCAGCCACTTCCTGGAGAATGGAGACTCCATCCCCAGTCGGTTCAGCTGATTTGGGAACAGTTCGGCGACGCACAGGTAGATCTGTTTGCCTCCCACGACTCTTCCCACTGCCGTCTGTTTTACTTCCTGACCGAGGGAACCGCAGGTCCTTTTGGTCACCCCATATTGGCCCGGCCGGACCTGGTTCTCCGTATTCGTACTCCTTGTGACAGCCCCTCCCTGGTCGATTCCTCTGAGGAAGGACCTCCTTTCTCAGAGACGGGGCACCCTCTGGCACCCGTGTCCCGATCTCTGGAACCTGCACGTGTAGGTCCTGGATGGGACGCGGCAGGTTTGAGTACCCTACCACCTCAGGTGGTGGCTACCATCACTTCCGCTAGGGCCTTGTCTACCAGACACGCCTATGCGTTGAAGTGGAACCTCTTCGTCACCTGGTGCTCTTCTCGCCGAGAAGACCCCTGGAAATGCCCGATCGGGTGACGAAGCGTGCCTAGAATTCGGGCCGGCCGATTCTCACGTGATCCTGAGACCCCGGCCTGGATATGTGCCCAAGGTTCCCACCACTCCGTTCAGGGACCAGGTGGTGAACCTGCAAGCGCTGCCTTTGGAGGAGGCAGACCCAGCCTTGGCATTGCTCTGTCCAGTACGCGCCCTCCCTGCTTACGTAGACAGAACGCAGTGTTTCAGGACCTCAGACCAGCTCTTTGTCTGTTATGGTGGGAAGCTGAAGGGAAAGGCTCTGTCCAAGCAAAGGTTGTCTCACTGGATAGTGGACGCCATTGTCTTGGCTTACCAGACACAGGGTTGTCCATGACCCCTAGGGGTGAGGGCACACTCCACCCGCATGGCGCCTCGCTGACAGACATCTGCAGAGATGCAGGCTGGGCGACACCCAACACATTCGCCAGGTTTTATAACCTCAGAGTGGAGCCAGTGTCCTCTCATGTACTCGCCTCAAGTAGTGGCCGGTAGCTGGACAGGCTCAGGTGTCTTTGCTTGCTCGCCATTCCACTCCACGGACTGGATACGTGCGATATTTCCTCAGGCTTGCTTCCCTGAAGCCCTGAGTTCCTCCAGCACCGTTGATGCTGACACCAGAGTGCCGTCCGGTCAGCCCTCGTGTTCGGCTAGGTGCAGCCGTGTGCATGGTTCCCCCATTGGGCGGCCCCCACATGTGTATTTCCACTGTAAGCCTCTCTGAGCATGTGTCTTTCCCTTGGCAAGCCTTGCCACTCCTGGGGTTTAAAAATTCCACCTACGGCTGGTTACCCCAGAGTTCTTCCATATGCAGCCCCTCGCGGGTCATATGTGTTTCCTTAAGTCCTCCCTGCGGGTGGGCACTTGGTGCATTTTTCCACGTGGAATATGCTTCCCAGTGTACCTTGGTATTCCTGTGTTAAGTTGGAGTCCTTCGTCCGTACTAGTCTACGACAGGGAGCTCACACTTACGCAGGGAACTGGACGACAGCCGAGTGGCGTGATTAGATTGGACCCCCATTCATCAGTCACTGACGTAACTCGGAGTGACTGAACAAAAGGGAACGTCTCGGTTACGTATGTAACCCTCGTTCCCTAAGGAGGGAACGGAGACGTTACGTCCCTCTGCCACGTCCGCTGTACCGCTGGAACGGCCGGGAGTTCAGTCTCGGCTCCTCAGCAGGTAACATAATGCGACATTGCCAGCGTACTTCCTTATATACCCACGAGGTGGGGCGGAGTTACGCTATGCAAATTCCGCAGGCCCATGGCATTGCATCGCCATTGGTAGTTTTCTAAGATCTCGAAGATGATAGGCTTCTAAGCGAAACCCCCATTCGTCAGTCACTGACATAACGTCTCTGTTCCCTCCTCAGGGAACGAGGGTTACATATGTAACCGAGACGTTTTTTCTCGCGATGTTGCCCATCACAGTTCGGTACAGGCATCAGAACCGCGTCTCCTCGCAGCAGATCTTCGTTTGTGTGTGTGATGGAGGGATTCCTGCCGCTGTTTGGATTCCTTTACACATTTTATAAACTCTTCACAAGTTCTCAGCTGGTCAAAATATCATCATATGTAGGGTATACAACAAGCATATTTAGCCCAGCACACAGCATTGTTTTGGATGTTCGGTAAGTTCTGTCACAAAATATATGTAATAAAAGCCAACCAACCAGGACTGAATGTTTTTTTTTGGTTCGGACCAAACGAACCAAGCGAACCGAACTACAAGTGTGAACACACCCTTATTTGCAGAATTTTAGAACACACCAGCACTTTTGCTGCGCACCCAGGTTCGATTGATATCAGAGTTCGGTTCGTTTGGATGATGTGAACGTTCTTCCGAGCTAGGGGACGCACCCGCACCCGGTTCGCTGCTGATATGAATGCAATCGTACTAAATCGCGGAAGTGAACCGATAATAATGACGTATGATTTGAAAAAAATGTGTGTTTCTATCTGTTTTATTCACTGCAGATAGGTGCAAGTGCCATTACGTACTGAAGCTTTAAAAACAAAACTAATGGTTCAAAAACAAAAATATAAAAGTGAGGATAGCAACGCTATGCATTTTGCCGCCTTTTCCTTTGCCATCATTACCAAGCAACGGAGTAAACAGCTGCTGTTTTGATGACGCAAACGCACCGCGTTTCAGACCCAAATAATATAAACTAAACACAGTCAAGTGGGGGCATGGGGGGAGAGGGGAGCAATCAAATCCGAGTTCGGACCAGGCAATCGAACCAAGTGTAAAAGCACCCTTAAGAACTTATGGATCGTGGTTTAGAACAAATGCTAATCAGAAGGCGTGAGGAATATCAGTGCTGTCCTTCCTTGCAAGCACTGTAAATATTGTGTATAAACAAAGTACAAATATTACTACAATGACACAATACAAAGGTGAATATCCTAATGTAAAGTATGTCCTTGTATGTCCTTCTCCTCTTTATTAGAAAACGAATGTCTAGTAGTAAAAAACACAGCCTGAAGGTAAGAGCTCATGTCTTATTAGCTGAACCAAACCAATATCAGAAAAGTTCCATTTAAAATGATAAGTATACTATACACATTTGCTTGTAGAGCTTGATGCTCCTGGTTGCAAAAGACTTACTAGAAGCAGAGGATATCGTGAAGAAGGAGGAGAGGAAGAGATACATGGAAGAACATTGTCCTCCATTGTCATGCCCAAGCTCCAAAGAAGAACTACAGGTCCAATCCGGTTATTATTACTTCTAGAAGCTTTTTTGGAAATTCAAAGCTTTAGTAGGAATTTTATTCTGTCAACAGGAGCTCTGCAAAGAGTTACATGCAAAAATCAATGTTATTGATGAGGAGAGATATATTCTTGAGCACAAAGCCATCATGGTCGTTAATGAGGTAAGATGTTTCTCATGTAGCTCCTTCTATGTGGTCCATCAGTGAGGTGGTCAGCGAGATTATTTGTGTGTTTTAGGTCAAAGACTTAAATATCAAGATTGTTGACCTGAAGGGCAAGTTCAAGAAGCCTCCTTTGAAGAAAGTGCGCATGTCTGCTGACGCTATGCTTCAGGCTCTGCTGGGCTCCAAGCACAAGGTCTCCATGGATCTGAGAGCCAACCTGAAACAAGTCAAGAAGGAGGTCAAAGAGGAGGTGACTACAAAGGATGAGCATATTTTAATTTTTAGGTGATCAGACATGTAAAGTAAAAAACTTCCAGGTCACTGAAAACCTCTTTTTCACAGGATAAAGAACTGCGTGATGTTGGAGACTGGCGTAAGAACATTGAGGATAAGGCTGGTATGGGCGGCAGGAAGAAGATGTTTGAAACTGAATCTTGAAGACGATTATGAGTAATCCGCTATGATCTTTTCTCCTGACTTAGATCTGAATAAAATGTACTACTTAAAGGTTCTGCAGGAACAGTTTATTTTATAGTCCATAGAAATACCACAGATTGACTGTTTGCCAAAATCATGCCTTTTCTAAATAAACAACCCAACTGCAATAATTGTTGCTCTCTGCTTTATTATTATTATTTTTAAATAATTGAACTATCACTGTAATCTTGAGCTTGTTTAATTTTTTTGTGTGTAAAATTGCTTTAAAAAGTTATCACAGAATCAAAACACCTTTTACTTTTTATTAGACCAAAACAAAAGAAGTCTATCTACTATCTACTTTGCAAAAGTATCAGAAATGCTTTATTTGCTGCAATGTTTAGGTTCCATGACCTTCATCAGGCATATACAGACTATTCAAAACACAGACACATTTAAAATCAACTCATGACCAATCACTGAGAAGATCCATCAATTATCAATCACAATCAGCGATTTCATACATCATTATATCATCAACATCATATAAAAGCGTGATATTGAGAATTGTTTCATCATACATGCCAAAAAGTGATAAAGTCCAAAAAAAAATAAAAATAATAATAATAATAATTGGTCCCTTCTCCTGCGCACCTATACATTACCTGCAGGTGTGAAAGGGTAATTGTTTATTTTTTATTAGACAAAAGACATTCTATGTCTTATTGTAAATGAATCATCTGTGAATGTTGTTAAAAAGAAAATTGTATTTACTAAATGTAAACACCACCTCGGTTTCGGTTGCCATCACCAAGCCCTCTTATTTTTCAGTCATCTCATGAAGTCCCACCCAGAGCCATAGAAAAAGAGAGTTTCGACACTCTTTGATCTCGCCGCCACGTGGTCACGTGGTTCATAGAGCTCTCAATAGTTCCAAACAACTCCGCGCTGTCAATCTGTTTGAATAGGATTAAGCAGGATAGACAGCAGTTTCACTATATTTGCAGCAATTTCTGGTAAATATTAACACAATATGTGCATCGACTTCGACCAGGCTTTACAGTAGCATTTTATTCTGGGGAGAGATAAAAAAGAGGCAACATCAATGTTTTTCTTGAGTGATATCTGGTTATTTTATTTGGGTCATGTGAGTGCATGATTTTACAGCGTTGAGTGTTATAGCCAATCACGGGCATTTCTGTTGAAAATAATGACCAGTCATATGTTTAATTTACCAGGAATGAGAATCCATATCGATCAAAACAAGTTTTATACAGTCTCAAAACGCTGAATGAATTTTAGTGCAAGTTTACGCGAATCTTCCCATTATCTACAAATCCTCTCATCATAACAAACAAAGCACATACACGATTTAAATAAAGATTTATTGTGAAGTTTAGTCAGAAGTTTTTGTTTTTCATGAGACTTTGTGATTTCCCCTACAATTAGCCTATATATTTAACACTTCAGTACAAATAAAGTAACAAAAATAGATATTTTAATGTTATAATTGTGATTTAAAAATCTATAAAAATTTATAAAAAAAAAAAAAAAAAAAAAAAAAAAAAAAGTCTAATGAGCCAATAAGTGTTCCTCTTCCGACATCTGCTGGTTATAGTGGTAATTTCTTTTATCATTTCAATGTTGTTAACGTCCGAATGCTATTTTATGATACTCACATAAGCATACACACCAGGTGAATATAAATGAATGATTTCTAGCATATACAGAATTTAACCCAAGAAAGAAGTTTTAAATAGTGTTTAAAAAAAACAGGGCAACCAATTTAATTCAACTCTTTATATCCAGGCGCTAGATACGTTATTCCTTGAATGGGCTACTTCATAGAAACCCGGCAGAAAGATCTCAGAGAGACTAAAAACTGTTGAAATATGACCGATAGCATCTGGATATAGTAGCTGTTGCAGTGCAGCTCACGTTATCTAACTGCAGTTAGAGTCTAACGATCTATTATATAACAATGAACATTAACATGCTTCATAAAATACCACTTCTATCAATATTCCTGAGAGGTCAACTAATGCCATAAAATCTCAAAATATGCAGTAATTTCATCAATTTGCCAGCGAGTGTGCTTGAGATACACTGAAATGAATGGGGTTCAATGCTGAAACTATCGGTCGCTCACGCTTTACTTCCGCATTCCTCAGTTCCTATGGCAGTCTATGGGAGTGTCGTAACTCTGTTTTTCAACGGCTCTGGACCCACCCAACATTTTTTTTTTTTTTTTTACGAAAGTAAAAGGGTTAAAAATAAGGTTTAATTTTGACTTTACACACAGAATTGTTTTTAAACTATAATTCAATGTAACTAATTTCAATTCTAAATCAACTGCTGCTTGTTTTATCATAAAGGTAAGATTCCTTCCATTTTTTAAAAACAATAAAAACAAAGTTCTGTCATGAAACTCTAGATGGCGCAGGCTAATAGGTCCTGAACTCAATCTGCTTGCAATCACATTATTCTCTGTAGGGCACAGCTGATTGGTTCCTGCTGTATCAGTAGCCAATGAATTCGCTGCTCAACCTTCAAATACTTCAGCATTTGCTGTAGCAGCTGCAGCACGCTTTCAGAAACCCTCCACCTTCCCCAGCTCCACCTGTATATCTGCTACGGGTAATTCATGTACTCTATATTGTACAGCAGCAGCATGTCTTACTTGCTCACAGCAGCGTGTCGTGTATGTATTGGCAGTAGCAAGTCCTGTTCTTGTTCTTTGCAGCAATAACAGCAGCAGCAGCATAGCAGATCTATACCGCCAAGACCAAACATGTCATTCCCGTTACCATGACAAACACCCCGAGAGTTGTCATGACAGAACTTTTTTGGTCTTTAAAAGGTTAATATCCAGCGTAAGGGTAAAATATAATTATAATATTTTATAATTCTTGCAGAATGATGTCCCGTATATGTCTTGATGCATCATCGGGTGAGTAAAGTCAAGAACCACACACCATCTCCCAAAGCATTTGCTGGCGTATTTCTTAATGTAAAACTGTATGTCCCCCTTATTAGTTTAATGGGGGGCCTATTATGCAAATAACATAAACATAAATTTAACATGTTTGAACATAAATGTGTGTCGGCAGTGTGTGTACACAACCACCCTATAATGATGAGAATCCACCCACTGCTTTTTTTTAAATCCCCATTAAACATAAGCATTGTCTCAGAATAAGCCGTTTGCAGTTTCTATGCAATGTGATGTCACATATACTTAGGCCCTGCCCACTACTGCTGACGGGCTCTGCCCTATTAGCTTGCCATGTTTATCTCCTCGCCAGAAACAGCAGCATTCAAGTAAGAAATGTATTCTTACTAAAGCTACTAAGGTTATTCAATCAAGAGCAATGAGTGTTTTTCTTTTGTTGTTTGATTCATATTAACAGCATATTTAGCAGTAGGTACTGTATATTACGCTGCTTTCACTTTAATATACAGATCTAATATACACGCGATTTTTTATGTGCCGTTTACGTTCACAGACATAACCGACTGTGTTTATGTGAACTTTGTGTATTTGACAGTTTAAGTGTAATAAGACATGAAAGAGAACGCTCTGTATGATATCCAGCTTTCTATGCGCATGCTTCAAATGTGTGTGCTCAGAAAATCATACATCAAAAGTTTAGACTGAAATGGCTTTAAAAAGCATGCAGATAATAAACTTTTTTTCATTCAGTCAGTCACGTTCGATGTTACATCGGACTGACGCCATGGGGTCTTGCCTGGGAGCCTAATCACCTTCAAGTGGTAACTAAACGAGCCAATGGATATTGGCCAGTGAGATTTGCACACCTACCTGTACATAAATATGACCGGCATTACTCACTTCATTCATATTTTGCTTTGGAGCCGAGCGGTTGTGTACAGCGATCTCTTATTCATCTACAACTGAAGTGGATTCCACATCTCCATCCGTGCATTCCTGGATGCGGTCGTTTCCTGTCCTCATCTGACGGCCACAATCGTTGTCTTACATGCCTAGCATGCTGAGATTGCGTTCGAGGGTGGTTCATGTTCTCGCATGGGAACATGACCACGTCGGCATGCTGGTCGCTACTCACATTCTCGTAAATGCTTGAGTCTCCTTTGTTGTTGCCCAGCCACTGATTGTGTGTAAAAGCACAGCCGCGAGTCATTCGGCGCTCTGGATGAGAATCAGATGTTGATAGCTGCATGAGTGAGAGGGCTATTGTCCTCTGGAGAGGAAAATGATGCTGAGCCTCCCGCTTTGGCTGTGTTTGCTCATGCTGAATCAGAGTTCACAGCCATGCTTGCCCGGGCTGCTACACGCTCGGAATCGTTCTGAGTAATCGCAGCTGGATGATTGGTTTCGGGGCTCAGAATGCAACGCAAAGATCGCCTCGCCCCGCTCCTGTGCCTTTCTTCCCGGAAGTGCATGAAGAGCGTTGGCAGTATGGAAGCATCTTCCCGGTGGGAAGACCCCCAGAAATGCCCAGTCAGCTCTGTGCTTTCCTTTCTTCAAGAGGGCTTGGAGTCGAGGTTGTCCCCCTCCACCTTGAAGGTGTATGTTGCCGCTATCGCAGCACATCATGATGCTGTTGATGGCAGGTCACTGGGAAAGCATGACCTGGTCATCTGGTTCCTGAGAGGCGGCAGGAGGTTAAATACTGGGACCTCTCGGTGGTCCTTTCTGGTCTACAGAGAGCTCCCTTCGAGCTGCTGGAGTCAGTTGAGCTTAAAATCCTGTCTCTAAAGACAGTGCTCCTGACCGCGCTCGCTTCTTTCAAGAGGGTGGGGGACCTGCAGCCATTTTCGGTCAGCGAATTGTGCCTTGAGTTCGGGCTGGCCCTGTCTCACGTCATCCTGAGACCCCAGCCCGGATATGTGCCTAAAGTTCACACCACTCCCTTTAGGGACCAGGTGGTGAACTTGCAAGCGCTGCCCCCAGCCGTTGCGTTGCTGTGTCCCATTCTCGCACTGCGTGTTTACGTGGACCGCAGGCAGAGCTTCAGAAGCTCAGAGCAGCTCTTTGTCTGCTTTGGAGGTCAGCAGAAGGGAAAGGCTGTCTCCAAACAGAGGTTGGCTCACTGGATAATGCATGCTATCGCCTTGGCGTATCAGTCCCAAGGCGAGCTGTGCCCCCTCGGAGTGAGGGTTCACTCCACTCGGGGTGCTGCCTCCTCCTGGGCATTGGCGCATGGCACCTCTCTGGCAGACATCTGCAGAGCTGAGGGCTGGGTGACACCTAACACATTCGTGAGATACCACAATCTCCGAGTGGAGCCGATTTCTTCCCATGTGTTGGGTACAAACAGGTAATGCACGGGAAGGTTGGCTCGGTGTCTCTCTTGCAGTGCCATTCCCCTCTAACAGGGGATATGAGCACCTACTCGCTCTTCAGGTGAGTTCCCCACTCTGCAAACCCTGAGAAAAAAAAAACAACAACATTTTTTACTCTGGTAGAGTACTCTGGGTTCGGGCCAAATACCAAGCTCGAGCCCTCTCCTCGGACAGCACGCCAAATACGCATACCCTATATTCTCTGACTTATTTGTAAGTGTGAACTTGTGAAACACAGTTCAGTGGTTGTGGCACTTTCCATAGGGACCCCATGACGTCAGTCCAACGTAACGTCGAACGTGACTAAATGGGAATGTCTAGGTTACTAATGTAACCCCCATTCCCTGAAGGAGGGAACGGAGATGTTACGTCCCCCTTGCCACAGCAAAACATGAATAAAGTGAGTAATGCAGGTCATATTTATTCTCGTATATCCGGCGGGTGTGACTCGGCATGCAAATCTCACTGGCCAATATACATTGGCTCATTTAGTTACCAATTGAAGGTGATTCGGGCTTCCAGGCGTGACCCCATGACGTCAGTCTGATGTAATGTCTCTGTTCCCTTCTTCAGGGAACGGTTACATTAGTAACCTAGATGTTCATGATGATGAAGAACTGCAATGTCACGTGAGTGTAACCTTAATAGAGATGATAATCAAAACCAAACTGATGTTTTATTCTTTGGCAGAATATCAGAGGCAAAATCAAATCAAAATCAAATCACCTTTATTTATATAGCGCTTTTTACAATGCCAATTGTTTCAAAGCAGCTTCACAGTGGTAACAGGAAAATAATGCAACAGAATTTGATTCAGCTGTACAGCCGCTCTGGTGAAAACGGTGATGTCATCCAGCTCATTTCAATTATCATATAGTGTCAATGCGGACAGAGCAGTAATATAGTTTAAATTTAAGTGAAATTTAAGTGTCCCCAACTGAGCAAGCCAAAAGCCAAAGGGGACGGTGGCAAGGAACCAAAACTCCTTCAGGGCCAGAATGGAGAAAAAAACCTTGGGAGAAACCAGGCTCAGTCGGGGTGCCAGTTCTCATCTGGCCGACGAACAAATAGTGTATGATTATGATTCTGGCAACATTACAGGTCAGAAGTCATATTAGATCAATAGATAGTCGTAGGATTATTCGAAAGATTGGAGTCGTCACGCCGGGGACGGGTTTAATGAGGATGTCGTGTCGATGCAGCATTTACAGGGGGGAGTTTAATTGACACGGTCTCTGCAGACATTTCAGGGATGCGTTGGTCATGTCCAGGAGCAGGTCCACCATCTGGTCCGGATACAGCCCGGATCCGGCCGACTGCAGTAAACCTCGGGATAAACAGAGAGACTAACATTAGCGTAGATGCCATTCTTCTTATGATGTAACGAGTACATCAGGTGTTATGGGAAGTGATCCCGGTTCCGGCTGACCAAGTTAATGCAGCCTAAAACAATCATTTAACTGATTTGAATAATATAAATTAAAAATGTTTTATGTGTGTGCCATAGTAAAGAGATATGTTTTTAGTCTAGATTTAAACTGACAGAGTGTGTCTGCTTCCCAAACAATGCTAGGAAGACTGTTCCAGAGTTTAGGTGCTAAATAGGAAAAGGATCGACTGCCTGCAGTTGATTTTGATATTCTAGGTATTATCAACTGGCCAGAATTTTGAGACCGCAATAGACGTGATGGAGTATAATGTGTTAAGAGCTCGCTCAAGTACTGGGGAGCTAAACCATTTAGTGCTTTGTAAGTAATTAGCAAGATTTTAAAATGTATACAATGTTTAATAGGGAGCCAATGCAGTGTTGCCAGAACCGGGCTAATATGGTCATACTTCCTGGTTCTAGTAAGAACTCTAGCTGCTGCGTTTTGGACCAGCTGCAGTTTATTTATTAAGTGAGCAGGGCAACCACCCAGTAGAGCATTACGATAATCTAGCCTTGAGGTCATGAACGCATGAACTAACTGTTCAGCATTTTGCATTGAAAGCATGTGCCGTAATTTAGATATATTTTTAAGATGGTAGAATGCAGTTTTACAGATGCTAGAAACGTGGCTTTCAAATGAGAGATTGGTATCAAAGAGCACACCCAGGTTCCTAACTGACGACGAGGACTTGACAGAGCAGCCATCAAGTGTTAGACAGTATTCTAGGTTTCTACTTGTGGAGTTTTTTTGTCCAATGATTAAAAATTCAGTTTTTTCTGAATTAAGTTGCAGGAAATTACTAGTCATCCAATTTTTTATATCAGCTATGCATTCCGTTAATCTTGTGAATTGGTAAGTTTCGTCAGGTCGTGAAGAAATATAGAGCTGATTATCGTCAGCATAACAATGAAAACTAACGCCATGCTTCCTAATAATATCTCCCAGTGGTAGCATGTACAGGGTGAAAAGCAACGGTCCTAGCACTGAGCCCTGCGGTACTCCATACTGAACTTGTGATCGGTGTGACATCTCTTCATTTACTGCTACAAACTGATAACGTTCAGATAAGTATGATTTAAATCATGCCAATGAAATTCCACTAATGCCAACATTTTCGAGTCTATTCAAAAGAATATTGTGGTCGATAGTATCGAATGCAGCGCTAAGATTGAGTAACACTAATAGAGATATACAACCACGATCGGATGATAAGAGTAAATCATTTGTAACTCTAATGAGAGCAGTCTCAGTACTATGATACGGTCTAAATCCTGACTGGAAATCCTCACAGATACCATTTCTTTCTAAAAAGGAGTGAGGACACTGCCTTTTCTAGTATTTTTGACAGAAAGGGTAGATTTGAGATTGGCCTGTAATTGACTAATTCTGTAGGATCAAGTTGCGTTTTTTTAATAAGTGGTTTAACAATAGCCAACTTAAAAGTTTTTGGTACATATCCTAATGTCAAGGATGAATTAATGATATTAAGAAGAGGATCTATGACCTCTGGAAGCATCTCTTTTAGTAGTTTAGTCGGTATAGGGTCGAGCATACATGTTGTTGATTTTGATGATTTAACGAGTTTAGCCAATTCTTCTTCTCCTATAGCAGTGAATGAGTGTAATTTTTCCTCAGTGACACTACAGTGCACTGTCTGATGTGATACTGTAGTAGACGGCTGCATGGTTATAATTTTTTTCCTAATATTATCAATCTTACAAGTAAAGAAGTTCATAAAGTCATTACTGCTGTGCTGTTTACAAACATCAGAAGTTGAAGCTTTATCTTTGGTTAATTTAGCCACTGTATCGAATAAATACCTAGGGTTGTGTTTGTTTTCTTCTAAGAGAGTCGAGAAATAAGCAGATCTAGCAGTTTTTACGGCCTTTCTGTATGCAATCATGCTCTCTTTCCACGAAATGCGAAAAACTTCAAGTTTTGTTTTCTTCCAGCTGCGCTCCATTTTTCTGGCTGCTGTTTTAAGTGCCCGGGTGTGCTCGTTGTACCACGACTATTTTCTTTAATCTTTAAGAAAGCGCCGGGGAGCAACTGTGTCTAAAGTGCTGGAAAAGAGAGAGTCAATAGTTTCTGTTGCAACATCTAGTTCCTCTAGGCTATCTGGGATGCTGAGGAGATGAAACTGATGAGGAAGATTATTTACAAAGCAATCTTTAATCGCAGCAGTGATAGTCCTGCCATATTTGAAGCGAGGGGACGGCTTTGCAGCCTTTGCTAAATTAAGTGTACATGACACTAGGTAATGATCTGAGATGTCATCGCTCTGCTGCAGAATTTCAACGGTATCAACATTTATTCCATGTGACAATATTAGGTCTAAAGTATGATTACGGCGATGAGTGGGTCCTGACACGTGTTGCTTTACTCCAATAGAGTTTGGAATGTCTCTAAATGCCAATCCCAATGCGTCTTTTTCATTGTCTACATGGATATTAAAATCACCAACAATTAGGACTTTATCTGCAGCCAGTACTAACTCTGATAGAAAATCAGCAAATTCTCTGGTAAAGTCTGTATGGTGCCCTGGTGGCCTGTATACAGTAGCCAACACAAATGTCAAACGGGATTTATCAATTTCACTACATAACGTTACATAAAGCACCAAAACTTCAAAGGAATTATATTTGAAACTAGACTTGTGAGTAATACCGAAGATATTATTATAAATTACAGCAACACCTCCCCCTTTACCTTTCAGACGCAGCTTGTGTTTATAACAATAATCTTGGGGGGTGGACTCATTTAAAGTAATGTAATCATCAGGTTTTAGCCAGGTTTCTGTCAAACACAGCACATCTAGGTTATGATCTGTAATCATATCATTAACAATAAGCGCTTTTGAGGAAAGGGATCGAATATTCAGCAGCCCGAGCTTTATTATTTGATCATCTGTATTATATCTGTTGTTTATTTGTTGGACATCAAATACATTTTTACCGTTGAATGGTTTTGATGGTTTTTTGTATTTACTAATTCGTGGAACAGACACAGTCTCTATGTGATAATATATCTAGGTGAAAGAGTCTCTGTGTGCTGGGATTTATCTGACTTCTGTGACGTGAGACAGCTAGCAGGCGGTCGGGTAAGCCAGTCCGTCTGCTTCCTGACCTGGGCCCCAGTTAGTCAAGGTTTAGCTCTAAGACTATGTGCCAAATTACTAGAGAGAAGAGCGGCACCATCCCAGGAAGAATAGATGCCATCTTTTTTCAACAGGTCAGGTCTGCCCCAAAAGCTTTTCCAATTGTCTATGAACCCTATGTTATTTTGCGGACACCACTTAGACAACCAGCCATTGAGTGATGATAGTCTACTAAGTATCTCAGGGGGACCAGAGCAAAAAAGTCATCTGCCATCGTACTTGAGAGTTTACACACCTCTTTAATGTTAATTTTGGTGATCTCCGACTGGCGAAGTCGAACATCATTAGTGCCGACGTGAATAATAATCTTAGAGAATTTACGATTAGCATTAGCCAGCACTTTTAAATTTGCTTTGATGTCAGGCGCTCTGGCTCCCGGTAAACATGTGACTATGGTGGCTGGTGTCTCTATTTTCACGTTCTGTGTAATAGAATCGCCAGTAACTAGGGCACTTTCAACAGGATTCTCAGTGGGTGCATCACTGAGTGGGAAGAACCTGTTTGATGTTCTAATCGGAACGGAACAATGTACAGAGTTCACTAAGCTATTCGCATCCAAAGCAGTGTCTAAAGCTGTTACATTCTCACTACTCTCAAATAAAGCCTGAATGCGTGTCTCTAATTCTGAAATCTTCTCCATCAGCCTGACTATCTCCTTACATTTATCACATGTGAAGCCCTGTTCGCCAACGGAGAAAGATATACTAAACATGAAACATGCAGTGCAAGTGACAATGACAGGAGAAGACATGGCTTACCGTATTTGTTGATTAATTGGCGTGCGAGATTTTGCGCTCCGGATAAATACGGAAGCGGATGCAGCGCTCATTTGTCATTCGCTTCGGAGCTGATGTTTCTGCTGCCTGAAGAGTGTTTATATAGAGAGAGAGAGAGAATGAGTGGGAGAAGCTCCAGTGCTGGGAAGTATGCGTTTCCCCCAGTGAGCCTTCTAGTACAGACTCTGTGCAAAGTCAGGGAGGACGAGGAGCAGGTCTTGTTAGTTGCGCCGTATTGGCCCAACCAGACCTGGTTCCCAGAACTAGTGCTCCTCGCGACAGCACCTCCTTGGCCCATTCCTCTGAGGAAGGACCTTCTGAGGAAGGACCTTCTGACTCAGAGACGGGGCACCCTATGACACCCACGTCCAGACCTCTGGAAACTCCATGTCTGGTCCCTGGACGGGACGCGGAGGTTCTAGGTAATTTGCCACAAACAGTGGTAGACACCATCACTGCTGCTAGAGCCCCCTCTAAGAGGCGCCTCTATGCTTTCAAGCTTTCCTCTATGTTGTTCTTTGAGTGGTGCTCTTCTCGACGAGAAGACCCCCGAAGATGTTCGATCAGTTCTTCGCTTTCCTTCCTGCAAGATGGGTTGGAGCGAAGGCTGTCTCCCTCCACCCTCAAAGTGTATGTTGCCGCTATCGCCGCACATCATGATGTAGTTGATGGTAAGTCCTTGGGGAAGCATGATCTGATCGTCAGGTTCCTGAGGAGAGCGAGGAGACTAAATCCGCCTCGCTCTCACTCTATACCTCCTTGGGACATGTCTCTGGTGCTAACAGCACTGCAGAGAGCGCCCTTTGAACCATTGCAGTCAGCAGGGTTGAAAATCTTGTCTTGGAAGACAGTGCTCCTGACTGCATTGGCTTCCGTTAAGAGGGTAGGGGACCTGCAGGCATTTTCGGTCGACGAACCGTTCGGGCCGGCCAACTCTCACGTGATCCTGTGCTGCCCTCGGAGGAGGCAGACCCAGCCCTGGCTTTTCTCTGTCCCATCTGCGCTCTGCGGTTATACGTGGACAGAACGCAAAGCTTCAGGACCTCAGAACAACTCTTCATCTGTTACGGAGGCCAGCAGAAGGGAAAGGCTGTCTCCAAGCAGAGGATGGCCCACTGGATAGTGGATGCCATCGCCTTGGCGTACCAAACCCAAGGCGTGCCTTGCCCGCTAGGGTTGAGAGCCCACTCCACTAGGAGCGTTGCCTCTTCCTGGGCGCTGGCGCATGGCGCCTCGTTAACAGATATATGTAGATCTGCGGGCTTGGTGACACCTAACACATTCGCTAGATTCTATAGCCTCTGTGTAGAGCCGGTTTCTTCCCGTGTGCTTGCTTCAACCAGCCAGTAACACCGAAGTGCCCGTTCTAAGTGTCGGCTTGCTGCGCCATTCCCCTCCTCATGGACCGGATAAGTGCGCTTTTTTGCTCCAGTAAGTTCCCCAGCTAGGCGAACCCTTGTTGAGTTCCTCCACCACCATACGGCTGTCAGATGTGGCGGAGCATCTGACACCAGGCCCAGTAGCGTAAGCGCACCCCAGTGCTGTGTCCCCTGCTGAGCTAGGTGCCATATGTTGTGACCCCTATGGCGGTCCCATATGTGTATTCTTCCACGGTACGGCTCCCTACGGCGAGCCCGTGTCTTTCCCTTGGCATAGTCCGCTCTGCCGTCTCTGCCCGGTGTAGTCTCCCGCCTAGGTTGGCTGGGGCCACCCCAGAGACATATCGTATGTTGCACTGCCCAGATGGCCAGTCCATATGTGTATCTTCCACATGATACCTCCCTGCGGGTAGGATGTGGCCTCCGCAGCATCCACTCGGGCACGCTTTCCCAGCGTTATCCAATACTCTGCTGAGTGGGTCTTGCGGAACAGCAGCAGTGACTCTCCTTGCGTGAGTTCCCACCCAACAGACGGGGGTCTGAGGGGCTTACGCAGGGCGCTGGAAGTGGCAACAGCCGTGGCGTTTTCCATAGGGATCCCAATTCGTCGGTGACGTCCGACGTACGTCGAACATGATCGACTGAAAGGGAATGTCTCGGTTACGTATGTAACCCTCGTTCCCTGTAGGAGGGAACAGAGACGTACGTCCCGTCGCCACGGTTGCTGTACCATCACTGCATGGCCGAGTCACTAGTGAAAAGTCACTCAGCTCCTCAGTGAAAAACAAATGTGCGCTGCATCCGCTTCCGTATTTATACCCACACTGCAGGGGGAGCGTGAGATGCAAATCTCGCACGCCAATCGCCATTGGCCTGTTCTGTATACACTCGAAGCTGATAGGGCTCCCAGAAGTGATCCTTCAGGGAACGAGGGTTACATACGTAACCGAGACGTTTTTCCTTCCACTCAAAAATGAGCATTTACAACATGGTATTATAAATGTTCTGTGGGGTATTTTGAGCTGAAACTTCACAGACACATTCTAGGGACACCTGAGACTTACATTACATCTTGTGACATTATAGGTCCCCTTTAATAAGTGAAAGTAGGCATTACTAGCAGAGGTGAAAATTCTATGAAAACACCAAGTAGCAAATAAATAAGTGAATAAAAAGAACATCTTTAAAGGTTAGGTTATTTTTAAAAAGAGAACGTGGAAGGTATTTGTGGTGTGAATTTCAGATGTGTGCTCTGATCCACTCGTCTTAGCAACACAGCAGTTCCTTAAAGAGAAATCGGAGGTTTGCTGAGCCATCAGAGAATGGCATTAAAAACCCTCATTGCCAGTCAACAGCACGTGTGAATCCAGCCTTCTCTTTGGGTGAGCACCTCTTGGTTGACTCCCCTGAATCTTACCTTGGATCTGAAGGATTTAACATGCTCCTTCTTTACTGGACCTAGCGATGGACCTAACACCTGCTTTCTGGATTAAAACTGTAATTCCGCTATTAATCTATTTAACACTATTGAGAAGAGCAAAAAAATCGCCATATAATCTGAGCAGGATTATTTATGAACCGTCAAGTGGTGTTTGTCTACTGGAGTATTAAATGTTTGGTAGGCTTGTGATGATACAAATACTAATTCTGCAATAATAAAAGTACTTTATTATTGCCTTTGTAAATGTCATGCAAATGTGTGTGTTGTTTTAGAATTTTACTTGATGTGATTGTGAACTTAATGGCATTTAACATGCCAATTGTGGCAAATAATTTTAGTTAAGTCTAATATGTAATAGGATTTTTAATAGTTATGAATTATGAATGTAATGAGCTGATCTCTCATAAAAATAAGCGTGTGACCTGGTTCAGTTCAGTGTTGCTTGATGATTTGAAGTGATGATTTGACACTTAGAAATCAAATCCTCCTGTGAGGAGACTATTTGGGATATGGTTTCACTTGGTTTGCATTTGCTCAAAATTTATGTTTGCTACCATAAAGTTTGTAACAAAATGTACAAAAAGAAAGGAATAACATATGTGTGTCTTTGACAACTGATTGTTTTCCCTGCACTATTAAGTGTTTTTGTCCAGGATCTTAAACCATGTACGACTAAACCATTCACATATCTGTTTTAACATCTTAATTATGAAACTGACACTGATATGAAGACTAAACTATTTTCTACCATACCATATACAAATCCTCTAGTTCTCATGCAATTTATTTTCTTTAGTTGTTCTTTATGGTGGTTACTAGTATATTACTTTTTAAAACTGTATTGCAATGATAATGTAAAAATAAAAATTATAATAATAAAAAACATTTTTAATTTACCTGTTAAGCTAAACAGGTAACAGGACACTTTTGTGACGCAAAGCTCGGCTCTCTGGTTTAAAATTAAAATTATATTAAAGCAAAAAAAAAAAAAAAGAGAAAGCCTGCACATATTAACCAATGATACAGCTGCTTTCAACTGGTTCACAAATTGTGTAAATATGTTCACCATTGCCAATTTCTGCATATAATAAAGAGTATTATACTATATATAACTGTATCTTAGTAAGATATATGTCAACATTTGAACCGCTTTTAAGTTTTTTTAAATGTATTTTTACATTTGTATCATTAGATATTTAAGTAAGTTGAAACCCAATACTTACATTTAAAGTGTAATTCAGCAATTTCTCTATAAAAAAATCCTGTCGTCACTGGCGCGCAATGAATTCTGGGGTAGGCAAGGCCGCAAAGGATCCATCTGTTGAAACGAAGGACGCATTTGGAGGCTGCATTTGAAGGAGCCTTCAAATTGGGACAGCCATCATCGTGCTGCGATGACACAATCGGTCTTCAAATGCGGCCTTCGAAGGATGCACCCTTTGAATTGGGGCGCAGCAGGGGAGTGTTTGGAAAAGCGTCTGGAAAACAAAACTGCCTGTGAAAATATCAGTTAAACTCCTACCTTATGCTTGGAGCATTGGTTTGGGTGTTTTTAACCTAACCTTTGATTCTTCTCTTCAGGGATTAAGGATGAACATAATCAGGAAGAGAGATGGATGGAGAGAGTTGCAGAAGTCTCTAGCGATATCTACTGGTCATGGTGGGAACTGCAGGTAATCTGCATCTTCAAACTGTAAATAGATTCAGAAATTATTATGCATAATACTACATAACATGAAATTGACAAAACAGGATACTACTATTTTTTGTAATCAATGTTGTAATCTGCACTATGCAATGATAAACATGTCAATTTTAGTATACTTCTTGT